>OX327011.1:5242253-6442253 GCA_946800695.1 Geum urbanum
CAAGGAAGCTCCCTGTGTAGTTTGATTGAAGATTTGATGAGTTTTCCGGTGAACCCGAATGGGTTGCCGGAGTTGTGTTTCCGTTCGGATTTCGGTTGATTTGGTGAGGTTTTGATCAGTTTTGGGTCTTGTGTCAGTTATGAATGTTGCTCGAAATGTTAAGACCTTGTAATCTGGAAATTTTCACCGTGAAATTCTACCGTTGACGGTGCGCCGCCGTCGGCGGCGGCGGTCAACGGCGGCGCTCCGGCGAGAAAAGTCAACTTTTCAGATTTCAGCAATTTTAATGTCATTTTTCTCGTAATCGCGCCCTGATCATGGTCCAGAGGTTTTTGGGTCAATTTGATTAGCCAATTTTCAGACGAGATTTCTAGTGGGGATTTCGGGATTTCTGTAATTCATTTTGTACTGCATTTCACGTTTCCGGGAACGGTTGGTTTCCGTGATTCAGTACAGGGTTGAGAACTATGTTATTGATCAGTATGTTTTGTGAACATTCAGGAGATCGAGATCGAGATCTGGATCGTGATCGTGCTTCAGGCGAGGGATTTTCCGCCGGACCACGAGTTTAGCGCGAGTGCGCATTACACGAGTCTGTGAGTGGACAGTTTATTTTCACGGAATTATTGCGAGTCTTTTATATACGTTTTACAAACTTGAGCATGCAGCATGGTTATGGTTTTACGAGCATGAGATTTTATACGAGATTATGTTTATTATGAGCATGTGTTTTACGATTATACGATTATATTTATACGGATATACGTATACGAGTATACATACATTTATATGCTGTTTCATGCATTTGCATAGAACTTTTTATGATTTGGTTTACACAGAGTACAGTCTCAGTTACGTTGTTGTATCGATACACTTTGCTTCTCGGTTGATCCCCGATGGTAGGCCGCCAGGAGGGGCAGTACCCCGACCTGACCGGTGAGGGGCAGTACCCCGGAACCGAGGCCATTTCTGGCTATGGGTCACGAGGAAGTTAGGGACTCCGTGATTCCGACTGTACTAGCACGGATGTGTCCCTGAGTGACCCCGTGAGATTTTCCTTGCATGCTCTATACGTGAGTGGTAGTCAGCGTCTCCTCACGTACTATTTGATGTTCATGTATTTGACTCGCATATGATTTTGTACGTATATATTATTTGGTGAAAAACATTTATTTTCGTCCACTCACTCTAACGTGTTTATTGTCTTTCCCCTGGGCTTTTCGGTTTACGTGCCCAGTTTTCAGTTCAGGTTTGGTGTTTCACGTCGCAGTTTGGAGGATAGTGATCTGAGCTACCTGTGTATTCCAGTAGGTTCTTGTTTCGCCTACTGATGTATATGTTGTATATATTTTACACTAGAGGTCGGTCTGATACATTCTGATACATGTTTATACGGATTTTCTCGGATATACATATATACATAGTACAGTTTGATTACTGTTATTGGTTATATTGATGTTGAGAAATCCGGATGGGATTGGTGCCCACGGTTTGGCTTTTGTGGCATAGGAGGAAGTGTTAATTTCTGGGTGCAGGTTATGGTAGTTCTACGCTAGTAACGAAACTCTGCCGAAATTTTGAAAAATTTTTGTTGATTCGTATTTTAGAAAAGGTTTGATTCTGGTTTAGGTAACTGAATCGGGGTTGGGTCCTTTCAGTTCAGTTTTATGTAATAGACTGATTGATTTTCAGAAAAGTCTACTGGGAACCCTCTAAACATCATTATGCAATCAAGTTGCACATTTCAACTGCTTCCCAAACTTTTCAACTAGTCTGACTGATGTTGCTCACTGTTTACGATTGAGAGTCAAAACAGATGGCACCTCAATGAAGGATGACATACAAGAGCTTGTTGTAGTTTATAGAATGTACTATAAACTATTGAGCACAACAATAAAACCAAAGACCAAGATAACAAATATCTCAGATCTTACTATTGGATTCCTCACAAATCCCAAAAATCATTCAGTGCAAATTCATAAGGTTACATGGGATGAGATAACATTTCCACTAGAGTGAAAATTGTCTAGCCCTAAATAGAAGCCAGAAAGTATGAAGGCAGTGGTATATGAAAATAGAAGAACTAGAGACAGTAACCTGAAATTCGAAGGACATAGAAACAGTGATGTATCCCTCGAAAACTTGAGAGGTGAAAACTCTAAATCTTTTTGAAGATGCAGTTCTACCAGGGAAAATGGTACTGGAGGTACCAAAATTTTAATAAGACAGGAAACCAATCTAGTGATGGAAGAAGATTTAGATGCTGAATTAGAAAGAGACATCAACATGCTAAATTCTGAAAATTCAAAATCATAAAAACTCTTTAAGTTTTATGAGGAAGCGGAAGAGTGTAAAGATCCATCTCGGCTGGAATAATTGATCAAAGAGATCGAAAGTTTCACATTCAAAAAGGAAAGAAAAGTATTTCCTATTAAGAAGTGAAAATGGAAGAAGGAGAGCCTTCAGGAACAGCAGAAACCACCACCATCAAAGTTGGTGGAAATACAAGACTTCCAAACATGAAAGGTCCTACTCGAAAAAAAGGAAAAAGAAGTTCCCAAAAATTTATTCCGCAGAATAATACAACAATGGTGTCAATTATGCAATTTGGAGTATGGCTTGATCTAGACAAATTTCTATACAAGAAGAAATCCATGGATGAATGGACTGCTAGCCTATTCATGACGTCTTGTACCACCTACAAAAAGTTTGAAGCACCAAACTTACAAATAATCTATGAACCAACCCTCTTGGAAATAGAAAGAAAAAAGTTCTATTTTGCCTTCAAATAAACTTTCAGAGGAAATGAATGATTGAAAAGAATAAATGATGGCAAGTCGCCATATACTTTTGCAACTCCGATCTATAAACAATTATGTGGACATATCTCATATGTTGGAGACAAAGCTATGGAGTTAGCAAAAAACAACATATATGCTTTTAAAATATGTAATATGAAGTATTTTGAGGAATATCCAAATGAATTCCAAGAATACTACTGCACAATAGGAGAGTTGGAAATATCGACTTAATCCATTTCCCGCATTGAAAGCTACCTGAACCTTGGAGGACAGCTATGAGAGAAAGCATAGAAGAAAAACCTTTAGAAAGGTTTTTCGTTAGAGGAGTCACAGAAATAATTAGACAGCTAATGAGTGAACAATGAAAAGCCAACACAAGGGCAAAAACTACAAAAAAAAGTAACTCAAAGGAATCGAGAATGTATGAACTAAAACCGCTGATATTCCTACCAATTGGGGATGTGACAAAAATAGGCAGAAAAAGAAAGGGAAGCACTTCTATAAACATTTCAGAGGAAACGATAGGAAGAATTAGAGATTCAAGAAAATCTCCAATTATAGAAGAGAGAAGCAGAATCCAAGAAAGAGATTCTTCAAGAATAAATTTTTCTCTCCGGAAACAGAAAAGAAGAGAAAATACATGTGTTGGTTAGGCAAAGCCGAAGGACAGTATGCTAACGAATGCCCCAAGAAAAAAAAAGTTCGAAAGCTTTTCTTAGAGAATATGAAGAGATCATAGAGACGGCCAATATTAAAGCGAGGTAGTCTATTCAGAAGATGAAGATGATAATATATTAGTCTATTCAGCCTGGACGATAGAGGAATCGAAGACAGGCTCTGAAGGGGAATATGAACCAAAAGAGGTTTATCTCCTTGAAATAAAAAATTGGGAGGAAAGCACTGAAGAATAAAAGATTTTTTCTGACAAAGTCAATCTCAGATCATTTGTGTGTGACTACTATCACTGCTATAAGAAAGATGGTCTTTATAGCTGAAGCAAGAAGAAAAACAAAAAATGGTTCAATAAGTCAGATTATTGAACAAGAATATGAATATTACTTCTATGAGATAGAAGAAAGATAGAAAATTCTAGAAAGAGATCTAGAAAGAACTACTGAGCAAGAAGAAGTAGTATCCGCAGAAAGTCCAGATTGTCAAGAAGAATAATGTAGTCCTTTTACAGAAAGGGTAGAAGAAGAAAGTTCTTCGAAACAAAATTTGTGCAAAGCAGCGACTGTTTCTTTGGACAAATCGCTCGGCCTCTTACCCACATGTTGAGAACCGACGGTTTCCAATGGACCACATAATCGATCGCCGCTTTTAAGATGCTCAAAAATGCTGTCTCCTCGGCTCCAGTATTAGCACTTCCCAATTTCAATCGCCCTTTCACCTTTGAAACAGACGCTAGTGTATTGGGATTAGGCACGGTTCTCAGCCAAGACAATCATCCCATCTCCTTCATGAGTAAGGCCATTTCCCCTCATCATCAATCTCTCTCTGTTTACGACAAAGAGATGATGGTTGTTCTACATGCTATAGAATTATGGCGTCCTTATCTATTGGGCAATGCATTCAAGATTGTAATAGATCATGAGACCTTCAAGATTAGAAAATTTCTACTCCTGCACAGCACTGATGGCTCACAAAATTGCTTGGTATGATTACGTGATTGAATATAGAGCTGGAAAAACTGAACACCGCTGCGGATGTACTTTCTTATAAACTAGAATTACTAGCTATATAGGCCGTCTCAAGCCTTGAATTCGATTGTGTTACACACATCACCACAGCTTGTACTCACGATCCAGTGCCTCGGCTATCATGGAGGCACTAACCAAGGGCCAACCAATAAGGAAAGGGTTCTCATTGGATAGTGGCCGACTCTTGTACAAAGGCCGCCTATATGTCCCAGAACAGTTTGAATGGAGGACCAAATTACTCCATGAATGCCACTCATCACTTGAAGCTGGGCATTCAGGCTACTTATGTACTCTGATACGCCTCAAACGCAGTTTTGCTTGGCCTGGTATGCGCAAAGAGGTCAAGGAGTATATTGCCAACTGTGACCACTCTAAACGACAATCCTACGAGGCTATCAAACCTCCTGGCCTTCTACAACCTCTCCAGGTTCCTCAGGAGGTATGGCTCAATATATTTATGGGCTTTATAGATGGGTTGCCTTTATCAGAGGGCAAGAATGCCATATTTATCATTGTAGACAGGTTGTCCAAATACGGTTACTTTGTGGGCCTCTCCCATCCGTACACAGCGGCAAACGTGGCTAAGATATTTATGAAGGAAGTGTTCAAACTTCACGGCATGCCAAGGTCAATTGTGTCGGACCGTGATTCGGTCTTCCCAAGTCACTTTTGAACATCTTTCTTCTCTCTTCAAGGCACCACTCTGTGTCAAAGCTCAGCTTATCATCCGCAATCCGATGGCCAAACCGAGGTAGTTCATCGCTCTCTCGAATACTATCTTCGTTGTTTTGTGCTGGATTCCCCATCTTCTTGGAGCCAATTACTCCATAGGGCATAATGGTGGTACAACACCACGTATCATTCCCCCATACACATGACACCGTTTGAAGCACTCTATGGAAGACCCCCTGCCACTGTCCAACAGTACATCCCAGGAGCTTCTAAGGTCCAAGCAATGGACAAGTCTCTTTGGTCCCGTGATGAGCTACTCTGACAACTCAAACAACACATGGTCGAAGCACAAAACAGGATGAAACAACAGGCTGATAAGAACTGCACTGATTTGGAATTTGAAGTCTCCGATTGGGTCTTTCTCAAGCTGCAACCCTATCGTTAAAAGTCCCTCACTCACCGTACTTCTCACAAACTTGCTACGCGCTACTATGGACCCTTCCAAGTTAGTGCTCGAATTGGGAAGGTGGCATACCGGTTAGACTTACCAGCTCATTCTAAGCTTTACCCTGTATTTCATGTGTCTTTGTTGAAAAAGCACATTGGTGCTCACACTCCTCTGTCTCAAACCCTTCCCGAGTACAATGATGTTGGAGACTTTGTATGGACACCAGACGAGGTTTTGGACATTCAGGTGATCATGCAGAAGAATAGGAACGTTACTCAATGGCTTGTGCAATGGCAAGGCCTACCTAAGGAGGATGCAACGTGAGAAACAGCTCACTCCATGGCCTCCCGTTTTTCAGAATTTTGCGCTCGAGGACGAGCTTGAATTTGGGGAGAGCAGTTGTTAGAACCATGTTAGTAACCTACTTAGTAATCTAGTAATTTCCCTTATGTTAGCAGTGGTCCAGGAGCAGTTGGTAACTTTGTGCCTTTGTTCTCTCTATATAAGCTCTTTTGTGACTTGTTTGGAGGACAAGAAATGAAAACCAAAGACTTTCTAGCTATTTCCCTTTTATTTACAGTTCTCTTTAGGTTGAGTCCCAACAATCTCCATATGGATCCAAATCCTCTTCTTGGCTAACATGTATGCTTGGTTATCCTTGACTTCTAATCGTAACCATTCATTCCAAATCCAATGGTGTCTTTGTAGTCCATGTCAGCAATCCAACAACTAATTACTCAAAGTTGAGTTTCCAAGAACAACCCCCTCCGTTTATCCTATGATTCCTATCAATTCCGCCAAAGTTTCTCTCTCTTCTCCATAACGAAACACTCGAGCTCCTGGAATGAATTCCGATAAAACTCATGGCCTGGGTTTAAATATTTATGAAGAGGATTTTCTCCTGCAGCCAATACCCTTACCTAATCATCCTTTCTATTACAATGATTTCTACTATCCACTCTTTGTTTTAGTTTAGAACATATTTTCAGGACTATAATATTTTTTTCATTGTAGAAGAATAGAGTTCATCATGTTTGTGGGCTTCATTTGCTGGCGCGAGAGAAAAAATTATAACTTTTGATGTTTTTGTTGGATTGGAGATCCAACAATGGAAAAGAGACAAGTTGAAAATAACTTATAAGTGAATGGACCAAACTCAATACTAACCGAGGCGTTTTGGATAAAACCCAACACCTTAAAGGTGATTCAACTTAGGACAATATCGATTATATTGGGGGTCCACGTGCCACGCTTCTCGCTAATTCAACTTGGTATCAGAGCGGGTCCATTCCAATCACGTCCCAAGCTCATTGGGCTTGAATTGAAACATGGACCAAAATTGAATTGGTTCCAGCTGAATGAATGAATTAGGCATTCGAAAAGATGCGTTGGCTCTTGAATGTACTTCCACGTGCTAACCTAGAATTATGTTGCACGTGCAAGGACGTGTTGGATTGGAGATTCCACATTAGAAAATAGACCAGTTGAAAATAATTTATAAGTGAATAGACCAAACTCAATATTAACCGAGGCCTTTTAGATAAAACCTAACACATTAAAAGTGGTTCAAGTTGGGACAATATCGGTTATATTGGAGATCCACGTGCCACGCTTCTCGCTAATTCAACTGTTTTTAATTACCAACAAAGATTGGTAATGAGATTGAACTTGCAGATACAAACCAAATCCCCAAATTGTTTCAACCAAAGGAAAAAGAAAAACCAAATCTCTAAAGGAATCTACAACAACCCAATTTGAAATTGAACCCACCCGTATCTTTTATCCACTCAATCCAGCCAATACCTTCGACCTTGAATTTCAGCTATAGGACTTAATAAAACCAATCCATAGAAGATAAGCATAATACAGAAGCAAGGTGGGAAGTTCTGGATTTTATCAAATTTTTAATTTTTTCATTGGAGATTTTAGAGGGGGAAAGAAGAGGAATCGCGTTGCAGAGTGGAGAAGAAAAGAAATGAATTGATGAGAAGACGAAGGAATAGATAACGGAAAGTAAGAAATTAGACGTCGTTAGTTAAAATTGATGTAATAATTAGAAAAGTGCTGACATGGACCACTCAGACACCATTGAATTTTGAATGAATGGTTGAAATTAAAAGTCAAGTATAACCAAGCATACAGTTTAGCCAAGCTGAGGATCTGGATCCTCTCCATATTCCTGGCTTTCTATCCATCTCTCTATCTTGTTCTGGCCAAGATGTGATGATGATCTTGTTTGTACTTTGGTTTGTCTTCATCTCACTTGGACTCACTTTTGTTCGGCTGGCTTTTCTCGCCTCCCCCACAATTTCTTCTTTCCTTGAATGGAGAAAAGCTCACACAACATTATATGAACGCAAGAAAAAGGAAAAAAAGCGAAGTGGTGGCTTGGCTCCTCCCAACCCTCTAATGTTGTTCCCAGTTAACATTTATCGAGAAAAATCTCTATTTGGTACTTGAATTATAACTTTTTGTATATTTTAATATGTAGACTTTAAAAAATATTCAGACAGTATCTGAACTTATAACATATAATACTTATGTGACTTAATTATTTGTGTTTTATCCAATATGTCTTTGGTATACTAAGGAATACTATAAGAAAGAAAAATATCCTCAAAAATAAAACAAAACTAATATTCGTCAGGTCATGAATTCACCTACAGACTTCAGCCTTACTGAATTACTTATGCAGACACACTCACTGCTGAATACTGTCTCTTTAAGATGATTTTTCTCCGAACTAAGTTTTAAAATATATATATGCAAAGCTACTAAGAAATAAATATAAAGACGCTTAGTAATACCAAATAACCCAATTTTTTCACCTTCTGGGCGATAGTCCGTCTCCTAGGGGATCAAATGAATATGAACAACATAAAAGTATAAACAACTCACTTTCTTCCTCCTTCTGGGCGGTAGTCTGCCTCTCAAAGAAGTTTAATGAGTTTTAATGAACATATATGTAATGATTTGAAAGAAATTGTAGTGAAAAACTACACCTTATTTATTCCAACAAAATTACAGACTAAATATCCAGAGCATCACTCTCTGGTAAACAGCTATAAGCAGTTTACTCACCCACAGTAGTAGACATACCTACTTGGAAATAGAGAAGCTAAACAGGTTGCTTCGACTCTATGTCTCGACTCACATACTCAACTCTCAGACTTTCTACTCTCAGATAGACTCCTTTTATTCTGATTTTCGATGCCATGCCTAGAACTAAGACCCAAAGTTCCTTTTATAGAGAGCGGAACTCAAAATGGAATTGCAACACAAATAATTAACAATAGCTCTACTAAGGATAGTGACCCCATGTTGATCAGGTTTCTGCTATCCTCCATTATCTTTTTTTGGAAAGTTGATTCCTTCATGATAAGAGATGTTCTCCACTTAAGAAAAAGACTATACGACCTCACATGTATTTACAGGTCATCGTATATTTCTGAGTTTTCCCTAAGATAAGGTTCTTCAAATTTAATTCTCCTTCTAGTTCCATCATTCTCTTCCATGTCGGTATCAGCATACATCTTGTAGTGTCTTTCTTTCTTGATCTTTTCGAGCCACTGAGCACATGCAAGGGTGAAATATATTTCCTTCCTCTTAAGGGCAACAACCAGATCACTGGTTACGACCTCTGAATGGTCATAGGTAGTAGCAATTATTTTCTCTCTTGAAGCAAGAAAAGTAATCTCTTGATCTTCTACGGTTATTTTCTTAACATATTCCAATGTCATTGTTTTCATCCATGGGATACTAGAGTTTGGAGTTCCATTGTATCCAACACATGCTAGTTCTAGGTATCGACCTTGAATGATCCTGACATAGTGGTATTGAGAAATATACTCAGTTTCTCCATTGGACTTCTGCACCCATTTCTGGAGGTGTAGATCTAAACTTGAGTTTAAGAATGCAACTACTCTTCTTACATTCTTGACTGTATTACAGATGATAGCTGACAATCCCTTGAGATCATCATTTATTTTTGTCCACAGATTATGTACAAAACCATTTTCAACCAGCCAAAGTTTATGCTCTTATGGATGTTCACTTATAACCTTCACCACACATCTTCCTAAGAATGGTTCTAGAACTATGGAAAGTGTATCAGGAAGAACTGATCTGGGTGAATGTCTTCCAATGGTGTTATGGAATATGAACCATTATATCTCTTTTATTGTCCAAATCAATACCCTTGCACATTCAAGGGTTCTGATATATAGCACCACTGATTCATTAACAACATTGGTTGTTTTTTCTTTTGGTTTAGCTCTTCAGCTAAGGCATTCATGATCTCTACCATAAGCCTTTTATCTTGCTCCTGGGAGGCAAAAAATAAATTGTCTAGCAAAATCTACCGGTGAAATGCTAGACCTGGGTTAGTCTAGAAAACTAATTCCGAGAAGGTATTCAGTTGATAATTGAATATATTTACAATCATGTAGGAAATGTTTTGCTTTTTAAAAAAACAGCAGCTATCAACAGTCTTGTTAAGCCTTTATCGTCTGCCGTTTGAAACCAGATAACCAATTTTTTTCCCTGGAATTGGTCAGTTAAAGCTGATCTTTTAAGACACAACAAAAAACTCTTAAGAACATTTTCAATAGACTCCTCTTGTTATTCAGATTCTTTTCCTGACCTCTTGCTCTTAGAATTCTGACATTTGTCGTCCTTTTCACTTCTTCTGAACATTGTCATTTCTCTTGTCAAAGCGTCTAGAAGATAATTTTTGTTACTTGCAATTAATTCAACATCATAATTATATTGGTTAAGAAATAGTTGTCAATTTGTTAATCTTCCCCTATCAGCAGCTTTATCAAGTTTGAAATTTTTAAATTTTTCACTCTGGCGCAATATGTTCTCACAGTAAATAGTTTTCTCAAAAAGGCGGGAGAATTTTTAATTGACTTTTTGATTGCCAAAATTTTCTTTTCCCCTATGGGATAATTTTTTTTGTAGAATTGAACTTTCCACTACATAATTTTTAATATTTTTCTTTGTTAGTGCATGACGCTCTCGCTCGCACTACCCCTTCCCAGAAGTTATCACTAGCATCTGTTTGAAGAATGATCTCATTATTTTCTTCATGTTGATGTAGTGGAGGGAAATTTTTACACAGTTCTTTGATTTGTCTGACGAACTTTCGTCATCTTCTATGAATTTCCAAGCTCCTTTGAGCTTGTTTTAGGGGACAATATTGTTGTTAATCCAGCAATCTTTGGAAGGAAATCTCTTCAATAGTTTATGACCCTTAAAAATCTCTGTAGACTTTTAGCGTCAGAAGTTTTGTCTAGGAACTTCCAGACCTTTTCTAACATATGAAGTTAAAGCTTGATAACCTCATTTCTTATGTTAATCCCTGAGAAATCAATTTCATCTAGGACGAGAAAGACTTTATTTTCCCCCAGAATGATTTCATGCTAAACTATGAGTTTGACTACTTCAAAGAGATGACTCATGTGTTCTTCCTTGTTCTTTGAGAAAACTAATATATCGTCTATATAGACGACACAAAAGTCTGTCATTTTCTTGAATATGTTATCCATTTCTCTCTAAAAAATGGATGGAGCTTGTTTCAGCCAAAAATGACTTACTAACAATTCGTAGTGTCCCTGTAGAGTTCCGAAGGCAGTAAGGGGAATGCTGTCAGGATGCATTTCAACTTGCCAGAATCCTGATTTAGCATTGAATTTTGAGAACACTTTGTCTCCTCTGAGCCTGTTGATTAGCACTCTTGCTTGTGCTAACTGAGAACTATCTTTTACAGTTTTCTTATTGACATCTCTATAGTCTAACACCATTCTTACTTTCCCGCAAACTTCTTCCGCATGATTTTTGAAATAAAAAGCTGCCTGATGAAGACTATTTAATGGTCTTATCAATCCTTTTTCTAAAAGAACAGCTGTCTTTTCTGAATTCTTTCTTATCTTCTTCTTTGTACTGAAGGATTGATTGTACATGACAAATAGAATTCATGTCATGTAGCTTAAGCTCACAGACCACTGGGTCTTTTTTTCAGAACTTTAAAGGATTGATGTCAAGTTTTATTTGAGCATTTCCTTTATCTCTCCAAGGGTATGCGTCTCCTGTTTCTCAAGCTTAGACTTAAAGTGCTTGAGATTATGTTCATGAATGATGGCTATTTCTTCATCTTCTTCTTAGTCCTCTGACGATTCTTCTACAAACAATTCTTCTTGTTGCTTATATTGCAATATGGTTTCAATTTTTGGTGTATATCCACCACTATTCTGCTGTGATCTCTGATATTGCTCTATAAATCCTGGACCAACAACACTTTTTGCTTCTTTTAACCATTTGGCCCAAAAGATTTTGTTATTCTTTTTGAAGACTAATAAGTTCATTTGTGGTTTCTAGATGAAAGTTTATTGTACAAGAAAATCATTGTCAATTAGTACGTCTGAGTCTTGGCCTTCTGATTGCCAAATATTTTCAATTACAAAGACTATGGAAGTGCCTATTGAGATTTGAACCTTTTTTACAACTGTATTCATGAAAATTCTTCTTCCTTCTTCATTTTTTCCAATTGCACTCCTTTTTGGATTAGTTGTCCAGAGCTCTTCTGATATAACAAACTTTTTTGCTAGACCGAAACTAGAACCAATTTTGAATGAATCGTCGGTAATAGCCGACGAGCCCTAGAAATCCACATAACCCTTTGGGGGATGTGGGCTTGGCCCAATTTCCGATGCATTCCACTTTTCCCGGGTCAACAGAGACACCTGAGCTCGAAATAATGTGGCCCAAGTAGTGGACTTGATCCTGGAAAAATGCACACTTTGATTGTTTCACCTTCAATTGATTCATGCGTACCACTTCAAGGACTTGGCTAACATGAGAAACATGAGATGCATATCTGAACCATACACCAAGATGTCGTCAAAGAAAACTAAAACAGATTTGTGTTAATATGGTTTAAACACAATATTCATTAAAGCTTGGAAAGTAGATGGTGCATTGGAAAGACCAAATCACATTACCACAAACTCGTAGTGGCCCTCGTGAGTCCGAAAAATGGTCTTATGGATGTCGTCTTCGGGCATCCGTATCTAGTTATAGCCGAAACGTAAATCGAATTTGGTGAAGTATGTAGATCTGTGGAGCTTGTCCAAGAGTTTATTGACTACCAGAATAGGAAATCGATCCTTCACCATCACCGCATTCAGATTGCGATAATCCACGCAAAAGCGCCAAGAGCCATCTTTCTTCCGAACTAGAAGAATCGGGGAAGAAAATGGACTCTTATCCGGATTTTTTATCCCGAGAGCATCTCTGTGACTTGTGCTTCCAATTCATCCTTTTGAGAATGGGCATATCTAGCTGTCCTTGTGTTAATAGGCCCTGTATTTGGCAATAGCTGAATATGATGGTCTATTTCTCGTGAAGGAGGAAGGCCCAGTGGTGGAGCAAAGACATCATGGAATCTGTTGAGCACTTGTTGGGCTTGAATGGGTAAAGCGGCCTACTCACTCACAGCAGGTATTGGATCCAATTCCCCATTGTCAAGTTGTTCCCTTCCAATAGAGTCATGATGGAAAGAGTGTCAGGTTGACTAGGTGAATCGCTCACCCCTTGTAACCTGTAACACCGCTTATCCACCATAAAAATCATCCATTTCTCAGAGAAATGCTAACCAATGAAGCCGAGGGTGTCCAGCCAAGACGCTCCTAACAGTAACTCACAACCATCAACTGGAAATAACATGAAAAGTTGAATGTATAATCGTGAATTTGTACCTCAACATCACTAGCGTAGCCCAGAGGAGAGATGTCATGGCCCATAGCCGTGCGAAATTTGGTCTTGTGGTTAAGGGTAAGCCGTGGGCCCAACTGTTGTGTTGTGTATGGGTTTAGAAAGTTGGTCACGGCTCCACAGTCCACAAAAACCCTAATCGGCATGCCATTAATAACTGCATTATCTTCCCAGTATGAGAGCTGGAAATGGCATAGACAAGTTGTGGAGCAGTGTCGAGCTCGTCAGTGTTGGTCTCCTCCTCTGCGCACTGTGGTTTTCCTCCTTTGTAAGCAGTGTCAAACACTTTAAAATAGCGGTCAACGGTTCTCTGCAAACATGGGATGAGGACCACACATCAGGACAATGCATGCAGAGCCCTTTGGCCCGACGTTCACACTGCTCCGCCGAAAGCACAACTCTTGTGAACACGTCCCGGTGTGGTTTGGGACCGTTAGGTTTAGCTGTTTGTGTCGTGGAAGAACTCGACCCATGATTTGTCGAGTGATGTTGTCCCCAGCTAGAAGCACGTGCCGCCTTGAGCTCGAATTTTTTGGCTTCAAACCACCGTGCAAGTTGCTGCGCCGCCGGTAACGTAGGAGGCTCCATAATTTGTACATCGTGACGCACATCTGCTTTAAGTCCTCCGATGAAATTTGCTACCCATTCCCAGAAGTTATCACTAGCATCTGTTTGAAGAATGATCTCATTATTTTCTTCGGGTTGATGTAGTGGAGGCAAATTTTTGCACTTTGAGCCCTCTGATGAATATTGGCAGAAGGTCCTGATCATCCCAGGCTTGGGTTCTACACGAAAGATTGGTGAACTGGTTGATATAGTCATCGATCAAACCCATTTGCTGAAGGTGAGATAGTTCGGCTTTGAATTCGGCGATGTGGCCGACGCCGAAATGCTCGAGAAACACCTTGACGAATCTGTCCCACGTGAGATAAGGGTGTCTCTGTTCTAATGCATTCATCCAAATACATGCATCCAATCTAAAGTTAGCTGAGACCTATGCAACACGTTTGCTGGGCAGAACACGTTGGACTCTGAGGTATCGCTCCACCATGGCGATCCAACCCGTGGGGTTGTCGTCATTGAAACGGGGCAGATCTGTCTTAAGGGGTCGGTAGGGCTGTTCTGTTGTAAAATTGGGACGAAGTGGAGACGAGGAGTAAGGAAACTGGGACAGAACAGGGTAGGGCTCACCGGAAGATGTCGAAACAGAACTGCTCTGAGTAAACAGGGGAAGAGTGGTGGACACATACCAGTCAAGTTAACCGACGTCGGAGAGCGACCCAGCGATCTTGGTGGTGTAAACCTGAGAGGTGGGCCAGACCAAGCCATCGAACCAAATGGGATCGACGGTGTAAAGGTCGCCAACGGAGCTGTTTGCGATGAGGACAATGGAGGTAATTAGAGCTGTATGGCCGCCAGTTGGCGAAGGATCTGAACCTGGACTTCGGTCATCTGTTGATGCAAAGCTCTGTGATGATGAGTCATGGCATCAAAATGGTGTTGGAGTGCATCATTTCGCACATGTAAGTAATTGAGCGAAGTGAGTAGATCTGTGGGTTGGGTATGAGATGAAAAAGTATGGGTGAATGATGGGTGGGTAGTGACTATGGTAGAAGATAATGGGGTGGAAGAGATGGGAGGGACGAAGGCGAAAGAGAGTGGTTGGGAGGGAAGGAGTCTCGGCTGTCTCATTGAACCTGGCTTTGATACCAGAATCTTAGGACTCAACCTAAAGAGAACCGTAAACAAAAGGGAAATAGCTAGAGAGTCTTGGTTTTCATTTCTTGTCCTCCAAATAAGTCACAAAAGAGCTTATATAGAGATGGAGGGAGGATTGGAGAGAAAAAGAGAGAGATGGGAAAAAGAAGAAATCGACTAAACTGGCAAGCACAAACCCTAGCCACGTTCTCCTCTGCCATTCACTTTATCCAAATCCAGAAGCTAATCTATCTATATCTATTATAGCTGTTCATCATATTAGAAGGAAGGAATCAAAATGCTAGCTAGATCATCAATCTTGCGCCAGCCAGTTGTGCTAGTAAGGCATGCTTATGTGCGCACTATCATCATGATCATCAATACAAACTCTAATATGATGAGAGAATGAGCTCGCGCCAGCAGCAGAATTGCAGAGATGATGTGATATCAATCCGCAAAACCCAATGCCCGAGTACTCTTCATAAAAACTAACAAAAACAAGTCCAAAGCAGAAAAAAGCAGCTTTGGCTTTTGCCCTCGAGAACTAGCCAGCCATTAAAGACACTGCAAGCTTCTGCAAATAACTCAGAACACCCGGCCAGAACGATTCACGGACAGCTAAAGCCCCATTGAGTTATCTTATCACCACTACCCATCAAAACTGACCACATTTAAATCAATCTCTGCACCCACTCACATGCATTGCTTGCTCCAAATTATTCCTCGCACCAATTTTAAATAACTCAAAAGAGAAATTAACTAAGAAGAACACTCATATAATCAGAATTAGCATTAACATTACCAGCTAAATTAATCCATCAACACGAGAAACATACCAAAAAAATTGCAAGCAAGTTCGGACCTAACATCATAACCAGGTGATTAACAAAAACAAGCTTCTAAATTCACAGTAACTGACCCCAACCCAAGAGAAAATCAAGAGATATGCTATCATCATTCCAACAAGAACAACCTTTGCACACAAAACACGTACTCTTTTTCATGTTGAGGATCATCGAGAGTGCAGGTAGTAACTCTTGGGAGTGCCAATATCATTTCCAGAAGAAGAAGAAACTAACGATGACGATATGATAGAACTTTCTTGAAGTGATTAGTAGGGTGGCGGAGGCGGCGGTTGTCTGGCGGTGGGAGCCCAGATAACATCCGTAGGCAAGTGACTGTACATAGCCATCCCACACGACTGCGCCGGAGTCGAGTGTTCACCACCACTGTCTCCTCCGCCAGCCTCCAACGGCGGCGACTGAGCCTCCCCGGCGGCGGTTTGTTCGTCCTCGACCGCCTGGAGCCGGTGGAAAGAAGGGTTGTTGAAGCTCGCGCCAATGATGTAAACAGTCCCAGCGGCGATGAGTGCTCCGGCGACGAGTCCTCCGACGATCTGGCCTTGAGGGCCGGCGAGGGAGATGGTGAAGCCGTTGGGGATGGGCCCCGACGCCGTCCTCTGCGGCAGGAAAGTCGCCGAGATGGAGAGCACGTCGAACCTTCCGTGGAAAGTGACGGTGGCTCCGGGAGTGGTGGAGGGCTGACGCAGCGTGACGTTGGCGACCGTTCCGGAGCCAGTGAGGATTACGAGGCCGATGTTCTTGCGGCAGCAGAAGCGGGAGACGGCGTCGACGACGTCGCTACCACCGGGGACTTCGAGAATGTAAGGGCTCATGGCCGGTTCGGTCTCTCGGGTTATGATGACTGGCGCTTTGGGCCGGTTCTTCGACCCGGGTGGCCGGCCCCTGGGCCTCCGGACAACTTCAATCGTGGCACCGTCGCCGCCGCCGCCGCTGGGGTTGTTGTGTTCAGAAGAAATGAGTTGCTTGTTGTTGGTGGGTGCAGTACCGCTGCTCGTACGGCTAGTGTCTTCTTCAGAAGTCTGTTGCTGTTGCTGTTGCTGAGCTGCTAGCTGAAAAGGGTTGGAGAAGTGGTGGTGGTGGTGATACTGTTGTTGTTGATGAAGCTTCGAGAACATGTTTTGGGTAGTTTCGCTCTTGATGTCACCACCGCTTCCATACTCGCCTTTCATCTTCTTCCTCTGTTATCTATATTGTTTTTCTTTTTTAAAATTTTCTAGAGCTGGGAGCTGGGATTTGATTGGTGGAGGAATTAAAAAAAAGGGGGGGAATGAGGATCTGAGAGAGAAGGAATATGGTTTTTATTTTTTTAGGATGAGGTTGGTTAATTGATAGGGTTTTGATGAGGAGAGCTAAGCTGAAGAAGAAAGAAGAAGATGAAGAAGGGTATGGGAGGGGGTGGAATTCTTTGTAATATAATAAAAACGAAAGAGAGGATGAGGATGATGGCAGGAGAGAGAGAGGGAGAGAGAGAAAGAGAGAGAGAGAGAGGTGGGTGAGCTTGGAAACCAAGTAAAGGACTAATGGCGCCGCTGGGTTGGAGGCATAGTGGGGTCCACGGAGGAAGAAGCAGGAGCAGTCATTAAGGAAAATATATGAAAGTGAGAATTTGCAGAGAGAGCGAGAGAGTTGAAAGGAGGAAGATGATGATGGTTGGGTGTAGACCGGTTCTATATAATTGTGGGTAGCACAACGGGGTTGTGTGTTTTTTGTTGTTGCACCGCCATAGATGAATACACAACAACAAAGGATCCATGGATTGAAAACGACCCGATTTTGATGATGGTCTAGTTTTGGGCAAAGGGAGGTGATATTGGCCTTTCTTTTCTTTCTTTCTTTTGTTTTGTTTTTTTTTTCTTTTGTTCATACCAAAATGATGAAATCCATGAAATATTCTTGCTGATCAATGATCTAGTTTGGCTTATTTAGAGCAACTCCAGCAGATTCCCTAAAAGTCATTTCTAGCTGAAATATAAAGATTTTCTCTTAAAACTTACTCCAGCAGCTCTCCTATCTTATTAGCCAATTTAGGGATTCCCTATATTTCATGTTTTCATCCCCTATTCTTATACTGAAAACATGAATTATAGGTAACGAAACATTCTATATTGTAATTAATTCTTTCCTTCTAGATTGCAAATGTAATTAATAATTATATTAATAAATAAATATGTTATTATCAACCAATCAAAACTAAGCATTTGTTTAGGTCTAACTACATTTTAAGTAATATTGTTGGAGTAAATTTATACAAGTGATTAGCTAAAATAGGTTTTGGCTTTATTTTTGAACAAAATAAGCAAACTTTTCGTGACATTGTTGGAGTTGCTCTTATATGTCATTCAATGGTGTTCTAATGAACAAAAGTACATACTTATACAAAAATTTTAAATTAATTCTTACGCTAAAAATTTTATAAATAATTCACACGTGAAGTTCAAATGACTACAAAATCTATCTCTATAATTCGACTTTTGAATTAACAAAAAAACAGAATTTAACTGTTAGATATTATATAAAACAAATAGATCAAATATTTGTTTACTTTCATAGCTTTCAAGTAAAATTTCTTTGGTTTTATATACTTATATTGTTCCAAATAGTATGTTAAGGACTTTAAATCACCACAAAAGATCAATGATTTCAAAGGAAGAAGAACTAGTGAGTGTGTGTGTATATATATATATATATTTAGATACAACTCACTTACTTTGCCTTAAAGAAAGAGATTAAAGATTAGCTAGTTTGTCTGATTCCATGTGAACTTGTTAAGGGGATCATAACATGTTTTAAGCCTTGCAAGTCTTGAAGAATGTGGTAGTTGGGTCCAAAGTTGATTATCTGATTATTTGCGGAGACATATATATAGCAAGCACATTTTAGGGTCTGGATTTGTCACTGGTGGACTATATTCCAATTTCAAACCAAAAATGTACAGAAAACTTGACAAAGTATAAAGTGGAGGCCACAGTGCATGCATGTCATGATTATAACACAAAGATTGTCCATATGCACATTTAGGAATAAACGGAAATTGCCTAATACGGTATGTATTCCTACCTTCTTTGGGTAGGTAATTAATGCTGGCTTAAAAAGTGTTCAACTACCAATTAACTTAATAGATATATATATATATACGGGGCTTTTCAAATGCGGACGTCCGCACGTACTGTTCACCGTGCGGATTTGGCTTTTCCGGCCACTTCCCGGCCGAATTTGGGTAAACTTTGTTTTAGACATATGTACATATACCTGTGTAGATCATTTGTCTAGAAGAAACTTTTGGCTAATTCGATCTCTAAGGTCCTCAAAATCGCGTTTCAAAAAAACTGGACATAAATCGGACCGGTTTATGTCCAGTTTTTTTGAAACGCGATTTTGAGGGCCTTAGAGATCGAATTAGCCAAAAGTTTCTTCTAGACAAATGATCTACACAGGTGTATGTACATATGTCTAGAACGAAGTTTACCCAAATTCGGCCGGGAAGTGGCCGGAAAAGCCAAATCCGTACGTACTGTTCACCGTGCGGACGTCCGCATTTGAGAAGGACTGTATATATATATATATGAGAGGCTCAATCTAGGATATTTCGGACCCCTTAATTATATATATTGCTAACTTCTAAATATAGTTCCTATTTACTTTCATGACTGTAAATCTATCTGGACTGTGGACGGTGGTGGAGGTGGCGGTTGGCTGGAGGTTGCGAGGAGTGTGATTTGGTTCTGGACAAGGGTTATGCATATATTGCTTAATTACTTGCGTAGATTCCAATTTAAGGACTGCAAGCAGTTAGTTGGTACGTGAGTCAAGTCAGAGCTAGAGAGATTGGGAGAAAGACAGACACCAATTTAGAAGAACTTGATCGAGCTAACGCACGTGTACGTCCGCAGACCACAGCCGACTATGTTCGTTTTACTACAGTCACGTATATACGGCGAGCAAAGATGGATGATTTTTGTCTTCGATCACAAGCTTATCGTCAATCCTGCAAATTGGCATGCATGCATGGAGTATGGACCTTTCGTAATCGATGCTTCAATTTCTTGGCATGGCATGGCATGCCATTTGGGTTTCTTATCCTAGCTAGTAGCTAGTCTGGAAATGGAAGCTTATAGATATGAGAGAACGCCTAGTAAAATTTTGCTTCATCCAATTTAGCTGTTAAAAGTCTTGACGCGTCGACGACAAAGTCACACACACACACACAGTAGCTCGATGATATAGAAAATTTTCTTGTTAAATTTCTCCCTAGCAAGTCCATATAGGAAAAAGATAACAATGCTAATAATCCTAACGGCGATTCGATCAAACAAACTGTTGGCGTGCCTAACATAATGGAAAAGACCCGATCTCAAAGTCAATTACGACTAATTGGCTAGCTAGCTGCTAGCATGTGTCTATCCCGGCCACTTGGTAGATAGATGGCTAGCATTACAAAAGCATGCAAGTTGAAGATAGAAGATCCAATTAAGTGCATTCATTATTCATGATTCATATATACGCACCCATTTTTACATGCATGGAAGAATTTAACAGATCGATGTTTGTTTAATTTGCATTCCTTCCTCCTCCTAGTTGATCGATTTGATCGGGGAATGACCGTGACGTGATCGAACGTACTATTGTATATATGTGTCCTATATATATATATATATATCCATTTAGCTTAGCTAGCTTCTCCACTAATCATATAATCTTCTGTTGACTGTTTCCAAGAGTATACATACGTACGTACTTTGATCGAGCTTGTCTGGTTGAGCTCTTTTGATCCTACATACAAGTTGCAGCTTAATTGTGATCGAGACCGTGTTGTAATATATGTATGAACCATCTCAATCTGTCTTCTTTACAAACAACAAACGCCTAAACGAGAGATAAAAATTAGCATAAGGTCGGGCTCGATCAATTAGTGCATGCTAGGGGATTTTGGCCGAAGAAAAAGGGCAAGTCGTTTTACGTACCCTTAATCAGTTAATCTTATAGTGTCAGCTGTGTTGAAATGTACCAATCATTTCCAACTCGAAAAGAGACCCTAGATGAAAACCCAAAATGGGTCGTTGAGTTTTCCCAATCTATTCGAATTAGTGCATTGTACATGGAACTTCTAGGATTATTGCGCAGTTGGTATCCTTGGGTGAAACTCATGGAACCATTTTGATTACTAACTGTTCATATAATTTACATTTTGAGCATGCAGATTCATTAACGTACAGTAACTTCGAATCAATTGATTTGTAACTAAATCCATCGGCCTTTAATTATCAGAAGGTTTTGCCATCTGTACGTATTAACCACAAACGAACTTAATTAAAAGTAGAGAATAATTTAACCCGATCGAGTAAAGAATCTAACTTTTGGAAAATGAGATTATTTTACTTGCTAAAGTGTAACAAGACAAAACTGTCAATCAAAAACTTGCTAAATTCCCAGCACTCCATGGCAAATGATTCACACAGGTTAGGCGAAATACCAACATACATATATGTCATCGCATAATAGTGATAATACCTCACGTCCTCGCATCATTGGTGCATGATATACTCAAATATTATCACAAACTGTCGAACTCAGTTAAGGGTGGGTGTAAAATGGAGGTTAAGAATTAATATTTCCAATTTCTATCTCTAAAGCTAAATGTAACGTAAAGATTGCTCCTCTTAGGGATTTAGCCATTTAGGGGTGTCCTGGGAGGCTCTTTTACCAACTTGAGCGACTCTGTTAAAATAAAGAGCTAGTTCCCAGGTAAAGTGGCTCTATCAGTAGCAGTAACGGAACCACTTCCTTTCATAAGAGAAAAAAAAAAGTAAATTTAGTGTTGCATCCCATCCGTCCATCACTGTTAAAGCAAAGAAGAAGAAAAGAAATTTAACAGCTTCCCCTAAATTCCATCTCTTTTTCAAAAGAGATCACCATATCTGTCAACAGTACGTTTCTCTGTTTAGTTCTTAGTTAATGCATTCTCGTTTGGCTCTTGAGTTGAAAGTAAGTAGTTCAAACTTCTAAACTTCAAATGTACGCAAGTGTTAACAGTTTAGGTTCGTAGTGGCGGGAGACTCAAACATATTCATAATGGGGATAATAGAGGCCTACTTTGTAGATGGCTTCAGATTTTGTGGTGCAATGTCCAAGCTAGGAACGAGAAAGGTACCATTTATCCCCAAACTGAAGTACGTGCGTTGCTGGCTTTCTCATTTTGTTGAAGTGTGACTGCAGAAGTTACTTGCAAGTTGATATATTCTCGCTAAAATAGGGTATGCAACTTGCAAAGTTACAAGGCCAAACAGCTTTGAATATTTGACATATTTGGTATTACGTGTTCTAGGCTGGAAATCTTCAACTTGAAGCAGTAACATGGTAGGAATGAGTTATCAGAAAAGCAGAACCCACAGATTTTGACTGACACACGCTTGAGTTGCTTTCTTCAGTTCTTCATTCCTTTCGGAAACTATTGCAAATTTTGCCAATTCTAGATTTCAAGGTGATAAAGAAAAGAAGGTGCATCACAATTTCAGCCACCTTGTGGTTTTATCCATATTATGGGTTTTGCGCAGCTAAAATAGGATTTCATCTAGATATGAAAATGTATCAAAGATTTTTCTATTGGGCACTTCTATAATTAGAGAGAAACTATTTAGGACATAATCACCCAATTTTCAATCTCATTTCGATAAAACAACATTTAGATATTTATATACAAGTGCACTTAATAAATGTGCGAAACACTACTACGCGGAACACTTGTCAAAATTTAAACCGCATTCGTGTTCCGCACATGCATTGTAAAATCACTCTTTATATATATGAGAGATTATTTATTGAGAACTCTTGTAATGAGAACTTTGTGAGTATCTTTTAGATAATGATTGTGAGAGTTATTTTTTGATATCATTTCGACAAATCAACCGTTCAATATTTAGATATTAATGTGTAGATCATTTCTACAAATTTTCATTCAAATTGAAAATCTTGAAGGTATTGAACAAGATCAAATCAATAGATGAACAAAAATTGTTAAACCCATGCAAATAGTTCATGTTCGTAAGTGATATATTTTGATTATGATTTATGAATATCTTAACGAATTTCAAATTAGCTAAAAAATTACATGAATAATTTATTCATAATTAGCTAATTATTTAATGATGAATTATGATCAAACAGTGAGTCAAGTGAGAATATACTCAAAAAGTGCTCATTATAAGAATCTCTATTAGAGAATTTCCTTTATATATATAACTGTAACAATTTTAAATTTTTTTAACTAAAATTGAAAATAGTTAAGGTAAGAAATCTGTGAACATCTTACGATGAAGTTACAAAATTTGATTAGAAAAGTGCATATAATAAGAACGTACAAGTCTCATCATAAAGATCCTTAGAACCTCTAGCGTATAGAGCTTCCACGTTCAAAGAGGGAGGCGCACCCACAACATAATGATTAATGAAAGACTTTCTTTCATCACAAATAGGGGAAATATAAAGAGTTGTAGAGATCGAGTTGAGTCCAAAGAACAAAATATCTGATATTGAGGAAATATCTATGTTTCAAAATATAAATATTTCGATAGAAATATCGATTTATTGAAAATTTTGACAAAAATGATGGAAATTAAAAGAATTACATGAAAATTTGTATTAAATTTTTTTGAGGTTGTTATATGATATATTATCCACAAAAAGAAAATATTGATCAAACATTAAAAGATGAATTTGTTATAATGTTATATGAATTACTGCATGCTAAATGTTAATAATTATTTAAATATGATTGAATAGTTCTTAATTTTTTATAATGGCTGAAACCCAAAGATTGTGATCAACAAATGGTGTAATGAATTAAGTGAAAATGGAATTATATCAAGGGTAAATTCTTGAATGATAGGTTAGATTAAAATTTAGGTAAATTTAAATTAGGTATGGATTTGATATTTACCAAATTTTTCAACGTACCAATTGGTTATATATAAAAACTTTTATCTACATATTGACTAATGGTCTAGCATGATTGGTAAGGAGAATTTTGTTGTACATAAGTGGACAATGTTCGAATATTGAGAAATTAGTTGATGATTGGATATTTACCAAATTTTTCCTCATTTACAAAATATACATAGTGTATATATACATATGTAAGAAAATAAGGGTAGACAATAATAATGAGTTAGCTCGTTTGACCGAGGCATGTGGCTTTTAGTTGATAGGTTGGTGGTTCGAGTCCCAAGTTTGTATGAAAGATTATTGTGATTTTTGCAAATGTTGGGCCGGGCTTCAGCCTTCAGCCAATTGTGCTAGTCAACGAAATTGGGGGTTGGGCCTTCAGATAATGGGCTGGTCATCGAAATGAGTTGGTCAACAAAATGGGACGGTCAAATATCGCGATATATCGATAATATTGCGATATTTCGACGAGAAATTGAAAGAATGAAGGTTTGATATCGCCACACAAAAAAGACGAAATATCGGCGATATTTTCAATATTTAATTCCCTGGTTGAGTGTTCATCCATCAAACCTCGTTGACTTTTGGAAAGATGTCCACCTTAAGTATGATGACTAGCGCAACTCTAGAATAAATGAAGGGTTTGGTTTTCTATATGATTTTTGTAGTGTATTTATTCACGCATTCAAAATTATTATTTATATATTTTTAAATATTTACCATTAATTTCATTATTTTACCTTTTATACTTTTTTTCTTTTCTTGTCACCCCATATGCCCATCATCCACTTCCAACTTCTTCTTTTTTAAATCACGATTCTAAACCTTTAACCATTAAATTAAACACAAAGCTATGATATATTATTTAGAATCTTGTAGCCCAAATTTATGTTGAAGAACATATAACAACATAGAGCTTAACAAATAATTGAATAACGACTTACAACCATAAAACTAAGATCGATTAACCAAACCTAGAAATTTCAAAAAACAATTACCACAAATATCGATTCCATCTAACTCTAAATTCCAAAAAAAAAAAATCACCCATATTCTAGGTTTTAGTTAACCCAAAATTTTCAAGAAAAAATATAAAAGTTGTTTGAAATAGGGTTAAAAATGGAATTTATGAAGTTCAAAATCTTTGGAGGTGTAAATAATAATTTTAGAGGTGTAAATAGACGCACATTTTTTGTTTTTTGTTTTGTTTTAAAGAAACAAATCACATAAATCGATTTTATGTTAATCTGAATTTCAAGCTTATTTATTAGTTGCGAGGTTTTCAATGATTATATTAGGTGAATTCAACTTTTAATTAAGTTTTCAACGAGTGAATTTACCTTTTTTCGTTGGAGTTCGATCACCAATTCGAGCATCTCCAACAGTAAAGTTATAATTATAGTCATTTTTTTAAAAGGTTAAATGTAGCTAATCCTCGTATAGCTTTTTGATTTAGCTGTGATAGCTATTCTAAAGCTAAAAGTGAAATTTATAGTGTTACAATATTTGATTTAAAGTCATTTTCTCTGTCCTAAGAGCACCTCCAATAGTAAGAGTTAATTTTACAAATTAAATTGTTTAAAAGCTATTTGTGACTTTCTTATATATACTTTTTGCTCTAACAACTCTTGTTATCTTTATGTTTGAAAATATTAAGTTTGAAACTGAAAAATCAAAGGAGAGAAAGATTTGACTAAGAGTTATTTTTTCTCTCCACTTTTGTTATATAAAGCTACAAAATTTGACATGAGCTATTTTTAGCTTTAGGATAGGATATTAAGATATGATAGCCGACTTTCACACTCCCTAATTTACAATTTGCACTCTTCTTGTGCCTTTTTTTTTAATCATATCACCCCAGAGAGATGGTGGGGACAAATAAGTAAAGAGGTGTTATCGTAAAATTAAGCACAACAGTGCGAAAATCAGCACTCTTAGGATATTTTTTTGAAGGGTAACGCTTGAGACGTCTGTCTCATTTATAAGAAAATATAGACACAAATACAACCATGACTTTTCACTAAAGGGCAACGTAAGAAAGAAGTCATAATCTAGACAACCTAAGCAATCAAAATCACCTAACTTGCCCAAATATTTGTATCATAACAATAAGCACCAGGACCAGTAACCAATGACGTAGCGAAATATGAGACGATTAGCAATACATACCTCATGTTCAACTATAAGTTCAAAGCAGTAAATTGCAAAAATATAAAATAAAATGCAGTAATGAAATGCAAAAATAAAATTTTAAGATGCTAAAAGGAGCAACATCGCCTTTGCCTTTGCAACCCAATCGTCGGGGTCCCAAGACAGAGCTTGACCTAGAACCAAAAGTCCAAGCCACATCAACACCAACCTGGCCCAAATAAAAAGGCACAAGACACCAGGTAGCCAAAGCCCAAAATCTTTGGGGTGAAATTCCTTCACAAGTCGACCCAGCAGTACGAGAAGGACCACACCAAGTTGCTACACTCCATTGGATTTCTAAACCCGATTGAAAGATAAGGCAATCGACAATATACAAACCGAAGAGAGCAAAAGGAAAATCTCCTTTGCATAAGTGGCGGATCTAGCGTTTTTATTCTAGGTGAGCGAAATTTTTTCCATAAAAAGTTATATTTTTGGTCAAATTATTTTTTCGCTAGAAAGCTTGAAAAAAAATACTATTACACACTAGAAGCAAACGAAAAAAATTCATATATACTAAACATTCAATTACTATCTCCTAGAAAAAAAGTATTACACTGAATATTTTGTAAAAGAGAATTTCAAGGCTAAAATTATAACCACTTAAAAACCAATAAACGATTTTGAAAACCAATATAACTTTTTCTTTCTTATTTTTTGGTTAGAAAGTAGCTACAATTGACCTTGGTAACCACAAAGTTTTGGTACCACAAATGTTAAAGGCTAGAGAAAGTCAGAAATGGCATCTGACGAGTGTGAAAATAACTTCCATTATCTTTTAACTTTATTGACTTGTGTTTCTAGTGGAACGACATTGTTTCTATTAATCAAACAATAAGAAACTCGTCATATTCTTCAATCTCAGCCTTGGTTCTGCCATTGTTATCAATCCAAGTTTGCTCAGTTATATTTTCACCTGGCAGGATTGTTCTTAGCCCCTGGATTACAGAGAAGTTGACCCAGTGGTTGCTGGATACTCTTAGATCCGTCTCTGCTTTGGATGCAAACTCCCCAACCTTTAGAACCCTGAAGTCGTCAACTATCGAAGAGAGAAGAGCCTGTGACCGTTGAAATCCTACCCATCCTCGGTGGAAGAAGAGAGGAGAAAGAGAAGCCTCACCCAAAGGCTTCGCCTCAATGTCGACGCTAATATGAGTCACTAGATCTAGAGAATTCCGGTCGGAGAGCCAGTCGCAAATACGGAGGCTCCCAAACCCTAGCAGAGTGCCAAGAAAACGGAAACTTTTAGCACCCTTAGGATATTTGTTGGAGAGCAAAAATCTATAAAATATAGTCAAATATAGTCAAATATTTAACTTTATTTTGAAATAACAATTCTATTTGGGGATGCTTAAAATTAAGAGTTTTGTTAAATGTTATCCACCACTGTCAAGAAAAAGAAAAATTTTGCTTGGTTAATGTTGAACTTATGTGGAAAGACATTCCAGATATGGAAAAGGATTTTCTCAAACAAACAAAACAAACGGGCCGCAATTTGAGTACAATATATTTAGTTGATCACAGAATCACACAAGGAACACTACTGTCACTCAATAGTACAACTATCCAATGCATAGGCTAAGTTGAGAAATAATATATCACTGATGCAGAACAGAGAAATTTTCAAATCCACCAAAAAAGAATACATTGTAATGGTTTCTGTAGAACTTTCACGAATACACAGGTCTTCCATCACAAAATGGCACAACATGTGAAGCTTCATTGCATCATATACGAGCAACGTATGAATTGGCAAGAGTAACATATCTTACCCAGCGATATGGATTATATGTTCCATATTTCTTCGCTATCTGCAAGTACTTTACCTGCACCACACAAATGTTAAAATCAGTATGCTCATAGGCAAAAGAAGAATCTATCAAAACATCTGAGATTTTCTAATCTTCAAAAGAAAGATTAAACGAGCCTGAACCAAAATAAAGCAAGAATATGCAGAGATCCCATCCTTTGCCTATGTCCATCGTTGGGACCTCCAAGTGAAATAAGTCCAAGTCCTATACTGACCATGTTCATTCAAGCCCAAAACAAGTTCTGACCTTGTGTATATGGTTTAATTGTAAATTGAAATTCATAACCTAGTGACCTGACTGGAATTAGCTAGCATTCCAACTCAATTAATGAACATATGCCATCAAACAGGACTTAGATAGCAACAGGAAAACAAGAAAGAAGTTGACAAGATTCACCCTAATATATTCTTCACACGGCACCATATGAAATGTACCAAAGACTGAATTTGATCAAATAAAAGATAATCACTGTATGGTTTGAAGAGTCCAGTATAAACGTTATGACAATGGCTTACCTGAAGTTTTGAAGAGTTATACATGGGAATCGTAAATGTCATGCTAACCGGACCAGCTTCTTTTGTGATATTTCCTGTATTCGAGTATCAAATCTTTTATGAGCAATACCAGGTAATCAAAGCCATCATTGAATAATACTATACTCACAGTAAATCCTACCATGAAATTCCTGTGAAAATGTCAGTCTGGCACATAGTGTATGTTCTGATCCACCAACGATCTGTTGTGCATTGAAATTATCAGTATAGTAGATGCATTAAATCGACACAGTTGACAGCTTAATATCCACTTTGTTGATGAAAAACGTTAACCTTCTTTAAACCCCATTCAAGTTTCTTATTTGCTTCTTTGAAATCTGTAGTTTGTCCAAGTGCTCCAGGTTCCAACTCAAAACTGGCTCTGAAATACCAAAGTCATTGAATACGTCAATACATATAGCCAGTATTGCAGCAGCAACTTCTGCAAACTTTACACGTAATACTTGTACACTATGAACAACCTTCTCTTCATCTTATATATACACCGGGAAGGAAAGAGACACCATCTTATCAAATGCTGGTTATTACTTAAAAAGACAAGCCACCATCATCTACTACATATATTATCCAGTAATTTATGTTACATCTGAATAGCTCACAACCTACTGCTTTCCAATAATCATATCAGATGACGTGGTAGTGAAAGATTCTCCGCCAACAAATGTCAAAATTGGTAAGGTTTATTCTGTTTCCCTTAACCAATATACAGTGAAAAAGGTGTATTGAAGTTGTAGTCATATTGAGACTGAACTATATTGTTTGAGCCATTTTATAATCCACAAACAAAGGATACCACAGAATTCCATATGAGAAATTCAGCATGTAATTAATAGACTAGACACTTCATCTAAACCGTAGCATAGATAAAGGGGGTGTATGGAGTAACAGCTAAAACTCTAGCAAAAATGGGAAGCAACATGAATTACCTCATAGTATATTTAGGTAGTGGCATTTGTACTGAAATTGTATTGGCGGTAATGTTTGACGGGAATTCAGCATAGAGTTTCAGAATCACTTCAGCCTACATTAGACAGTCTAAATGTTATCTCCAAGAAGAACTATATGACATGTTAATGAAGTTAAACAACAGCAATGTCAAGGAATACATGCTCCAGAAAATCCCTCACAGGGTACACAGTAACCACTTCTTTTAATCCATCAATATACCTCACCTTTTAGTCCACCATCTAACAGTAAAAATTAGTACCTTAAGCGATCCTGCTTCTTCAATCAAAGCATTAATACGAAAAGGGGGCTTGAACTCCTGAGTCATACGGTAGTTCATGACAGGAAATTCGCCATCCGGGGGTACCTAACATTAGTATCATTGAGGAAACATTAAATTGCTTAAAACAGCATGGAGCAAATTATTAACTTTATAAACACGGATAACTCATCTTACTTACCAGAGTTAGAGTTTTGTCTACATCAAAATTATCGAGGCGTACAGATTCATGAAAATTACAGTCATCAAGTATCACTGCCCCCGAGCCAGAGGAACTCCTATAGTCTGTAATGGAAAGCATCATTTGAGAAAGTCAACAGTTGAGACACAAGTTTGACAAGAATCAATTTCATTAGTAAAAACAGAAAAGTGAAATGGAATTATTGTAGATGTTTGTAGCCACTAATGCGATGGATTGCAAAATCGGATGTTAGAAAATAGAGGGACTATTTCTAGATTTTCATTTGTGTGGGAGAAACAAATATGTTTCTCTAAGAAGTATGATCAATTTTCACATCTCAAATGTTTAAAAGACAACAATGCCATCATAAACTTCATGGCAACATAAGCGTGAAAGTAGCCATCTTCAAGAGATAGTTGAAAAAATGGACACACAAAGTCAGTCTGGTCACATGTTAGAGATGTACCATAGGTTGATGTTCCACCTCTTCCAATGCCGAGGTCTTCATTAAGAGCTAATCGGATTTCTGGATTACCAGTGAGATAGCTCTTCATTTGAATGGTACCATCAATTTCAGAAGTCAATATATACCCCTATATAATAACAACACAATTACATTGCTACTAATAAGAATGATACGAATGACAAGTATAGGTAAATAAAGATAATGGAAATGTAATTATTTTCTTTGCTAACAACTGAAAAATAAATTTTTGACAAAAATGACAAGTATTTAGATCAATGCAAGATTAACATGTTTAGTCTTTCTCCCTCTCGATACCAACCTATTCATTGACTTCTTAAATAGAAATTATATGCAGAAATCCCTCAAATCCACTTAGCAGATTCGAACTCAACACTGGGGGCTCCTGCCCAATTCTATAATCTTTAGCTAGGCCTCATGGGATGACTACCACAGACAACACAGGAACAAACCCTAGGCCTAAACGTACCTTCTAACCCAACATGTGCCTTTCATAGTCTTTCAAGCTCAAATCCCAACATGTGAGCAGCTGTAGTCAGATATTACATCTGGTTCTACATGGGAGATTAACCATCGGATTTAAATGGACATACTGTGGATATAAACTGAACTTATTAAACATTTGAATCTCTACATAACTTAACTTAACTTGTGTAACCTAATTGCATTTGGAAGATTGTTCATCTCATCCAGAAAAATTCAGGCTACATAGCATTTAGCATAAAAAAAATACACATGGCAATTAAGACTTCCGTATCAAGCTAAATAGGTTCATATAAACACTCCTGGTATGCTAGCCATCAAGTTTTCCTTATCACACTTCAATGATTATATAAAGTCATGAAAAAGTGACTACATAAATTTTTATCATAAAATGAAGACATATACTCACACTAGAGCTAAATGTAACACTGATCTTTTCGATTATATCCACAAAAATTTCCTCCCTCTTCCTACCCCCAGGATCATTTGCAACAACAGATTTTGTGACAGCTGTTCCAGGCATTCTCTTTGTCCCTTGCTGCATGCATAAAATTTGGGGTTAATACCTAATGTTCTATTACCTTCAAAAAAAAAGGATCATAATCTCAACTAGTTCACAGTGCACTAGATGATGTAACTAATCAATACACGTAACCATACCATAAAAAGGCCAGTAGATCCAAGAGATGATAAACGAGCAGCATCGATAACAATCGGCTCATTAAATATATAAGACTTCAACAGTTCAGTTGATGTTGTTTGCACAAAGCCGAAATCCTGAAAGGAAAAGACAACAGTACATTTACAAACTCCACAACTATGCCTGATATGTACCACCAAATATGTAACAGAATACAAAATGAACTTACAATGACTTCATCCAGCAATTCATATACAAGTACAAAATTCTTCCTGATAGAATCTTCATTGAGAACCCCAACATAATCTTTGATGACACGAGCAATTCTTTGTAACAGTTCCAAGACAATTGATGGCGATACATTAGCTCTTGTAGTTGCAACAAACAGGAGTCCAACGACCTTCACATGAAAGTAGTTCACACCATCTACATTCTATTGATTAAGAAATGAACAATAAATAAAGTCAGAGTGATAAACCAGATTGACATACGCAATCATAACACAAGTCAGATGCATTACACGTATTTGTCAGAAACCAAGACAAAGAGACAAAGTAAAGAGCCATCACAAACGAGGTAAGTGTGTCCAATAAACCATTCTCTGAGCACAAATTTCTTAAGTTTTTTCCTACATAGATAAACATAAAAGAGACAGTGCAAGTTTATATTCCTCACTAAGATAATACCTACAAAGACAGGTGGTGCCTCCTCTTGCCCGTCTTCTTTCCAGAACTTCACTTTCCTGAAAAATATCTCTGCACTTCCTTTCGGCACTTCTCCGCGATCTGCAATAACAAAAAAACTCATCCAATCAACAAACATTTCCATTCCTCAAACACAACCAGAACACAAGAGCAACACAATTCTATTTCCACTGATTTCCTTAGACATCGCTTCTCTATTTTAATAGCCGATTTCACAGTTCATATTAAGCGGTGCGAAATGTAAGATCAGCGGAGCTGATCTAGAGCTAAACTGAAATACCTAACGATTTGAATCAAGATTGAACAAGTAGGGAAGTGAGTTTTCCGATCAATTTAGATCGGCGAACTCAAAATCGAAGTAGTAGAGCAAGACATTAAAATTGAAATTGAGTAGAGAGAGTGAGACTGACAGTCGCGGAAGACGATATTATCGCCACGCTGGGAGAGCACGAAGAACTGCGAGATCATAGCTCTTAATGCTTTGCTCTTTGCTCTCTGTGTCCGAAATCTAAGACCGCAGCTAGCTCTCTTCCACCACTTAGTATTTTAGTTTATTTATTATATACTGCAAGTATTTGTCTTAAATCATAGAAAATAATATTTTGCAGTTGGTTAATTGTCTAATGTGCCCTTTGTTACCTTCGCGGGCTCTAATTATGAACCAAGAAATGAAGGAGGATGTTGTAATTGTACAAGTAACTTTGGGCAGGTGGAATATTTTCATTTTGGACCTAGGACTCTTGAGTTTGAGAGAGGGCCGGTGGCTTTTGGCGGGGCCTCCTTTCTTGTTGCAGGTTGAATCAGGATTGGCATGGAACCCAATCTATTCAATAGGCTTGGTTACTTACTTTTTGAAATGGAATCAAGGAAGAATTATTTTCATTTCTTTGTGAAGTTTTTCTATTTAGACCTCCACATTTATTCACTACACTTTTTCTATTCATAAATTAGTAATTTACATATCAATCCTCATATAGAATGACCATTATACCACAAAATTAGTTTGTTGGGTTTCTTCGATCTCGTCATCTTCCATTTGATCTCATAAGATTTCTATAGCCAAAGCCCTTTTTTTGTTTGTTTGTAAACCACACCAGTATTGATTAGATATTAGCTAGGTCACACTTCCAATTAACCTATAACAGCAGCTAGTCTTCTGATCTCTTATTCTCTTCGGCTTTGTTCTTTCACCGGCCGAGTTTGTTACGATGGCAAGGCTAAGATTCAAAAGCGCTCTCTCTCTCTCTCTCACGACAAGACCAAGACGTCGAGCTTCTTCCTCAAAGAAAATAAGTTTCACACAAAGCCTCCCTCATGCACAGTCGCACTACTCTCCATCACTCCGCCGTGACTTCGTTGACTGCTCTCACAACCTCAGACCTCTAGTCCGTGGTGTTGGATATGAAATTAATTTCTGCATTGTACATTAAGTGCATAGACAAACTGATTATTAGTTAGAATCACATGGTTATTGTTTAATACATTTGCTAGCTGGATTACTACATCGTTCAACTAGTTCTTGTCCAATTTAAACACTGATATGATCTCATTCTGTTACAATATGAGTTAGTGTACAACTGAGATTCTATTATGGGTAGGCATAAGATTGTATCCTATATATAGATGAGTTTGAGTCCATGTATCTCTACGTGAATTGCATAAGGATCTTTCCCATCAAAGAAGCAGAATACAGTAGAGAATAGAAGGCTCAGCTCTCCTTGATCAAGAACAGATGGCCATCACCATTAACGCTGCTAGTAAGCCTCTTCTACTGCAGGATCTTGTTCTTCATACAATTTGTGTAATTGTGTTTACTTGATGCTGAACTAAAGTTGATCTAACAATTGGTATCATAGCGTCGTCTCTTTCATCATCATGTAAATCAAATTAAGAACAAACACAAAGGAATCTAAAGGCAATTCGGTTAAGTGTCTTAGAGCTAAAGAAAGAACAAAAGCTTCAGCAATATTGGGCCTACATTCAGTTTTTCACTGGCCCAAATTTGAGATAACCTGGGGTCTGCTATGCGTGGCCCAACTCGCTAAGAAACCAAAAACCTCTCGGTGGAGGATTTAGTGACCATTAAAGCTTTAACGAAAAGTTTTGGTTCTAATGCTGGGATTGGGAGGAACACGCACGGATTCTTTTCAAGAATTCATTTTGGGATTCAAAACCCAAGCTCACAACAAGGTTAGATTGAGATTGAACTATTTAAAGACCCTAAAGCATATCCCAGTGTGCAATTAGGTTAGGTTAGATGAACCGGATGAAATTTAAAATTCGATTGCTGATTGTGAGCATCTGTGGATTGTTTGATATATAAGCATGTGTTGTGTGATATTATTATTGCTTCCGCTAATATTGTAGCGCTGTGAGCAGAGGCCAAGGTTAAATTTTTTTTTTGATCGATGGATGTGTTTTGATGTTATGAACAATCTAAGCATTTGTTTTTGATTTGGGATTATAAGTGTTAGAAATCAAAGCATGTCATAAGATTAATAATCTATTGGTTGTCTACTGATGTTGATATGTGTAATTTTCGTGGATAAAAGACATGATGATATCTCCCTGTGTACATGAATGTTCATGAAAATTGCTTACGAAGGTTGAATTCATATTGTGTTGACAAGTCTAAAGTAAATACTGTTGTAAGAACATATTTTAGCTAGAATTCAACATGGAAACCCTGAATCATTGCAGGATAAGATAATATGTTGCACAAAGCAAAATTTTCTTTTACCTGCATTGAATCTGATTAAGTTTAATAGGTTTCAGCACTTGTGTTAAATGTTTTAAAGGATATGTGAATTTTGACTTCCAAAGAAGTGTTGTTGCATATTTTTGATACATAAACAACATCATAAATATTGCATAAAATTCATATTCAGATAGTGTATGTTCTTCTTCTGCCACAAAGGTGTAGAGAACCTATGATTATAACATGATTTTGTGTTCTATGGTATGATGATTAAGCTTCAGTGTTCTATATCTTCTGCTCAAAAGTGTTGTATAGAATAATTTTTAGTGATGGGATACTTTGTGTGTGTTTTGTACTGACTGCAGTTTTATTTTGCTATGATTTTGTTTCTGTTTGCTTCTTTTCTGTGAATTCTGGAGTAAACAATAAGAGAAACTTACTAAAAACACAGAAAGATACTTAAGACATGAATTCTAGCTTTCATTAAGAAACTGCAGAAAACAAGAACTAATTATTTTCTTTTCCTTACTTGTTTGCTCATAGGTAACTAAATTGTGTCACTGAACACGATTGAACTTCTTACTGGTTCAAATTATAAGGTGTGGAGAAGGCAAATTGGCACATACTTCAGCATCAAAAATGACCTAGACATAACTCTTTATCAAAACGTTCCTGATCCTGTCCTAGAAGAGGAAAAATACATATACCCTGAAGAATATAAGCACTATCACTACTGGCATAGGAAGAACAACTCAGCTATCAACATAACAAGGGCTTGCATTTCAGATACAATTGCAGGAACTATCCCTAAAGTAGACTATGCATATGACTATTTGCTGTTGATTGAGGAAAAATTTAAGGAATCTGACAAGGTGGAGAGTGCAACCTTATCCCACCAGTTCAACACTGCTAAGTATAATGGTGTTGGAGGAGTCAGAGAGCATTTGCTGCAACTGGAAAACATAGCCCTTAAGTTAGCAAACCTGGACATTAAGATGGCTAATGAACATGTTGTAAATACAGCACTACAGTCACTGCCTAACAAATTTGGGCAGTTGAAAACAAGCTACAACACTCAGAAACCCAAGTGGTCTATGAATGAACTTATAGTCATTGCAGCTGCAGAGGAGTCTAGGATAATGAAATAGGACCCTTCCTATGGTGTAGTGCCTAAACCTGAAACTTTAGTCAACCTGGTTGGGAAAAGCAAATAGAAAAAGAAGCTAAGACCTAAGAAAGCTAACTTTAAAGCCTCTGGAACTAAGGAAGTCTTCAATAATAACTAGAATCAGCAGCCATTTAAGTTCAAATGCTTCTTTTGCAAGAAGCCTAGACACATGAAGAAAGATTGTGCTGGTTTTAAAGCCTGGTTAGATAAAAGGGTATGCTTTTAACTCATTTTAACTCCCTTAAAATTTCATCTCTCACTACAAGAAAAACGCACTTAGACGACAGAAATTATTTTCGTCGTCCAAGTATGACTTAGACGACGGAGATGTCTTTTTCCGTCGTCCAAGTGGCCACTTGGACAACGGATCGACACGCCGTGGTCTGAGTGGCCACTTGGACAACGGCGTCTAGGTCCGTCATCCATGTATCCACTTGGAGGACGGAAAAAGACATCTCCGTCAGCTAAGTACCTTAACCCTAAATCCTAACTTTTCACTTAGATGACGCAAAGGCACATTTATGTCGTCTAAGTGAAAATTTCGTAATTTCATCTAAGACAACGACCATCTAGACCATGTCTCAATGCATATTCTTTTCGTCGAGACCATAGAGTAAACAATTCTCGGAGTGTGACCGTCAACGGTTCCAAAATAGGACTTATGGATTTTCGTGTATCCACGTTTCCGGTTTGTAAAAATTTCGATTTTGCGGTTGGCTGTGCCGATGAAACCCTTAACAAACTTACTATTTTGTAAAAATTATTTTATTTATATATTGTCTTATGGAAAATGTATCCAACGGTTATTTTGTCCAAATTCAATTTCGTTAATATCGATATGCAATGAGCCTATACTGAATAACACTTAAGTTATACACATTAGTAGATACTTAACAAGTTTAAAGATATAAGATTATTCATCATCTTAAATTCAATTGTTTATATATACGATTCGTTAATCGATATTTGACGACTATTTCATTCGAATGACAGATCGGAAACTTCCTTGCGAATTATTTTAAAAAATTAATTTTACGGAAATTTCACCTGGACCACGAAGATGGACATCTACGTCCTCCAGGTGACCACTTGAACGACGGAAACAGACCATCTCCGTCGTCTAGGTTGAAAAAGATGGCGGTTCAATTTTCACCACCAATCTTTTGGGGAACGGTTCAAATTTCACCTGGACGACGGAGATGCTTATTTCCGTCGTCTAATTGAAATTTGAAACGCTCCCCAAAATTAGGGCGGTTAACTCCCACTTGCCAAATTAATTGGGCGCCGATTCCAAAAATTTAAACTGTTCACTTAGACAACGGAAATGGGTGTTTCCGTTGTCTAACTGCACTTAGACGAAGGAAAAAACACCTCCGCGGTCTGAGTGAAACTCTATATAAAGGACATATCCGATCCTTTTTCCTCATCCCATTCTCAATTCCTCCTCTCCTCTCTCTCACTCTCACTATCTCTCAAAAATCCGGCAACTTTCCGGCGACCCAAAATCTGGCGACTTCCTCCCTCCGGTGACTCCCTCCCTCCAACGACTCCTTAGTATTTTAATTAATTTATTAATATTTAAATGAGAATTTAGCATTTTAATTAAATTATTAATATTTTACTTTAAATTCAAATTTTAATTAAAATAAATAAATAATCACTTAGACTACGAACATATTCATATGCGTAGTCTAAGTAACCACTTGGACGACGAAATTGAACTTTTCCGTCGTTTAAGTGGAACTTAGACCGCGGACTTTTTCCGCGGTCTAAGTGCAACTTGGATGACACAACAGTAATTTTCCGTCGTCCAAGTACCTGGACGATGGTACTTGGAGGACGTACCTTAGACCACGAAGATTTCGTCGTCTAGGTACTTGGACGACGAAAATGCTCACCTAGACGACAGAAATGGTCCGTGGTCTAGGTGTGTTTTTCTTGTAGTGTCTTTATTTTTTAGAAGTTGATTTAATTGATTCACAGCCAAACACCTTTTGGCTCGATTTTGGATCCCCCTTACATATAGTTAATTTCTTGCAGGGTTTAATAAGAAAGAGGAACCCAAAAAGTGATGAAGTAAACATTAAAGTAGGGAATGAAATGCGTGTGGCAGTCAAGGCTATAGGATCCTTGAAACTTAGTTTAGGTTTTCACAATTTTCTTTTTTTGGATAATGTACACTACATTCCCTTAATGAAGAGGAATTGAGTTTCTTTTGATCTTTTAGTTGAGAATGGTTTCAGTTTCTTGTATGACATTAAAGGAATACAGATTTTTAGAAATTCATTGTGTGTTGGTTCTGAAAAACGTGTGAATGGTTATTTATAATTGAATTGCACTTTATCATCACAGGAAGTTTTCTCCATAGAAAATACAGTAGCATCTGTTAATGATACCATTACAGATGTAAAAAGAACCATGTTTAATGAAAAGTCTACTATCCTATGGCATAGAAGATTAGGTCATATCTCAGCATGAAAATTAAAAACTTTAGTAAGAATGGGATGTTACCAGAATTAGATTTTAGTGACCCAAAAGATTGTGTTGAATGTTACAAAGGAAAAATGTCAAATTTGAATAGAAAGGGTGCATACAGTAGCAAGAAATTGCTAGAGTTAATCCATACAGATATATGTGGACTATTTAGAACTCAAACCATCTCTGGAAATACTTATTTCATATTATTCACTGATGATTTTTTCAGATATTGTCATGTATACCTCTTATCAGAAAAGTCTCAGTCTTTAGAATGCTTTAGTTAGGTTTGAAGATTAAAATGGTCAGATCTGATAGGGGGAAGAGTTTTATGGAAAGTTTACTGAGAATGGCCAACATATGGGGCATTTTGCCTTATATCTTCAGGAGTGTGGCATAAAGGCTAAGTACACAACTCCATACAACGCCCACAGAATGGTATTGCAGAAAGGAAAATTTGGACACTACTGAACATGGTTAGGAGCATGATGTGTGGCTCAGGCCTCCCTAAGTTTCTTTGGGGAGAGACATTAAGAACTACAAATTACATTTACAACAGATTTCCCACTAAATCATCAGATAAAACACCATATGAAATGTGGTGTAACAGAAAGCCTAGCCTACATCACTGTCAAGTTTGGGGATGTGCTGCAGAAGCCAGGATTCACAACTCTAACTTAGGAAAATTAGATTCAAGATCTATAAGTTGTCATTTTATAGGATACTGCGATAAGTCTCAAGGTTATATACTCTCTTTAGCTAAGCATTCTTGTAGAGTCTTTGAGACTCATCAAGTAAAATTTGTAGGAGAATCAACATAGAGAACAAATCATGAGGATTTATCCTTAGAATTTATTAAAGTTGATGAATATACTGAAGATGACTTAAGGAATTCTGAAAATCCTAGTAACTTTAACACATTGCCACAGATCATCTATATGACTGCAAAAACATTAACCATATCAAAAGATAAGAGTTTGGGGGAACCAGAACCAATTTTTGATCAACCTATACCTGACATTACTGATATTGCAGAAACTCAAAGTCCTGCAGAAAATTTAGAAAAGGCAGGTGATACAGGAACCCTAAATACTACAGAACCACAACCAATCTCACCTCCAAAAAGGCCTGTGAGAGAAAGAATTCCCACGTTTAGAGGCCAAAGTGACTATCTAGTGTTTTCTCAAGAAATTGAGAAGGCACCGGAGGATGAAACTAATCCAGTCACCTTCAATGAAGCTGTTGAATGTAGTAATTCTGGAAAATGGAGAGAAGCCATAGAAGCAGAAATTGATTCCATGAGTAAAAATGAAGTTTGGAAATTGGTTGAACCTAATAAAGAACAAAAACCAATTGGCTGTAAATGAGTATTTAAAATTGAAAGAGATGCAAATGGAAATATAGAGAGGTTTAAAACAAGGCTTGTAGCTAAAGGTTTTACTCAAAATGAAGGCATAGACTTTATAGAAACCTTCTCTCCTGTGTCTACAAAAGACTCATTTAGGATAATCATGGCTTTGGTGGCACATTATGATATGGAGCTACACCCAATGGATGTTAAGACAACTTTTCTCAATGGAGAGCTGTAAGAAACCATTTATATGAAACAACCAAAGGGATTTGTAGAACTAGGACAAGAAAATTTGGTCTGTAAACTTAATAAATCTATACATGGCTTAAAATAGGCATCAAGAAAATGGTATGGGAAGTTTGATTCATTAATTTCTAAGTTTGGTTTCATTGAAAATATTGTGGATGAGTGTGTCTATCTCAAAACAGTGAGAGAAAGTTTTATTTTCTTAATCTTATATGTGGATGACATCTTATTAGCATCCAGCAACATAAAACTTCTAAAAGATACTAAAATCTTTCTATCAAAGCAGTTTGATATGAAAGATTTAGGGGAAACATCTTTTGTTTTGGGAATTGAGATTAAAAGAGACAGAACTCAAGGACTTTTAGGTCTATCTTAGCAGGCTTATGTCTCCAAAATTCTAAAAAGATTTGGTATGGAGAATTGTACAACTGGTGAGGTACCTATGTCTAAAGGTGATAAACTAACCAAGAATATACTTCCTAAAAGTGATGCACGGGCAACAGATATAAAGTCAAAACCATATGCTAGGCTAATAGAGAGCTTGATGTATGCTCCAGTATGGACAAGGCCTGATTTATCCTTTGTAGTAGGAATTCTTTCAAGGTTTCAAACTAGTCCAGATATTTTGCACTGGAATGTAGGAAAGAAAGTTTTGAGATATTTGCAAAGAACTAAACATCATCAGCTTGTTTATAGGAGAGTGAAAAACTTTGTTTTAGAAGGTTATGTTGATTCTGATTTTACTGGGAATTATCCTAATTCTACAAAATCTACCAGTGGTTATGAATTTATGCTGGCTGGTGGAGCAGTGGTCTGAAAAACAATGAAACAAGGCCTAACTGCTACCACAATGCAGGCAGAAGTCATAGCCTTATATGAGTGTATGTGTGATGGTTTATGGATCAGAAATTTTATGCTAGAGACCAGAGTCTTAAAAACTATAGTATCAGAAAAGCTAATATTGTATTATGACAATGAAATAGCTGTATTCTTTAGCAAGAACAACAAAATGTCACCTAATTCTAAGCATCTTGATTTGAAATACTACAGTATCAGGAAAAGGGTAAATGATGGAGAAATTGAAGTACTAAACGTTGACACTGAAGATCAACTGGCAGATCATTTTACCAAGACTTTGGCAATAGGAGTGTTTAAAGCTCATGTTCATAATATGGGAGTTTTAAAAAGTCTAGATTATTAGGAGTAGTGGGAGCATTCAAAGTGTAAAGGAGTTTTCAGTTTTATTGTAGTTCTTGTTGTTTGAGTTGTACTGAGAAGGTGTTTTCATTTTATTGACTAGTCACTGTAATGACATTTTGCAGATAATTAATGATGTTTTCAGATTCAATTTTTTGCTGAATTATGATCAATTGTTTTGATTGTCATGTGACTAACAATTGATATTTTAATCAAGTGGATGTTATGCAGCATTTGTGCTGTGTATGTATGCCTATATTTTTAGAGAACAAATATGTATCTATTGGTGCTTAAGAGTGTTTGTGATTTTGGAGTTTTTGTTAAAACCATACAGTAGGATAGAGAGATTGTTTTGAAACTTGATTGAGATGTATAATGTCAATAACTCTCATAATCATATCTGGAGCTCATGTGTATTGCAAGAACTATTGTTGTGGTATTTAACTTTCTGGTTGGTTTCAATCAGTTTAGTTCCAGGTTCAATAGCAGTAATTGCAGTATGACAGAGTTGTATTGTTAGGACTTGTGCAATTTGTGTTTCACGGCCACTTCAGTAGCTTGTAGTTCTGTTCTATTTATGCATAAATGCAATAAGTTAAGTTCAGTGGAAAATTGTTGGATATGAACTTAATTCCTGCATAATAGATTAAGTGCATAGATAAACTAATTATTAGTTAGAATCACATGGTGATTGCTTATACGTTTGCTAGCTGGATTACTACATCGTTCAACTAGTTCTTGTCCAATTTAGGCACTTATATGATCTCATTCTGTTACAATATGAGTTAGTGTACAACTGGGATTCTATTATAGGTAGGCATCAGATTGTACACTATATATAGATGAGTTTGAGTCTCTGTATCTCTACGTGAATTGCATAAGGATCTTTCCCATCAAAGAAGCAGAATACAGTAGAGAACAGAAGTCTCAGCTCTCCTTGATCAAGAACAGGTGGCCATCACCATTAACACTGCTGGTAAGCCTCTTCTACTGTAGGATCTTGTTCTTCATACAGTTTGTGTAATTGTGTTTACTTGATACTGAACTAAAGTTGATCTAACATGGAGCCTCAAGCGCCACCGCAACCTCGAAGGCAGAGGTCGTTGTTCTCTTTGTCATGGTTCCTTGTTAGAGCTTTGTTAATTAATATGAATTATATACGTGAATAACTAAGGGTAGTAAGAGTATTTTAGAAATTTGAAAGGAGATATATTGAGTAAAAAAGTATTTGTGAAAAACATAAAAGAGGTGAAGAAGTAATGGAGGTCTAATAGCAATACTCTTCTCTCTATTTCAGTGTTTACTTACACATAAAGAAATTGAGATAGATGTGAGTTTAGGAATCATTCATCCAGGAAATTTTGTTTGTACTAATAATACTCTTACGTATATCTATACTATTCTTTAATAAAAACTTTGTTGTTTTCCCAATTTGTGTAATTCTTCCAAAAATAACCTTTCACTAAGGATCAAGTTTAGAAATTAAGGACTTCTTTGGTAATCAACAAAATGAAAGAAAAAAAAAGTTCAAATTTTCTTCTTACTTTCCCTCTCCAGTAACCACTTACACCTATAGTAACCACTACCACTACGTACGCTACTGCTTTAAAATTTTGACCAATTTTTTTTTCTTCCATTTTTTGAGCAATAACTACTTTTTTTTAGACTAAAACGTCTTATAAAATTGAAATTATGCATAGTTTACACAAATATAGTGTGTGCATTTTGCCTAGTTTATTTTTAAGAGAAGTTTTTGTATTATTAAATTACTCTAATTTCTTTAGATTTGATATTTTAATTTATTTTATAAATTGCTACTACGAATGATTATATTTCAAATTTTTCTAAAGGTATTATGATTATTATTTTGTTGAATTTGAATCTTTGTCTACCTATAGAGTTTTCTAGATTTGATGTTTAGTTTTATTTTTTGGTATTTAGTTAGCTCATATGATTTATTTTTATGCCGGTGTTGTTTTAATTATTTTTTTAATAAATTTTGCTCAAATTCAAAAAAAGAAAAAAAAATTATTTGCATATGAAAATATATTTATTGTTTTGTAGGGGTATTTCAGCACCCAAATTAGTTTCGATTTTGATTCTATATATATGGTAAATAAACATTATCAATTGTAATCATTCTGATTTTTGTTATGATTTTAAATGGTAATAAACAGCTAAATGGAAATGACATATTCTCATTCTGATTCCGATTCCGATTCTAATTGATTCTGACTCATAGTAATTATGATTCCAAGTAAATAAACGTGCCCTATGTTCTAAAAATCCTTTGGCTAGGCACTAGTCTGATGGTGAGAGAGTCATCAAACAACGTTCGACATATTCCTACATGTTATGCACCCGTTCGCCACTTTGTTCTCAAAGGGTGCGCCCGAAAATGAGCCTAAGCACTTAAGTATCTATGTGGACTTTTATAAACATTTTAAAGCAATTCCTCATTTGTTCTCTTGCGTAGATTATAATTACAGAATTTCTCATCAACCCCTTACTCTAGGCAATTTTTCCTCTAGTCGAGATGACTCACTACTAAGTAGCCCTAAACAGGGGAATAATAAATCTAACCGGGCATTTTTCGAGGGAGAAAATCGGCTGTCACTATTACCCTATCCCCTTCCATGTCTCCCACTGAAAATTTGACACTTGTCAAGGTTGGTCTACTCAGCATACCAACATCTAACTAGCTTCTAACCCTGTTATAAATTCTAACTCTAACTCAATACTATATTTAACACAACCATCTCCAAATCTCTATTAATTAAGGTAGAAGACCTTACGTCACTTGAAAAGCAGTTGATGGTAGAACAATTGTAATACCATTTTTTGCCCTTCGCTTATTCTAACTGAACATCCCCCCTATTCTAACATATTAAGGGTACAAGAGTCAAAAATAGAGAGGATAACCTGCGAAAGAAGATTGATGACACCTACACAATTGAAAATCACTCGATTCATGACACGTACAAAAATTGATCAATTTGCAGTTACCCCGTCCCCACCCTCTCTATATCAATTTTTGTAATTTGGGGTGAGATGAGTTTTTGAATTGTCCATAATGCGATAAGCAGTGTGGTGGATGAGAATGGTGCAGTCAATTCGAAGAATGGGTTCCATATTTGCTTTCATCTGAGTCTGCCTATGGTTTTTCTTTGGTAGACAATGAAGGAGCTTCAGATTCCTCCTCAGGTATATATGTCAGTGTGTATAGATTTTAATTGTTTGTATTTGCTTTCATTGCGATTTATGAATAATTGATAGTATTTAGGAATCAACAAGGACATGGACATTAACAACAACTTCAAGTAAACTGTTACCGTTTTCGAGTTTGTTTATGGTTAATCTTTGGATCGTATGAATTTTGATGAAGATATGACAAATTCAAGTTGGAAGGGAATATCAAGGGAGATGGTGATGAGAGCGATAAGGAGGTGATGTCGTGATGAGCATGTCTGAATTCTACATTGACTTTTTTTAAGCGCGCGCACGACCAAGAGCAAGATGATATCGAGTACAACAGAAATTAAGAGGGAAGAAATGAAAGAATGTGAGTCAGATTGGTTTTAGTTCTGACTTATGTTCTCTATCTCAAAGGGGATATATTAGTATAGAAACTAAAAACCAAGAGAATTAAGATTCAATGATTCTCTAAACTCATGTCTCTCTCAACTCACATAGCTTTCTGTACTTAATACTCCTCATTTTAATATATTTTGGTTTATCCATGATTTTTAGTTAAGGTATTTACTCATTCAGTCAATCTTATATTCAGTGGACAAAAAAGTGAAAGTGATGTACTAGACTACAAGGACCTACATTTGTTGATTTTCTATTGTCAAGTTCTGGGTAATAGAGGAGAAAATGATACACAACCACAGAGGTTTCAAAAAGGAATTGAATCACGCGTCAATATTGAATTGATTTTAAAGTTGCAATCGTTCGAATTATACAATTCCCGTTTTTAAACTCACCATTGCAATCAATAGAAGCTGCCTTGCTTTGCTCTTAATTCTTTCAACATAACTTTCATCACTCCCATAAAAAGAAATCTAAAAAAGTAATGTAGTTCACTTTTTGTTAAATATTAGTAACTATGTAGTTGATAGCAATACTAGCGGTATTATTATCCCTGTAATTTTCTAATACATTTTGCACAAACTTATGAGGCACACATTTATAAGATTACCTAACTATTTTGAGAGAAGGTTATTGTCTTTGAATGGTGACTAAGGTGAACTTTGTTAGATATCTCAATTACATTGGATATTTCAACTTTGTGTTTGTATGTTTTGTTTTATTCTATTATGAAGACCATTTATACATATTGAGAATTGAAAGCAAAAAATTATGAGTGATTGAATTATATGAAGTACACTTTTCATACATACATAATAATTTGCATGCGCAGCATGACACTCTTCCCCGCGCACGTGTAACAAAGCTAGTATTTAAGTACAGTAAAACATTTGAAGTTTTGACCGTGAGAACGCGGGGATCGATACAAGATTGATGTAAGTTTATTATGGGTTTGTACGTTTATCGGGCGAATTTTGATAGAGCGATATCATAAATGATTCAACATGGGCAATACACCAATTTGAATTGGGCAATGTTTTTTCCTGCATCCTTTTTCCAGTCATGGACACGAACCAGATATCCAACATAAAAGTTACTTGCATAAAGAAATGAAAAAATCAATCTGTATGTTTGACACTATGTGCCTATGGCCATGTGTGGTAGATTTCATTGCACAGAGTTGATGAAGAATTAGAATTTGGACAGTTATCAGATCATTTGGGTTAAAAAAATTAAATTTAAGATCTCGGTCTAACCAAATTCATTGGCCGGCCTCATGAATTCAACATGAACTCTGGCATTCATGACCATTTCTGGGTTTTTGACTTCGATAATTGGAAAGATTCAAATCAACGAACGTTGACGGATTTAAAATCGAATTTGTCGAGCTTTGAACTTCAGCATGATTGATGGAGGCAGGCACGGACGTATTAGGGGGCCAGGGTGGGCCTGGGCCCCCCCTAAGTTAATGTAGAAAAAAATATTAGTATATTATTACTATTATATAATATAAATATTATAATTTATTTAAAGTATATCTAAACTTCAATTACTGACAATTCAATCCGACAACTTTGTAAGAATATTATTATATTATATTTCAATAATAAAATCAAAATACTAGGTCAATTAGGATTCAATATGTTACCAGGTTTATGATTTTATGGTTTTTTTCTTTATAAAAGCTCTACCGTACCTGAGATTAAAATACAATCATTTTTATTAAGTTTATTAGATATGGAGAGATACTTCAAAAGATAAGAAAAACCCTCTTCTTCTACTTCAACATCAAATGAGCAACCACCCATGAAAATTCAAAAGAAGAATAGTAACAATCTGAAAAAGTCTCGTGCTGAAGATATTATAGAAAAGTATCTATCAGATCCCGCTAAACGCCCGCCAATTTCAAGTTATCATCCTAACATTCAAGAAGAAGTTCGAAGATATTATCTACAACAAGGCCCTTGTCGACCTAAAAATCATATTTTTCCTTTCACGGAATTTGGAGGACAAAAGAAGAAAAGAAGGTTTATTCATGATTGGTTTATTGAATTTCCATATTGGTTAGAGTACAGTATTAAAGAGGATGCTGCATTTTATTTATGTTGTTATCTTTTCAAACCAGTTGTTGGAGAACAAAGCGGTGGTGAAACTTTTGTTGGTGCTGGTCATGGATTCAGTAATTGGAAGAAGAAGCAAACACTGATATCACATTTTGAAGGATCAAATATTACTCATAATCAGGCTGCGAGCAATTGTAATGCTTTATCAAGCCAAAAACAACACATTGAGATTGTTTTGGCAAAATATACAGATCAAGATCGAATTGACTACCGTACTCGCCTAAGTGCATCGATTGGTGTTGTAAGAATTCTTCTAAAACAAGGGCTTCCATTTCGTGGTAATGGTGAGTCAGAAAGTTCTTATAATCGAGGAAACTTTTTAGAAATTTTGGAATGGTTGTGTGGTTATAATGAGGATTTCAAAGCCGTTACATTCAAGAATGCTCCAGAAAATTTGAAGTTGACATCACCTGACATTCAAAAGGATATTGTAAGTGCTATTTCAGCTAAAATATCCACTACTATTGCTAGTGAAATTGGTGATTCTTTCTTTGCTTTTCTCGTTGATGAATCTCGAGATATGTCTTCAAATGAGCAAATGGCCATTATACTTCGTTATGTGAATGATGGTAAAGTAATTGAGCGTTTTGTGGGGATTGAACATGTTATTAATACCAATGCTGCAACTCTCAAAGAAGTTATTGATGATTTTCTTTGTAGACATGGATTAAGCATTTCTAAATTGCGGGGTCAAGGTTATGATGGAGCAAGTAATATGCGAGGCGAGTTAAATGGTTTGAAAGCACTTATTTTGAAGGAGAATGAATCTGCATTTTATGTTCATTGTTTTGCTCATCAGCTGCAACTAGCTCTTGTTGGCGTGGCAAAGAATCACACAGATATTTCAGACTTTTTTGAATTAGTTGCTAACGTGGTAAATGTTGTTAAAGCATCGGCCAAAAAACAAGATATTCTCATAGAAAAACATGGCGATGACATTCTAGAGGCCTTAAATAATCATGAGTTTTCAAGTGGACAAGGCTTAAACCAGGAAAGTGGTCTTAAATGAACTAGTGATACACGATGGAGCTCTCATTATGATACATTAATCAGCTTATCTAGAATGTTCAAATTTGTGATCGCAGTATTGGAAGTTATAAGGATTGATGGGGGAGCAAGTTCTGTTCAGAAACTAGAAGCAAGGGTCCTGATGGATTATATGCAATCATATGATTTCATATTTAGCCTATACCTGATGAGAAAAATACTCAGAATTACAAATGATTTGTCAAAAGCATTGCAGAGAAAAGATCAAGATATTGTGAATGCTATGAACTTAGTTAATGTATGCAACGAGCGATTACAGACGTTGAGGGAGAACAGATGGGATGAATTACTCATACAAGTTTCTTCTTTTTGTGAGAAGCATCAAATAAGAGTTATAAGCATGGAGGATAGATTTGAACCTACAGGAAAATCAAAGCGAAATGCTCAGGTGATAACAAACTTGCATCATTATCGTGTTGATTTATTCTATGCTGTCATAGATAAACAACTTCAAGAGTTAGGTGATCGATTCAACGAGAAGAACACAAAGTTGCTTATTTGTATGTCAAGTTTGAACCCAAGTAACTCATTCTCGACTTTTGATAAAGAAAAGTTACAAAATTTTGCCCAGTGTTATCCACGAGAATTTTCTGAACATGAGATAAAGGTACTAGATGATCAACTTGAGAACTATATAGTAGACATGCGTTCCAACGTTGAGTTTTCCGATTTGAAAGGAATTACTGAGCTAGCAGAGAAAATGGTTCATCGAAGGAAAGATAGAACATATTCGCTAGTTTACCGGCTTGTGACATTGGCATTGATTCTACTTGTTACAACAGCAAGCGTGGAGAGAGTATTTTCTGCAATGAATATTGTGAAGAATCGATTACGCAACAGAATGAGTGACGAGTTGATGAATGATTGTTTGATTGCTTATATTGAGAAAGACATTTTTCTTACTATTGACGATGAAATTATTATGAAACATTTTCAGGATATGAAACCTCGTCGAGGACAATTACCCTTGTAATAGATAGTATTTTATAAGAACTATTTTAATATTTTGAATTATTTAAATTAATATTATTTTTATTTTTTAATCTTTTCGTTTAGGCCCCCCCCCCACCGAGAATCCTGGCTCCGTCCCTGGATGGAGGCTAGCTATTTTGAGGAGGAGAGGAATTAATTGATGTATATGAGTAGGGACATAAGATCAAAGATGAGGATTGTAAAGTTTGAAGGCTGATGAAAGGTTTTGACGAACTCAACCAGCTACGATGAACTTGGATGAAGAACATAATAAAAGGAAAACGCAGATATTTAATCTGGAGATGGTCGAGTAACTTCAGTTAAAGTAAGGTTACACGAAAGTTAAGAGTAAGGGAAAAAGTCGGTAATAGTATCCCAACTTTCAGCCACATATAACATAAGTACTTCAACTTTTAAAATACTAATATTAGTACTTAAATTTTTGAAGTTTTACTAGTTTTGGTACATCTGGGTACCCCATTTGGTCAAATGTCATTATAATAATAATGAAGGATATATCTATATTTTTAGTCCTCCTTGCCCTTGTTTTCACCTGACCATCTCATCCAAAACTTGAATCCTACCAAAAGAAGAGATGCTTGGGTTCTGGAGAAGGAGTGACAGAGAAAGAGCGAAGCTTCGTCTATGACTTTGGAGTTTTAGAGAGTGAGAGAACTAATGGTCATTCGCAACGAGAGAGTGCTTAGCTTCTCTCCAAGTGAGATCGACTCTCTCTCTTTCTTCAAGTCTCCGTAAATCTTCCAACACTTTTGAATTTCATCTTTAAAAAACGCATTTTCCTGTTGCGGCTTTTGATGAGCATGAGTACTTTTGGGTCGGGGCATTGTCCGAATGGCGTGATGGGTTTGGGGCTTTGGCCTTTGGCCTTTGGGCCTGTAGCATGACGACCTCGATGTCCCATACATGGAGTCCGACTCCGACGAAGAAAAGGCGCTCGAATCCAAAGAGTTGGAGAGACATGATCTCCTCCTCAGCTATGGCGGTGCCATGAGAGTCAACATTAGTAGAAGTAGTGCTCTGTTTCTACCTCATGGTTTCACCTTGTCAATTGAGCGGTAGATAAACTGATAAAGTCAAAGAGAAAGAAGGGTTTTCTCTATGATGCTTATTGTTGTGTTGTTGATTACTTTCTCTTTGTCCTTTGTGATCCCTACTATATATATTTATAGAAACTGATCATGGGAAATAGATCAAGAGTGTGATCGAGCAGAACTAGTGAGGGGGTGTGTCAATTAAGGTTGAGCGAACTTAAAAGAGGAAAAACAACAAAGCCAAGCAATTAACTAGGCATAGGGATTATGTATTATGCCTCAAAAGAAAGGGAGAGACCATGCCTGCTCCTTAAGATTCCAAGCAGAGAGAGAGAGAGAGATGTTTGATTCTTGGGTTCTGGAGCTCCAAAAATATTGGGGGGGGGGAGAGACCAAGAGAGTAAGATTTGAAAATAAAACAATGATCTGGCAGGATCAAAGACATAAAATGGAGGGGGTCAATAAACAGACGAATTTACCCTTGTTTTTGTGTCAGAAGAAATGACGTTTCCTCCTTTGAGGTACCAAAGTACGATTTCGAAAGTTCGGATACTAATCTTAGAATTTTGAAAGTTGAGGTACTTATGTTGTATGTCGCTGAAAGTTAGGGTACTGTTAATGGCTTTTTCCCTAAGAGTAAGGGACATGTTTATTACACCTCCTTATATTGTGTATATAATAAATAATATATTTCTTATATTAAAGTGTGTTAAACAATAAGTAAGTATTTGAGCTTCTTATATATTTGGACTCATTATATAAGAGATACTATATTTATTATATTAATTAGTGTTATATAAGGAGCAAGTTTTTGGGCTCTTTATATAAGAAGGTAAAAATAGTGTTTTCATCACTTGAATGGCTTACATAAACTCATTTAAAATAGTCTTTTGTGATACCAAACATGATATTTGACTATTGTTAAAATAAGCTAAGAATTAAAAAATGTAACAAACATGACTAAAAGCTTAAATGAGCTCATTTTAAATAGTCTATTGTGTACCAAAACATAAGATTTGACTTTTTTATTTGTCATAAACTAAGAATTATAATATAAGAAGGTACAACAACCATGGCTGATGTTAGGAGGACAGTTAAGTACTCTTACGCCAAGTAGACTAACCTTGACAAAAGTCAAATTTTCAGAGGGAGACGGGGAAGGGAATAGAGTAATCGGAACAACAGATCTTCTCCCATTTTTCGAACATTGGATCTAACAAAATAATTACATGTGGCCCTACAAGCTTGCTTTCTTAGTCCAGCGATTTGGTTGGTTTAAGCTCATCTTTTTGTTTTGTTTAGATAGTCTAAGTTTGAAAAGAAGTCAATGAGTTTTGCCAGTGTTATTGTTCGTGTTTGTTGGAACTTGGAAGTGTGAATCACAAAAGTAGGCACTTGAAATTCTGTATTCTTGCCATTACCTCATTAACTAGTACTAACTATAGTACTTTACACTATACAAGTATACATCAAGGATTTACAGGGTTCATTTTAATAGATGAAGAAGCAGGGAAGTGATTAGAACCAAAGTTATCCAATCAGTCAATCACCCACCTAATTTCACACAGGCCATAACGGCCATACAACTTTAAAGTTAATTGCTCTCCCTGAGTCAAATTATACAGGCAAAGAAGCAATTGTAAACGTCCTGAGAGAAGCAATTGTATGCAGAAGGGGAAGGGGATAGCATCAGGCCATCTTCAATGATAGATTCCATACTAACTTTTGCATTTTTTGGCCAAAAACCATCTCCAATAATACATATATGCATATCCATCTTTTTAAGGTTGGATTGCATAAATTCTAAAATGGGTTGTATTTACCCAACTTCTTTTTACAGTTTATGCATCTCATTCCATTCATAATATATAATATATGAAACCCACACGTGGTGTCCACCATTAAATGTAAATTTTTGTTCTAAGTTACATCTTTATCATTGGAGATAGTCAAATTATAAAACTTGCTTTTTGAAGAGTAGTGTCTAATATAATTCTATTTATTACAACCCAACCTTAATATAACTCCTATCATTAGAGATGGCTCAGATACAGAGAAGATGAATTACCAAAGAATTGGCTAATACAATGCCTCAGAGCAAAACAAACAACCAGTACATCCAAAAGCAAAATAACCAGAACTTCCTGGTGGAATATCAGCGCGTTTCTACCAGCCAATTAAGAAGATCCTACCACGAAGTCACTGGAGTTCAAATCGATCATAAAGCATGTCAACATTCAGACAACTAATTAAGCAAGATCCGATCAGAAAAAAGTGTACCGGTATCAAATTCTGATCATAACAATAGCCTTCACAATCTGCAGACTACGCTCCACAAACTTCCTTAAGAGCTGATGGAGTCTAAACCATTCTACAAGGAAAACATAACTCCAATTATAACCCATTCTTTCTAGACATAGCTTTTCAATTACAAAACCAAAATAACACTGTTAAAGATTGACACATCCAACTAGGGATGGAATGTTTTACCAATAAATTGAACCGAAAACCAAAATAAACCAACCGAAACTTGTTGGAGCTGAAACTTGTGAACGAATTAATCTAGAAACCGAACCGAACTAAATCCAAACCGAATAACTTTTTATGATACTATACCAAATAAAAATCAACCGTTTCAAAATAATATATGTGACAGAATTGTGCTTATTTCTTTACACAAATAAATATACTCACCTAATTTGAATCTTTTTTGGACATATATATTTGGACATATATAGAAAACACTTACAAAAATACTCTCATTCTTTCACATTTCTTCTATCTCTCTATGGTTTTGCCTTTCTCAAACAATAATTAACTTACACAATTGTTTAGGAATAAAAAATATAATAAAAAAACCGATCTGAAACCAAAATATAACGATCCAAAACCCGTAGAGCCCAAAACTCGAGAGACAAGCTTGCCAAAAAACTGAACCGTATAGAGCTCACGGTACGGTACAAATTCCAACCTAATACTGAACCGATCCCACCCATACATCCAACCATAAATGGGAGTTGTAAGCAAATTTCCAAGTAGATGATCAAAACATCACCAAATCAGTTTATCAGGACCAGAACTAGACCAACAAACTTAAATTGCTAACACTTCAAATCTGTTCCATAAAGCATAGAAACTAGAACAAACCAAACCTTTCTCCACTTAACACCAATAATCCTCCTCTATATCTAACACCAAATCCAATTCAAATAGACATCATACTCCGATCCTGGAAAGAGAATTAACACAACCTAAACACACAGTAGTGTTTCAACACATACAAAATCCCAACAACATCCATACTTACACTATTGATGATTGACACAGCAATACAAAACACATCGAACCACAACATAAACAGATTTCGAAGTAGATCAGATCAAAACATCACCAAATCAGTTTATCTGGACTGGAACTAGACCAACAAACTTAAATTGCTCAGAGAACTTTCTTCAAATCTATTCCATAAAGAATAAAAACTAGAGCACTTTCCTAAAATCAATCGATAAATGGTTTCAACCATTTAACAAACCTAACTCTCCTCCCCTTAACACCAATAATCCTCTATATCTAACCACCAAATTCAATCCAAATAAATATCATAATTTCCTGGAAAGAGATTTAACACAACCTAAACACACAGTATTTCAACACATAAAAATATCCCAACAACACTTAAAATTACCAAAATATCTAAATTAATATCCACAAACATGGGAGAATTAAAAGCATAACATCACAGAGTAGCGAACATAATATGTAATACGAGTAATGTAATCCGAAAGAAGAAGACTCAGACTCTAATCAATCACCGCCGGCCTTCTGGTAAACATAGGTGAGTCCACACTTGCCACAGTAGTGCCTATCAAAGTGGTTAGCCATGAAAGTCCCAGCTCCACACTCAGCATTAGGGCACTCCTTCCTCAGCTTCTGGACCTTTCCAGAGTCATCAACCTTGTAAAACTGAAGCACAGCGAGCTTAACCTTCTTATGCTTGTGCTTGATCTTCTTGGGCTTAGTGTAGGTCTTCTTCTTCCTTTTCTTGGCCCCGCCGCGGAGTCGGAGGACGAGGTGAAGAGTCGACTCCTTCTGGATGTTGTAGTCGGCGAGTGTGCGGCCGTCTTCGAGTTGCTTTCCGGCGAAGATGAGACGTTGCTGGTCAGGAGGGATGCCTTCCTTGTCTTGGATCTTGGCCTTGACATTGTCGATTGTATCGGAGCTCTCGACTTCGAGAGTGATGGTCTTACCTGTTAGGGTTTTCACGAAAATCTGCATGATGGCGGCGGCAGCGCCAAAAGACCTAGCAGAGCAAGAGAAATTTTTGGGTTCGCAAAAAAGAGAAAGATTAGGGTTTGGGGCTTGAGAGGCTGTGAGAAAAGCGGCTTTATATACTGTCACTGTGAGCTAGGCCGGGTAACCTATGCCCGAGAAACCCGGCCCGTAACAAGACTTTTTCATCTGGGCCTCTTGAGTTTGAGAGTTGGCCGCTTGGTTTTGGCTGGGCCTACTTTTCTTTGTTGCAGGCTGAATCTAGGTGGATTTGGATCCGCCTCTCCCACAAGAGAAGAAGAAACGTCAAGAGTCTATGTGGACCTGAAATAGAAGTATGCCCCTCCATAGGTACTTTGAGTTGTCATCTTGCTAGTCATACTATCTACCTTGAACACCAGGTTGTCATGCACAAATTTTTCATGTGACAACTCCATAGTCAAGGCCTCTTACATGGCATGCCACATTGCCTTGTGTTTCCTGTTGATGCATTTGCCGCAACTAGGGTTGATGCTAACTGACCCTCCTCCATCACCTATACCACTGAAACACTCGATTGAGTACCCCCACCAGCATGTTGATGAGTGGCCTACATTAACCCCATCATAGGGCCAAATTGAACTCCTTCAAAACGAGGAGGCGGTCCCATGGATACCGAATCCACCACCGGCAAGGGAACCGACTTGTTGGCCAAAACCGTAGTCCTAGCTTCCACAACTGTACACACCTTATCCACATACACAAAATTACCTCACAATCTAGAAAAACCTTTCAAATATTCATATTGAAAAGATAAAATTACCGACAAACCAGTCGAAATTTAAACTTCCGCTGCACCACCACCGGTTTGGCAGATCCAACACCACTTGTACCCACAGTTGATGATCATACTTGAGCTTCAACGGATCATGGGTCTTGTATTCTCCAATAGCCTTACTATTCTGCCTCGTCTAAACCTTATTCAAGCCTCCATCCGGAACACCCAACACATCCACCCACACTCTCACCTTCAGCGTCGCTACAGCCATCACATCGATAAACCCATCAAAATGTTCCACCATCACCATCGCATCATCAAAATAGCATGGACCATTATAGACTACCTCCGCATCTCGAAAGGTACCCCCAAAAAATGATCTGGTGCCTTTTGAATGAACTTTCGTTGGACCTTGAGGTAGCCACCACAATTTCTTCATCTACGCCCAAAACACCTTGACGTACTTATTTGGGATTGGAGTCACCGCGAACATGTATGCCACACCGTACACGAAATCTCCTCCGACCTCCTCCCCCTCGGATTCGATCTCGAGATCAACCTCCAACCACACCTCCACATTGTCCTCGATAAATTCCATGGCCGACAAAAATTGTCGTGCCATGTCCTCTGCCTTTAGGCACCTTTGGAAGGAAGGGAGTGTGACAACGTACATACTTACCTTTACTCCATAGGGCCTTCTCATCAGTTGCCAGGTTTGGTGGCCCGAAATTGACTTGGCTTCGCCAAAAGGCCTCATCTCTAGAAGCCCGGCTCGCGAGGCGTCCCTCTCGCAGTAGGGTTCCAAACCGTATCCTACATGCAATAGGCTTGACTGAAAGCTCTTAATGAATGAAACAAGAATTTGAAAATGAATTTGAGAAAGAAAAAAGAAGAATAATCCTAACTCGTGAATCCGGTTAACATGAAATCTAAGCATTGTTCTAAGAATCACAGGGAGAGAGGGCCTAGAGTTTAGGTATCTAGGCGCAGATTATTTCAAACATTTTTCAAGCAATTACTCATTCATTCTCTTGCGTAAATCATAATTACATAATTTCTTATCAACCTTATGGCACTTTCGGCTCCTTTGAAGTACACTTTACGTAAAATGCGGCTAATCTCCTTCATTTGTCTAATCTAACGGTCTTAATCTTGTCACCACATTAAATTGAAAATCAGTTAACTTTGAGGTTAACTTTTGTTAGCCTTGTTACCCAATAACTACATAACCAAAAAAAAAATAAGGACGATCAAACAATTCGTGATCGAACAGAAACAAGAAGATCAAACTCTAATTTAAGGAATTAGGCAGTTTTTTTTTTTGAAATAAAGGCAATGTTGCTGCCCTCAAGCATTCCTTAATGAAACCGTAGAATACATACACGGAGAGGACATGAAACCTATACTCAGTATTACAATAAGACCAACTAGAGCATCTCGAATAATAACAAGACTACTCCTAGTACATATGCATTCTAACACATACCAATTAGTAGAGAGTCCAATACGTGTTACTCTATCTGCTTTCCAGAAATGGCGACACAGTATGAGAAGGATAACACATACGACACATCATTGCAAATAATTCAGCTTCCACATTATGTTGCCAAGCGACAAAGTCGTCGACATTTAGTTTCATCCTACCACTAGGAGGAAGTATCCATTAATTCACGACATACCCCTTCACTAGGATAACCTAGACACATGAGGTGTTGTCACAGTTCGACAGCCATTGTTCCTATCAACCGTACCAAGCCACCAACCCCAACGCGGCCTTGTTGAGCCATATACCAAGTAAACCTTGTTCGATTACTTGATCGCAGCAACAATAAGACCACTTTTGACTTACTTACGCATATGAATGGTGATTGTTGGTTGCTCTTACATACAATTGAACTTCCTCATTTTCAAATGGAAACTTGTCGATGGCTGAGAGTTAGAGGGCTTTTGGCAGTGTTTTTCATCCAATTCTTTCTTTCTCAATATTGATTAATTAGATTGACAATTCATTGAACTTGGCAATGTTTCCAAAAGGCTAGGGTATGGTTTACTGGTTTGGGACATATTTCCAGCCATGGAAATCATCGCCAGATACCATCGAGTGAGTTATATAAACCTTATTGGAAGTCACAGATGATGTATGATTTAGGAAAAAGAATATCAAATTGGATGAAGGGAACGAGTTTCTCTGCAACTTTCCTGATCTTAAGTTAGGGTTTAAAGGCACTATAATTTAGATCTACTGGAGCTTTGCGACTTAATGAGGATTCAATTTTATTTTGTTGATCTCAAAATGATCGAGCGTACAATTTTTTGTGTGTGCGTAATGTGCTAATGTGGTTAATAGAAGTTAACCTTATATACTCTTCGATTTTGTCTTATTTGGGATGTCCAAGTGTCTAACCATCACCTAGTGCCTAGACAAGGGAATAATCGGTCTAGCTGGGATTTTTTTTTTAACATTGGATCTAACAGAATCATCAAATGAGGGATCAGGCTAGAATGCACCCTAGATCTAAGCACCCAATAGACTTTTTTCAAAATGTTACACGTGGCACAATCTCAGCCTTTTAATCTTTCAACTCCTCTCTCTCTCTCTCTCTCTCTCTCTCTCTCTCTCTCTCTCAATGGCCTTGACTATAAACCCTAACCTTCTCCAAAATCAACGGCTTCCCTTTCTCCACCATCGCCTCCTTGATCCTCCTCCCAATCGGTCCCTCGTCCTTGATCGAGACCTTCCTCGTTGCGATGTAGGAAATCTTGACAGTCCCGTCGAATTTAAGCAATGACGCGCCATTTTTGAAGTTTCGAGCCTCGTTTTTCTAGGTAAGAGTGACGTTGATTTCATATCCAAGTATCCCTTTATGGATTTTGACGTAAGCGTCGCCTTCAACCTAGTCGACTTTTTGTTCTTGACGAAGAGATTACCTTCACCGTTGGGTACGGTGAGGTTGGAGAGGAGCTTGGTGAGGAGGTCTGAAATTCTGGGTTTCTAGAAAACTAGAGTAGATTCGATCCAAGTGTGGACGGAGAGAAAGAGAGACATATAGGAGTTTAATGGGATGAGCTTATCATCTGCTTAGTTAGCTTTCATAAAAGTTGACAAAAGTGACAATTACAATTGCAACATGTGTCATATTTGAAAAATAGTTTAGGGTGTTTAGCCTTGGGGTGCACTATAGAATTTTCCTCAAATGAGGCCCTAAAAACTTTGCTTCTTAGAGCAAGTTCATCTGTTGGGTCATGGGGTCAGGGTCGCTAGGGCAGTAGATCAGTGACATGTTATTCACATCTTGATAGTTACTTCAACCCGTTGGGTCAAAACTTATTTATTTATTTATTTAATATTTATTAATTATTTAAAATAAATTTAAATGATATATGTAATCCATATTTTTATTAAAAAATATTATTAGATGAAACTCAATTCATTGAATTCAATCGGATCTTAACATGTGATAAGATTAAGTAAGTTGGTTTGGACACAAGTTTTCATCAGTTTTTTCCTTTACATATTGCTTGACATGTTCGGACATCTGATGGATTTTCTGACCAATTTTCCCTGTAGTGTTCGTGAACTTCTTCCCATGGGTCGTCTTTCGTTTGGTCTGTACCATATGCCTCATTGTGGCTAGTAGCTCTCCATTACTTACATAATTAGACATCTTTAGTAGACAACCATCTAGTTCCTGCGTTTGAAGGCTTTTTAGCTTTGGAAGCCATATCAAAAGCCAAGATCTTATTGGCGAAAAGAAATATTTTAATGAAAGAGGCACAATTTAGCAACTAACAATGAGACTTTGTGAAATGACACAACCCTAGTTTAGCTAGTAAACTAAGATTAAGCCCGAACGACTGACCATAATCTAGGAAATTCTCCGAAAATTTTGACATAACCTCCCCTGAAACTGAGACTACCAAAAACTTGTATGAAGATAACACTTCAGAGATTAAATCCCTCAAACAAATTGTGGACCACCAATGTCCATGCGGATTTCTCAACATAAGTCATAAACAAAACCATAACTCAACTCAAGGATTTAGAAGCATATTTATAAAGTACTGATTCTAAATACAAAGGAAAGTAACTCAACGAGAACAAGAGAAGCTGAGTCAGCTATTTACATGAACACCATTGGAAGTAACATAATACAAACGGTATTCAGAGCGACTTATACTAGCATATACTACATATGATACAAACCGAAAGTGAGTTGAGACATACTGTTGAAAAGATGACTGGTGGACTAGAAGCCTTCAACGATACCACGCACTCCCAAGATATACACTGCAGCCTGGGCGATGAAAACCGAAAATTCCAGGGAAATGTATTAAAATATAAAACGTTTGCGTGAGTGGACAAAATAATATAATCAGCATAAATCAATAAAACTGATTATGCCTTTTCGCTAATTTTTGTGAAATAATACGAGTTCAAAGCTAATAAACTGAAACGCAATTGAGGTGGTCGTTCAGGGTGTTTGTCTTAACCCGGAACGATTGTATGTATGAAAATTAAGGTGATGGAATCATCTAGGGTGTTTGTCCTATCCCAAGATAATCTGAGTCGAGCAAGATGTTTGTTCTAACCTAGTCTGACCGGCTATCTGATGATCAGTCGAATAGCTAGGGTATTAATGTGACTAAATAAAACTATCACATAATAAACCTCCAAATAAACGTTCTGAAAACATACCATAAAGTGTAATGCATGAAATAATGAACTCAATATCGACTGTGAAAATAAAAGTTCACTTACAAGTCTGAGACTACTGCTAGGATCACGATCAGGGTGTCCTGTCCATAAGGATCACATTATATCAGAACAGGTAAAACTATGGAAATACGCTCTAAAAATAAACTCTCGAAAACTCCGTCGTGAAATCCTATAACCTGCCTCACCGAAGCTCCGTCGTAGATGGCGGTGTATGGCCGTCACGCGCTTCCTGCCAAAGTGCTCTGATTCTGGAGGTTAATACCTCATTGGAAAGATGGTAACAAGGTCTACAACTTTTGTAACTGAGCTGGAGTCCAATTCGATGACGTTTTGCCAAAACCTATTTCCAGCAGCTGCCACTAACGATGGTGATTGACCCCTCAAAGTAGTCCTCTCCTTAAGCCCAACCTAACCCCTACACTCACGCACCCTCACTCGACCTCACGTGGCCAGAATCGCCCTCGAAAGCTACGACCTGAAATTGGCCGAAAAGCTTCGTGGCGTCGAAGCTTAGCGGTGGAGCTTCATTGGTCTAAACGATCAACCTAGATAGATTCAGGAGGGGGAGAGCTTCAAAAGCCCCCCACCCTCGACCCCCAAAACTAGCCGAAGCACGGGCACCGGCGGCGGCGATTCAACGAGTTAAAACCCGATTCGGGTGACCTCCAAACACCTGCAAATCTTAAAAATATCCACAACAACATAACAAGGAAGCTTCAAGGTTTGATTCCCTACCTGTTTTGTCACCGTCGGTCACACGAGGCAGGTCGGCGGAGGAGGAATATGGTCGAGCTCGTGTAGTCTTTTTTTTTCTGATTTGATTTTTTTTTTCCGAAAAATGCCTTTTTATAACTCTAAGCTCCTTGATAAATCAACGGCCCAAATTCAATCTCCTCGCGATTAAATGGTCAAGATTAAACCGATTAAAATTATTTTTATTTAATTATTTATTTCTCGCGCCAACTTCTGATAAACATAAAAATTAGCTCGCTTATTCAAAAAAATCTCCGAAAATTCCTACAAGCTCGAAATAATATACTCTACAACTTTTGTGAAGAAAATCAATTCAAATTCTCGCATGGTGAAAAAGTCGTTAATAACTTCGATAGTGTGACTAATACGCGATAAAACTTAATACGAGTCGATAAGTGCGTAATTTCGGTTCGGATCGTAACACTTTGGGTTTGAGTTAGAAATGTGAAAGACTAGTAATACGTTTATATAGAGAATTGTTATCATTTTTTACTGATTTCAAGCCATCTTTTACTGTTGGTGCATTATGCTTGCAACATTACAAGCTAAAAGGGACCTGTTGACATTCCCATGCTGTACTTGCAACTCCATAAAAGAGCCCCTCTCCTAGAAAGAGTTTGACAAATTCCTAATCCCAAGTCTTTCCACCATGTTTTCAACAAACTTTTGTTCCATTATTCTCAAAACTTTTATAATCACTTTAAATGATATAGAATTATATAATAAAAATGCAAAATTTATTTTTCAACTTTCTAATACCTACATAATCATGTACATTCATAATCGGAAAGGGAAAAAAATCATATTCAGTCGAAATTGATCTCTTCTTGCAATACTCCAATTTCTTCTAACCAAGATTCATATTAGAAATGTACATATCACTCAGATAAGCTAATACAACTTTGCAACACAAGCAGTCTTTTGGCCGACAACACGAGAAGGGACTCTGTCTTTAAAAAATCCTTTCTTTTAGTATATTTCTGACATTTCATCATTCGGCATCATTTTGCTTATCTTCCTAGCGTACTATGATAGTGCTCAAGATTGTGAAGAGGTAAGCAGTCCATAGTGAGCACTCTCTTCCAAAATAGATCCGAGAACAAAATAAAACAAAACAAGTAAGATTACTGGAGCGAAAGTATAAAGAAGATCAACCTTCAGTTCCTTACTAACGACATATTATAGCTGTCAATGGGATAATATGGAGCATAAGCAAAGTTAACAAATCTTACATTGGTTGAAGAAATGAAGTTAAAAAGGAATAAAACAGCAGCACCTAGATTAATGGAACCTAAAGCTGTTTATCTTCAGCATATAAGGAAAAGATTTCATACTAATCATCACTTTTTGATATATCATGACTGGGCTTGAATTCAATAAACAAAAGAAGGGCTTGGAACTCAAAAGCATTGAGCCCTCGGTGAACTTGCTCTTGGTCCAGCGATTAGGTTGGTCTAAGCTCACCATTATGTTGTTTATATGCTTTCAAGGAATTAGTTTGAAATAAAAGCCAAATGTGCTTTGCTTGTGATATTGTTCATGTATGTTTGTGGGAAGTGTATCACAGAAGTTGGAAATTGATATTCTGCAATTTTGTGAGTTCTACTACTAACTCTACACTATACCTGAAGGATTTACAGAGATCATTTGAAAAGATGAAGAAGCAGGGAAGTGATCAGAACCAAAGTTCTCGATCTTTAACCTCAATACTGTTTCTACCATTTACATCAAGGGACCATTTATCAAATGCACAGTTCAAAAAATCACAGTGTCCTCCATGAACAGAGAGCAATCTCTTCTTCACTTTGTCTGCAATCCATGGATATGCAAGCAAATTCAATAATGAACGATTAGTCGATTCCTGTAATTTAATTCGAGGTTATTAGCTAGAGAATTAGACTGGATCGTTCTTCTAATAACGAATCCATCAGCCATAACAACAAGAAACATCTCAAACAACTTAGACGAAGGCTAGGGGTCAATGTCGTTCACAAGGATATAATAGATGTGCAGCTTGAACATGATTTTCAGTTTTTCACCATATGCTAGAGGTCTCGACAGATTTTCAAAATTTATATGTTTTGAAGAAATAGCTATTTAGGCATGAAATCCACATGAACTTAAGAAGAGTATACAGGGATACAGTACGTACCTTCTCGCAGTGTCTGCATTGCTGATCAAAGTTAAGGTGCTGCATAGTGGATTTTGTTCTTAATTTAGCCTCTTTAGCATTCTGAATCCAAGTTTGGGTAAAGCTACTGAAAAGAAAATAAGAGATCGTTTTAACAAAAGTGATCACTAGAAGCTATAACATGGAAACAAGAGAAAGAATAATTATCTATCAAACCTCGAATCACCATCATCTTGCATTGTCATGAGGGTCTCAATTCCTGCACAGCTACTGTGGCCAATGACAAATATATTCTCAACCTAAAGTCAGCCACAAAATAAGAAAAATGAGGTCATCAAGCGATGATACAGAAGTTCAATGCGAGTCACAATACTTTCTTATTCAAAAACGTTCTAATTGGAACAAGAAGAATCTAAACCCAAAATCTGACTCTACAGATGGACCAGATAGCTACAACGTAATGGGAAAAAAAATAAGATTCAGCCTTTACAAGAGATGTATTGTATTTGTATTGATAGAAATAAGATAACCTACTTTAAGAGTATTTACTGCAAACTCAAGGGCTGCATTGGTCTCTGATGCTCCATTCTACAAAACACAAACTTATATCTTAAGGATTCGGTAGTGCTTTTTTAGGTCTGAGATACAGAGACAGTATGATACAAAAGGGCCAATTACCTCAAATTGGGGAACAAGGTTGGCTAGATTTCTAATCATAAACGCCTCTCCAGGTTGAAAGCCTAGGATGTTAGAGGGGCATACTCTAGAGTCTGCACAATAACCATAAACTGTTATTGAACTTGTAAGTTCCAATGTTTTAGAGGATGAAGCCTGACAGGAAAGCAGGAAACAGGTACTTCACCAACACATGCACAAACAGAAGAAATCTAGCTAAAATAAGTCCTGCTTTCCAAGTACACAGAACAAAATACGAAAAAGATGATAGTTCTGGAGTTACCTTAGGATCCTGTGCTTGAGCTAGATTTTGGAAATGCTCCGACTTTTTCCTTTAAGAAAGAACAAGTTATCTCAAGGTCAAGGATTCATATATAATGATGTTCTGTTAAAACTCAGATCATTAACTGCTACTTACAAAAACTTGTGCTTCTTAAACTTCAGAAACCTCGATTTCAAATCATCAAAGTCGAGCCCACTATTAGCTTTTGGCACATCACATGAAGTCTCCTCCGTCAAAATTGGGTATCTTCTACAGAATTAGGAAAAGCCAGGAGAACAAAGAAGGTCTTTGAAACTCTTGGCAGTACAGTGGTAAATTTGACACTACTTTAAAACATGTCATTGGCAGGTAATTGTACACTCTAATCCAAATCCTTCAATACTATACTGATAAATCTGCAATTATCCCAATTTGAACTAGCTTGATAGGATACATCGAAAACGAATTTGCTATGATTCAATCAGACTAATTTGAACTAGCTTGATAGGAACTTGGAACTGTGCATGATACTTACTTGAATTCAGGCAGTGATTCTCCTTGAGTTTCTTCAGCTTGTGCCCAATTTGCCTAGCATTTCATTATGTGGTTAACTTCACAAAATTCGAAAGAAAACAAACATTTTTAGCAATACAAGAAGTAACGAGGAGCTTGAAAGAAGTACCTGGTTTGAACAAGAGGAGTTCCTGCAGTGAAAGTTACTGCTAGAAAAGGGTGCCAGAGTACTCGGAGTGCTTAGAGCTGCCATTGTTGAAGCAAAGCTACGAGCTTTTTGGCCTGAAATGGAGAGGCAAATCAACATAAGCAATAAGACACTATTAGTCTATCAACTCGGAGCTTTTGGGATTTTTCTTACGGATTTACGACGCCATTTCTCTTCCCGTCTTCACATTCACATTTGGTGGCCGATGAATCTCTACACTAATATATACTTCAAAGAACTCTTCGTTTCCTAGCTCTCCTTTTTAGTTGGAAGAAAAAGTAGTATAGCTAGGATCGATTGAAACGTGAGCACAATACAGAGCAAGGCAATTGATGATCCTTATCCAATTACCCACCTAAGATCACTGTCAGTAGCCATCCAGATGAGTTGGAAGTTGGAACATACGGGAGAGAGATGGGCCCACTTCGACTGTAAAGAAACACGAAAATCACACGTCGGTTTCCTGAGAGAATCTGAGATGAACCCACCCATGGCACTTTCAAATTTTAAGGTTTTACACTTTCACCGACCTACTAATCTTACTATGATGTGCCATTTACCCAGGTAAAAATCAAGTTATGACTGCACTAGCTTTGTAGTAATTCTACCGTATAAGGCTGTGTTTCTGCCTTATTTCAAGTTAAAAATTTATGTGGTATATAGAATTCGTTGGGCTTATAGTGATCCTTCCTGATTTTTAAAATTTATATCTGTGATACTTGAATTTTCAAAACAATACGTCGGTGATATTTTGAACTAATTTTTCGTCCATTAACATTACGTGTGATGATGTGGCTGATTTGAAATTCAAATTTTACCATCAGACCATGAAGATTTCTTGATAGGATAGCACAAATACATTTACTTGCACAAATACTTACATTACAAGAGCAAACCCGAACCCGACGACCCGAACCCAACCCGGCTCTCCGCCCCCACCTCGCCTCACCTCGCCCTCATTCTCGAACCTACTCCATCTTCTACCCCAACTTTATCCTCCAGGTTGACCGCCTCCACGACCCATTTATCCTCTATGTTGATCTCGAATTTGGACTTCCAAGCTTACCACAACACACACTCTTTCACACAGTATCGATCGAAAACCAAAGTACAAAACTTTACAAACTTTCTCAACTAATTCAACCTCCACCGATGGTCATGGAGGTTCAACCGTCGCCAAAGGCGAGTTCTTTGACCCATCTCAACACCTTCATGGCCAAGAGCCGAGTTGGGAAGCGCTTCAAGCCCACGGAGCTCAACTCCATCTTTACCATCGAGCTCCACGCCGGCATGGCCATGTTCCTCACCATGGCCTACTTCCTTGCCGTCAACGCCTCCATCCTCACCGACTTCGACGGCACTTGCTCCGTCTCTGACTGCATCCCTCTTTGCTCCTTGACCTCGTTTGCCACGTGGATCGAACCGAGAGGCAGAACATCCAGAGCGATAGCCATGGCCCGAATCGAGACCCAAAATTTGTTCGCGACCCGATCCGAATTCATCAAAATAAAAAGAAAATTAAGAAGAAAAAAAATTGGTTGGGTCAGGCGGATTCGACCCATCAAAACTACAAAAAAAATTATAGAAGGATAAATTGGTATTTTAACTTTCAAATTAGAAATTTTTGTATGTCACGTCATCACATGTAACGTCAATGAATAGAAAATTGGTTTCGGGTACTACTGACGTATTATTTTGAAAATTCAGGTATCACAAAAATAGATTTTAAAGTTCAGGGAACACAATTATAGGTTCAGTAAAATTCAAGTACCACATAAAAAAATTTGCCTTTTGTTTTTGGTCAGGAAGATGGATCAGGCTTCTCTGCATCTCAAGTCTAAGCACCCCATTAAAAAAAATTCATTTGTGCCACGTGTTAACAATTAATTGGTTGTTCTATTTAAAGTTGACTGAGTTTATTATAAGTTTAATTCATGATCTACCACTCTTCTCTACAAGAAACGTTATCTCTCTTTCTCTCTTGAAGTCTTCGCTCTGAACTAGACGACCTCCTATTTCATATTCACACCACTAAAACAACCAAGACCCCTTCATCGAATCTAATCACTAATCAATACCTCAACCCCAATTAAGTACATCACGATCTCTCTCTATTATAAACTCCCAACTTCAAGGTTAAACCTTTGTTGCCCTCTTTTTCCAATTCAATATCCCTAAATTCTTTATGGGTTTCCACTACACTTCTTAGGTTCCGTTCTGCAGCTTTAGAGGGAAGAGAGATAGATCGGCCGAGCAACTCAAGATTCACAGTCGGAGATAGAGAGATCACTTAATCCAAGAATATAGTCACAGTCAGTCAACCTTGAAAATGTTTGACAGATCTATCAATTCATATACTGACACGTGTCAAGTTCAGTTCTAAGTCTAAGGATGCATATCAGAATTTTCCCATGAAGATAAGGAAAATTCTGGAATGTGTTGAGTTGCGATGAGAAATAATTAAGAGATAAGATTTCTTAATTGGATAGAATAATGTACCTTTATCTTATTATGATAGATTTGGGAATCCTATTACCAATTAGGATTTTAGTTAGTGTGCCTATATACACATAGGTATGTTATTAATTAAGAGGTATTATCATTATAGAGTAAGAGAAAGAAAAGGAGTGAGAATAACTCTTGGAGAAGAGAGAGGGTTTCTTGGAAACACTTTGAGAGCAATGTACAGGGATACGAGTTTGTGTTAGAGAATATTGTTCATTTTATCTTGTACTGATTTTTATCAAGTGAAGAAACAACATCTTCTAGAGGGCATAGGCAAGTTTTTGCCGAATCTCAGTAACTCTGTGTTTTATGTGTTCTTATTTTCTGGTTTGATTAATCTTCCATTGGTAGCCTTGATGGGTGAGAACTGAATTTCTCTTACAGAATGCACCTAAATAGTCTTCACCTCAAGGTCTATTTTCATAACTAACATGTGGCACAATCTCAGCTTTCCACACTTTCAACTTGAATCAAATTGGACTGAGCTTACAGTAAACTGAATACATTAGATCTTTTCTTCTCTTACCCAGAAAACCCACTTCATCTCGCTAGGATTCTTTCCATCGCCGAAAAAACATCTCTCGTTCACCGCCACCCTCTCTCTTTGTCTTGCTCTCTCTCTCTCCCCTTCCCCCTCACCCTCTCTCTTCTATATCCCGATAGGCCTTTCTATATCGCGATGGGTTGTCGTGAGATGAGTGAGAGAGGAGTAGACATGGATCTAGGTCCGCTATGCCATACTTGTGTAGCTCTGAAACAACAGGATGTGAGAAGATTATTTGGTCTTGTTAGCGAGTGGCATAGTCAAGGATTGAGGTCTGATAATATAATACACAGAAGTATGATTGATTTATATTGAAAAACATGAGATCTTGAGAAGGCATTTATTTGTGGGATATAATGCAGCTGCAACAAACTATTCCAGGAATTCAAAAAACTAGAAATTAGACAACTTTGATAAATCAACAGGCTAATGGTTTATCACAAATGGAAGGGTTAAAGGATTTCTGGGTCCTTAAACTACACGTAATTAGTTTAAGATTGAGAAATATTATGATGACTACAAGCTTGTGTTTTGCCCACAGTGTGTGTTTATTTCAAGGTTCTATCGAGAGATTTGGTATTTATGTTGACATGGCATTAGGCGTCTGGCTCTCAGTGATGTGCCAATCAAAGTAATGTTCAAGACAGTCTGAGCTAAATAAAATTCTGATCGATAATAATAGTCATAATACTCGATCAATCAGCAAAGAATAAGATGTTTTTATACTCGAGTTTCAATTGCGACTCTCCGTGGCAGGTCACCAAAGAACCCACGAGCGCTCGTACGACAGATCAAACTAAAGCACTCTGATTGCGAGATGGGGAGGCTAACAAGATGAGAGTGAGTAGGTGCGAGGCACATCTCGAGCGTCGCCCAGAGTGTGTGACAAAGTTGGGTGAAGATGGTAAAGAGGAAGATCACATAGACTGAGCTTATCATAAGCTTAGTCAAACTTGAAAAATATTGAAGAAAACAACCAATCTCATATCGACATGTGTCAAACAATAAAATTAAATTTGGGGGTAAAGTCTAATGTGGTGCATTCCAGCATGATCCTGAAAATAAACACCATAACGCTAGACCACTACACTACCAGAATAACAGGTATAGGCAACGATTTCAAATCGTTGCCTATAGTCCAAAATTCGTTGCCTATAGTTATAGGCAACGAATTTTCGTTGCCTATACTTTCGTTGCCTATAGTTCGTTGACTATACTATAGGCAACGAAATCAATAACCAATTCGTTGCCTATAGTTCGGGGTTTAGGGGTTAGGGTTTTCAACAATAGGCAACGACCCCAGCTTAATTCGTTGCCTATAGTTTCACTATAGGCAACGACTTCTTCGTTGCCTAAACCCTAAACAGGATGTCACCTTTCAAACTATAGGCAACGACGTCGTTGCCTATACTTTTGAATTTCGTTGCCTATACTTTTGAATTTCGTTGCCTATAGTTTGAATTTTTGCATTTCTGGCAAACTATAGGCAACGAAATTGGTCCATTTCGTTGCCTATAGTGTGTGGAATTTTTAAAAAAAATACTTGATTCTGGATTGGGCCCAATTCCAGAATCTGCAACATTTACAACATTTACATGAGTTCAAACCACAACAGCGTACACATTTCAACCGAAATCAAAAACTAGCTACGTGCTACTGATCAAAGTTAACAGAATTGAGGAAGTCCTCGTGTGAACCCTCCTGGTGCTGCTGGTCGTCATCCCCATAAAACTGATGAAGCTGCGGCTGCTGGTCACCCCCGTAAAACTGATGCTGCGGCGGCGGAGGCGGCGGCTGCTCGGCACCCGTCCAAAACTGATGCTGCTGCGGCGGCTGCTGGTGGTCCCCATATAACGGCGGCTGCTGGTGACCCCCAAAATACTGCGGCTGTGTTGTAGGCGTGAACAGATTTGGCTGAGTCTGTGGGTGCGGGTGCGAAGCCTCCCGAGGTTGCTGAGATTGAAAGAATGCCCACATTTGGTCGTGCTGCTCCTTCTCACGGGCTCTTTCCTGCTCCATGGCTTCCCTGGCACGCCTCATCTCCTCCAACTCCTCCTGCTGCCTCCGAATCTCCTCCTGCTGCCTCTGAATCTGCTCTTGTAGGCCGGACGACCTAGAACTGCTGGACCCGCTGGAGAATTCTGGAGTCATCTTCAAGACTCCATTTCCTCTGTAACCCATCCCCTTGGCCCAAAACTTGTTCTTTCCAACGGGAATCGCATCTGACACGCACCTCGCCGCATTAATGGGCGTCATGTGGTCAACCTGAGATGCATACTGGGTCACCTCTTCCTCCGTGCACCCCTGATGCAGCTCTCGAGCTACTTTAGCACGCACCTTTGGGATCGACTCAACCAATCTCTCCTAATAGACAATGCAAAATCGGTGACGCATTAATAATTGAGTAAAATACAAGAATTAATTAAACATGAGATGTATCAAATATGGACAAATATTTATTAGATACTTACAACATATTCAGGGTTGTTCGGATACCCATGTCGGATGGAATACACGAGAGGATCAGTCTCTGGTTCCAACCTTGCCCCACGTCGAGTCCATCTCTCATACGTTCGGGAACCGCAATGATGTGGGTTCACGTTCTGCGCTCGGTTTTTAGCATTTTGTTTCGAAATGTGCTTGTAGAAAAAGAAAATGTGCACAATTATTAGCCAATTATATATATAGCATAAATTAGAGAATATCCTCGCAACATTAATTTTTTTGATTAAAATCCAACCCATTTATTTTTCACATATTTAGTCCTCGGACCTAGAATTGTTTCCTTTAATTTCTAGGTTTTTTCATGTTATTCTGCAGGGAAATAATTTAATCTTTGTTATTTTTTGTTTTAATTTCTAGCATCTCAATCACTAATACAGTTCACTATCTTTACTTCGTATAAACAATGTAAATTGTATAATTTAATTTACCTACACAATATATTAGAGATTTACCTACATATTAAATTAATAACATAGATAGAGATTTACCTACTACCTCTTGCGTATATAAAATAATATATCATAAAATGTAGGTAAATTAATAATAATAATAATATTAGTTTAGATTTAGGTACGCAACATAATTCATGTGCATACCACAAGTTTGGGATGCTTCCAGTGGGCTATAAGCCAGTTCCACTCGTACTCCCGGTATCTGAACTCACTTGGAGTGCCATTTCGGCCTTTATCTATGTTCTCCTCCCAGAACTTCTTCAAGTGAGACTTCCACTCTCGATACCTATATTGATGCAACAAAAATATCATATAACCAACACTTTATATTCACAAATCTAACGTATTCACAAATCATATAAGGATACTTAGCCTTATATAAATCCAAAATCACATCACCTAGACGTGAGCTTTCGTTCACACCACCCCCCGGGCTCCTTCAGCCGATCGTCAATAATAAACCATTGCTGCAATACACGTATACATAATTAGCCTCATAAATATGTATGTTTGGTGCCTTACAATAATATATAAGAACGTCTATTTTTATGACAAATTAATGTAAATTTAACTCACCGACAGTGCATTATGCACTCGGGCCTTCACTTCAGCATCAACTGAACCCCACGAATCCCACAACATCGGGACGAAATCACGTATGACAAATCCTGCTTGGCTAGCATACATCCCTTTGTCAGAATACTCGATAGCCTCCCCATCATCTTCATAATCAATATGAGCCCGATTGTCACCGACTCGATCTTCAATACCCTTCCCGGTTGTGGTACCTCTGCTCTGTTTAGCTTTAGGGTTGACGACGGTGCCTAAGACACGGTACAAAAGAAGGAAATTAAGAAATAGAACCTAATTTAATGTACTGTATCTAGTAAATGAACATAAACTTACCATTCTCGTAAGTGAGCTGACCCTTAACCCTCACACTCAACAGAGGTTGAGAGAACGGCTCATATGTGTATGCTTCCTCAGGCGTCGTGAACGGGTCCTCATCATAGACGGCCACGTTGTTAGGGTCGAGCTGAGGTATCTTCGGAATAACCGTAGGGAAGAACAAGTCCCTTGGCGGGCATAAGTGCACAGAATCCGTGCGGGATGCACTGCCGGATGGCCCAGCTGATCCGGAATTAGGTTGTGGCGTCGCCGCATTGGGAGGAAGAGGTGGCATACGCGGTGGGTCCTGCTGCGAACGCCCAAATAGTACCCTCGTACTATTTGGGCGTTCGCCGCTGACTGAGTGACGACCGGATTCCGTGGTGGAGTTTCGGCTGCTGTTGCGGGAGGGTCGTTCATGAGACACCGAGTGACGTGGACCTTGGGGATCCTGGGATGTGGCAAGAAGTTGGAGATGACGATTGGAATGTACATAGACGGTCTCAAGACTGTCCGGTACGGTGCTTCCAGAACTCCCACCAACGGACCTAGACCCACTCCTGGGTCCTTGAGGGTTCAACCCGGAGGACATTTGAGGTGTCGCTCCTTGAGGTGACGAGGAGGAAGCTCCTTTTTGTTTCCCACTTTTCCCGGGAATCAATCTTTTGAACACGGACATTTTTATTAATGTCTGCAACAAAATAACATAATGAATACCTTACAATTGAGGCAACAATAACCTAAATTTAAATTTTGTCTAACTAAAATGAACAACCCAAACTAACAATCACACTTATTCCCGGCCAATTCTAATTACCTAAACTAAATAACCAAACTAAAATCACACTTAATTATTCCCAATTCTAATTATTCCCAATTCTAATTACATAAACTAAATATATATAATCCTAATCCACAATATAATCCACAATATAATCCTAATCCACAATCCACAATATAATCCACAATATAATCCTAATCCACAATCCACAATATAATCCTAATCCACAATATAATCCACAATATAATCCACAATATATATAATCCTAATCCACAATCCACAATATAATCCTACTCCACAATATAATCCACAATATAATCCTCTAATCCACAATATAATCCTACTAAAATCAATCTAACAAACAACCCAACACAAATCCAACACAACCTAACCTAAATCACAACACAAATCCATCTAAAATCAACCCAACAAACAACCCAACACAAATCCAACTAAAATCACGTTGTTTATTCAAGTAAGGAGAGAGGGAGAATGTGAACCGTACTTTTCGGGTTGCGGAGAGGGCAGAAATCCGGCGAGGTTTGCGGAGAGAATGCTAGTTGCGGCGGAGCTGTTCGCGAGCTGGAAATATATTCCAGGACTATAGGCAACGAAATGGTGGCATCGTTGCCTATAGTATAGGCAACGAGGAGGACTTATAGGCAACGAATTTTTCGTTGCATATACATTAGGCAACGAAATCAAGACTATAGGCAACGAGGTGTATCGTTGCGTATACTTTAGGCAACGAAATGCACCCTAAAGGCAACGAAGTGTGTCGTTGCTTATACTATAGGCAACGAAATTTTCGTTGCCTATACTATAGGCAACGAAATGCATAACAAAAGCAACGAAATCCATGATAAAGGCAACGACATCAATGTTAACTGCAACGAAATCAATGTTAAAGGCAACGAAATCAATGTTAAAGGCAACGAACTTCAATTTATAAGCAACGAAATTCACATGTTTTCCACAACATACATGAAAATAACCGTTAAACTAATCCATCAAATTACACAAGTAAACTTCGATTCGATCAACACATATATACATTTAGGAGTTAATCAACTGAATACAAGCTCGAAGACTATACTCAATTACATCTCTAACTAAGGCTGATAATCAGAATCATCGCTAGAGTCTGACGCAGTTTGATAGTTGAAGTCTGGTAATAGGTGTCGCTCCTCGTCCTCGTCACTCGAGTCTTCATCAAAGTCATTTGGATTAACATTTAGAAGTGCTGCTCCAGAATTTTGAACCACAATACCAGGTCGAACATTATAATGGCGAATTGTATCGGATTTCGGAATGTCAATTCCATTTCCCTCTTGGTATGCTGCAACTTCTTCGTCATCTTCATTTTCACCAAGTGTGGCAGCATTGTACACATTCCTAGCTTGCACATGGTTTACTACTTTCCAGGGGGGTCTGTTCATAAGATCGTCAAGGTAAAACACTTGTTTGACCGATGTGGCAAGAACGAAAGGATCCTCCTCATACCAACTTGTGGCAGTATTCACGGAAATGTATCCATATTGATCGATGCGAACGTTCTCCGGACGAGTATCAAACCATCTGCACTTAAACAAGTAAACTTTCATGCGCTCACCATACATGAGTTCAACCACTGAATGGAGTACCCCGTAGTAGTCAGGGTCGTTATCCCCACCATGCACCATTACCCCACAATTCTGTGTCTTCACCCTATTGTCTCTTTCTTGACACATAAATTTCACGTCATTGACCCTACACATCGCGTAAACTTTTGATGATATAGGTTTCATAGCCAAGAGCCTCAATGCGTGTGACCATTGTGGGTAACCATCATCTTCTACATAGTTCATCTGAAATAAATAACCGTCAACATTAGATACGACATTTCATATAAATAACCGTCACAATTTGCTTTTACACGTCATATATATTATGACTAAATGAATATATACTCACCCATGTGCCAAAAAAATTTGCAAAGGTCCGATTGTGGTACGCAACATCCCCGCGAACCTCTGGACTTCCAAGGTGTGTGTCTTTCCAATATTTAACTTCTTTACAATTAATGAGTACACACCAGTGTGCAATGTCTAACTCATATGGTGTCAACTCCCACTCCCCGTGCAACCTACTCTGTGGATAAACATCATTAGAGACTACAGAAAGGTTGAACTGGGGTTCATCTACCGACATATTCGAATGTGGGTCCTCAAGCGCTCCCAAAAACAGTTTGACGTACGTTACGCACTCGTTCGCAAGATATGCTTCGGCGATACACCCTTCAGGTGCAGATGTATTATGTACATACCCTTTGTACTCTCCCAGTTGTCTACAATGATGAAAACAGCTTGTTATTATTGTTGTACGTAGAACAAGAATAAATTAATATATAAAGACTTAATTAGCAAACATCATACAAATGCGGGGTATATACCTCTCCATTGGATACATCCAAGTGTAGTGAACGGGACCGGTGAGCATCAATTGCTCGGGAAGATGCATCATCAAGTGAGGCATGATGTCGAAGAAATTTGGGGGGAAAATCCTCTCCAACTTGCACATGATAAAAATGATGTCCTTTCGCATTTCTTCGAGGTCTGACATTTTCACTTCTCTGGTGCATAACTTTTGAAAGAACCTTGACAGCGCCACTAACGGCTCTACCACCTCATCATCAAAGTACCCTCGAATCATAATAGGGAAGAGGCGTTGAAGTAGTACATGGCAGTCATGACTCTTTAATCCATAAATCTTATTGTCCCTGTAGTTAACACACCGACTTATATTTCCAGCAAACCCATAAGGATACTGGACGTTAGCCATCCACACAAAAATTTCATGCTTCTCGTCACGCGTGACCGTGTAAGGAGCTTGGGGCATCTTTCTCCCCTTCTTTTTCAACCACAGATGTTCCCGCAGTTTCATTTTTTCCAAATCAACGCGAGCTTTAGGGCCATCTTTGGTTTTACCTTGCCAATTTAGAACGGTGCCCACCACACTTTCACACACATTCTTCTCTATGTGCATGACATCTAGATAGTTCCTGATAGGCAACATCCGCCAGTACGGGAGTTCCCAGAAGATGCTCTTGTGTGTCCAGAACTTATACCTGTCGGGTATCTTCGGTATAGTCGCAACAACCTCAGGATGATTGCTCAATGGCCCAAAATTATACTCATTCAGGACTTCTAAGATTTCATCTCCAGTCCATCCCATGGGTTGCAGACCTTCTTCTACAGTGCCGTCAAAATCCTGGGCGTCCTGGCGAAATGGGTGATGTCGTGGAAGCCAACATCGGTGACGCATATGGACAATCTTCGAGCAATGAGCTTGTCCAAACATGGCAGTCATGCACTCTGGACAGGCCCTGTACCCCTTGGTTGGGTTTCCCGACAACATCCCTCGACCTGGAAAATCACTGATTGTGCCCACAAGCATAGCACGCATTCGGAACATCTCATTTTTAAACTTGTCGTAAGTGGGATGACCAACTGTACTCAACTGCTGAAGCTCTATAATCAATGGCCTCATGTACACATCCAAACACTTTCCTGGATAACCCGGCCCTGGAATCAACAGAGTCAGCATATTATATTCTTTCTTCATGCACATCCACGGAGGAAGGTTGTACGGTACCAATATAACGGGCCATATGCTGTACTTCTGACTCATGTTGCCGAAGGGGTTGAATCCGTCAGTCGATAGCCCCAGCCAAACATTTCGGACTTCAGCTGCAAAATCAGAAAACACATTCACCAGGTGCTTCCAAGCCTGACCATCAGCAGGGTGTCTAAGGATATCATCGTCAGGCAAAGTCCTCTCAGCCCACCATCTCATAGCTTTCGCCGTGAATGCACACATGAACAACCTTTCCAGCCTATCAATAAGTGGGAAATACCGAAGTATCTTCACTGCTTTCTTGTTTCCTGCAGGAGTGTACTTCCACCTTTCCGTACCACACACCGGACAGTATTCAAGCTTCGATAGATCCTTCCCGTCATCGTCTACACCCCAAAAGAGAACGCAATCATACATGCATGCGTGAATCTTGGTGTACGAAAGTCCAAGATCTTTGAGGACATGTCGTATCTTACGATGAGTGGGGGGAAGACGATGACTGGGGGGCAGCAGATCACCAGTCAACTGAAGCCACCTATCGACCGCTGCCACGGTGCTCTTGGTCTCCACTTTTAGCTGCATCACTGCCATCACACTTTCAAGGACTGTCTTAGGACATCCGTGGTACAACGGAGTTTGATGCATCTGAATCAGGTTGTGGTACTTGTCCATACCACGTGTGTTGACATAAACTCTAGGTAATGGCTGGACTGGCTCAATGTGAGGAAAATTCTCAACTTCTGGAGGAACATATACGGGCGCTTCAGAATCATATACACCGCTCTCATGAGGAAACATATCGTCGATGAACCTCCTGGTGGGATCATAATTGGATGACCTCGCAGTATCAGCAAATTGTCCATGATCATGCGGATCGGCTGCTGCTGATGCTTCACCGTGATAAATCCAACGGGTGTACTTATTCCAAAATCCGTTTCTATGAAGGTGTCGCTCAACTGTAGCAATGGGACAACGATTGCCGCGACACCGACATTGTTTACATGGACAATAATGCACTGGCAACTCTCCACAATTAGCCGCCACAAATTCCAGAAATCTCCTAATTCCCTGCCCATATCTTGCATCAGTTCTATCCAGCCTCATCCAACTCTTGTCCATCCTGAAATGTACTGCCGATTCCAAAACGTTTCAGATTTTTCCACCGATTTTGATTTGAATAGCTGCTGGCTAGATCTGATATAATACTAATTATAGGCAACGAAATAATAATTCGTTGCCTATACTTATTTTTCGTTGCCTATTAACTATAGGCAACGATTTTTTCGTTGCCTATAACCAAACTTTAGGCAACGAAAACTATAGGCAACGATTTTTTTCGTTGGCTATAAAATGGAAAACTATAGGCAACGATTTTTTTCGTTGCCTATAAAATGGACTTTAGGCAACGATTTTATTACTATAGGCAAAGATGTCGTTGCCTATAGTTTACAATAGGCAACGAAAATCCATTTCGTTGCCTATTGTAAACTATAGGCAACGAAATTCCCCCCTCGTTGCGCGTTGTTTTCCATTTCGTTGCCTAAAGTGCTTATGTTGGTAGTGCTAGTGGAATTAACTAGTGCCACAAAAGCTTGTTATGCCTCTGTTATCCCAGAAGCCCCGGTCACTCTTTTGACTCTTAAGTTTTTTTTTTGAAAATGAATCACTTCATTAAGCGCCATGAATAGCAAAGAAGACAGAACTTCCTAGAACAATACAACAAGATAAACGTAGTAGGAAAATTGTATCTCAAACCTCACGAGGGCCACGACAAAGAGAGCAATCCTAAACCTGAAGAAAAAAAATATCCTACATCTAAACTACTTCCACCCATAGCCACAAGCAAGTCACACTTCCACAAACTGTTGGGCAATGAAAACTAATGATGTCGACAAAGAAGTCAAATCCAGGGAATACAATATGTGTCGATACCAACAATATCCCAATACACACATCAACAGATCACCAATACCAAAATGAACAAACTATCCACCACTGGGACCAATGAGAAACCCTGATTCATGATTAGGATCTAGGATCCAAATCATAGAGTGCAACAAGGAACCAGAATATAACCAAAATAGAAACCGAAACAGATGGAAAATGAGGGGTGAAAAACCTCATGCGTGAGCTCCCATAATCGTCGCGGTAAGTGACTAGCACTAATAGTTGGCAACCATAAGCACCATCAGCCAATCCTCTCATTTCATTGAGGCTGGGGGTAGAAGAGCATGAAACATCATGGGGTTGAGTGATCTTTGTTGTGAAAATGTATGAGATAATGTGGCTATAATAGAACCTAAACTTGGACATAGCCAGTAATGCTACCACAAGGGTGTACGATCTGGATCGGGCCATTAAAGCCACCACAAACGGTGTAGATAATTTGGCGATACAAGGGATCACCAGATGAATTATTTGACCTAAATAAAGAAAATTGAAACATTGAAGGCATAGGGAAACTGCCGAGCCCATAAACCACAAGAACCAGACCTTGTGATAGTCGTCCTGCCCAGATTTGAGGTTGTATATGCTGCTAAAGCATCACCGTCGCACAAGCGCTGCTCTTCAGCTTAAAGAACCGACTCCAATTTAGTTGTTAAACTGAGATTAGGCCCTAGTGATCAATTAGAACCTAAACATGCTAATCCAAAAAGAAATCGAAGCGAAAATCAATAATCTAAAACTCATAAGTTAGGGAAACAAATTTTCAGAAACAACACATAACAACCCATTATTAAGAATATAAAATCGTTTGTGACACCATAGCTACTAGACTCTCTATACTAGCTATGTTGACTAAGGTGTTAACTCGTAAGATCAACCCTAGATCCTACAACGAAGACTTCTATGCCTTAATCGGCGTGCACGCCCGACCTCAACAGAAAGACTGTAACCTAGGCCGATTGAAACCAAAGGGTTCAGAGGAAAGTCATATGAAAACAAAAAAACTGTTAGAGTGAGTGGACGAAAATAAAGTTCCGTATGAAATCTTAAAACATAATTTTATGCCTTTCACCGAAATGTATATACATAAGAAAAATATAGCAAGACTAATAAAATATATAAACATATAATATATATCATAGATGTGTGGGTGGAGGCAAGTGCAACGTAATATCGGGTCAGGTGTTGCCATGGCCTTCCCAGGGCGTACTCGATGATTAGACGAGAAATCAATGCATCGATGCATTCATACATAGACATGACGTGCATACAAATGAAAAACCATATAATAGGAGGCCTCTGTGCGTAAACATAAACATATTATATCATATTATATAGATGTTCGTAAATAGAATCAGAAACATAAAAATAGACTCGCTAACGACAGTGAAAAATAAATTGTCCACTCACGTGGATCGAAAGAAAATTAATAGTTGATCCACTAACTCATAACTTGTACCCAGAGCTCCTAGGCCATATTAGAATCTAAATTAATAAGTCAAATGTTTCGATCGTGCGGATAAAGTAGAGAAATGAAATCAAGATGGTCGGGAACTCACTAACCATATTTCGCTACATTGCATTCTCGTATTAAGAAATCACATGTTCGATCTCATTCTTCATGTCGTGCTACCCTAGCTCGTAAGAAAGTGAGCCTCGATTCAACGCGCAATGATTAACCACATTTAAAGGGTGTCGAGTCATCTCGATCCTTGAACATAAGCCAAAATGTTACACAGATTTATCAAATCTACCCAAAAATCATTACAAATTGGCTTTAAAAACTTCCCGTGATGCATATAGCCTCCTAGTAGCTGGAGCTCTGTGGTGTTCGGAGGTGGGCCCACGTGCTGCACAAAATGGCATGCTCCGATGCCTACAATCCATATATCAATTGAAAGCTCACTTCAAGCTTAATAACATTTATCAAAGCCACCAAGTCCAATTCGGAAGGATTTAGCTAGAATTTACCAAAAAAGTTCGAAAAACTCGCCGGAATTTCATGGCAATCGAATGACACCGTCAGGCCATGGCATGACCTGAGGCAGGTCGTGTTCGACTCCTTGGAGGAAAAGGTTCAAAACCCCTAACCTTGCGCCACCCTTCCCCTGTCGTAGCGCCCCCGCGAATAAACGAAATTTCGGACCGGAGCCCTTGAATTCCAAACCTTCAAATCTCTTTCCACGAAGCTTGCATGCTGAATCTATGGCTTAGGAATGGTCGAGGGGTTGGCGATCTTCAATTTGAGGTGGGAAAAGAGGCATGGGAAGCTCACCGATCGTTGGCGACGATGACGACATTTCAACGAAACGAGCCGAAGGAATAACTAGGTTCTTTCCCAGCTCGGTGAATTTTTTCAACACTTACCCACATTGGATGGGCGGTCATGATTAGATTTGATGGTAATCAACGGTCCATAACATTCACCTAATAGTAAATTTCCAATTTAATTAGTATTCATGTAAAACTTTTAAAATTCGCAGAAGTTAGCACGAGTCTCCAAAAAATGTAATAAAAGTATTGACAAACTCGCAATAATTCCTTCTGTAACTTCTCTGAAATAAATGAAACCGTCAGGCCATGGCGCGACCTAAGGCAGGTCGCGTTCGACTCCTTGAAGGGCAAGGTTCAAAACTCCTAACCTTGCGCCACCCTTCCCCGGTCGTAGCGTCGCCGCAAATAAACAAATTTTAGGTTGAAACCATTGAATTCCAAACCATTGAATGTTGAATCTTTGGCTTAGAAATGGTATAGGGGTTGGTGATCTTCAATTTGAGGGGGAAAAAGAGGCGTGGGAAGCTTATCGGTCGGCGGCGACGACAACAACATTTCAACGAAACGAGCCGAAGGAATATCTGGGTTCTCTCCCAGATCGGTGAATTTTTCAACACTTACCCGCATTGGATGGACAGTCATGATTGGATTTGATAGTAATCAACGGTCCATAACATTCACCTAATAGTAAATTTCTAATTTAATTAGTATTCACGTAAAACTTTTAAAATTTCAGAAGTTAGCTCGAGTCTCCAAAAAGTGTGATAAAAGTATGGACGGACTCACAATAATTCTCTCTACAACTTTTGTGAAGAAAATAAATTCCAAAATATAATTTATAAAAAATAACAAAAAAAATAGTTGTGACGAATCCAGTAAACGTGATGTATGATGCTTACCTCGTCAATTAGCGCAACTAATGATGATTAACTCACTGATTTGGGTTCGTGGAGTTACATTAGCACCCACCAGTCCAGACCATCGCTTCACCGTGCCACAACCCGCCGTCCTCCACCACAAGACGCCATCACAGTGAAATCTAATATCCCAAGACATGTGGTTCTTCGGATCCCAGATCCATCGAATCCCAGAGAGGTCGACACCACCCAACTTCGCCATAGACACTCTGGAAACTCAGGCAAGGGTGAAGGGAAGACAAAAATCACCACGCCTTCGCCCCACACAACAACTTTGGCACCACCGACTGTACCGGTCGCAGACCAACCAAACTCTCTGCACCAAAACGACAAAATTCACAATTTGGTCCTTGCTAATACCACCACCCATCACAAGCCATGTCTCTCGTCCAGCCGCACCCATGTGGCACTGACGAGGCCATACCCATCGTTTTGGAGATTTCTTTTTCACGCGTGTGAAGCATGTACTAACTATTGGAGTTTTTTTTTCTCATTTTCTTTTGACTCTTAAGTTGAGCTCATAGAAGCCCTGTTTTTCATTTGCCACATAAATTGAAGTTGGAAGCCTCTGCTCACTCACACTTGTAGTTAAGGAAGATACATGCAAGTTAATTACTACCGTATTTCCAAGTACTTGACGCAAAGATAGGGGCGGTCCTGTGCCCGTTTGGGTCGTGCGGCCGCACAGGTCTGATTTTCGGAGCCTCAAATTTTATTTTATCTTATTTGAAAATTGGGAAAATAAAAAAAGCAGATATATATCAAATTGAAGCTGCAGCACAATTGATTAAACTATTTTATATGATTTAATAGTTGAGCTATCCACCCAACTTCGAATCTATGGCTCAACTTCCTTTTTTTCGTCGGGACCACCCCTGCACAATGATTACACTGAAGTAAAGTTCAATACATCACGAAGTAAAGTTTGATTACCCCCAAAGTCCTAATCTTCAATATTTTTTTCTCACTAAAACTCTAAAAGACTGGCACTTTGTGATCTTCTTAAGGACGAAACAGACCCGTAGACCCGAGCCCGCTTCGTCCGAAACCTCGAGAACCGATTCTCCACCACCGCCGTTAAAGCCGCCTTCAAAATCTTTACCTCACCCTCTTCCCCTCCTCCGCCGCCAGTCCACTTCATCACCACCACGATCTTTATCCGCCCTCCCAGCGCCACCATCTCCACCCTGACCGCCTTGACCCGAACCGCCTCGATCGCGTGGGACAAGTCCCGGCTCAGACCCGGCCTGTCCTCGCAGCAAAGCGTCGCCTTTATCACCTTCCCCTCCTGACAGCTCATCAGTCTCACCTCGTCCACCTCCCCCGGAAAAAGCTTCCCGTCCAGCCGCCGCGCCACCTCATCGTCCGCCCTCCTCTTCAGCTCCTTCACGCGTTGCACCACGCTCGCCAGCAGCATCGCCTTCCCCGTCTGTCACGAACCCACAAAGTTAATTTATAGAATTAATTTGCATGGATAAATTAAGGAAGGAAGTAAGTAACTTAGTTACGTTGGCGGGGGAAGTGGGGAGGAGAGTACGGAGGGTGGAGAGGTGTGAGTTGATACGCTCCCTGCGTCTCCTTTCCGCCTCCTTGTGGCTCTCCGATGACCTCACCGTGGAATCATCATCATCATCATCACCACCATCTGCACCGTCCATCACGTTCACAAGCGACGGCGACGATGTCATCATCATTATGTTGTTGTATCCGTTCTCATGGTATCTCAACACCAACTCATTGAAAGAAATCATCTTTTCTGATCTCTTTTGAAATATGTTGGATTGAGACTTTTTATACTAAAGAGAGTGAGTGGCTTACTTGCTTGGCAGAATCTAACAGCATCTTCGATCATTAAACCTTATAAAATCATCAAAGTTTCGTACTTCATTTTAAGATTCCTCTTTCTCTCTCCTCATCTTCTTTTATCTGGGTCCACCAATTTTTACAACGTTCTATACCTCATCCAATGTTCTATTATAGAACCCAAAATAAGGTATATGACTTAGTTTTAAGGTATATGACTAAGATCTTCATGGGTTGAAGATGAAATTTTTTCCAAAAGTTCTATTATGAGGTATAGAACCTCCACCATTGGAGATGGTCTAAGAGTATCTCCAACCATCAATGTCCTATACCTCATTATGAGACCTTGTAAAATTATTATTCATCATAGAACTTTCCCATCTCCAACCATCAAGGTCTCATACCTCATTTTAAGACTCATTTTTCTCTCTCTCCACATGTTCTTCTTTTATCTGGGCCCACCAATTTTTACAAGGTTCTATACCTCATCTAAGGTTTTATTATAGAACCCAAAATAGGGTATATGACTTAGTTTTAAGGTATAGGACTAAGATCTTCATGGCTTGGAGATAAGATTTTTTTCAAAAGTTATATTATGAGGTATAGAACCTCTACCATTGGAGATGGTCTAACATGGGAGTTGAAAAATGAAACTGTGAAAGAGAAATACTACACTTGAAAATGGGAAGGTGAAGTTTGGGAAAGAACCCAAGGGAATACCGTTGAACGAATCTGCGAGAGTCCATCATTTTAATCGGGGCGTATCTAGGATTGTAATGTCGGAGGGGCTAATTTTGTCTTTCTCTTTTTCTTTTTTTAAAGTAGATTATGCTTTAACAATTTACACAATTTTTTTTGTTGGAGAGGTTTTTAGAGCTATCAAGAGATTCATAGAACTTTGTACAATTAAAAAACACATAATGTGTAAAATTTACAATTTTTTAAAAATTAATGGAAGGTATAGAAGGAGATGGGAGAAATATATAAGAAAGCAATATTATCTTGTTATTTGGAAAGTAAAGAAAAGAGCATGATAGAATAGAACAACATAAGAAAACTGAAAAGCGGGGAAGTGAGGAATAAAACAATACATGAAAAGAGAAAATTTGGGAAGTAAAGAAGAGAAGTGTAAAAATTTGAAAGTAAGCACACAATCGAACCTGGGATGTCAAGGATATGGACTCATTCACTTAACCAACTGTGCTAAAGAATTCATAAGTTCATGTTGCTACATAAAATTAGTATTGACCGATTCTCAAAAATTCATTAGGGCTTAAATTTTGGTAAGTCAGTACATAGATCCGCCAATTTTTATTTCAAATGGTGTACGTACTATCATGACTAACGTCAAATGCATGCGTTTCGGATTAATGTTTGACTGCGAGGTTTAAAGATAGCTGTGGACCGAAGAAGCATGATGATGATCAATCACAAAGACCATTTAATTTCGACGGCGGCAATATTACAGCTTTAGTGGGTGGTCTGGTGATGGTGGCGGCGACGGCGGCGATCTATGATGATCGATGATTAGCCGGCCGACAACCTTTGAGTGAGAGGTACATAGTCACGTGAAATCGAGAACGGTGGTGATGGCATGGAGAAGTCATCATTCGAATTTCGACCCATCTTGTCTCTTTTTGCTTTTCCTCTACTGCTCTATATATTTTCACTTTTTACTTTTACCTCTTCTAGCTTATGGTTTTCTTCTTGTTGCAGTATGGTGTTTAACCTCAAGAGGTAACTTTTGTGATTAGTGATATTCGAACCGGGTTAACAACCTAGCTAGCAGTGGCGGAGCCGGCCACGGACTCCCTAGGCTGCAGCCCTGGGGATTTTTTGAGATTAAAAAAAATTATTACGCGTAGTTATATATAGTTAATTATAGACATAAAGTTTGACAGTTTTGAGTTGCAATCCCAAGAATCAATTGTTATGTTGCTTCTTTCAGAATATATATGGAGTTAGAGTAGCTAGTTGATTTCATTGATGATTAACCAATAGTATTTTCTCGGTCCATATCTCAAAAATCTAGTGCATCATTTTTTTGGTAATAGAAATTCTCGACTGAGTATTGGTTGTGGTCTATTAATTGTTTTGTTTCCCTCAAATGCTATAACCAATTTTGTGACTGAAGTTGAGTGCATTTCGGTGCTCCGGGAAGCCTGACTAAAATACACAATGATAGAATCACACTCTTAATTTGCAAGAATTATTGTTTGATTCATCTCTCAATTTTTCGATTTCACATTACTCAATTTGGGTGTACTTGTCTTCCGAACATATCTTCGTCTTCTTCAGATGTAGATTAATTTGGGATTTCATGTAAGTTTAGATTTCATTATTTGTTATGAGTGTCTAGAAGCTTGGGTATTTTTTATGTCAACTCAAGTTGAATATTAATTTTTTCTTTAATAGTTGCGAAGTTTGAGAGAGTAATTTAGTTAGTTTTTATCTTATATGTTTTTTTGTATGTATTGTATTTCCATTTAAATCATAAAAAAGTTCATAGCGTCAAAATTTTAGAGGAATTTTTGTCACAATTAGTCCCAGTAATAGCTCCGCCATTGGTAGCTAGGTTTAACATGCCAGGTTTACTCCCGAGTTCCGAGTCCTCTAGAGGAGACTCATATGTTACCTCATCATCGTGTTAAACTCACGATTACACTCATTTACACTCGAGAGAACCTCCTAGATTTGAGATTCAATGAGCTACACTATTTTTCTCCGATGAACTTTTCCCTTAACTTTGAGCTAGGCCGGAGTAAAGAGTGAATTTGCTACCTGTTAGTATAGCAGCATTAGTTCGTTAATTAAACATACTTACCTAATTAAGCAGATGATCAACACCTACCCGACCACTCGAAAGACCACCAGGCAGGCTACGACTTCGCCCGCAAGACCGACCCCATCCGAGCGCGCACGTGCCCGACAGGCGCACATCCGAATGTTCGTTCCACATGACAATAAAACAGCTCTATCTCACATCGAAGAACACGAGCAAACAACGATCTCAACCACCTATATAGGTAAGGCATTTACTACAGGTAAGAGGACAATAAATTCAATTCTAGCATTCAATACCCCAACCTACTTTCTTACACGTTCGCTTGACTGTTATATCCAATACATCTTCTAACTTAGGCATCAGAGCGTTGAAGGTGGGCCACCCCTGTCTCGACCATCTGACAGCCCGTTTGTCGTTGTATTCTTCTAACAGTGGGAGTCGAACGTCCGAACACCCGAATAGCGGAAAGGCACCTGATCGCCCGAATAGCCCGAGCGTTCGGACGCGAGAGGAGAGCTCGTACTTGCTTCTGCTAGATTGCATCCCGCGTAATCCGGTAGAAACACTACCCATAACTTGCCCCTATCAGTTAAGCTAGCTGTTGGTTGGACCCCTTAAACAAAGCAAAACCTGATCGAAGACGTTAAAGGGGTGTTGAGGTTCAATCAACATCCCCTACCAGTAGCACAAAATCAAGATAGGAGCTGATCCAGATAGAGTGTAGTAATTTCACTTATTTGTACTCCACCAAGTATACATAGCTACAAAACTGAGCCAGGTACAATAAATCAATAATGATAACAGTACTTACGTAGTATAGTTGTTGGCAATTGGCATATGTATATAACCACACAGTACTTGAAGATGACATTTCTATATACTGCAATTGTCATGTTCCTACATGCCTGTAGTCTTGTGCAAGAATAATCCATTATATATCAGACTAACTTGCTAGGATCAGCAGCATGCATGGTGTGTCTCTCTCTCTCTATATATAGTTTTCATCAAGTACGAAGTTTCGCAATGAAATTTCGGTGTGAAGTTGCATTTACACAAAATCGAAAACGTAATTCGATCATTGAAGTCAATCGTCTTTTAGATACTCATGCAAGGATCGGGTATGCAAAATTTTAGCTCAATCAGAGATATTTAACCATTTGATCATGACATTATTTTATAATGCACACAGATTATCCGATTTAGCTCAAAATTTGAATGTGGTGATCAAATGGCTAAACGATCTCCGATTAGGCTAAAATTTTGCATGCTCGATTCTTACATGGGTATCTAAAAGATGATGGACTTCAATGATCGAATTACGCTATCGGTTTTGTGTAAAATGTAAGTTTACACTAAAATTTCAGTGCGAAGCTTCATACTTGATGAAAACTATATATATATATAAGGAGTTATGGACATGGATATGCCAATGTCAATACTGCTCATTGCTTATGGCTTCTGCCTGGTGCTGCAATGCAATGGACCACATCTTGCAAGATACTACTGCTGCAGCTCACTGACCCTGGTGCTGCAATGCAATGTACCACATCTTGCAAGATACTACTGCTGCAGCTCACTGACCCTGAAGCTCTTCTTTACAATGCCAAATCACAGCTCATGATCGAATAATTCTACAAACAAATATATGCATCCATATTTACGCTTGTTTCTTGGTGAGTACACATTGTCTATAGTTTACTTTCTTTCCATACAGCTTCAAGCTAGTCCCTTTCAACAGGGACAAACTTTATTATGGTTAACAATGTTTCAGTATCTTTAATTAAAACTGTATCATTTATAAATCTGCTCTAAGGGAAGCAGAGTTTCATGATATGTTAACAAGTAACTTCGTTTTCTAATTCCAATAGAAAATTACTAATACCCATGACAATGACTTCTCATTTTCCTACACAAAGTTCTCATCATGTTGTCTTCATTCTTGAAGGTGAGCTGCTGCTACAGCTATGTTAGGAATCTAAACCTCTTTTTTCTTTTCTTTTTCCAATCTTGTTAATACGATGAGAGCCAGATCTATGTTATTTGTCTTTATGATGCTTTGGCTCTAATCCGGCTTATCTTGCGGTTAAGTATGTGATGCACCTGTAATACACTTGATTACATGTCTAGGTATGTATTTCATTCCAAGTTTCCGGCTTGTAATTGTGGGTCGTTTATGACTAGTGCTACAACGTGGTACCCATTTTCTCAATGACAGTACAACCCACCACCCCTAAACTCGTTGGTGTAAGCTTCTTTACTTATCTCACGGGATCCCTAAGCCCATCTTTTACCATGGTCCTTGATCGGTTGATCCTATATTACCAATTTAATTCGGTACCATGAGACTACTGTCAAAATTGTCTTCTTCAACCATGAGACAAGAGGTGGCAAACATAATTCTGTACCACTGCGGCAAGGAAAATCGAGTAATGTGCAATGCGTTACAATGACTATTAAATGCAGAAAGTGACTGATCACACTATTAAAAGCCTTATACTGTAGCATAAATCAACAATATAAATCCAGGTATATTACGTTGTTGAAGCAAACTCACATTTTTCTACTTCAAAAACTCACGGGAACTCAGAAATATTAGTCCAATAGGTCTGATAAACACCTCCAGTTTGTTGGTGCTCCAAATGACAGAAGCTCGAGTAATATCATAGAAATAACAACAGTATTTACAGGAAAGGTAAACTACCAGTGGAGGGACTGATAGCATTACTACCAACAATGGTAGAGATCAACTTTAAAATAATAAAACATAACAACTTTCCACTTCAAAGGGAGGAAGCTTATAGTTCTAAATATGAACTCCCAAGTCACACTTGGCGAAAACTAGTCTAATGTTTTTAGTCTTGTCATATATTGCAAAAGAGGACTACCATCGAAATAGCATCTGAAAACTCCTACTTTTTTTAGAAAAGAAAACTAAAAATCAAAACAAACAGCCGAATTGAAAGCTCAATTCTGAGGGAAAAAGTATGAAAAAGATCCATTAGAAGGGCAATACACAATCGTCAGTCCTACATTACCACAAGTAAGATGATCTAACTACTCTGTCCACATTTTTTTCCCAAAATAACCAACTGGTACATATACATACTAAATAAAGATAGAAAGCGCTCTCAAATGGTTAAAAATGCTCAAACAAAGCAAACAACATTTTGGCTACACGAACAATGTCTAACGTACATCAAAGTTTAATCTACAAATGACGTCAGTTTAATAACTTCAAAACATCTACAAGCAACGATTTCATTCTAAAACAAGCACAAGAAGTGGAAGAAGAGCGAGACCGTAAGAGTACCTTACCGCATTGCCAAACCAACCCAGCAGCTTCCAAACCCCTCAGCAAAATTTGTCTCCGTTTCTCTCTATCCCCCGCGTCCTAATACGCATGGCATTATATAAACCACCAAACTACGTGTACTTCCGCGGCCGCCCCCTCTTCTTCTGAGTAGTCCCTGCCACCGAATTCGTGTTCCCACCTGAGAAATTCAATATTCCATGATTCCCATCAGCCGCTGCCACCGGCGCAGGAATAGGCGTTGCGGCCACCGGAGTTTTCTCCTGCGCCGCAGGTGGATTCGTGAACATCGGCGGCATCCATGTAGGGAATGTAGCCGCGGCGGTGGACTTGCCCTTTGATCCCCCACCGACATACCCCATGGGGAAAAACCCCCAACAACAGTAATATGCATCCTGGCCTTGCACAATTGGCGGCAAATTCGGCACCGAAACGGCTTCGAATCCTCTCTTACAATTCTGACACCGCATACAGCAATTCTGGTAAACTCCAGGGTACTCATACAGTACATAACAGTACGGACACGCCGTCCAGAAGCTCGACAATCCATTACTCCTCTGTCCTCCTCCTCCCCCGCCGCCGCGCCGCACCGGAAGCTCGTTAGGGTTGAGATCCACTGGGGCGTAGCGGCGAACCTCGGTGTCGAAGACCGGCTTCCTCGTCGGATCAGAGAGCACCGACCAAGCGTCGACGACGAGCTTAAAAGCGTGGTCGGCGAAGGCGTACTTGTTCTTATCCGGGTGGAGGAGCAACGCCAGCCGTCGATACGATTTCTTGATCAGATCCTGGTCGTCGGATGATCGGCGATCTACTTGGAGGATGCCGTACCAGTCGTGCTGGTTGTTTATGCGCTTCTCGGCGGCTTGGAGGACCTCGACGACGGCCAGGATCTGATCTGAGCCGTCCAAGAGTGGCTCCGTCTCTTGCGCGAGGATAGCGAAGTCGCGCGAGCTGCTCAGATCTCGATTCTGGAGAAGCTTCTCGGCGATTCCGAGTAATCGCTCGGCTTCGACGCGGTTTGCATGGTGGTCCATGCTTTGGGTTTTCCGGTTCGGGTCCGGTGTTTCGAATTCGGGTTGCCGGAAAAAGATCAGAAATTAAATGCTTTCCTTTTACTTTCTTTTTTCTCTCACTGTGGGTGGTAAGTGGCGAGGAGCTTATTCCTACTTTAGTATTTTTTGGCGGGTGTTTGTCATTAACTAGCATCTGGCGTATGCTCTCGAAAGGTCTTGATCCATTTTACAGCCCAAGAATAAGAGTAAAATATCGGATATCGAGGATGTATCGATGGTCTAAAATACGAATATTTTGATAGAAATAATGATAAAATATTAATCGAGTGAAAAAATTGACGGAAACGAAAAAAATTAAAGAAAATACATGAAAATTTGTATTGAAACTTTATAAAATTCTTATATGATCAATTATCTACCTTTTTTGAAAAGAAAATATTGATCCAACAATAGGTCATATGAATTTGTGATAATGTTAGATAGATTAGTACATACTGACTGTTAATATTTATTAAAAATCAATTTAATACTTTTCGATTTTATCCTGATGACTATAACTCAAATGAAAATAAACCGTCACGCACTCACCCTTTTATACATTATGTTTTATATCATTAGAATTATTTTGATTCTTACATATAGAATTCAAGCCTTTTATCAATTATTTTATATATCATATAAATTTAGTAAAATTATTTTGGTTCTTATGTATAGCTAGAATAAAAGAGCTATAGTGTTTGTAAACCCGTACATAAAATGATTAATGACTAAATTAAAACTGTAGAGCACTTTGTTCATGCAGGTTTGGCCGTTTTGGGTTCTTGAATCATCAATCATAAAACATTCATAAACACGTATTTGTTTCTTTGCTTTATGAGTTTTCTTTTTTTGGCCTAAGATTTGAGGTCTTTAGCTTTGTTTTTAGGTTTTAAGGTCGATCTTATGCTTGATCTATGCAGGAAATGATTGTATGAAAAATGACGAAGAAGCGTCAAGTGACAAGTGACAAGGACTCAACATATTAGTGACAGATTAGTGATCCCAAATACATGCCCGAGTTGGAATGTGCCAAGAGATTGTCCGAGTTCACAGTCGATTTCATGCATGGGTGAAGGATGTGATCGGAGTTTTTTTTCACCTTTTTCTATGTTCACTGTAGGAGCACAAAAAATGCAGAACTCTTTCTACTTCCACAAGAAATTTCCAACGAACAACAGATCAACCTCATTGATGACACTTCTGACAAAGATCTCTAAGATGTTTGAACAAAAGGGGGGGGAGGTATCTGCAAAAGACTCTCCAACGCTCAAGTAAGTGAGAGCTTAATGCAAGCGCGTAGGTAGGTAATCCAACTGGAAAAACTCACCAGGTTCACCTATTTATACAGTCGAAATTCCACCAAAGTAGGAGCCATTACGCCTACTAACATAGTGGCTGGACTTCGAAGTTCTTGCACCGAGCTTTGATCCTCGAAGCTCGGCCACGTCCAGCAACCGTCTCCTATTTCGATGGCATATCCCTAGGATCATGCTCCACTCACCCCACTACCCCTTATTTCGTGGCATCCCTTTGGACATATCTGAATCACCCATGGGCCTTTGGACCTCAATCTTTGGTCACAGCCCAATGATCTATTTGAATCTCGCTATGGATCATCGCTACTCGAAGTTCGAGACTTACTTCGAAGTTTGAGGTTGTTCATCAAGGTTCGAAGCTCGAACATCGATCTTCACTTACGGAATCGACAGGATCTTCGAGACACTCTTCAAAGACTTAAGTTACAATGTCCTTGTTTCGTGCTCGATCTTCAATCTCATTCCTTAGTGCCAAGTTCGAACCCTGAAATTCATGCTCCCACATTCACTAAAGCTATGTTCACTAGCTTATTTCGTTATGTCAAAGTATGAGATACATGACTCATAAAGAAAATAAATTTCATATTGTAAAGTAATTAAATTTCAGTTTGCGCGTACAATCATATTTTGCACTCACTAACATAATTGTAAAAAATAAAATAAAATATATATAAAAAATCTTAAATAAATATACTTACAAGTCGTAGGCATGAGTGCAACGCTTTTCTGTATGCGCATGCAGAGATGATAGGTTATGTATTGCGTAAAAAGAGTACAATAATTGACGTGTGTATTTTTAAGCTAACGTAATCTAGGATCAAAGAGTTAATGGGTAGTTTTTAAATTAAATATTGCATAAAATAAAATAACTATACGTCGTAATATATCAATCGACAATTCGCACGCGTGAGCGCGAAACTCATCCACACGCACGTATGCGCGTGCATGACGGCTAGTCAGAACATAATGCACGAGTTTAACATATCAACAGGCCATGGATGACCCAAATCTATTATGTTCTTGTTTTATTTTAGGCCCGGAAAAAGTGAGTAACTGCCCGAACCGAATTCGATCGGTTCAAATTTCTAAGTCAAATGACGGGTATCGAGTATTTACCGAATCCGAACCCAAACCCAAACTTGACGATATGGCGGCGAGTATGGGTATGTATCTACTGAACTTGAACCCGACCCGCGTATATTTAAAGGAAAAATGTTATATTTAATAATTCATATTCAATTTTTTATTTTTTATATACTTTATATAGAAGGGTAAACATTATAACCCTTTTCATATATATCTTTTATATTTTATCTATTAAACGGTTGGGGTTCGAGTATTTAATATCTGACGTGTTCAGGTCGGGTGAAAATATAAACTAAAGTTTTAGAATTCGGGTTCGGTCAGACAGATTAATTTCGGATTCGGGGTAGCCTGAAACCCAACCCAGACCCGACCTTGTAGATTTTTATCATACGTACTTCATTTTATGTCAACTATGATCCTGGCGTTCCTTTATGAACAACTAGAGTGTACCTATAGTAATCGGCGGGCTAGAACATAATGTTGAATACAATTAATTTGTATGCATGTGTGGTTGTTTATATGGCATAAATGTTTGTCAAAAGGGTTTTTCTCTCATTTTTTTCTGTTTGAAGATAGTAGTGTTAAAATTCAACCGCAAGACACTAAAGTAAGCAGTTTTTGGACAAATTTTACAAGAAATTCCTTTCGAGTCTCTTCACAGAATAATTGACATCTAGGAAATAATAGTTGGATTGCCTCTTTCCCAAATTCCCAGCTTCTACATTTACCTCGAATTGAGTCTGATCACCGACCAATATTGTTGGATACCTTTCCTACAGTAGCGTCCGGTCCCCCTATTTTCCGATTCGAACAGATGTGGCTTCAACACACTGATGTCCCTAAAGTTATTAGTAAAGCTTGGTTTCAAAAGCCTGTTTCGTCTGCTGCTAAGACTTGGTCTGCAAACCTCCAAAGGTGTGCCCTTAGACTTAAAAGAGTGATCGCGGAAAACATTTCCACAATTTCAACGTATCACTACTTCAATTCTAGACAAGATTGAATCTTTACAGGAGAATGCTGCACCTTTCTGTGAGGTTAAGAATACAATGTCGGAGTTAGATAGTTATTGGAAGCTGAAAGAGATGTATTGGCATCAGAGATCGCGGGTTCATTGGCTTCAGAATGGCGATCAAAACACTGCTTTCTTTCACCAAACAAAAATTCAACGAAGACAGTATAACACTATTTGTGGCTTGAAGAATGATGAGGGTGTCTGGTTATCAGATACAACTCAGATAGCAAATCACTTGTCTTCTTTTTATCAAAAGCTCTTCTCAGTCGGAGATACCGGTTCTACTCAAGTTGTATTGTCCTTTGTTGATCCAATCATTACCTCTGAAATGAATCATTCTTTGTTGAGTTCTATTACATTTAAAGAAATCAAAAATGCAGTCTTTAATCTTGGGAAATTAAAAACCTAGGGACCAGACGGTTTCTTTGATATTTTTTATAGATTCTACTGACAATTGGCGGCGCCAATTATAAACGACGCAATCTTGGAGTCACTGCACACATCATCTCTTCTTTTGGAAGATTTTAATTGTACACACCTGTTTCTGCTCCCTGAAGTACAGAATCCTCAAACGGCTTCTCAATTCAGACCCTTAGGACTTTGTAATTTTTCTAACAAGATTTTGGCCAAGGTTTTGGTAAATCGCATGAAACCTTTAATGCCCTTTATTATCTCTGATAATCAAGCAGCATTGGTAGCGGAGAGACAAATTCAGGATAATATCATTATTGCTCATGAATTATTCCATCAGCTGAAGATTATTCACTCTGGATCAAACGGTCTCATGGTTCTCAAACTGGACATGAACAAATCTTATGATAATGTTGAATGGAGTTTTCTCCAACAGGTCATGCTCCAGTTGGGTTTTCATCTCAAATGGGTTTCCTCAATCATGATGTGTTTGTATACAACTTCCATATCTGTTTTGTTTAATGGGAAACCATGTCCTAGTTTTAAGCCCACCAGAGGACTGCGACAAGGTGATCATTTGTCACATTTTCTTTTTCTGGTGGTCAATGATGTCCTTTCAACAATCATCAGGAAACTTTGTGCAAATTTTGACAGTCGCATATTTATGCGTTTATTCGATATTTAATTTGTTTCTTATATTTAGTTTATTGTTATTAATTGAGTGAATTAATTATGTTTATTTATTTTTAGGTATTTTGGAGATTAATGAAGAAAAAGAGATTTAATAACATATTTTGGAGTTAATTGGAGAAACATATTGCAAGTAGAATCCTAATCCTTGAAGGATACTGTTGGAGGAGCACGTGAGTTTTGTGAGAGGAAGCTGACGAGGGACATTTACCTATATAACAATCGTGAGGCAGACTGTAGATTTGACTGTAGCTTTTACTGTTCATAGGGGCGTTTTGGGCATTTTTCTGTCGCACGAGTCGCACGCTTCCTCCAGTGATCTCGATGCTTTACTTTCTCAGGCTGTCCTTCTCTCTTTCTTTCTCTCTCTCTCTCTCTCTCTCTGTCTCTCTTAGATAACAGCTGCTCTGGTTTAAGCATCCTTCATCTGCACATCTGATATTGCATCTGCGACTCCCACAAACCCGATCTCCGTCTAGATCGAAGATAGTGAACCTCCCACAAACCCGATCTCCGTCTAGATCGAAGATAGCGAACCAACTTTTGAGAGCCGCAAACAAATCTCAGCCGAAGACCGACTTTAAGCTTTCAGGTTCGTCGCCGGATCTTCTTCACTTTTGCATCATGTTTCTTTTTAAGATTCTCTGTCTCTCTTTGTTTTGATTGTTCTTTGATCTCCGTCGTTGACCTTCATGATTTTCCAGATCGAACCCATCGCCGACCTTGATTTCCTAGATCGTGGTTCCAGTTTCCAATCCAGTTAAAGTTCGGACATCTTTGAGCTATATGACGACGTACCTCTGCTTATATTTGAAGTTTGATAAAACCGGCACAAATAGGCCTCTTTGATTTGATGGTGTACTACACCGGCACATATACTTAGGGCTCTATTAATAATGGTCGATTGAGACTATGGTTCAAGTTTTACAATAGATTGGTTAGCAGTATTCTCATTCAAGTTCAGATTTTGATGTGTGCTCTGTTCGATTTCAATTTGGAATTATCTGCTTAAAATTTTTGTTTCCCTGGTTGTGGTTGGACTCTCACATTAGTTCAATATCCATTGATTGGAAATAAAAAGTCGTGATATATATCCAATGTGATCAGGTTTTTTGATTTAGTTTGTAATCATGAAGTGGAATTATGTATTTCTCAGGATCTAATTTGGCCTTCTGTTAGCCATTATGTTTTCTTTTTCGGATACTGTCTGTCTCTTCCGATTGGCCTCCTTGGATCTTTGAACGATTTGCTCGCGATTTCCTCATTGACTCGCATTTCCTCTCCTCAGGTAACCTCTATTTGAGTTTTCTTTTTCTCAGAAGTCCAACATAAATTGATAATGCTGCTTTTGGTTAGGGTTTCCGTGGGTGACAGGGGTGTGTATATCAAATTGGAAATTTTCAATTGAACTTTGTGTTTGTGCTCAATCATTCTGAGAGGATGAATCACTGATGTAGAGAGAGAATGGATGTTATGGTCTGACCAGGTTTGTGAAGGGAATGGTGGATATGCATAAATTTAAAGCTTGATTAACAAAATATTGGAACTCACGTGTATAATTATCTCCTCCTTAACCACAGCTCAGTGTCATCTTTTATTTGATCATTCTCTATGAAAACTATACAGTATCGATCTTGATCTCAGTATCGTCTAGGTTTTCTTTTTCCTTCTATATATGGTTTAATGTGTAATAAATTGCTGGTTTGGACTCAAATGAGGGTTAAGTGAAGGGAGAATGGGTAGCATAGATTTGTTTAGGGGCAACGATGAATTCCGGGTTCGTTTTGGTAGCATTCCCCCAAACTCTATTCATTTGGTGAATTAGTATAAGACAAAGGTTGCTTCATACAACTGTTTATATATAGTCTGTATAAACATTGATGTAATATATTAATATATTATTTCACATCTTTCTAATTTCAAATTTTCTGTATATATAAGTAGTATATAAACATTTCAGAAAGTCAATATAGGTTTCTTTGTCTGTGTTTGCATCTCTATCTAGATTACTTTAACTCCGAATATGCTTAGATCACTACGTAGAAAAAGTTGTTGCCGAATATTTCATGACATGACTTTGTTGAATTTTCTTAAATCTCTGCGGCTAATTGGATAGAAGTAATAGAACACACGAGTTTCTAGCTATAGTTTTATTTTTCTAGCAATGCATTAGCCATATCTATAATACCAATATTATAAAAGGCTCATTCAAATATAGTATGATATTATTCACTGTGTAATGAGCAGGCTCATTATTCCATACAGGATACTGGTTAGATTGCTCTGATATTCAACTGCCGACGCTCGCTCCGCTTTCATCTCTCAATCAGACTCTCGGCCTCACAATCGGCGAATCAATCGATTGACCGACTCATCTTTTAGATTGATCACACTCATCTTACCTCCTTAGTAAGTCTCTTACATTGGTTTTGTTTTCAATTTCAGCTAAGCGGTTGTGCCTTCATATTGGTTTATTTACTTTTCTGCTTACATTGAGGCATTTGTGGTGCTGGCAAAGGAAGAGTGGAAAAGATAATGTGTTAAGTGAGTATGATGGGTATGTTGGGTTGGATAATTGTTGATTTGGGGTTATAAATTTGAAGGCTGTAGCCTGCAAAGTTGATTTTTTTTCTTTGGGTGATATGTACTGATTGCTTATTGAGATATGAGATTTGGGGAGCTGGGCTAAAGTATGGTATATGGGTTATGAATGTGAGCATAGTCAAGACAAGTAAAGTTTGTAGAATGGGTTTATAAGATTAACGCAGATTTAGATTATGAATTTGATAGGTATGAGAACTTTGGATAAGTGAAATTTAGATAGGTGATTGTAGATTTCAAATTTGCTCTTCTTTTCTTTTCTTCTAGCCTGCTGTAATCTTGGTCATATTTATATTGTAGTGTTGTGAGATTCCAATGGTTTTATCTCTCATGAACCTTACTGTGAATTGATAAAGCTTATATATAGTGGTGGTTTGCAAATTGCAGGAACCTTATTGTTGATCAAAACTAGCGAGCTTGCTCACCGATTGGTATGATACTTAACTCATTGATTTAATCCTCGATGGTGTTTAAATATGTGGTTGGTTTTATGCTTAGATGCTTTCTATCTGTGATATGTATAGTCACAGGTTTCTTTATTTGAGAGGATGACACTACCAGCAGAAGCAGTATACCCGACGAGAGTCCCAAAAAACGACCGACGAGAAGGGTTCTCGTTGGTTATAGTAAACTATAACCGACGACAGGATTACCTCGTCGGTTATAGTTTTTTGACCGACGAGATTTTCTTGTCGTCGGTTATAGTCGCCGAAAAATCGTCGGTTATAGTTTTCGACTATTACCGACGATTTTTTTTTACTATTAGCCACGATTTTTTTCTATCATCGACTATAGTTTCTTATTTCAGATCTGGGCAGCAGCTCGATCTATCATTCAAAAAAATTTCCCTTGAAATCTGAAAATGCTCTGAAATCGATTTTTGGGTGATGTCGAGAATGAGTTCGTGATGATTCATGCATTATATATAGGTATGTACTTAATATATGTGTTGTGCATGCATGTATTGCTTTTGTTGAATTGATCGATATTGATTTTGAATATATATATATATATATATATATATTGATCGATCGATCGAGTTAATTGATTCTTGAGTTTGAGTAATTGATCGATGGTTGATTTTGAGTACGTGATTGATAGTTGATCGAGTTGGAGTAGTACGTAAATATATATTAATTGTTGTTAATTTTGATTATTGTGAATATATATAGCTAGCTAGGGTGATTAATTTATTTAATTAATATATTGTATTATATATATATTGTGATTATTATAGGATTAATTATAGCTAGCTAGTGTACGTGGTTATATATATATATTTAGATTTTTGTGATTGATTATGTATATATAGTTAGGGTGTACGTGTGGGTATATATATATATATATATTAAAATTATGGGAATTATAATAATATATATTTATATCTAGCTATGAAATTTGAATTAATAAGATCATGGGTATATATACATGCAGTTATAATTTTCAGGATGGACAAGAGTTGGATGTGTCTTCCAAAATGGGATGTAAGATATCACCGTGGAATTAGAAGTTTTGTGGAATATGTGAAGGTTAATTATGGAGGGATGACAATTCATTATTGTCCGTGTACGAAATGTGAGTGTCGCAGCGAGCGATATTGTTTTCACATCGATAAAGTATTAGAGCACTTGAAGAAAAACGGGTTTTGGGATAAGTACACATGTTGGATTTATCACGGTGAGAGCTCATCAGTTGGTCAACATGATCACAGACATTTTTTTGAGAGTGGCAGTACATCCAATGATCCAACAACAAGGTTGATCAACGATATGTTTCCTCATGAGAGCGGTATATTTGCTCAAGCACCGGATATCCCTCCCGCCGTTGGAGACTTCCCTCATATTGAGCCAGTCCAGCAATTACCTACAACTGTCAACACTGCTGGTATGGACAAGTACAACAACCTCATTGCCTTCCAACAGACCCCGTTGTACAACGGGTGTAATAAGACTGTTCTTGAAAGTGTTATGGGAGTAATGAAGCTCAAAGTGGAGAACAAAATGAGTGTGAATGCTGTTGATGATTGGCTGAAGTGGTCTGGTTCGTTGTTGCCCCCCGGTCATCGTCTTCCTACCACTCATCGTAAGATGCGACAGATCCTTAAACATCTTGGCCTTTCCTACATCAAAATCCATGCTTGTAGATATGATTGTGTTCTCTTCTGGGGTGAAGATGCTTATGGGAATGATCTTGAATCCCTTGATGAATGCCCGGTATGTGGTACAGATAGGTATAAGTTGACTCCTGCCGGAAACAAGAAAGCTATGAAGATACTTCGGTATTTTCTGTTGATAGATAGGCTAGAACGGTTGTTCATGTGTGCACACACGGCTGAAGCTATGAGATGGTGGGCCGAGAGGAATTTGCCCGACGGTGATACGCTTATACACCCTGCTGACGGAGAGGCTTGGAAGCACATGGTAAAAGAGTTTTCTTATTTTGCATCAGAGGTTCGAAATGTTTGGCTGGGGCTTTCATCTGACGGATTCAACCCTTTTGGCAACATGAGTCTTCAATACAGTATATGGCCAGTTATTTTGGTACCGTACAACCTTCCTCCATGGATGTGCATGAAGAAAGAATACAATATGCTCACTATGATAATTCCAGGGCCGGGTTATCCAGGAAAGTGTCTCGATGTGTATTTGAGACCCTTGATTGAGGAGCTTAAGTACTTGAGTGAGCATGGTCATCCCACTTATGACAAGTTCAAAAATGAGATGTTCCAGATGCATGCCATGCTTGTTGGCACCATTAGCGATTTTCCTGCACGCGGGATGTTGTCGGGCAACGTTACCAGGGGATATAGGGCTTGTCCAGAGTGCATGACGGTTGAGTGTTGCAGACCTCATTGCAGGAAGATTGTACAGATGCGTCATCGTTGTTGGCTTCCACATGATCACCCATTTCGGGAGGATATGGAGGCATTTGATGGGACTGTGGAAACAGGTGAGCAGCTGAGGAGATGGACGGGGGATGAAATATTAGAAGTGCTAAATGAATACGATTTTGGGCAGCTAAGCAATCATCCTGAGATAGTGGCGTCAATACCTGACAAACCCGACATGTATAAATTCTGGACACACAAAAGTATTTTTTGGGAACTTCCGTATTGGTCCAAGTTGTTGATCAGACACTACTTAGATGTCATGCACATAGAGAAAAATGTGTGCGAGAGTGTGGTCGGCACAGTGTTGAATTGGGAGGGAAAAACTAAAGAAGGCCCGAAGGCACGCATTGATCTTAAAAGGATGGGACTGCGAAAACATTTGTGGTTGAGAGATTGGAAGAAAAAAATGCCACAAGCTCCTTATACCGTCAAGCCTGCCCAGAAGAATGAAATTTTTGAATGGATGGGTAATGTCAGGTATCCTTCAGGCTATGCTGGAAATATAAGTCGATGTGTTAACTTCAAAGACAATAAGATGTACGGACTAAAGAGTCATGACTGTCATATACTGCTTCAACGCCTCTTCCCTGTTTTCATTCGAGGGTACCTGCCCAAAGAGGTGGTGGAGCCGTTAGTGGCTTTGTCAAGATTCTTTCAGAAGTTATGCACGAGAAAAGTGAAGAAATCAGACTTGTTGGAAATGCAACAGGACATCATTTTTATCATGTGCAAATTCAAAAGGATATTTCTTCCAAAAATTTTCGACATCATGCCTCACCTGATGCTCCATCTTCCAGAACAATTGTTGCTTACTGGTCCAGTACACTACACATGGATGTATCCTATGGAAAGGTACGTAATGCATCTCTGAATCTGGCTATATATGTCGATTTTTAATATTATTTATTCACTTATTTTGCAATAAGCATAACATGCTCGATCTGTAATTACCACTTTACAGACAATTAGGGGACTACAAAGACTATGTGATGAACAAATCTGCACCCGAAGGGTGTATCGCTAAAGCATATATTGCACATGAGTGCGTAACGTACACCGAGTTGTATTTGGGAGCGTTGGAGGACCCTCCACAACATATGCCAGTAGAAGGAGGGCAGTTCAACCTTTCGATCATCTTCGATGATGTTGAAGTTTCTGGAAAGTTGCCAAACTCGTACAATTTGGAACCTTATGAGTTAGTCATTGCCCATTGGTCGGTATTGATTAACTGTCCAGAAGTTCAATATTGGAAAAATTTGCACATTTACTGCCCTGCTATTTCCAGTGATGTTGAGTACCACAACAAGACGTTCGCAAACTATTTTGGCAAATGGGTACGTATATAGATATATTGACTGGTATATGAATTTAAGTGCATGTCTCGTATCCTATGTATAGTTAAGTTAAAAAATGATTATTTTCAGATGAATCATGTACAAGATGATGGTCTCCCTCAGTGGTCACACGAATTGAGGCTCTTGGCGCAGAAACCGGTATCTTCCAGAGTTTATCCTATGTGTAAGGTAAATGGCGTGCTATTTATTTGTGAACATAGAGATGTCAGATGAAAAACACAGAATTCTGGGGTAATGGTGCATGGTGGGCAGAATGGAGTTGACTATTACGGTGTTCTCCATTCAGTTGTCGAATTAATATATGGGGAAGGCATGACTGTGCACTTGTTTAAGTGTAAATGGTTTGATACCGACCCTTAGAACACAAGGACCGATCAATACGGCATTTTTTCGGTGAATACTGCTACAAGCTGGTATGAAGATGATCCGTTTGTTTTGGCCACGGCGGTGAAACAATTGTTCTATCTTGATGATCTTGTGCATAAAGGCGGGTGGAAAGTGGTTAACCATGTTATTCCACGAAACATATACAGTGCCTCAACCCTTGGTGTGACCTCGGATAATGAAGAAGTTAGTGCATACCAAGAGCCGAACGCAACTGGTATTCCTGAAACCTCAACAATTCGCCTTAATAATGTGAGACAGGGCAGTGTGGTACGAATTCCTCAACCGAATCTTATTGATGTTAATCAAAATGAAGACAATGAAGACTCAAGTGACGAGGGCATACACATCTTACCTGAAATTAACTCGGAAACAGAGTCAGACTCAAGCGATGATTCTGACTATGCGCCTTAGTGTATGTATGTTATTTTGAGTTTGAACGTGCAATGTAATGGAAATTATATTCAGATGATCGACTTTAAATTGTGTCGATTAAATTACTGTAGGCCAACCGACGATATTCGAATTAATATCGTATTATTAAATATTAATAAATATTAATTAATAAACATATATATATACCCAAAAAAATTAAATGTCATTTTAATTTAATTAGGATTTTAACATAATTTCCTTTTTTTAATAATAATTTTGTATTATTATATATTAATAAATATTAAGTACACTATATATAACCGGCATATGAAAAAAAATAAAAAAACTATAACCGACGATATTCATATCAAATATCGTCGGTTATAGTTTCGGGTATACTATGACCGACGATATTCATATCAAATATCGTCGGTTATAGTTTCGGGTATACTATGGCCGACGATAATACTTATATCGTCGGCTATAGTTGGCGTTATATTCCAGAACTGGCACCGTTTCGGGCAGTTTCATTTCGATCTGCAGTTCATCATCAAGCCCTCCATCAAGCCCTCTTGTTCCATCAAGCAAGATCGAGGAAGGATCTCTCAATCTCAATCAAGCCCTCCATCATCAACAGGATCTCTCTAAACCAAAAACAGGTTCTAAATCCCTAAATCCCTAAATCCCCAATTTCAATTTTTTTAGGTTAGATTTTAATTTGTTTACTTTGTTTATCGATAATGTGGATTCATTATGTTGATTGTGTGAATATATATTGGATTTTTCTTGAATTTTGTAAGTTATGGGAATTATTGTTAATTTTTGAGATTTATTGGATTATATATATAGGAGGTTAATAAATTATTGGATTATATATTGGATTGATGGAATTATTGGAATTTTTGTGTTGATTTTTTGGATTGTTGGGAATTATTGGATTATTTTTTGGATTGTTAGAATTATTAATTGGTTTATATACATATATATATAGAGGAGCTTGTTTAATTATATTGGATATTATTGAATATATTTTTTAGTGTTGAATTTAGTGGATTGTTGGAATTATTGGATTATATTGGGAATTATTGTTGATTTTTTGGATTTTTAATTAGAATTATTGGATTATATATATAGATGAGCTTAAATATTAATTATTGGATATTATTGGATATTATTGAATGTTTTAGTGCTCATTTTTGGGATTGTCGTAATTTAGTGGAATTATTTTGAGCGTGGAATTTTTGGATTAATTGGAATTATTTTGAATTTTTGGTAATTTAGTGGAATTATATATGAAGGAATTAATATATAATGAAATTAGGTGATCGATATAATGGAAATTTTATGTGAGTGGAAGGATTTTAATTTTAATTTTAATTTTAGCAACGATGAATTGGTTAAATTGCGGTGTTTCCCGAGGGGGGTCGGGCTCGAGGGGGAGGTCGAGGGGGAGAGGGAGATCAGGACGTGGAGATGAGGGCACCGGAAGTCGGTCCGCATTAGGATCCACGAGCATCGGCAACACTTACAGTCTTCCGCAGACCGCTCGACACCGTGCACTACTGGGCGAGGGACAACCTCAGCAGCAGCAGGTCGAGCCTGCTCGATCCCCAGGCGCGAGGAGGCTTAATGAGGTCAGTCGCACGCTGGAAACGGATAGTGCGACTCAATCCTCGGTCCGAATGCCGGAGATTCATCGCGAGGACCCTTCCCCTTTCATCCACCAGACAGCTCCTCATTCTTCCGAGGAGGCTGGTGGATCCATTCAGTCCTCGGCCAGGATGCGACTATGCCCGCCGTCTACCTTATTCTTACCGTTGGAAATACCGACGATACCTCTCGTTGATTCCGATGGGATGCCTGTTCCGGGACAGCTAGGGTTCATTACCCCGGACCAGGCATATGCGTATGTACCCTTCCCGGAACCTCTCTGGAGTGTGAGGATTCCGGGACTACGCACCGAAAAATCAGGTAAATATTAATTAGTGATATTTTTTTACTTAGTAATATTTAAATTCAATTAGGTGTTGATGTTTAAAAAATCGTCTACATATATATGTGATAGGCGAGATCGTGCCCGGTGACAAACAAAAGAGAACCAGAGGCCCCGTCGTCGACAAGTTACTGGACGACGCCATTCAAGCTAGCGGTGGTGGCCAAGTTATGATTCCGACCGGGGATAGAGGGCAGGTGGTCGAGGGAAAGGTCACTCGAAAGTACGCGGGGATGGCGGGCAGCCTCATACGGGATAGAGTCCCAATGTTGTGGCCAGATTGGAATTCAGTGCCGCAATCCGTCAAATATGAGCTGAATAATGCATTGTCGGTGAGTTGAATTGTATATTCATTATGTAAATTTTCTAAATAAATTTTTAATATTATTGATATATATATATATATGCATTGCAGAGGTGGTTCCACGTGGATGCAGACATTAGACCCACGTGGGCGGATGAAGTGCATGGGAGCAGGTTTGCAGACCGACATTTGTTTATATTTTTTCGTTTCTTTTGATTATGTTCATACAATGTTGTAAGTTACTAACGATTGATTTTATTAATATATATATATAGGTATAAGGAGTGGAAGGGCGAGCTGAAGAAACATTGGAAAAAGTACGGCGACGATCGTTCGGGTACCTCTAGCGAGTTTCGTTATAGGGAGTACGAGTGGCGATGGCTTGTGGTTCACTTCAACAACCCGAAATTAAAGGTACACAACCTTCGATCGATTCAATTTTTGTTTTATCGTACTTCCCTCAAATTATTTGGCTAATGAGTGTTTTTTTTATGTTGGATTAATCGAGCAGGCTCTTTCTGAAGTCAACACAAGAAACCGGGACAAAAACACCAAAAATCATCATGCCGGTTCCAGATCATACTCGGGTTGGATCGAGGAGGCGGCCAACCACCCAGAAGAGGATCCCCTTGTCTATACGATGCAGCACGCGTATCCGCAGTCCCCCGAATATGCTGTAAGTGTCCTTATAACAAAATAAACTTATTTCTTATTTTTTTAGATTGTTTTTTTTAAATTAATATTTTATTGTTCTTTGTCAATTAGGCGAGAATTCAGGAGGCGATTCCGGAGGTGTTGACTCAAGTGGCGAGAGAGCTCTATCCCAACACCCCCGATGCGGAACTCCCGATTGATCAGATTGATCGATCTGATCCGATCGTCAGGGCCAAGATTATGTCAACTGCGATCCCTCCAGGGAAGAACACATTCTACTGCAAGGGTTCCGGAAAGTGGGGTCAAGGGCTGCTGAAGAAGACCCCTGAATTCTCTCGCGGATCGGGATCATCATCATCTTGCAAGATTAATGAGCTACAGGACCAGCTTCATAGGAAAGCAATTGAGATGGAAGCTCAACGGCGTCGGATGGAGGAGATGGAGCAGGCGCGAGCCGCAGAGCAGAATCGGTTGGCCGAACAGCAGCAGCAGATGGGGACATGGATGCAGCACTGTTATGCACAGTTGTAGGCATCTGGAATCCAGATAGCTCCCCCGCCTATTTTCGGTGCGCCACAGCCACAGCCTCAGCCTCAGCCTCAGCCGCAACCTCAGCCTGACTAGGACCAACCAACTTATGACGATCCGTTTGATCACATAGACTTAGGACACCCGTAGATTTGAACAATTGTCGGTTTTTTATTTTAATTATTTACTACGTACGCATATGTATACAGATTTGAACGATTTCGGTTTTTTTTTTATTTATTTACTACTATAGTTTCAATGGTTGTTGATTTTCAATTTGAACAATATTGGTGATTTTTTTGGGAATGCAGGTTTTGGGATAAAACCCAGAACCTGCAAAAAAAAATTTAATTATTAATAACTATAACCGACGATATGTGTCAACATCGTCGGCTATAGTTTTCTACACGGTCAACCATTTTGACCATGGAGAAAACTATAACCGACGATGACGTCGTCGGTTATAGTTTGAAACTATGCCCGACGATAATTTCTCGTTGCCTTTGGTCTCTTTTTTTCCCAACGAAAAGCCTAATTCATCGTCGGTTATAGTATCACCGACGGTGCATTACCGACGAGACTATAACCGACGATGAGTCGTCGGTTATAGGGTATACCCGATGATAAAGAGGAACAGATCGACGACCCGAACTCGTCGGGTATACTAATTCTTCTGGTAGTGTGAAGACTTTGTTGAAAACATATTCAAGCATATCCTATTACACATGTGATTGAGTTACATTTTAGGTGGAATCATGCATGAAGCTTATTTTATTAGATCAAGATTTTAGTTAACACCTTGATCTGTTTGTAGCTGTATCAATATATAGAAGTATTCTTCCACTGAAAAAATATATAGATGTAGTCTGGGTTCTTATGATCTACTTTGGGGGGGGGGGGGGGGTTTCAACTATGTAACAATTGCTTGGCACTGTACGTTTCACAATTTTGTAATGTATTTTTTAAATTCGGATTCAAATTATGCTTATGTATGTTGCAGTACTTTTTATGTAAATTGGTTTTGTTGATTATATGTAGTGTGGCTACTATAGTGATATACTGAATGTCAACCCGTTTTTAAAAAGTCAGCTTCCTCTAAGAATCCAACTTCAATACAACCTGTTTAAATGGTCGTTTTTTAAAACTCAGCTTCCTCTCAGAACAACTTTCATGTTGGAAAATGGAATGTGAAGTACGTTCATCTTCTTTTAGTAAGAGTATTATATGGTGTATTAACATGTGGATTTCATTAGATTTAGGGTCGCAAAGCTCCAGAAAAAGGAGTTGAGAGAAGAGTTGGTTGTTGATTAATATAATTATGATCGACAGCTATGGTGTTCAAATTCATTTATGTGTCGTGTAAGGTTAATGAGTTAGATGGCTGTTAGATGTCGAAGAAATTATTTTAATTTGTTGCATTGTGCTTAAATGTGTTATAGTTGAATTTCTGATTGAATTACATAATCTTCATTATGGATGCTTTATGGAATTTTGTCGGTAGAGCTGATGTAAAATATGTTGAATTAACTTTTGTTTGTATTTTTCGATTAATTTATGCTATTTGGTTTACGATGTTCTTAATTCATTTGTTGTATTATGTAGGATCTAAAGGTTGTATGCAAAAAAAAAACGTCATTGTATTGCCTTAGTGCTGCTTCTCTGGCAATTGTCGTATTTTGTTTCAGTTTCTCCTCGACATTCAGGTCTGTATTTAAATCGACTTATGATGTCCAATAGTGTGGTATTAGAAAAATCAAGTTTCTGATTTGAATTGCATTATCTTTAACACTGTTGAAGTGTTTTTAATTTTTAGTTTTAGTTATGACGGATAAATTTGGAATCAGAGTTGACCAATAATTGAATATGTTTTGAGAATTAACTACCAATTATTTTATCTACATATAAATGATATTATTTAAATGATATGGTTTGTACATGTCATTCTTTTTCTGTTTTGTTGTGAATATTGTCTATGCTACATATGTCATGTTTTATGATTGTGTTTTGTTAAATTTAGTGTTAGTCATGCACATGCCTTTCTTTTTCTTCTTTGTTGCGATAATTTTCCATGGTTCATATGTCATATTTTTTTTGTATGGAAATGATTCTATTTTAATATATTTGTTAGTGGTGCACATGGTTTGTATTCGTTACTTATATGTTCTTTGTTGCTTAAATTGGTTGTGTAGGTATGGGGCCAAAAAGAAATGTAAACTTTTTGAACAAAGGGAAACAGATGACATCACCGTTGGACTATCCTCATTCAAACCAAGCTTCCTTGAACAGTTGTGATTTAGACCAAGGGTCTTTGACCAAGAAACGACGTATGTTATCATCTACTTCTCAAGAATCCTCTGTGTGCCATGAGATAGCGGTATCGTTGGATTGTGCTGAATTAGACCAGGGATTTTTCACTAAGAAACGACGTTTGCTTCGATCTACTGGAGAATCCTCAGTTGCTTATGAGTCATCATCACAATTGAACTATCCTCAAGCAACTAATGCATGGGAAGAGAATATTGACAGTAGCGACAATGAAGATGTTGTATCAGGTATTGGAGAACATCATACTTTTATTTGCAGGGTCCTTAATTTTTTTTCATGTATCCTCATCATTAGAGATTGAGTTAAACTTGATCACTTTACCTTGAGAAAAATTAGGCATGCAACCATAAAATCACTGAACCCTACTAACACATAACAATACAAGCTATTCCAGTAAAAAAAAATTCTCAAGGATTTTCTTAAATACATGTAGAAAACTCAGGAAGCTACAGAAAGAGCAGTCTGATGCTTATGATAGTGTTGATACCAGTGTTTTTGTTAATACACATTATATGTTGGATCTACAGTAAACTTCATAAATATTGGATGTCACAGTAAAATAATGGTAATACTTTACTGATAAACTGGCAAATGTATACAGAGTACAGTCATAATGATAATACGGAGTTAGATGATAGAAGTATTCATGTTTTTGTTGTTAGTTACTAATTCGTTTAGTTAAATTGTTGTTTCATTCTTTTAATGAATCTAAAATTGCACAAATTAGTTTTTCGCTGTTATTAGTTCTTTGTTTTAGTTATATATTTTTGGCTGCACAAATTTAATATGATTACTGCAACTTAATATAGTCGCTTCGTTACAAATGTATTTTAGAGCCATAAATTGTGAGCAATGTCTGTTGAGATATGTTTTAATATGTAGTCGATTTCTGGTATGATGTTGGTATGGTGAAGGATGTGTTAGTTTAGCATGTATTTCCAGTTTTAAGTTCTTTTTGTATGTATAATAGGTTTTTTTGCATCTATAAGTGTTGGTGCAATATTGATGAATGTTATCATGAAGAGTTGATACGTATGCACCAATTGGTGGGGACAATTGATGTCACGGGTATTATGAGATTTTCAGGGTTCAAATTTTCATAATTCTTGTGGGATCAGTTGGCCTCATCAATTACAATATATCAGAATCTTTCTGAGCATCTAATAGTTTTTTACTATAATTATTGTTTGTTAGGATTCAATTATATATATTATCACTTCCCGAATTTCTGAGTTTTGCATTGGTCTTATGAGCTGATAATTTTCTCCATCTAATGTAAGGTCTTCAAGGGACTATATTTGGGCAGGCATCATATCAGAGAAGCCATGAAGGTGAGGAATACTATTTTTAATTATTAATCATCAATCAATTGTTCATCTATCACATCTTCATTATTAGTTATCAAGAATCTAACAAAGATTTTGATAACTGTAATTGCAGGTCGCATTGTGTGTTATAATGATGCCGGTGATGATGCTTACACATGCAATCATTGCACTGCTTTATTTTGGTCAGGTGAAGCATTGAAAAGAAAAGAAAAAAATCAATTCTTATATACTCATTGTTGTCAAAAAGGGAAAGTCCAACTTCCAATGTCATATCCAACTCCTGTATTTCTTGATGAATTGTTAAATCCAAATAATGGTCGAAAAAGTGTATCATTTCGTGATAATATTAGAATTTATAATTCTATGTTTGTTTTTACTTCTATGGGGGCTAAAATTGAGCATACCATTAACAATGGAGGAGCTCCTTATGTTTTTAAAATATGTGGACAAGTTCATCATTTAATGGGTTCTGTTTTACCTTCGGAAGGAGAATCTCCTAAATATGCTCAATTATATGTATACGATACTCAAAATGAGATTTCAAACCGAATAATCGTTATTGATCCAAATAAGGCAAATAATAAGATTGATTTTGATATTGTTAAAGGATTGATGGAATTGTTAGATCAGTGTAACAAATTAACAAAAGTGTATCGATCTGTGAGAGATGATTTTGAGAATCAATCATTGCCCAATTTTGATGTGACTATACTTGATCGTGAAAAGACTGACAGAAAACAATATGAATTACCTTCTGCTTCTGAAATTGGTGGATTAATTGTGGGTGACATAGGTGAATTTAATTCTAATAGAGATATAATTATTCGATCAAACGAAGGGCCGGTTAAACGAATATCTAAAATTCATCTTAAGTTAATGTCATTACAGTATCCGCTTCTTTTTCCATATGGAGAGGATAGATTTAAAATTAATATGAAATTAAAACCAATTGCAAGCAAAAGTGACGATAAAGATAGAAAATTAACAATGAACAAATTTGTATGTTATCAAATTCATGATAGAACAAACCAATCGAGTACTTTGTTGAAATGTGGAAGATTATTTCAACAATATTTAGTCGATTCATATGCAACTATCGAAGAAAATCTTTTAGAATATATAAGACATCATCAACCAGAACTAAGGTGTGAAACATGGAATAATATATCTACATTTGTTTCGAGTGGAATTGTCCAAGGTTCTGATGTCGGAAAAAGAGTTTTTCTTCCTGGTTCTCACACTGGAAGTCCAAGAGATATGATAAATAATTATCAAGATGCAATGGCAATTTTTAGAGAATATGGTAATCCCGATTTGTTCATTACTTTTACGTGCAATGTGAAATGGCCAGAAATTTTGAGATTTTTCGAAAAAAGACCGGGCTACAAACCTGAAGATCGTCCTGATATTGTCTGTCGAATTTTTAAAATAAAAGTAGATGATATGATTGCTTATATTAAAGATGGAGAACCTTTTGGAGAAGTCCACGCTCATGTATGTACAATTGAATTCCAAAAAAGAGGGTTACCCCATGCCCATTTATTATTTTGGCTGAAAGATAAGTACAAATGTTATACAGCAGATGATGTAGATTCTATAATTTCAGGAGAATTGCCCGATAAAAATCTTAATCCTGAATTGTTTGAAATAGTTGGCCAGTTTATGATTCACGGCCCTTGCGGTCAAATTAATCCATCTTCTCCGTGTATGCGAGACAAAATATGCACAAAATATTTTCCAAAATCATTTATTCCTCACACAATTTTTCAAGCAATCAAATCTCCTCAATATAGATGTCGTAATGATGATTCACATTTTGTAATTAAAAAAGGAGTTCATGTTGGTAATAATTATGTTGTTCCATACAATGCTAATTTGTTATTGAGGTATAAAGCTCATATAAATGTTGAATCATGTTCTCAGTCTATGTTGATAAAATATTTATTCAAGTACATAAATAAAGGACCCGATAGAGCACGCGTATTGGTTCGTGATAATATAAATGATGAAATCCAGAATTATCTCAACTGTCGATATTTAACTCCTCATGAGTCTGTCTGACGTTTATTTGAATTTTCCATTCATTCTAGGTATCCTGCAGTTATGTATTTGAAGATTCATTTACCTAACGAATAAAATGTTTGTTTTCATGAAGCTAATTCTCTTGAAAATGTCTTACAAAGTCCAGGTATAGAAACTACAATGCTGACAACTTGGTTTACTGCTAACAAGACTTATAAGAAAGCAAAGAAATTAACATATACTCAATTTCCTACAAAATTTGTGTGGAATGCTGATAAAAAAATATGGACACGAAGGAAACAATATACCGTTCTTGGTAGAATAGCGCATGTGCCACCGAATGCCGGTGAATTGTACTATCTTAGAATGCTTTTGAATGTTCAAAAAGGATGTATCAATTTTAAGGCAATAAGAACGGTAAATGGAACAGTATACTCTACTTATCAAGAAGCATGTCGAGCTTTCGGATTACTGGGTGATGATAAAGAATGGCTCGAAGCATTGTTGGAATCTACTTTTACTGCTACTTCTCCTCAAATTCGTTATTTATTTGTTACGATTATTCTATTTTGTGATGTCTCAGATCCTCGAGCTTTGTTTGATGCATATTGGATGAAGATGTCCGATGACATATCATACAAAATGAAATTAAATTTTAATATGCCAAATCTTATCATACCCGATGACGAATTAAAGAATGTTGTTCTACATGAACTTGAAATATTGTTTAACATGTCGTCCGGTAGTTTAGAAAATCATCAATTACCAATGCCAAAGACACAACAAATACATCAACTCGACAATAGGCTTATCAGAGAAGAATTAGATTTTGATTGTGAAGCATTAAAACTAGAACATTCTTACTTGATCACCAAACTAAATAATAATCAAAAAATTATATACAATGAGGTGATCAAAGCCATAGAGCAGAAGAACCCAAGATCATTTTTTGTTCATGGTAGCGGAGGTACATGCAAAACTTTTTTATAGAATACTTTAATTTCGAGATTGAGATCTCCGAAGGCAAAATTGTTTTGGCCGTTGCTTCATCAGGCATTGCTTCATTATTACTTCCGATAGGTAGAACAGCTCATTCGCGTTTCAAAATAAAGCCGATTATAGATAAAGATTCAAATTGTAATATAAGTAAAAAAACCAATCTTTCTGATTTAATTGAAAAGACTGAATTAATAGTTTGGGATGAAGCTCCTATGTGTAATAAATGGTGTATTGAATCGGTGGACAGAACACTGCGTGATATTTTTTCAAAAAAAGAAGAGCCATTTGGAGGAAAGACAATTTTATTCGGTGGAGATTTTAGACAAACATTGCCAGTAATACAAGGTGGTAGCAAAGAACAAGTCATTCAAGCATCGTTTAATAATTCATATTTGTGGCCTAACATTACAGTATTTCATCTAACTGAAAATATCAGATTGTCGATGATTGGTTTGTCTCCTCTTGAAAAAAATGAGATTAAAGATTTTGCTGAATGGATACTACAGATAGGTGAAGGTCGATTGGAATCTAAATTACCCATGGATGATCTCGATGTGAGTTGGATTGATATACCAAAAGATTTGTTGGTTGATGGCACAGTTGAACCCATAAAATCAATTTTTGAAGCAACATATCCCAATTTTGATACCAAATACAATGATACAAATTATTTGAGATAACGTGCTATTGTCACTCCTAAAAACGTAATTGTTCATGAAATCAATAATTATGCGCTTAAATTAATACCTGGAAATAACAAATCATATATTAATTCAGACTCCATTTCATATAATTCAGGTAACAATGATAATATTGATGTTTTGTATCCCATGGAATTTTTGAATAAACTTGAATTTAGTGGTTTGCCAACACACGAACTCATATTGAAAATTGGTATGCCTACTATGTTATTAAGAAATTTAGATCAAATACGAGGTCTATGTAATGGCACGAGGTTAATTGTGACAAAATTGTTTGAAAGATTAATATAAGCAAAAATACTTACTGGGAGTAACGTCGGACAAAAAGTACATATTCCAAGAATAGTACTTATAGCAACTGAAACTAAATGGCCGTTTACATTTAAAAGACGTCAGTTTCCTGTTAGACCCTGTTATGCAATGACGATTAATAAAAGTCAAGGTCAATCATTAAATCAAGTCGGAATATATTTGTCAGAACCAGTTTTTACTCACGGACAGTTATACGTAGCATTATCGAGAGTGACATCTAATAAAGGTCTTAAGATAATGATAAAAAAACAGTAACAATGTGCCTAATAACTATACGAAAAATATAGTCTATAGAGATGTATTGCAAAATATATGATATACATATAACATATACACGTTTACACATACACAAAATACATAACACTTCTTATGGTGGCTTTTTTTTCCTTTATGAAACTAAAGAAAGAAACTCATATCATATGCAGAAGAATTTCTTCATAATGAATTTGCTTTTTGATCTTAGCTTCTATGCTGCTTTTTGATCTTAGCTTCTAAGAGTCTTCAAGAGGGAGAAGTTGTGTGTGAAATATCAAAAGTGTAAATGGGAAATTCATACGCTGAAGAATGTCTTCAACTTCTTCGGAGACATAGTTTGTTGTTGAAGCTACTTTACGAAGGGTTCATGCTGCTTAGAAGCCACCATCTCAAGCCTTTCTTGCACTTTGGAGGCTGAGCTCAAACTTGCTCGGAACGATGTACTTACTTTTTCTCAAATATAATTATGTCACCCAACAAAAAGAATATGTTTTACTCCGAATTGTTATTGATTATAGATTGCAAAGCTCCAAGATGATAACAAAGCTTTGGATCACCTTATGAATTCAAAAGAAGCAGCTTTACTTGAGGCTGAGAGGATTGTTGAGGTTGCCTTGGTTAAGGATTTTATGGTGGATGACTTTCAGAATAAAAACCAAGAGTTAATGAAACAGATAAAAAAAATTCAGGTAATTACAAGACCATGCATTTTAAGTGCAACAGACTTTGTTTTCGTAGTTGTAAAAGATATATGTATAGTTTGGACAAGTTTGATGATTTTCCTATGCTTCTACATGACAATATATTTAACCTTATTTACAGCCCCTTTTGTCGACCCGCGCTTTAGTGCGGGATTCACACCTAGTTTATATAATTATACATACATATGTTGCTTAGAGTTGTTCCTTGGCGAGTGGGCTTGTCCATTTGCAATTTTGATTGTCTGGCACGTGAGTGGCTGGACTTAGAGAGAAACAAAAGACAAACAAGAAATTCTTTTGTAAATTGGTTTGGCGAGCACGTGAGGTTGGACTAGGTAATTATACCTAGTTGATTGTGTGGCTATATATATATATATATATATATATATAGCTAGCTAGAAACAAAAAGAAAAGAACGGCTGGAGATAAGAGAGAGAAGAAGAAAGAGAAAAACAATAAGAAAAGAAGAAGAAGTTCTCGTGCATGAAGTGGAGCCCGATCACGTCGTCGCCAAGAGTTCTTCTTTCTCCTTCTTTTGTTCATCTTTTATGAATTCTTTGATGTTATTATCTGAGACTAGGAATAGCTAATTTTCCTTTGTTAAGAGGCTGCTTTAATGCATACACTTTTAACCTAGTTTTGCATATTCTTTGAATGAGGTTTCTTTCTCTGAATGATTCACCGTATGAATTCATATATGTCTGCTTTGGTGGCCAACTTAGTATGCATGCTAGGGTTTTAGTTTCATGAGATATGGGCGACTGAAGATAATTTCTTCCACCGGATTCTCTATACTGATACACCGATTTTACCGTTGGGAGATTGAAATCCATAGGTCTAGCGAGACACGCTCATAGTGTATTTGTGAACCCTTGTAGCTTCTCAAACCTTTTCTAGAACTTAATGCTTTCTTCTTTGTAAACCTTGGGGTCCATGACTATGGGTTCATAAAGGGATAGATGTATGGGAGGTTCATGACAAACCTGCATAGGCATAAGGATTAGGTAATAGGATGCGGTTGTAACGATCAACTCTTCCTGGGAACTTTCATTTATTGGATATATGCATTAGTTTAAGTATGTATTAGATAGATAGAGTGACGGTGGTAGATTGCATTCCTCTTAACTCTTTAATCATGTAGTTTAAATCCATTTGCATTCATTAGTATATTTACTTTCAACATTTATTTTCTGCATTAGTTGTAGCTTAGCCGATTCAGTTTGATAACCAAATCAACTCAGAAAACCCTCAAATTTTGTGTGGTGGTCCGCCACTGTGTCTAGTTTATTTTATCCAAATTTAGTGTAATTTGAGTCTGTCTAGCTTAGGTTCGTATTATCATTAGTGTACTGTAGTTGAGTCTGTCAGCATAGTAGTTTGTTAGGATTTAGTTTCACCAATTCCTTGTGTTCGATAACCCCTATTTATCTTACTACATTGATATATCCAGGTTGTGAATAGGGTATCTTTGAGAGGTGTTTATCCACCTTGTCAGTCAACATACTTCAAGCAACACATTTAACTCCATCTGGATCTCCAGTTAGTCATCTTCCCTTTGCCAATAATGCTCTCTTCTTTTTGACAACTACTCTTGACAATTGTGAAATTCTCTCTAATGTGTTGTACCATTAATATGCTGCTTCTGGTCAACTAATCAAGAGATCATCTCTTTATCTTCAAATACTGCTTCGGAGGTTCAAGCTTTGTTAGCTTTTGTTTTGGGCATGAAATTTAGCAGTTCAGTTGAAAATTATCTTGGCCTTGCATCTATTTGGAGGTCAATCTAAGTCTATGGCATTGGGTATCATTCATGAAAAAGTTGCTAAGAAGCTTAAGGGTTAGAAACAACATCTTCTCTCTTCGGCTGGTAAAGAGATTTTAATTAAATCAGTAGCTTTGGTTGTTCCAACTTATTCCATGCAATGCTTCCGATACCCAAAAGGCTTATGTAGGAACCTCAATTCCAGGATTGTTGATTTCTAGTGGAATGCAAATAAGAATTCTATTGATTGGAAATCTTGGAACAGTATGTGTCTTGAAAAGAACAAAGGAGGGTTGGGGTTCATGATCTGAAATCTTTCAATTCTGCACTTCTAGGTAAGCAAGTGTGGCATCTTCTCCATAATCTGAATGCTTTGTTGGGTACACTTGATTAAAAGTAAATATTTCCCTAGTTGTTCTTTCTAGGAAGCTCCTCGTGGGGTAAACCCTTCTTGGTTTTGGACAAGTTTAATTTCTGTTAGGGATCTTATTCGTCAAGATACCTTATGTCAAATTGGGGATGGAGCTTCTACAGATCAGTGGAGGGATCAGTGGATGCCTAGTCGACCCTTTCATTCGTTGGTCCATCATCTTCCCCAACCACATTGTTCGGTGGCATCGATTTATGATAATCATCTCCAAACTGGGAATTTGCATGATATCAGTCAGTCATTATCAAGGTTCTAAAAGGCGCTAGGCGGAATTAGGCGATGGAGCTACTGCCTAGCGCTTAGGCGTTTAGGTGGAGTTTAATCGGTAATTAAGTGGTAATTAGGCGGATCATTTTTTATATATATTTAATTAATTATATAATTATGGTATATTGTAATTTGAAACATAAAGTAAAAATTATAAAGAAGTTTATAAAGAAATCCAATTAACCATCCATCTCAATTTTTTGAAATAGATGCGCATAAACAGGAATCCCATAAATATGAAATTATCTATTTCAAAGCTAATAATTCATCAACACCACCATAACCACCCATTTTCAAACCCGCCGACGCTATGCTCTTACCCACATTTAATCATATCAAATTATCAATATATAACAAACAAGGATGAATCTTGTTTCCCAACTCAGGTCTGTCTCGAAACATACCAATTGATGTTTAAGAAAGGATTCAGAGGAAGATGGGATTATAAGGGAGAGAAGTGAGAAGACAAAATCACCGAAGGTGGACGGCGAGCGGGCACAGAGGCTGTGGGCGGCAAGTGGCGGCGACGGCGGTGATCGGCGAGAGGTGTCCAAGTCGCGGCGTTTGCAGAGGGAGAGAGATGACGTTTCGCGAAAGAAATTGGATTAGATTTTTTGTTTAGAATTCCTTCATTTGCGTTGTACCTCTTAATTAAAAAAAAATTCGCCTAGGTGGCACCTAATTGTCGATTAGTCGGTTCCCACCTAACTACCCCGCCCAATACCAAAATTAGGCCATAACATAGTTTTTTCCGATTAGTCGCCGCCTAGGCGGCCGTTTTTAGAACACTGGTTTTTATTAGTGGAAGAAACAACTGTTATACGAGCCCTTCCTCCTCTGTGCCATGGAATAGATGACAAACTCATCTGGCACCTTAGTAAGTCTGGAATATATATGAAGAAGTCTGGATATAAATAGTTCTTTCCAGGGCACATGGTTAAAGCAGTAAGTCATCACCCCTCAACTTCTTACAACTTTCCACTAAATCTTTGGAAATGGCTTTGGCAGCTTAACGCAATTCCAAAAATAAGAATTTTTATCATGAAGGTTTTTCTTAACATTCTTCCAATGGGGGCAAATCTTTTTAATCGCCATCTCAGTAAGGATAGCTTTTGCCCTATATGTTAGTCGACTTCTGAAACTTTAGAACATGTTTTTCTCCAATGTGATTGGGCTTGTAGGTTTGGCTAATTCACCCTATGGGCATTCATTTTGAGTTAGCAGACATTAACAATATTTCAGAGTGGCTTTCCAATGTCTTGCACCTTGATCATAAAAAGAATCATGTGATTAGGACATGCCATATTCACATTTCTTTTATACTGTGGTATATCTGGAAGCAGTGATGTAAACTTGTTTTCGAGCATCAATTTATGGATCATATCACTACTTCTTATCATACTTTTGCAGCAACCAATGAGTTTCTACTTTCTACTACATCTGTCATTTTATGCCCTCTTCTACAGGCGGACTTGAAAATCATGCCATCATCCTGGCAACCACCTCCATGTGGTCAATTAAAATTTAATACTGATGCTACTTGGTCATCTTCCACTCTCTCGGGAAACCTTACAATAATTGCAAGGGACTATCAAGGATCAATCATCCATGGTAAGGTCTCTTCAATTCTTGCTACCTCAGCTGCGCTCAAGCAATACTTCTTGCCTTAGATTGTGCGGCTCAAGCAGGTATCTCTCATCTTCCTATTGAAATTGATTGCATGACACTTATATCGGCTTTGAATAATCTCATGGCTCCTCATCATTGGTCATCTTCTGGCTAGATTCGGATGATTCATGATAAGGCCGTTGTTTTCTCCTCGGTTAACTGGCTTTGGACCAGTAGGGAAGCTAATAGTGTTGCCGACTGTGCTACTAATTTAGCTTCGCATTTGGAGTCTTCTCCAAATTGGTGAACATCTTCACCTCCCTCTCTTTGTTTGTGCATTGATCGTGATCTGATTTTTAAGCCTCCTTAGAGTAGTTTTGCAGTTGTATTGGCCTCTTTTCCGTTTTGTATTGGTTCCCTTCGTTGTAGTGGTTACTTTCAATAAAACAAACTATTGGTACACTGATGTATTCTTATCCTGACATATCGGTAGTCTACAGTTGTTTTTGAATAAGAAAGAGTGCTACATTATTCATAAATTTCACCATGTGGGAGCTAGTGGAGAATTGGAGAAAGATAAAGATGGAGAGAGCCATCTAGATGATCGAATGGAGCAAACTGCTGTAAGGAGAATGATCCTCCACGTAAATTGGCCGGTCATAATATATATGCTTACAAAGTAAGTGAACCCGCGCTACACTATGAAGGGATATTTTCATTATTTTGTACTGACGAAGGAAAGAGAACTGAGTAAAATCACTTTCATACAATAAATATTAAGATTGCTACAAATCATCTGAATATATCTTTATTCATTAAGGAAACAGTGCTTACGGTAGTTTAGAAGGAGTTTGTGGCAGTTGAAGGTAGAACATTGAGAATACCAGAAATTATCTTTTTCATTATGTAAATAAAAAACCACCGAATTAAAAAAGGGGATAGAACTGTAAAAAAAACAAAATAAAATAAGCAGGAGTTGACATGTGAATGAGGGAGGAAAATCAGATAACTTCTCCTCTCTATCCTATCACTAGTTAACTTCTCATCTTCTCCAAATTCCAGCAATTTCATAAAGAAGAAAGAAGCTCGATTGAACATCGGCAACGGTGGGTTTTGGAAAAACTGGTGTGAACAACTTCTTCCTTTCTCCAAATTTCAGAAATTTCCTTCACAACTAAAAGAGGTCTCATTCTCCCCATCACAAATTTCATAAAGAAGCTCGATTGTATCCTCTCAACCATGGGTCTGGGAACCATGGTTTCAATTTGAGGTATATCTTCTTCTTAATTTTGGATTGCTCATCAATTTTTTATCTTAATTTTATTTTGGATTTTTAAGGTTATTAACTTATCGGATTTGACAGTCTTGCTGAGTACTTTTTTTTTTCAACTTCCAGTAATTTTCTTCACGAATAAAAGAAGTTTCATTCTTCCTCTCACCAACTTTGAGATCGGTCTTCTTCTCCGGCAGCGGTGGGTTTTGGGTGAACCTTGATTACAATATCAGTTTCCTTGGTATATCTTCTTTAGTTTTGATGTTTTTCTTCTTCTTCTTCAGTTTCCTTCAACTTAATTTTGTTTTTGACTTCTCAAGGAGTGATACGACGGCCAAAAAACAAAAAATCATATGCAAATTGAATGAAGGTACATCTCAAATTCGTTCAATAGGTATGGTCATTTGAGTTTATCAGTAAAGAGTTTGTGTTTCGTGAGTTCATTACAGCTTGTGTGGTCATTTGATTTTGGTTGATTGGTTAAAAGACTAAACTATTAGTTTCATGAGGTTTTATGAACCTACGACATTCCTTGAAGTGGCTTCATGTATTCTGAGTGATTGTAATTTGATAGTTTGTTAGAGATTTTCAAGGGTCAGACAGTTTTATTCCCTCATAAACTTAATTCAACCGAGAATAAGAGAACCAAATGACCATGAAAAGTGTTAAGAGATAAGAGCATTTTTTAAAAGAAAAAAAGGAAAACAGATGCATTGTGATCGGTTACAAAGTCCATACACTACTACAAATACTTTAGCTACATGTTATCTTTCTCATTCCCCATAAGTTTGTGCTTACAGAGCCAAATCAATGACACATTGGTGTAAGGTCATGATATTTTATTTTTTTTGAGGTAAGGTCACCATTCCAAATCTTTACTACTTTGCAAAGGTTATTTTGTTCATTAATTGTGGTCACCTCTTTTGATTTTATTCGATTTCTATGCTTGGAGTCTTTCACTAGATATATCCTATAAAAATAAAGAATACCATTGTTAACTTTGCATATGAGATTTATGTATCTTTTTGTAACAATTCTCAAATGTTTTTTTCATGTCCCTTTGTCTTTGTGTACTGATTGGATTTTCATGATATCTTCTCACACCAACAGTAGAAAACATAAACAAAAACATACCAAAGGTTACAAATATGAGATTAGAGTCTCTTTCTCAGTTTATACTTAACTCACGTTTTACCCTGCATTCTTAAATTTTAACTTTGGTTTCTATGCAGGTTTTACAATACCCACTTTCCTTCATCACAGTAGGTCCGTTACTCTGAAAAAATAAACTCTATTACAATACTCACCTCGGTGCATATACACTTAGTCAGCAAAGGAGAGGTGGACTGCAGGGGTAGAATAAACGTCAACCACTACATGTACCTGTTGATTCACTAAATTTCAACGTATGATTTCCTTGTAGTTTTTCTCCGTGTGGTTTTCCCAGGCCATCAAAGATGTATTTAATAGTTACATGAAAAGTACCAATTCAATACTTAAATTATGTTTGTTTGTTTCTTCAAGCCCATAAAACATATATGTTCAAATATATTTCTACGTTGGTGTTTTACTATACCTTACACTTATCACATATATGGTTCTTTGATAATGACTAAAACATACATTAAATAAACACTCAACATATAATTCAATCATACAATTTAAAACCCTATAGATGTATTAATTTAAGCAATTAGAGATCGTTCTAAACTGGGAATTATATGGTGCATGCAATAGTTGTGTAGTAAAGGGGGGTATAAAAGTTGATTTTATTTTCCTAGATTATCTACCTAAAATATTTCAATCATATAGCAAGTAATTCCTAGAACCCTAACATGCATTGACTCATAGACAAGCAAACACACAAAAAGAACCCTAAAGCCCTTACCATATTTTCGACAAAAATAAAGACTTAATTAATTATTTACAAGTGATCATCTCATCCCACATACTTTGCAATTACACTTATAATCTCATTTAATTACCTACAAAATTTACAATTCTTAATTTTGGATTACATGCCATGACTTTGAATTAAAGTGCAACTAAGCATCTAAACGCCATAATCTCGACTTCATTAATTTAAGGTAAAAAGCGATTAACTAATCATTTCATCTTCAGACCCAACCAAAGCATTAAGAATGAGACATAACATGCAATCAAGACTCAAAACTCATAAACACATGGAAGATATATTAAACTCGAAAATAGCATAAAACCAAAACAAACATGTATTCTTCACACACAAAGCAAAACAAATACAAAGAAAGTTACAGAGTAAATGGTCCATGTTTACATTTTTTGATTCCCAGTAAGCCTTGCAAAATCTCGAGTGGATGAAGCCTTAGGTGGAAACTAAAAACCATCTAAAGGGACTAAACGTATTTAGAAGGAATGTGATGGAAATTTAGGGTAGTGGTGATATAACTCGGCCTCGGCACTTAGAGAATCTTGTAGAGCGTCTTCGTGTATTGTGGTTGCAAGAGGATGTAGAATAGGTGATCATCTGAATTAGGGACGTGCCTCTTGTAGAATTAGGGAATAGGCCTTTACAAAATAGTTTTCCTAGAAAACAAGGTTTCCTAGCTCCACCAGGGTAGAATTGGCAGCTTGCAAAGAATAGCACTTTCCCAGAGTTGTAAACCTCCAAAAATTATGATTTTGGTGTCGTTGGAAAGAAGACTCGAAGAGATTTTCAATCATAAGTCGATCTCAGTCTAACTTCTATTGAGGTGTTCCCAGTTATCGATTGAAATTGGCCAATCTGCACAGGTATATTGTTTTTTCCTTATTCTTCATGTTTTCATTTTCCTACTCAACTTGTGAATCTTCTTCTCGCCAAAACTTGGTCTCCACAAAATTGGCTGACTTGTTCTTAAAGTTTGGACTTTTCAAATGGTCTTCTAGTTAATTTGGTTCATTTTCATTTGTTTTTCCTCCAAGTTTTTTCCGGGAGCTTCCAAATCCTAGCCAATATAGGAAAAGTTTTCCTAGTCAACTAAGGATTTCTTTTTCTCTTCAATTTTCATCTTCTTCTTTTGGATTTTCGAACTAATTTCTTTTCTCCAATATTTTTTATACGTTTTGCGTGTTTGTAAACTCCTTTACTCCGTCTCTTTTAGTCAACACCTGAAATTAACAAAATATATTAAAATTAATAATACTAAATACTTAACAAGGCACAAATATAGGAAAATATATATTAATAAATACGCCTAAAATGCTTAGATCAAATTCTCCCATACTTAGAATTTAGTAGTCCCTTAGTAAACACTAAATTAAACTAAGACTCAAAAACTCTTCAACATATAATACTCCTAAAAAATTTCATATTTTTCACAAGTATATGTTGAAAACAAAAACAAAACTAAGCCCTTTAACTAAAATATTTCAAAAATCATGGCAATCACAAAGTTTAAGCACAAAGAATTCAGGAGTTAATGAAGACATTCTCATGCATGAAGAAGTAAGACTTAGATGGAAACAATGGTGATTTAAAAGCTATGTATGCACTAGAAACGTTCAAAATCCTCACATGGATGCACTCATCATCTTTTCACTCATGAAAAAGGGTTTTTACTCAAGGTATATGTATGCAAATCAATAAAACTTCATGAATGGAACTAATTACTCGCACAAATGAACCCAAACCATATGCTTACTCATGTGATTAACTTCACAGATCAAAGGCTACTCATCCCAATGATCATAAAGGACTTTCAAGGGTTGTAATGGGGCTAAGGCTAAAGGTATTCAGATTTTTGGGAAGGTAGTTATCAAGCACGTTCCAAAGACTTAGTCAATACTCTATAACTCAATCCTCCTTCCTTTCCAACGTTGCTAGTATCAAACTTTTAAAATCATGGGTCGGATGTCATCTTGTTAGGCCCGAACTTTAATCTAAACTTCCTTAGAGCTTTGTGAACAAGACAAAGGCCATATTTCTTCACTATTGGGCCTTTAATTTAATACAAACTCCAAATCCACAAGTATGAGGGACATTAATCCAAATTTTAACATTAAGAACATATTGCCGAAGAGCTTCACATTTTTTTTCTTTTCTCTTGCTCTCGATTTTTTTTTCAGCAATCACTTTTTTTTTGTTGGACAAGTCTCTCTCTATACACACATCTTCATTGAAAATTCTCCACCAAATCGTCATCTTCATGTCGCTAGCTTCAAAAAAATTCACCAAGTCTTCGGAACAAAGGTAAGGATATTCTATACTAGGCTAAACTGTTTAGATATATATGGTGATAAAAAAAAAGCTTAATGTGGGCTCAAAAGAATTAACTAGGGGGATCGCAACTCGTGTGCACATAAAAGACACATGGCTATTTGACAAAAATGGTGGTAAAATCCTAAGTGCTTTTAATCATATTCAAAATCAGAATATGTAATGATTATAAGCTTTGAAAATCAACATGAGCAAGTTATAGCAATCTCTAGTTCGTTAAAACATATGACAAGCAATTATATGAGGCATATAAACCTATAAGCTATGAAAATCACTCAAGAAATAAAGCACAATTACTTAGGTCCAAATGATTTAAATTTATTCTAGCATGTGAATTCTGTACCATGTTTTACTATCTATATTTACTACATGTCAATGCAATCAAAACATCTCTATTAACAAAAGAATTCTAAAAAGTAGTGATTTAAAATGCAATGTAAATTCATCGTTTCAGTTCAAAATCATCATAGACTAGTTAAGGGCATCCTAAGACTCTAAAAAATACTAAAATAGACTCAAAAACTACATAAAATTTTATAAAAATAAATACCCACAAATATTAAACAAAAATATTATTATTTTAGGGCATCATCCGCCCAATTTTTTAATTTGTATGACTCAATAAAGTGTAAACCTCTCCCCCACACTTAAATCCTACATTGTCCTCAATGTAAATAAGAATAAGCATAGAAACATAAAATCAAGCATAGAGATATGGTTTTATTAAAAAGAACTAACTAATTAACACACAAACAAACTAGTTAATAAGAGAAAAGGGAAAGAAAGCAAATCTATTTGTCGATCCTCCATTCCATTGAGTTGCCTCCCAACAAGCGCTTATTTTTTAATGTCTTACAGCCTAGACATGATGCTCTTTTAAGTACATTGAAACAGATGCTTCTTACTCAACGTCATTTAGGATATTTATGTGACCTTGGCTTCTTCCAATGATACTCATTGTGCTGAAAATTATGTATAAAAACATACAAAATGAGGAAACACACATAAACGTGAATGCAAGATGATATATAAAAAAATGCAATGCAAGTGATGCAACGTATAAAGACCCATGGTTGAAATAGATGATGATAAAGTTAATCTACAACTAAATAATATAAACAAATCACCTACTGGTAATGTTGATTATAATATATTTTGGCGCTCAATCATGTTCAGAAATTTTCTTATTGACATTAAGTATTGATAGTTTATTTATAGAGGCTATTAACAACCGCGTCGAACGCGTTGCAAGAGTACGCTTAACTCATATCAGAAAATGAACACGTTAGGAAGGGGTACAAATAAATGATAGTAATCAAATACCACTCGCTACAAATGATACAAATGAAGAGGTTTCAGGTACTTCATTCTCGCTCTGTATATGAGGTGTAATGAAATTTTAATCATTTTTGCTTTCAAATTTTCTTCCAAGAAAAACAAATTGAGTGTTACAATTTAAGATTTCTATTAAATTATATTTCTTTATTAAACATCAGAAGATTCAGATACTACAGTGAGTACTATAACGGAGCAAAGAATGGTTAATGATGAAGAAGTTAACGATAGTGAGCCTATGTATATTGGTGAAATGCAATGTCGACTCTGTACAGTACCACGAACGAGGAGAACAAGGATATGCTCTAATGATGCCAGAAATTTTCAAGGGGAAATAAGAGTGCCAATATGTTCATTGACACAACCGAGAACATGCTCTAAGTGCAATGCAAGGTTTTTTTTATAAAGAAACATTGTGCTGCTTGAATAGGGATTAGTCTACCTCTTATTCAATGTCCTCAAGAAATGTTTGACCTAGTATGTGACCAAACAACAATGGGAAAGAGATTTAGACAAAACATTTGTGTCCATAACAATGTTTTTTCTTTCATCTCGATGGGCGTTCATGTTGATGAAAGAATCAACATTGGATCTCATTGCACATTCAAGGTTCAAGGTTCTATATACCATAAGATTGGTGGGCTTCTACCAGTTGATGGGAGAATACCACGATATATTCAAACTTATATATACGACACCGACCATGAACTTGAGAATAGATTGTCAAAAAGTGGTGTTTTGGAGAGGGATATGGTTGAAAGGATACAACATATCCTCAACCAATATAACTCATATGTTCATATACTACAAAGTCTCGGACAACGTTAAGACTTGTTTAATTGTATATTGATCTTAGGAGAACAACCTTCTGATCGTTGTCAATACAACCTACCATTAACATCACAGGTTGTTGCTATTATAGTAGAAGGGGACAACATAAATCCAAATGGGAGAGACTTTGTGATTCAAAATGCTTTTGGACAACTTCATAGTATATATGACTCTGTGAAATATTATGATCTCATGCAGTATCCATTACTATTATCTTATGGGTCATATGGATGGGACATTAACACTACAAACAATAATGGAAAGTTTATGAGTTGTTGTGAATATTACTCATATGTGTTACAGGTTAGTGTCTATTATTTCTTATTTTCCTTTCTAACATAGCCAACATTCCTTAAAACATAGTTAACAATCTAAATTTTGTAGATACGCCAAGGTCATGACAATCTTTTACATTAAGGTAGACATATCTTTCAACAATATGCAGTAGATAATTATGTAAAGATTAAATCACAAAAACTCAGATATTTTCGTCTGAATCAAGATAAGTTTAAGTGAAAGGCCCGCTAGGGACTTCAAGACTCTCTACATGCAGGAGAAAAAAATGCATGTATGAATGCATATTACCATCAAACTTAAAATTACATAACTCCATGTACTAATCAACTTTTATTAAATAGCCAACTTACCCTCGTAATGTAAAAAATTATAAGTAATGTTAATAAGAGAATCTTGTTGCCATCTTCATTTATTGGGAGCCCGCGTGACATGTATCAACGGCATCAGGATGCTATAGCTTTGGTTAAAAAATATGGAAGGTCAAATCTTTTTATCACCATGACTTGCAATCTCAATTGGAAAGAAGTGAGAGATGAACTACTCCCGAGTCAAACACCCCAAGATTTCTCAGATTTAGTCACACGAGTGTTTCATGCAAAACTCGAACATTTAAAGGAGGACATCATAAAAAATGGAGTGTTGCAAAGTGTGGTTGCTCATGCTTTTGTAATTAAATTTCAGAATATGGGTGTATCGCACGTTCATATGTTGATCATGCTAGAAGATGATGATAAGCTTAATAATCCTGATGAATATGACCACATTGTTAGAGCAGAAATACCAGACGAGGAAGAAGAACCTATATTGTATGAAGCAGTGTGTACACATATGATTCATGGTCCGTGTAGAGCCATAAACATAACCCTTTTGTGTATCAAAAGAGATCAATATAGTAAAGGCTATCCTAAATCATTTTCATATTACACTGTTCAGGGAATTGAAGTCTATCCTATATATCGAATATGATCTGATCATTTACCTGTACCTCTAAGAAGACGAAGTGATGTAACAATTGATAACAGTTAGGTAGTTCCCTACAACCCGTGGTTGTTACTACGATATGATTTTCACATCAATGTTGAAATATGTGCGAGCATCAAAAGTGTTAAGTATTTGTATAAGTACATATATAAGGGTCTTGACAGAGTTGCACTAGAGCTTCATTCTAATCCAAATTTTGATGAAATTTGACAATTTGTTGATGTAAGGTGGCTATGTGCACATGAAGTCTTATGGAGGATATTTAATTTGGACTAAACTGAATATATCCAATAGTAGAATGGTTGCAAATACATCTCCCCAACATGCAACAAATAAACTTCAATGCAGATGAAAGTGTGAAAAATATTTTGGTGGATGAAAATGCAGAAAAATCAATGCTTACTGAATTTTTCCATTTAAACCAAAGGAATGTGAATGCAAGAGTCTATTTGTATCATTTTGTATCAAGAAATTCTTGAACATTATAGGTGGGATAGAAAAAAAATCTGGGTTAAAAGAAAAATTAACTATAAGGCTCTTGGGCAAATATACAGTGTGTCACCGTCAGAAGATGAAAAGTTTTATCTACGGGTTCTCCTCAATCATGTTAAGGGACAAAGATAATTTCATGAATTAATTACTGTCCATGGTGTTTTACAACAAACTTTTAAGCAAGCAGCTGAGAGACGAGGTTTGCTAGAGAATGATAACAGTATTCGAGACTGTCTGTTAGAGACCTCAAGAGTTAGAATGCCATCAGCCTTGAGAAGATTGTTTTTCACAATTTTGGTTTACAACCAACCAAGTAGTGTTCGAAGATTGTGGGACGAGTTTTATCCTTTCATGGTGGTAGATTATCCTTCAACCAATAATTCAGTCAATATAAACAAGATATTGCGTGATTTAAACAAAATGATTGAACAAGTTAGAAAAAAACGTTGGACTTCGATCTTCCTACAATGACAAGTGGACTAGAAGAAAATTCAGGGATCCCAAGATGTATTGAAGATGAAATGTCGATATCAATCCCGCAAGTAGACATTGACGCAATAGGTCGCCTTAACGTCGATCAAAAATTTTCGTTCGATGCCATAATGCTTGTTGTGGAAAATGAGGGTGGTGCATTATTTTTTGTTGACAGTCCAGGTCGAACGGGAAAAACATATTTATACCGTGTTTTATTGGCTAATCTAAGAAGAATGAATCGTGTCGTCTTAGCCATAACATCATCTGGAATAGCTGCAATTAATATGCCTGGTGGGAAACGGCTCACTCTACGTTAAGTATTCCACTTCACGTCGAACAATTTGATCTGGCTAAATTGGTTAGAATTGCAACTGCAATCATTTGGGATAAGGCACCCATGACACATCGAGATGTCTTTGAAGCACTTGATCAGACTTTTAGAGACATAACAGATGTTCCATTACGGTTTGGTGGAAAGATAATGACTTTCAAGGGAGATTTTTCGTCAAGTGCTTCTAGTTGTTCTGAAAGGAACCAGGTCTCAACTTATTGAAACTTCAATTGTGAAATATTCATTTGAGGCACAAACAAAGATGTTAAGTTTGAGACGTAATATGAGATCTATCAATGATCCCCAATTTTCAGAATTTTTACTTCGTGTTGGCGACGGCAATAAACATGCCTTAGATGATGAAATCATAAAGTTACCACAATTCATGGTGATTCTGTAGGTAGGAGCTTAACCGATCAATCAATCATAGATGAAATCTTCCCCAATTTGGGTGATCACGTATATGATACAAGTTATATGGTGGAGAGATCATTAATTACTCCTCTAAATGATGACGTGGATATGTTAAATGAAAAGATCATCAACATGTTTCCGGATGAACAAATCACGTTTTATTCTTTTGACTCAGTGCAAGACGACATCAAGAATTTATACCAACATGAGTTCTTGAACTCAATAACAATTGGAGGGCTCTTGCCATACACATTGACTATAAAAATAGGTGCTCTGAATATGCTTTTGAGGAATATCGACCCTAACTTGGTATTGATGAATGCAACTCGATTGTTATGTCGTGGTTCATATCATAATCTCTTAGATGCTAAGATTCTAACTGGGCATGCAGTTTGCAGGGACTAGAGTTTTTCTACCTCGAATCCCGTTGAGCCCACCCAATAATGTTGGTTTACCTTTCAAACTCATAAGAAAGCAATTTCCAGTCAAATTGAGCTTCTCTCTCACTATAAACAAGTCTCAATGTCAAATAATTCCTTACGTTGGTGTATACTTCCCGGATCATGTTTTCAGTCACGACCAATTGTATGTGGCATTGTCGAGGAGAATATCAGAGTCTACTACAAAGATTTTGGTCAAAAAATGCTTCACATCTGGACAAGATGGTGTATATACTAGGAATGTGGTATTTAAAGAGGTTTTTTTGCCTTCAAACACAAATATTCATGTATCTCGTTAGATATTTTAATATACAATTCGTTTAACATACTAATATCAGTTACTTACGTAATTATTTTTAATTTTTATGTTTTCTATAATTCTTTATGTTTTTTCTCGTGTACAAAAACAATTCAAATGGACAAAACACTACTCGATGTGTTTCAATATTTTTGGTTGGTTGGCGTATGGGAAAGTCAATAAAAATGAATATCGATTATCCCAGTTACTTGGTTTTGAAAGAATGGAACAAAAAGAAGCATGAACAATATGAACTTTTAAACATTTTTGTTTTTGTTATACTTAAAATTCTGTAATCAACTTGAGTACACATTTTTGAATGTTATCATTAGTTGGCGCTACAGAATGACACAAAAAGAGTTAATGACAACAAAAATATTATTTGAAATCACAAAAACATAGAGAAGAGTTTTGCGCCTAAGGTATATGCCATATATTATATTAGCTATGGTATTATTTATGATTTCTTCCGAAGAATTTAACAGTTGTAAATAATGTTATTAGGAGGAGACGTCATCATCAGCGAAATAACTTCTTAGATAAGGTCTTATAACTTTTTACTTATACGAGACATAAGCATTGATAGTCAACGTAAACTTATTTGAAACTTTCTGACAATTTATTTGTATATTTTACAGTTCTACAAAATGCGTAAAAATTTGATGTAAATTATTGAGGTAATTATGTAATGCATTCATGTTCTACATATACATGTTTGACCGTTTATTAATTTGTTTAACTTTCCTATACTTTATTTGTAGTTGGAGTGACAAGTCATTTTACATGATGATTAATGTGGTTGGACTTCATTGGAGATCTCGACGTCATTGTAGTTAAACTGGTTATATTTATTCAAATAGTTTTTTTCGTATGTTTTTCGTTTTATTTTCATATGTCTGAGAGAGTCATTATTGGGTAACCAAAATTAGTAGTAGTTGAATTATGTATTTCATAACACAGTATAATTGCAGAACCTCGATAAATATATTGACACTGTGAAGAATTACTAATTATTGATTTATCTATTGCGTAATATAATACTAGCCTTCCTGCACGCGCATATGCGCGTGCGAAAGGCGTCGCGCTCGCGCGTGCGATTTATCGGTTTTTTGTTTAAAAGTGTGCAATTATATCGTTTTCACTTAATTGCTTAAGTCCATTGCTCATGACAGAGACTATCGTGCACTTTCAGGCCTATCTCTATTATTCGAATGCTGAGGGGGAGAAGGCGCTCTGAGGCGGTAGTGGCGTCGCTGTTTTCCACTAATGGAATGATGTCCTCAAGCACTGGGGCCTGCGTGAAACCCCCTAAACCCTCCGAATGATGTCCCGACGGGGTCTCGGATTGTCCCGTGGGGCAGCCCGACCCGGAAGGACCCGCTCCGCTCAATGCTTGCCCCGCCTCCGCCGCTACCACCGCCGATGCCGCTTCACGATGCTGGAGCGCCGCTTTCCTCTTTTGGTGACTTGTACTTCCGGGAGCCATTCTGTTAAAACATTAAAAAAATGTTTATGGAATGCATATTGTTTGTGTAAATTATGTACATGTGCATATGCAGAGTAGAGTATTGTTAGCAATAAGGTATGACATGTCAGTGAGGAAAAAAAAACAGTAAAGAGAAGGAAAAAGGATAACTACTATGCACAATCTCAGAAAAAAAAAAACTGTAAAGAGAAGGAAGAAGGAACTGTAAAGATCAGTGCAGCAGTTACATGCATGTTCACGTTTTCCAGTGTGCTTCCCTGATTTAACTTAGTTCATCTCTACATGCTTGAATTTATATGACTTGTTAGTCTAATTTGTATCTGTCAACTACCACTGGTGGAATTTCTAGTAACTTTCATATAATGCATTACAACTTTCTTGTAAGATAAGAAATATAACAATATAACATGTGATGTGTCAAACTTATGATTTGAATAAGATTTGTATCCAATTTTTGATATATAACTGTTAGTGTTCTATGGTCATAGCAGTTGAGTCATTTCACTCTGGAAAAACGTGGTTTTGGTCCCTCATTTATTTTTATTCTTCTGTAATTATATTCATCTATGCCTGAATTTCTTATATTAGCCTTGGTTTACGCCCTACAAAAGGTGAGCAAGCTTTGTGTGATGTTTTTGACTCGGCTGGTCAAGCTGCACCTTCTGTGGTTAGTTTTCTTCTGCCTTTTAATTTCATGTCCTGTAGTTGGAGGATTATCATTATTTCCTGGGCAGACTTGGTGGTAATGCTGTATTCGTAAAGTTTTTGAACTGTGCAACATAAGGCTGTGCCTTTGAGTCCAAATTTGACCAGCACGCCGTGCCTTTATGACAAATATTCCACAGCAACAATGTACCTTTTACATCCAACAAATACATTTGCCTGTATAAGGGATATTATAATTTTTTGGATAGACTCAACTAAAGAAGAAACACTAAAGAACTTGGTTTGAGGTGAGGCAAGTCTGACTTAATGTGCATAACTCCACAGACAATGTGCTGTACAGTATTTACGATAAAAACAATTACAGTAAAATTCAAATATCCTTATAGAAAAGTTCCCACAGCCCATATTGCATGTCACACATCAAAATGGAGGGAGGGTATACATCAGTCAAGATCTTCAGAATTGCTGCCCGTATGTTTATATTTGGTAAACTTCCATCTGGAAGCGGTTCGAGCCAATTCTTAAGCAGAGTTAGCACTCTATGATCCAAGAACTCTTGTTGAAGCTGCTTACTGTGATAAAAAAAAAGGGTCATAAAAAAAACTTCTAAAAATTCTGATTTGCAACTAAAGTGAGAGAAGAAAGGAAAGTGCAGCCAAGCTTACTTGGAGAGGACCTCTGTGAGAAGTCCCACTTTCTTCAATTTATTAATGGCAGGTTTCCCCTGTCTATTAAGGTCTGCATCCTCTTCAGCAGTGACCTCAAGCTCAGCCATGATGTTTTCAACAACCATTGCTATTTCCGCGGGACTTCTTTCATTCTTCTTCTTTTTCTTGCCTGTCTTGAAAAGAGCATTAATTTCATCTTCCTCACCCTCTTCAGCCTATAAGATACAAACAGCGACCAAATAAGAAACATAAGCAATCAATAGATTAGAGAGCATGTGCGAAAGGCGTCGAACAATTCGTGAAACACTGATTTTACAGCATAAGTACTATACATGCTGTAAAACTGCGACATTACAAAAAACAAACCCACTGCTTATCTACCTGTCCATTCCTAATAGATTAGAGAGCATGTGGAACTGATTTCATATAACCATACAAAAAATTCAAACTTGAAAGAATTCAAACAATTCGTGAATGGCAGAATGTGTAGCAGAGGAATCAGTCTAATAGACATCAAGTTACCATATAAAAAAATAACCAACAGTATATTGGCAAAAAGATCGGTTACGGAGTGAAGCACTACCTACATCAAAATAAAGCCAACATAATCAAATTTGAAAACTAACTTCATGAAAATTATACTCACATAATAGAAGTTAACTCAATATATCAGTGTTCTACTCCCATATTGAACTTCGATATACATAACTCCAAACTGTAGAGGAAATTATGCATACTCAAAACATAGACTAAGACTAATCACACTGCCTTAAGCAGAATATATAATGCAAAAAGAATGAAAAATCAGTTGCATATCATCCCAAATTATCAAAAATAAAGTAAATGAATATAAACATTCAATTTTGTTAGTCAAAAGAATACTTATATACGAAATCATGCATTCTTAACATTGCAGAAACCATACTTCCAATCATATGGGTTGGCAAAATCATGTCTTATGTACTATATTATTGAATATTTGAGAGCTATATAACCAATGAACAGATACAGATTCATAATTCAGCATTGGGAGAGAAAAAGTATCTAGTGTTCTAATGTAGAGAAACTATCTAAACACTATCTAACGTTCTATCAAAACATATGAATTTTTGGTACTTAGTCTCAGTCAAAATTGCAATTACACTTCAATACCAGTAGAGCTTTATCAAACCACAAACAAATTGATACTCCTACTGTCTTATGCATATTACAGTGCACATGATTTTCTATAATATCACTCTATTTATGGTATTATCAAATCATTCATCGATATAATCAAAAACATGAACCATAGAATAGCTTATTGAACCATAGACATTAACAAAGACCAAAAAAATAGTCAAACTAAATACCTCAATGAATCAGGTAAAATAATGAAGCAAATCATCCAATCTTTCATATCATTACCTTTTGAACTAACAGAAACTCCTTCTATGATAAAATAGCCCCTGAAAATCATAGAAAAGTAAATGTATCAGAGCTAATCAGCATGAACACCATGACAACCATAGTCTTTTTTCTGACCCCTTCCTAAATTGGCCTTAAAAATCAAGCTATCTAATTCATCCTAACAAATCAATAGACCTTTAACTTCAAAAGTATGAATACCAAGAAATGAAAAAAAAATTGAGACCTGCACTATGAAGATCGTCTCTACCCTTGATTTTGAAGAACAGCTGGAGATATCTCTGCAGTCCAGCTTTTATAGGCAACAGGGACGTCGGCAGAGGAGACGTCATCTATCTCCGGTTGGTTTGGTGGACGATTTCTGGGTTTTTTAATCAAAGATTTGATATGGTGCACGTTGTGGGATCTGACTGAATCCAGAACAGCGGATTTCAAATCTACCTAGGAATGAAATTGGTGAGAAATAAAATAGATAGATTAGAATCTAACTGGGCTGGTTGAAGGAATTGAGGGCTATGAGTGCATAGAATAGGAACTCTAATTGAGTTGGTTTGGGATGAACTAAAAGAATCGCCGATGATGGCCAGCCCAGAACTCACATGGCCAAAAATAGGAAACAAAATCCGGAAGAAGAAACCGTAGTTTTCAGTTTACATTATAACTATCTGGGAACTACCAAATCAGAAGCAATTAACAACACATTTTCACATTAACAACAAAATGAACCGATTTACTCATCACATCAGACAACGATTCCCGTAAGCCCGGCAACATTTTACACCATAAATTGAGCATGCAAATCTGAGAATTGAAGACAACTTAAGGCAAATGCATTAAAAGATTCAGACTTTTCAGAGTGAGATTGATGGAGAAGATGAATCCTTGAATTACCCTAATCATTGAAAGAATTACCTGTACCCGATGCCACAACCTTCCACGTTTGAATTGATAAATTCAGAATTTGAACCCTTCTCAACTGCAACTACTGATCAGTTCAGTTAATAGAGATTAAAAATACAATCTTGCTTCTTCAGTCTATTTGCAATTGATTGAAATCGATGGTATATAGTCAATTTAGAAGAGATTGGCAGAAAGAACAATACTCCCAAACAACAATATTTCCCAGACTACTCCAAACAACTTCCTAGACTACTCAAAACCAAAACACCTACCTTCGAGTTTGCAATCTAATATCTAGATGCTCAACACCACACAGTATCTTAATTGAAATCCAATTTCGATCAGATTCAATTTCAATCAGATTTGGGGCTTAGGGCTCTTACCATAATCTCTTGTACAACATCAAGGTCATAAGCTTCGTCCTTGAAATCAAACCTCCCTCTATGGCGATTCCAATCCACTTCCTACCCAGAGATCGAATAGATCAAACCTCTTCCAGCTTCTTCGCTTCTCCACCGAAGTAATTACATTTTACTCTTGGATTTAGTTAAGAAGTTTCCATCTGAGAGAGAGAAGAGCAGTTTTTTAAAGAGAGTGCAGTTCTACAAAAGGAAGAGAAATGGTTTGGTGAGATAATGGAACTGTCCTTTCAGAGATGCGAGAAGTCTGAACCGGTTTATCAGGTTTTCAGATATTTTCTTCCATTTTTATCCTCAGATTATTTAATTTTGAGTGGATAAACTTATTTTTTAGAAGGGATATTTTAAGGGATTATCAATGTTCTACCTTAGTAACCGACGTAAGGTCTTCTACAATAATTAATGGAGATTAGCCTACTTAATATTAAGTTCACACGTTCAATAAATATACTAATAATTCGCACGTGCGAGCACTTGCAGAAATACTAATTTACTATAATTATCTATTTTCACTTACGAAATTTTACCTTGTAATTGTTGATTTGCATTACCTCCATTAATAATTTTGATGTTCTATCCAATTAACATCATGCGCCATCTACATCAGGGACATAAATTTTGTAAATTTATGGCATCTAAATTTAGAGGATTCCGTGATACAAAGATGGATTCGTGAGAGAGTTGGATCGAATAATTGGATGAGTGAATTGGAAATCTCGAGAGTTGTCACTCGACAGTTTGTACGGGAAGGGAAGAGGGGAAGAGAGAAGTTTTGGAATTCAAAAAGAAGAAAGAAAATGGGAGAATGAGACACGTGGAGGAGAATGATACACGTGGAGGATTGCTGGGAAGCGGTAGTTTGTTTTGTAAATAAGAAGAACAAACAGGGGCAAAAACAGACAGAACACTTTTCACAAGGTACCACCGACGATTCTAACTTTCCCACGAATCTGACCAACCTGGTGCTACTGTATATAAGATATTTTGTAGATATTTTATAAACGATGAGGATCGCATTGACAAAACGAACTTACGTCGTTCACCGTCGGATTACACCCACACCCGCCTGTTATTGGGGGAGGGGGAACTGCAATTCTTTCCCACGCTTTTCCAGCATCATATATCCTCCGAAGTACTTCCAACTCTCAGCTAGTTTCCAAATTTGTCGAGACGTACTGCTGTGACCCCAGAAATCAAAGGTAAGCAAACCAAGAAACTAATACGGATTTCATAACCCAATCCTACTGGATCTCTGTATATGTTATTTCCTCTTCATAAGGTAGCTAGCTGCTTTGTAAATGCTTGATAGATATGATGTGTGTTTCTCTGTGGTTAATTTCTGAGTAGTTTACACTGGGTGCAATCCAGCTGGGGTTTCTAGCTAGCTCAATCGTAATTTTAAATTGGGGACGATCCATTTGTTATTTTTCTTTTTTTCATTAATTTGGGTACGTAGTGCATAATTATCCTGCGCCGTCAGTGTTTGATTTGATTTTTAATGATGCAATTTGAGCAGTGAGCGAGCAAGCTAGCTATGAACAAGATAAAGATTGAGAGGATTGAAAACTTACCGGCGAGGCAGGGTACGTTTTTAAAGAGGAGGGAAGGGCTTTACAAGAAAGCCGGAGAGCTAGCAATTCTCTGATCTGAGACGCTGAGGCTGCGTTTATCGTCTTTTCTGCCACTAACAAGCTTTATGAGTTCTTCTCCAGCTCCAGGTACTTCTCCACCGTCTTCTTCTTCTTTTATCTACAATGGTGAAAATTCCCATTTTTTTAAGAATTATTACCAGGGAGTTGCTAGCTACAGAGAGAGAGAAAGAAGTTTTGTCATGTTCTATGTGTCATTCATATATGCCTCGGGACAAATATATGCCTCCCAATTCATTCATGGATTTGGGGTTTTGTAATTTAGAAAGGGAATAAGGTCCATTGATTTACTGGCAGTGTTGCACACATATAACTTCAATTTATAAATCTAGCAATATATGTAATTCAAGTTTTTCATACTAGGGTATTGCATGGTTTGATGATATGTTCGAATACATAGAAGTTGAAGGCATTCAGCTTGATGTACTAGATCCATATGCTTCGAGTAGGAATTGCAATGGAAGGTGGACATAACCATTCATGCGTGCATTTCTAACTTTTTTTGCTTGAGAGGTGCATATCTAACTTTGCCATGCATTCATTGTGCTTGCTGACCATTAAATTGAAACGGACAAATAAAAAAACACATGTGCATGCATGAGTGGAAGGTGAACTGTGAGAATGTAATGTTGTAATGTAAATTATGGAATAAGAAAGATGACTCTTCTGTTTTTCTGTAATTACTTTAATTGCACATTTAATTATTTGGATTTAGAATTTTCATGAATCGGAATCAATATGAATTGAAATCGGGAAGAATCGAAATGAGAATATGTCATTTCTATTGATCTGTTTACTTACCATTTGAAATCATAATAAAAATCGGAATGATTATGATTGATAATGTTTATTCACCATATGGAATCAGAATTAAAATTAGTTTGATTACTGAAATAACCCTACTAAACAATAGTTATATTTTTATATTCGAATATTTCTTTTTCTTTTTTTGAATTTGAACAAAGTTTATTGAAAAAATGATTAAAACGATAACGCATAAGAGCAAATCATATGAGTTAACTAAATACCAAAAAATGAAAATTAAACGTCAAATCTACCAAGCTCTATAGCTAAACAAAGTTTTAAAATCATCAAAATGATAATCGTAGAAAAATTTGAAATATAATCATTCATAGTAGTAATTTAGCAAATAAATTAAAATTTTAAATCTAAAAAAATTGGAGTCATTTAATATACATAAAGTCTCTTCAAAAAACATACGCAAGGGTATTATAGGTAAAAAAGTTGATTTTTGGAGGAATGATTCACATACCTATCTCGCCCTTTGGGTATCAAATTCCAAGATTAATTGGGAATCATTCTTGGTAAGGAGGTGAGACCCACCTCCATCACAATTCTCTTATATGCAAGTAAACACTAGAATGGAGGAGAATGAAAATGATTCCTCATTTTTGATTCTCATTCCTGGTAGATAAACATGTCATAAGTTTATAGTAAAGTTGGGAGAATACCAGCATAACGAATTGGTGTGTGTACGCGAGATGTTTCTTCGCCTTTTCCGCATAATAAATGGTTCAAAGTTTATTTTACGATAATTTGATTTCATATACGGCAAAACTAGTACTTGAAATTGTGATCATAACATTTTGAGTTTGGAGGCTTGAACGAGGTAGACCGCCAAAATTCTGATTGTGAGATATTCGAAATTAGACTAATGTTATTCCAAATGGAGATTGTTGGAAAGCTGTGTATAGATAAAGACTTTTCTTTAAGAAATTAAATCAACAAAGTGAAAGTGTTCATTAGTTTAAGAAATTGGATTACATATAATGATAGTAACGTCGAATTCTTTGGTGGCTAAAATGGGAGGAATATCGACACTATGAACTTATAAATGTCAGATCTTTTGTATTTGAAATTTCGTATTTAAAGTTTTTTTAAATGAGTATCGATATTATTTTACTATGGGTGTGATATTCGCTCACCCCTTGTTTATGATCAATGTGACTCGGTGGTATCACCCCACCCCATAGATGGATCAAAGGCCAGGTTTGATTACCTTTGCATGTTGGATGGATCTTGGACGAGATACTTAATTTATCCGAAATGTGTTGTATTATAGGATTAGTCATATGTTATATCACTTCTATGCTTTTGATTTATAAGTATACATATAGGCAACTGATGCAAGCTCATTAAGATATCTACACTACCAACTAGTCTGATACTGTGTAGCTCAAGCATCTAAATTAAAATATCTAACTTGATATCTATACGGAAGTATAAGGTCTTTGAAGTATCAAGTAATAACAAGGGGGGATTACTGGATAAGAACGTGAGGTCATTTGTGTTCTGTGTTTATTCAAATGATGACTGAGATCATGGATCCCCCCACTAGCCTATTTCCCTGGTTTGGATTTTGGAAATGAATTTTGACCAGAAGCACGTGCTGCATGTCATGTCACTAATCACTATCATTGTTGTCTTTGTCTGCATACAAAAAGCTAAAAGGTACAAGGGTTATAGTTAGTCACATTCCAAAAGTATTTGTTTTGAAAGTACAATGGTTTGCGATTTCAAATAAGTGATTTTGAATATATTCATTTGAGATTGAGAAGCGTATTTTCTTATAATAGTTTTTTAGAAGCGCCTTAGAATGACGCAATTTTGGTTTTTTTAAAAAGTAAAATTTAAATCACATAAAATCGTCAAGGGATATCAAATAATTTATTCTTTCACGTATCCACACTTCTCTGATTTATTGAAATTGATGCTGCAGTTTTTCCTTTTCTCTTTCACACACGCGTACACCATGTAGTGTATAATTAAGCTCTTTGCTTTCTTTTTCCCTAAAATTAGTACTCTTAAATTTACGTGTCCTTTTTATTTAGGTATATATATTTTTTGGTATTTTTAGGTATATGACATTATATCAGTTTTTTGATTACATTTTATCATTTTTATCGTTCAGATTTTAGGTCGTAATGTGTAGATCATTTTTGCAAAGCTTTCATCCAAATTGATTATTGTTGAGGTATTCAAAATTGTAATTGAATTTTATAAGTATGAACAGTCCATGTTTGACAGATTTGGTCAGTTCCTTGAATTAATCTAGCTCGATACTTTAACGATCACTATTTTTACTGAAAAATTATTGAAATGATTTACTCATATAGACCTATCAATTGAACGGTACAGGTGTTAAAATATAATCAAAAAATTAACGTAATGTCTTACATTTGAAAATACCAAAAAAATGTATATCCCAGTAAAAGGGCTGCTTAAATTTAAACTTTAATTATCACACATACTCTAGAAAATGTCCTATTGCAAATGATATCGATCACTATAACAAACAAGGGTGTCTTTCCACATGTATTACTAAATTAATAGTTAATTAAGGTTGCAGTATCAATCTATGGATTTTGATTCTAAGATAATGATTTCCAGAACATTTTAATCGTCGACCAATCTTGAAAGAAAATAAACTTTAAATCGCAGTTACACATATATATGTCATCTATTTAATTTGTGCTTAATTAGTTGGTCTGAGACATGCATATATATTCTATAATTCTTAATTTTTGGTTGCAAAGTATGGCGGACGTTATTTCAAGGTACAAATTGCACACTAGAGATAATAAAGAGAAGCTTAATCGTTTTTGGAGAATACGTCCAATGTAATTTGCATGTTTACCTGTTTTCAATGCTAAGAGTCTTCGACTTAAAAAGATTTTGAAGCTCAAACAAAAGGTTTGAACCAGTGGACCCTTTTCTCTTTCATAATTAAGTACGTCTTGAGTATATTGACCTCATTCAAAATAATGAAATATTTTTCCGAAAAATATATAACACTATTAAGGCTGGGATAATTATACAGTGGGTGATCTACCTAAATTCTATTAAGTAATTTTTTTATTAATGTTGTAAAATGACATATTTTGTGTATTTTTCTCAATGTTGTAATTTTGGTTCAATTATCTATAAATATTATAAAAATAATCGTAAATTTGTTTAAAATATTATAATTTATAGTTCATTAAGTTGTAATATTGTTTAACTAGTTATAAGAAAATTTATACGTGGAGCCTCCCTACCACAGCCTTACACAGCCTTACGCTGAAAATATAAAAATAAGAAGTATATAACTAAACGATTTTGGAGTTGACTCAGAGTGAAAATATTATACATATATAATTAAAGTGAGATATTTGACTTTCAAGCTTCATATACGGTTGCATTGTCTTTCACTTTCAGGCTTGCTCACCGTGTCTAAAACACGGGGAGGATATATACTTGACGGGAATGGATTTGGGGATGTGAATAGTAGGGTGAGTAACTTGCCTTAAATCTATGTCTCCACTGTTACGTACTGCTGAAGTTATGTAATGCATTTAGATAATGATATCTCATTTAACTTCTTTTTTCTTGTTTGGGAAATGATCTCGTTTAATTAGCTTTCTAGGTCCAAGCTAGAAGTATACTTGAATGCAAACATTAGTTTTTACAGTGTGAAACTATATATGTGTGTGTGTTTGGACTGTACATTGTTTTAGTGATCAAAACAATTATTTAAAACTCTAAATTCCATCTTTGTAAGGTTCTAGCTGTTGAAGTGGAGGTCCCACATTGGAAATAAATCAGTAAAAAATAACTAAGTGAATGGATCACCCCCAATATTAACCGAGGTCTTTTGGATAAAACTCAACACCTTAAAAGTGGTTCAAGTTGGGACAATATCGGTTATACTGGGAGCCCACGTGCCACGCTTCTTGCTAATTCAACTTGATATCAGAGCGGGTCCATTCCAATCACGTCCCGAGCCTATTGGGCTCGAATTGAAATCTGGACAAAAATTGAATTGGTTCCAGCTGAATAAATTGGGCATTTGAAAAGATGCATTGGCCTTGTGAATGTACTTTCACGTGCTAATCTAGAGTTAGGTTGCATGTGAAGGGGCGTGTTGGAGTGGAGATTCCACATTGGAAATAAATCGAGTAGAAAATAACTTTTAAGTGAATGGATCACCCCTAATATTAACTGTGGTCTTTTGAATAAAATTCAACACCTTAAAAGTGGTTCAAGTTGGAACAATATCGGTTATATTGGGGGTCCACGTGTCACGCTTCTCGCTAATTCAACTCTAGCTATGATTAATATCCAAATTAATAGAGAAGAACTTAGTAATTTAAAGGGTGGAAAGAAGTCTTGGAAATTAGTTTTAGGCTTCTAGCCATGGGTAGGTTGAAGTTGTTTGCTGTGGGGACATTCTTCTTGTTGTAATTTATCACTTGAGAATTAAAATTACAATATATTTGAACATGAATTTACAACGTTTATGACAAATATTACCACAATTATCACATATTTTTATAATTATATATGATATTTACAACTAATTGAATCAAATTTACTATTTTGGAAACACTTTGTTCAAAAGTTGTAACTGAGATTAACATGCATGGTAAATCAAGGAAGGAAGAATGTCATGGTGCTCGAATGTTTCATTAACAATCAAATTGTAAAGAGAACATAAAAATCAAAATAGCCCTAATGAGATGTCTCTCCTATGGTTTCTCCAAACTGTTGCGGCGGCGGCAATCTCACTTCCCCATCATAATCTCTCTGCCACGCGGATCTGTGTTGCTTCCAGGATGTCCTTGCTTGGCGTCGCCTCCTTGTCTTCTCATCGCAGTTTGATTGACTGTTTCACTTTCAGATCTCCCTAAGGGATTCTTAAGATTGAAATCGGACATGGCTCAAGCCCCCACGTTCGGCCCGTGCGTGCAAGGCTCAAGTATATTCCCTTAGGAATAAGTCCCCATGATGCATGGTGGGTTTTGGCAGCAATGGGCATCGAGCAACGAAACTTTTGGAAGGGGGAGTGCTCTGTTGGCTATGGACAAGAATTTATGGATTTGACGAGTTCTGGGATTGAAGCAACTATCAGTAAGCGGCGGCGCTTGGGTCTACCTAGTGTGGTGAGTAGCCTCCTCTGTTTTATCGGGAAGCAACTATCGGATAGTTCTATTAGTGTTGCATCAGCTAGAGTGGTGAGTAGCCTCCTTTGTTCCCCAGATCTTGGCGCCGTTAACAACGTTGAAGGTGGTGGTCGCGATGTCTTTAACAAGTTGTTGGTTGGGCAAATCCTTGAATGAGATTTTCTTGGCTGTAAGAGCTCTCCTCCTTCAAATTGGGTCGGGCCTAAGTCTAAGGATATTGGGCCTGCTCTGACTTGGGACTTCGGTGGGATTTTTTCTGGGCCTATAGTGGGTGATAAATTGGTAACATTGATAGTTTTACTATTTATAGTTTATATACATTTCATGTGGATAATGAATTTCAGTAGGGGTAACGTACCTACCACAATTGAGTGCTCAGGGGTTTGGATACCTCTATTTATCTATGGTTCTCGTGATCTCGATGTTATGCAAATAAGCTTACATTTGTTTAGTTTTATGGATTTTAAGAATAGTGCTAGTAACTTTAATAGTGTACCACACATATTTGTTTAATACTGTGACATTCTTTATGAATGGTTCACCTCCACTCCAGAGCCTGTTCTGGATGTCATATAATACGATGTCAGTCGTATTAAGTAATAAAACCTCTTTCCAATCCTCCGGAAGGACGTTTTCCTAAAAAAGAAAAAGTTGTAACTGAGTTTCTAAATTAATTAATACCTCAAAAAAATTAAATAATTACCTTAAATACAAAATACAAATAATAACTCACATTATAATAATAATAATAAAAAATATCCGTTTGTTGTACGCCTTTCTACAAGTACAGAAGAGTTACTCTTTCAAAAATATCAGTCACAAATAGTCATAGACACTTGTAAAAAGCGCCAAATAGTCTTTTATATCCCGCATGTGATATACGCAAACGAAGGAATACAAAATATTAGAAGAAAGCTCCAAAGAGTTTTGTTTCTTTATCCATAAATTTTTCAGATGTTATCCAGAATGTATACATACCATTTAAGCCACAACTTGATTGTTCCTAAGCATAGAAAAAAATAAAAATAAAAAACAATTGATAACCACTATTCATGTCTTGTAAGTTTAACATGTATTTTTTTAAATTTAGCACACGTACAAGGTATTAAAATCTTGAAATGTTTTTGCTACAATGGTGATACTCTCTTGTATGTTAATTCTTAGCTGATGCTCATGGTGTTCATCTTTACCTTTACATAATACCAGATTAATAATCCGAAAACAGTCCAACATTTAGGCCTTTGTACTTAATTTTGATTTTGAATTTCGTGACTAACATCAATTTTACAAAAATATGCAACCACTTGCACGCCTTTGTACAATTTACTCAAGCCAGATATTATTGTACAAACTGTAGTTCTCAGGTTCCTATTGGGGTATATATTGTTGATCAGTTTATTTGATATTAGTTAGGTTCTTCTGACATTTGTAATATTCCATGGAAGTTGCTTTCAATTTCTGCTTCTTGTCATTTTGATTATATTTTTGCAATGGTAAAGCAGACTTCTCGATGTTACAGTACCTTCGGCCAAAAAGACTTCAACGAAGCGGTCTGCATTTTCCTACTACTGGATTTTGAAACAGTACTAAAAGTAATTAACTGCAAAAGATGGGCCAAGTTGCAGCAATTAATAATCTTAATCTTTTGTGTGATGCATGGGAGCTTCTCCAAAATGTAAGACCTGAATTAAAGCATATGCATATTTATGCATGTATTATTTTCCCCTCTACTTTCTCAATTAGATGCTCTCTAGACCCGTTGTGTTCCTTTCTTGGAAGGTGAGGAATATTTTCTTATCCGTGGTTTCGAATACTATGCCATCTGCTGAAGTGATCATGGTAGTTAGGTACACAGAAAATCTGAGAAGCTTTCAGACCATATAGTTGTGCGCATTTTGATACGAACTGAATATGTATGTAATCGATCTAGCTTGTATATGTCAATAGGTGCAGCTCTCGATTCTTGATTACGTTTTTGACAGCTATATATATTCTCATTTTTATATACCTGCCGCATGCTTTTATGGTTCTTCACTATATTGAATTGTGCATTTCATTGCCTCGTTTTTGGTTAATTATCTGTTATTTCCTACCACTTGACAGATCCAATCAAACCCGAGTCCGAAATATCAGAGCCAGCTGATCTGGTTTTTTGTTATATATATAGGAATTGACCGGAAAGTTTGAGAAATATTATTCCATCCGATCCGGCCCTGCATAGGGCAGTGCTTTAATGCATTGTCAAACAGATAGATGATGGATTAGTGTTAATGAAGTTAGCATCCAGATGAAACACTACAAAAATAGCAGGCAGACACCAGAAAACTGAATCAGCAGCACCAGTCAGGATATATATTTATGATCGAAGATTTCAAGGGGTTATATCCTGTTACGATTTTTGCATGGATCAGATCAGTAGTTTCCGAAACTACATAAGAGAGCGAGGGCTAGCTGGACATCAAGCTGATCTATTCTATGCAAAGTGAGCGCCCTGTTCTTGTTTCCTTTCAATTCTTTTCTTCTTTTATCTTTTATTATTGTCAATGAGCTAGAGAACCCAGAAACAAGCAGCCTAATCAAGAGAGAGTAAGAATGTGGAGAAGGACGTCGGGAGGACAAGACCACCGATCGAAGTTTAACACATCGATCTTCTGGACTAACACTAGCTATCTCACATGCATGACTGAAATGACGAGCTAAAAAGGAACCGCTACCCAGCCATGCATATATAGATGGGCGATTGCGACAGCCATATACGAAATTCGAAATGTAAAACTTAGTGCTAGGTTGTCCCATTCAGTAAACAACAAAAGAGAATTCCGTCTGCAGAGAACCATATAATAAGGCGAGAACGCTGTTGCTCACTTCGGCGTTCCAACGTTGATCGAGAAGCCAACCCTAGCTTAGCTCAAGTCGCTCTACGTGCTAACACCACGTGTAAAAAGACGACGCCGGCCCTAATTATACCAGCTATAATTACAATAGATTGAGTGGAGCTATAGTCCACGTGGAGCTATTTGAAGTTGAGTGGTGTACGGTGATGTAATTACCATAATGGGTAGGTTGGGGCAAAGTATAACGAGGACAGCATGCCAAGTAGTACGGTGAAATATCATCCACACAATATATATTATGGGAGATGAAGGGAGGAAATTACCGACAAGATATTCATCACGGATTTTTATTTTTTTAAAAGAGATAAAACGTTTATAATTTCACAGTGAATAGACGACGGAGATTGCGTTGCGTAATCTTGAGTGCGTGGATGCCCGTCCGATGTCTCGAGCCGCCTCAACCTTGATTTCCCAAAATGAAAATAGAAAACGAGAAAGTCGGGGATTAATGACGTCGACGTTGCTTTTTTACTAAAAATAGGAAAGCATCATTTCCTTTCTCGAGCAGGCAGTAGCTAGCTAAGTCTCATAAGTTTCATCTCTCACTCCGACAGCTTCCCAGCACCCAAACAAGGTGAGAAACTAACAAATCGGGAACGGAAATCAGAACCCGTTACCTGTAAGTCGAAATACTAGGTTCTTTGATGTAACTTATGACCTAGTTTTAGAGTATATAATTGTTTTTTTCTTCTTCTGGGTTTCGATCTGGATTTTAGGGTTCTTAGCACAGTATGTAATATATGAAATTGGTAAGAGATGTTCACTGATCGATGGATGGTTTGATTTTTGATGAAGCAAGTTGCTACATATGACGAAGACGAATAGGGAGAAGATTAAGATCAGGAAGATTGACAACTTGCCGGCGAGGCAGGTGACGTTTTCAAAGAGGCGAAGAGGGCTTTTGAAGAAAGCCGGAGAGCTGTCGGTTCTCTGTGATTGTGAGTATGCTGTCATCATCTTTTCTTCTACGGACAAGCTCTTTGAGTCCTCCAGCTCCAGGTACTTCTCAACCTTCGTCTTATATTGAATCTCTTTTCATTTCCCGAGTATAACTGTATAAGCAATTGATACTTAAAACAAACACATGTGTATATACACATATATGCCACTCTCTGAGGAGTGATGGCTGATGAGGGAAAGAGATATGTGTCAGTATGTGAGGAGGAAGAGGAGGAGGAGAACTAATTTGGGATTTCTTGGTAGTGCATGTACGTGTCTGAATGGTGTTTTGTTGGGGACAAGTGTTCCTGCTGTTTGTTTCCCATGCAAAATTGGGTGGCGTGTTCGAGTGTTGAGAATGTTGACTATGTTTTCTCTTTATTGATTACATGATATGCATCTACATAATTACATGATATGCATCTACATGTTTTTTGTTTATTGAGTACATGTCTTGGATGATTAATTAGGTAACTTGGTCATCAGTATTAGGGATCAATTAATGTCTTAGATGCGTCTAAGCCTACAACTTATTGCATACATATCAAAGGTTATATATAGATTATGATACACAATATAATTAGAATGTTAATTAGGTGGGAAAGTAAAAAAAAAAAAGGTTAATTCCAAGTTGCAATCTTTGTCTTATATAAAATAGTAGGATATTATATATGAAAATCTTATATAATGGTACAAAGTTCATCTTCGTCACACATGCAATAATCTCCATTAATATTTCAGCTAGCTAGATAGTTTTAGAATAACATACAATGAAAAATTATCTAGAAAGAGATCTGCATACCTAATTACTGGAGACGTAGATAGCTTGTATATTGTAAAGTATATTAAATGCATATACCTAAGGTTTTCATACTAGGAGAGTGCATGATTTCCTATGTCTTTGAGCTTGAAGACTTTCAGGTGGCATACAATGAGTGGTGGAGCTATCATGAGGATGCATATAAATATAACTAGTTTAAGCCATGCATATAGATTTTGACAACTATATATCTTAAACGGTATGTGTTTGCTTTCATAACGTACATGACCATGCATGAGTGGAAGATTTTAAAAGAGGGTGAGGGTAAGAATGCATTGTTTAATTAGTAATGTAAATTATGGAATAAGAATTTCAATAAGCTTATGTTTAATTTGCTTTGACTTAATTACCTGAAAAGTACTATAGTAAAAACTCATTATAAAGAAGTGTTTCTTCTATAAAGGGCACTTTTTAAAAATTGGTATCACATCGATGCCTACTGAAACTAACTAGAAATACCACCTGATGACTATGAAGTGGTTTTCTTCATTTATCCCAGAAAAGTTTGTCATGCACCAAAACATTTATGTCAGCTTGTCATTGTCTTGCACTGCTTGATAAAGATATTTGTGTTGGCATGACGTCACTTATACCAAAACTAGAAAACCCACCTTTGAGGTGGCTTTCTTTATCCCAAAATAGATCTTAATAGGAAAATACTTGCACTTATTTGCCATCATGGTGTTCATCACCATAAACTAGTGAAAAATAATGTAGTTGTGACTCAGAAAGAGCTACTTTATAGGCAATCTATCTCTTGATTAAAACATTATCATCACTAGAATTTTAGACTATAAATGAGTAATTGTTTACTTTGTTAACATTTATATATGAGTAGCTTAAAAAAGAAAAAGAAAATCTCTATCTAAGAGTAATACTACATGCACCAAAAATTATGTAAAATACTAGTACCAAAAGATGTGGTACATGATGGTTCATGGCCAAAATGATTAAGATATTTTAGACAAAAACTAAAAAAGAAGATAACTATTCGAATCATAATACAAGCAAGATAATATATATGAAACTTCACATAAAAGTTTGCAAATTCGAAACTAATAATCATCTATTTTTTTTACGGCTAAAACATGCAACAGATAATGTATAAATGAAGTAAACGATGTTATCTTCTGGCCGGGAAGGACTTAGCGAATGAAATGGAAAGTTAGAGTAGAGGGAGAGTTAGAAGGTAAGTCGAAATTTCAAGATAGGCATCTTTGCCGGTTAAAGGCATTTCTCTTCTCCTCCTGGGTAAGGCACGAGAGAAAACATCACTACTAAACTAATCTAGAGAAAACTCTACACTAGCTCACAAACATTGTACTGAAAATAAACACAAAGTAAACGAGAATTTGCCACGTGAAATTAGATGAACATCAACACGGATAAATCTAGATATTGTTTGCCTACACTAAACTAAAAGCTACCCCAGGGATTTCTCAGTGTCTTGTTCAGCTTCCACATCCATGTCATTGCTCTCTTCACCAGTAGGAAGCGCTCCTCCACAGTAGAAGCCACGACATCCAGATCCTCAATATCTTCCAGTGCAAGTTTTCGACCCCTGTTGCGCCTCTCACACTTTTGGTGAACCAGACACCACTGCAACCCCCAACTCCATACAAACTGCCCTAGAAGCCTCATTTGGTCTGTTCTTCAATCCCACTTTGCGACCTCACTCCCTCTTGAGAGGGGAAACTAGTGAGGTAGTCATAGCATTTATGAGCATATCCCCCTCTTTGAGCAGATCCAACAAAGGAAGCTGCGCTTGCCGCTAGTACATCGTCATTGATCTATCTAGTTTTGATTCTTTATCCTTCGATTCCTTTCTCTTGCTATTAAGAATCGGTCTAGCTTCCTCATAAAAGCGAAAACCTAGCATGAACATCTCTGGGGACTTGAAATAAGACGCATCTAACTTACAAGCAAGTTTCGTCTCCAATATACCGAGAAATGAAAGAGTGAAATTGGGAGCTACAAAGAAAGGTCACTAGTATATTTCATAGTCAAACATGGAATCTCAGTTTGACCTGGACTCAAATCGTATCCACACCCACCACTTGTTTTCCTTTAGGGGTAGGAATCTCGAGGGCCTTCATGGCTTCCACCGATGTTAACATGTCTGACGGACTGCAACAAAAGACATGCTCAAGGAGGCCGCATGTTCTACAGTACCCGAAGATGTGGTCATGGCAAAACTTCACCGAAGTAACAACTCCATCAAACTTGAAAACCTCTGGCTGAGAGGCTTGCTTCATAGGGGACCTTATATCGTGCCTGATTCGAACTCGGATCTGCTTCCCACTCTTAAATCTCTAGCTCATTTAAACAAATGATTTCTCCCAATGTCGTGGCGATGTAGCCATCTGTCTTTAGCTCTTGCAATTGCGGCAAGAGACAAAAGAACACCCAGATGGGGAAGTGAGTTAGTAGCACAACTTTCATATTCCCTACTCCATCATACTTGTTCAAAACCAGATTGCCTTTCCCATAAAACAATGGACCCTCATTCAAGATTCGATCATGTTTTGCCTCCACATCAAAGAAAAAGTTGTACTTGTCCTCTTGATACAAATCGAAAGGTGCTTTTAAGGTCTCATAGACCTATATTCGTCCCCTTGAAAATTTAGGGTTCACCACCTTTTTGCACAAAGAGTAGCCATCTTACGGCATAGCGCTTGAAATTTCTGGTGTCCTTAACGCCAAACGAGGTTTTCTCCCTCTTAGAGACAGCGAAAGCCGCTGCAAAGAGTAAGCGTCGTGATTCACCATCGCTCATGACCATGGGATGTTGCATCGAAGGCTAGGTCAAAAACCCAGCGACGACGCCTTGGGGTTTTTATTTGGGGGGGGGGGGGGGTTGTAATTAATCATCTATTATTAGTTAAAAAATTAAAATTCTTTAAACTCAAAAATTATTTTATTGAAAATGGCCAAGGCAATAATAATTAAGCTCAATGTACCTAAACGAAATGAAGCATTAGCCTAAACAAACCAACAATTAGACTCTTAACTCTTTAGCTTTGTCACTTTGTATGTTGGAGTTTTGTTTCGTGCCCCATCTGGTCGATTGGGTCAAGAAAAAAACTCCTAATTAGCTGGTCTTAGGTCCAAGGAGTCCCAAACTTGAATCATCGAAAATTAATTTTTAATTTACAAGAGATAACTTATACTTCCTTAAGAAAGAATATCTCGACCTATCTCAATATCTCGACCTTTCTTCTGGACTACTAACTTGTCTGTTAGGCATTGTTGCAGTTTATGTACGATCTTGGTGCCAATATCTTGGGGCAAAATATGCTTGTCATCAACTAAGATCCCAAATGTCTCCATGTAGACGACACCAGTCTTCTTCGACGTCAAATTAATGATCTATTATTAGTTACAAAAAAAAATTAACATTCTAAACAATTAAAATTCTTTAACCCAAAAATTATTTTATTGAAAATGGCCAAGGCAATAATAATTAAGCTCAATGTCCCTAAACAAAACGAAACATTAGCCTAAACAAACCAACAATTAGACTCTTAACTCTTCCGCTTTGTCGCCTTGTATGTTGGAGTTTTGTTTCGTGCCCCATCTGGTCGATTGGGTTAAGAAAAAACACTCCTAATTAGCTAGTCTTAGGTTCAAGGAGTCCCAAACTTGAATCATCGAAAATTAATTTTCAATTTACAAGAGATAACTTATACTTCCTTAAGAAAGAATATCTCGACCTTTCTCAATATCTCGACCTCTCTTCTGGACTACTAACTTGTCTGTTAGGCATTGTTGCAGTTTATGTACGATCTTGGTGCCAATATCTTGGGGCAAAACATGCTTGTCAACAACTAAGATCCCAAATGTCTCCATGTAGACGACACCAGTCTTCCTTGACGTCAAATTAATGATCTATTATTAGTTACAAAAAAAATAACATTCTAAAAAATTAAAATTCTTTAATCCAAAAATTATTTTATTGAAAATGGCCAAGGCAATAATAATTAAGTTCAATGTACCTAAACGAAACGAAACATTAGCTTAAAAAAACCAACAATTAGACTCTTAACTCTTTCGCTTTGTCGCTCTGTATATTGGAGTTTTGTTTCGTGCCCCATCTGGTCGATTGGGTCAAGAAAAAACACTCCTAAGTAGCTAGTCTTAGGTCCAAGGAGTCCCAAACTTGAATCATTGAAAATTAATTTTCAATTTACAAGAGATAACTTAATACTTCGTTGAGAAAGAATATCTCGACCTTTCTTAATATCTCGATCTCTCTTCTGGACTACTAACTTGTCTGTTAGGCATTGTTGCAGTTTATGTATGATCTTAGTGCCAATATCTTGGGGCAAAACATGCTTGTCATCAACTAAGATCCCAAATGACTCCATGTAGACGACACCAGTCTTCTTCGACATTAAATTAATGATCTATTATTAGTTACAAAAAAAATTAAAATTCTTTAACCCAAAAACTATTTTATTGAAAATGGCCAAAGGCAATAATAATTAAGCTCAATGTACCTAAACGAAACAAAACATTTGCTTAAACAAACCAACAATTAGACTCTTAACTCTTCCGCTTTGTCGCTCTGTATGTTGGAGTTTGTTTCGTGCCCCATCTGGTCGATTGGGTTAAGAATAAACACTCCTAATTAGCTAGTCTTAGGTTCAAGGAGTCCCAAACTTGAATCATCGAAAATTAATTTTCAATTTACAAGAGGTAACTTATACTTCCTTAAGAAAGAATATCTCGACCTTTCTCAATATTTTGACCTCGCTTCTGGACTACTAACTTGTCTATTAGGCATTGTTGCAGTTTATGTACGATCTCAGTGCCAATATTTTGGGGCAAAACATGATTGTCATCAACTAAGATCCCAAATGTCTCCATGTAGACGACACCAGTCTTCTTCGACGTCAAATTAATAGACACTCCTTGTCCAATCTAGGTGGTGTGCCCAAAGCCTTTTTCCTCAAGATTGATGTCCATTATGCTTTAGAACGCCGTGCTATGCCAACCTCTTAAGAGTTCATTCTTTGAGGGTTCTTTGGGTTCATTGTATTGAAATCTAATGAACGAAAGACCTTTTTCACGCCTTGAAACTAAAACCAGGCGTGGAGCCTAAGTACGTATTTATGAAATATAAATTTGCGAGTTGGTATTATGTATTAACCTACTCCCTCCCCATCCTAGGCTAATACGTAAACATGTTTAATTACATAAAGAGTTCATTTTGAAGTTTATTAAGAAAATCAAATGCTAATTAAAAAAATCACACTGTACTTGGGACATACCAGCTATATGACCTTTCACAGCACACATGCAAGGCAATACCATATCTTGTTGTATAGTACATAGTGACCGGCCAACAAATAACACAAAACATGCATAGTGCATTATGTGGTCATCTGATAGAGATCACAATATGACATTTTCATTTAATAGGATTTTGTTCTTTTGCCAAGTTAATGTAGTAGGATGATTGTAATGAATGTAAAACTGGTGTCAATTCAATTGGTTATATATAAGATAATAGAACAGAAGAAGAAAGAAAAAAAATTTGCTCCAAAAAGGTCGGAGGCCAAGGTAAAATCAAGTGCCGTAACCAATGAGTGTGTCCTGGTTTTGTTTGCATGCAATTAAGCGGTTTTCAGAGTACACGTTTGCTATCAAATTCACTCAAGTACTTGACCTCTCTATTTAATCTTTTAATATTTTCAATAAAATGTTATGAATTTAAGAATTTACAACTTACTGTAAAAGATTTTGGTTATGATATGTCAAAATCAGAATTTGCTTCACAAGTATTAGCATGCAGAATCAATTCCTTTAGCTTGTGTCAAGTCCTATCAGGATTATTGAATATGAATCAGAGCTAATTATCATATAGATTCCCTAAAAGAAAGGAAATAAAAATTGAATATAGATATTAGCTAGCCTGTCTTCTATCCTTCATTTTAATGGACATTTCAAGTTGCTATTGCTTATGGGCTTATGGCATGGAAGGCGCCATAGTTATGGAATCTTAGAAAACCTTCTGACCAATTGATATTGCTCTGTCAAGTACGAATGATGTCATTGCAAAGTACAAATCGCACATCGACAATGTGGAAAAGTCAGATCCAGCATCTTTGGAGCTCCAGGTAAACTGTAGGTCTAATTGCATCAGTTGATAGTTCGTATAAATGTGTCTTGATATGGCTGGCCATGGATGTATGTTTTAGGGTTTGGAGTTTCAAAATGTCTTTTTGAAATGATTTCTAAAGGCTCAATATTGCTGGGTAGAGAATATTTACACTTTCCAGATTGTGATTTTCCCCCTTTTTTCCTGTGAGTAACAGGTTGTGATTTTTTCAAGGGCTAGGAAATGGGAATTATGGCATTGCATTACTTGTTTAGCATTTGATGTTACACAGCACATTAGTCAATGACAATTTTGTGTTTCTTAATCTAGCGTGATCATCTCATCAAGATGCGTAAGGAACTCGCTGAAAAGAGCCGTGAGCTAAGGTAACTAACCAATTTAGTCAAACAATTTAAATTTCCCATTTATATAAGTGTGCCTGCTGCCCTTTACAAACACTTGGAGTATATGCTTCTCGAGTGCAACAGACGCATGACTGGTGAGGATCTAGATGGGCTGAACATAGATGAATTGCAGAAATTGGAGAAGATCATTGAAGGAGCACTTAGCCGTGTGCTTCGAACTAAGGTGATAACAATGATTGCTCAAAAGCCTATGGCTTCAACTTTGGTTGATTGTTATTTAATGTTCATAGAGAGAACCATAATTTTATGTTTATATTCATTCAGGAAAAATCAATAATTGGTGAGATTCTGGCACTTGAAACAAAGGTGAGTGTTCAATTTAAATATCATATACTTAAATGAACACTTTTGAAGTTGGATAAATGTAGAGTATTGAGTTCAAGGTTGTTAACTTTATAAATGGGGTTATATTACCTTCAAATATTTTGCTGTTTGTATTGATTGCAGGGAGCCGAGTTGTTGGAAGCGAACGATCAATTGAGACAGAGGGTAAACAATTGCAAACTACTATTGTTAGAAATTAATATATTATTGTCATGGGGGGAAGGGGATTTCTCAACTTATTACTACATATTAGGTGAAAACAGAGTTTTGTATTAATGACGTGCAGATAAGGATGTTATGCAATGCAAATGGAAGGAAAGTTGGAGTTGCCTTGGACTCGGATACCTCGACGCCAGAAGAAGGTTTATCATCAGCTTCGGCTATAAATGCTAGCAGCTACTACGTTGCAGTTTGTTCCCCAAATGATGATGCTACTGATGACACCGTGTCCCTCAATCTCAAACTCGGGTGAGTGAACTTGTTTTAGTTTGTTGTTCTCCTGTAAACTTAATTCGGAGAATGCTCATATAATTTTGACGAATACATTCTACGTACGTGTAACTGCAGGCACCCTTATCATGGCTAAACCAGGGAAAATGAATTGTTTATAAGCGTAGCACTTTCAATAATGATTCCAGTCGGAATATTATCGACTAGTACGTGGTATGTGTGAGTGCGCTATATTTTGTTGCTTCTGTGTGGAATTGGAAAACTAGGCTACTGGTGTGACATACTTCGCCGATCCACTTCCTTGGATATAAAACCCAATATGTTGCCCAACAGTGTAATATTGTTGATTTGTAACACTTTGAATGAACTTGTATTCAGTGTGCATGATTTGTACCAAAGTTCATTTTCAGACATTGTGGACTCTTTTTCTCATCAGAGAAATTTCTGACCACAAAGCCTCCAAACTGCTCTAGTTAAATAGGCTGGGGTTTTCCCTTTCTTACGGCGGCCTCCGCTGGCGGCTTTGCTCTGGTTGAGTGACGGGTAAATTATGGTAGAGAACAATGTCGGTTTCAAGTTGATCTTTTATAATCTTTGTAGGGCGGCGTACTCTTTTCTTGTTTTTGGGTGAAATTAGGGTGGACCTTGTTTCTATGCAAACTAGGCCTAATGGCCTATGCTTATTAGGGCCTTAACTCGAGAGATCCCACGATTGCATTGCTCCAAAAATACAAATTCAAGTTTTGGTAGGCTTTTCATTGAATTCAATTCTTATATTTGCATTATCATAGCTCAGAGTTTTGTTTTTGTTTCCGGATCATTATTTTTGAGTCATCCTTAAAAATCTTTAAAGTGCAAGAAAGAATAAACAATTATGCAATGACCACTTCACAAAAGCAACAAGCAAGATAAGACCATTTTATGTTAGATTTAACAAATGTTAGATTTAACCAATAAAAAGTGTGTTGAAGAAGAAAAGTAAATACAATAATTGTAGATTGAAACTGTATATTTATTTATTAATAGATGACCTTAAATACATGCATTACAATTAATTACAATTTATATTTTATAGGGATTGTTAGAATATCTACTTCTACTCAATTAGAACAAGACATACATCAGGATACTAGAAACATACATTCTTTAAACACTCCCGCTTGTGTCGAGCTCCTAATCTATGATGCATAATCTATTCTCACTAAAAATCTTGTCAAACAAACCAAAATCTCATGGGCAAAACAAAAGCTTGGTCGAATGGAAAAAAAGTACAACGCATCAACTGCAAAAGCTATGACATGTGATATAGACTCCTCCTTATGTCTACCAAATGTAACTCCTCCTGATTGGTAACTCAATCTTGGAGTTCATATAAACGCCGCATACAAATGCGTCTCACATGTTTCACAAATGTAGATTTTGGAAGTGACTTGGTGAACAAGTTTGTAGGATTATCTGTCGAACCAGAACTCCTCCTGATTGGTAACTCAATCTTGGAGTTCATATAAACGCCGCATACAAATGCGTCTCACATGTTTCACAAATGTAGATTTTGGAAGTGACTTGGTGAACAAGTTTGTAGGATTATCTGTCGAACCAATCTGGTTCACATGGATATTCAGTAACTATTGTTGTTACTAATTGAAGAAGTAGTTTCGGCGAAATATGTTTAGTATTATCACCCTTAATGTATCTTAACTTCATCTGCTTAATACAAGTCACATTATCCTAAAAGATACAAGTTGGTGTTATCGTAGTAGATGATAATCCACTAAACCCTCGGATATGGTGTATTATTGAGCTAAGCCAGACACACTTTTAACAGCTTCATGTAAAGCTACGGTTCCAGAATGATTCAAGGAAGTAACAAGAAGAGTTTTCTTTGTAAATCTCCAAGAAATCACCATGTTACCCATGGTGAAAACATAACAAGTTTGGGAACGTTTTCTATGTGGATCAGAGAGATACCCAACATCAGTAACTTTAACCAACACATCACACGATGTCTCAGAATAAGGAACCACACTAAATGAAGTATTAGTGTTCGCAGCATGTGTATCCTTCAACGGGTCGAAGGTCTCACTCGATGGGTCGAGTGATTCCTACTAATTTGTCCAGGGAGCAAGCTTCGACCGATCAAGAGAAGCTGTCAACGGGTCAAACGTCCCAAAATCAGAAAACTGTGTTTCAACCATTTTATTTATCAGAATTTCATGTCTCTCTCTTGCTTCTCTATATGGAAAGAACAACCTCAAGTCAATGGATCCCTTCAAGTAACTGAAGATATGCTTTACTTCATTCCAATGACGTTGCGTTGACGCAGAGCTAAACTCAGCTAACAAGTTCACTGATAAGACAATGTTTGGACGTGTGCACTGAGCTAAATACAACAAAGCTTCAATCATACTAAGATATGGAATCTCAGCTCCCAAGAGTTCCTTATCATCATCTTTTGGACGAAACAAATTTTTCTTGGGTTCCAGACTACGAACAACCATTGCTGTGCTAAGAGGGTGTGCTTTGTCCATGTTAAACCGCCTGAACTTCTTTTGGACATAAGCAGAATGGTGAACAAGAATTCCACCAACTTGATCTTCCAGCTCTAAACTGAGATAAAATCGAGTCCTACCAAGGTCTTTCATCTCAAACTCGGATTTCAAGTAGCTAACCGTTTCATTAATCTCATCAAGAGACTCGATGATGTTCATATCATCTACATAGACCCTGAACTTGTTCATTTAATGAACACAAATGGGCATAATCATCATTCTTGTGTCCCTTCTCAATCAAGAGGTCACTAGACGTGTGTACCACATCCTATCAGATTACTTCAATCCATATAGTGAATTTCTCAATTTAATCACATGAGCACTCTGTGGTTTAGAGTTACTTAAATTGGGTACAACTATGTTTTTTGGCACTCTCATGTATATCTCTAAATCAAGATCACCATAGAGATATGTTGTGACCACATCCATCAGCTGCATCATCAATTTTTCAGATACTACCAAACTGATAAGGTAGTGGAAAGTAATGATGTCCATGACCAGAGAATACGACTCCTCATAATCAATACCAGAGCGTTGAGAAAAACTTTTGCCAAAAGTTTTTCTCATTGTGCTTCTGAACAATGACCCATTTATTTCCAACCGTCTTAACATTCGGTAAAAATAGCACTATTGGACCAAAAACTTGCTTTTTCTTCAGAGAATCTAGTTCAGCCTGCATTACATATTTCCCTTTTGGTAAATCTTCTCTATGTTGACAATCTGCAATAGAGCAAGTTTCCACTTCATCATTGTCAATAATCTCCTGAACGGCGGAATAAGCAAATACATCGTAAACTAACATGGAAGATCTATCCATAATACTACGCATATCATTGTTACTTAGTGAGATTTCACCGTTCTCTGACATCACAAATGACTCTGAGGCGTTCCCCAGTGATGTCAATTGTGATTATAGGACATAATTGTAGTCAAAATAAATCTTATGTGAAAAATTCACAGCGTTGATGATGAAATGATAATTTTGTGTGTGGATGGCCTGTCTTTTCACCGACGGCTTATCTGTGGATTTTCTTGGTCTCCCATTTTTCCTGGTGGGAGTCGAGGCTGATGCTACACCCTCCACATGGGCTGGAGGAAGGTGTCTCAGCCGAGAAGTGGAGTTAACTTGCCCTTTTCTAGGGACTTTCAACCTTGCAAAAATGTTTGCAGCATGTATATCCGATCTCGTCACTTTCGCGATATCAGTAAAGGAGTTAGGCATCGAATCTGCTACTTTCTAAAGATCGAGAATTCTTCGCCCTTCAATCTCACTCTGAGATGTGTAGGGATCATGATGATACATACTGGGGTTAGACCACGTCAATTACTGACATTCAACCGGAATAGAACCATTCTTATCTCCCCCTAACGGCAGGAAGTATGTCTCATAAAAGTGAAAATCTGCAAATCTAGCAGTAAATAGATCTCATGTCAAAATTTCTAAATAACGAACAATTGTTGACGATTTATAACCAACATAGGTACCTAATCATCGTTGAGGGCCCATTTTTGTACGCAATAGAGGAGTAATAGGCACATATACCGCGCAACCAAAGATGCATAGATTTGAAATGTCAGACTCATATCCAGTTACCAACTGGTACGCATTAAATGGTTGACATGTTACTGGTCTCAAACGAATAAACATAGTTGTATGTAACACTACATATCCCCAAGAAGATACCCATAAATTAGTATGCATTACCAAAACTCTGGCCACAAGTTGAAACCACTTGATTTGTGCCTCTGCAAGACCATTTTGTGAATGAACACGGGAACGAGATGTTCAACATCAATCCCAATTGATATACAGTAATCATCAAAAGATTTTGATGTAAAATCTTCCCCATTATCCAATATAATAGACCTGATTGGATTGTCCAGATGGTGAGCCTGAAGCTTAATAATATGTGCTAGGAATTTTGAAAATGCATCATTCCTTGTGGATATCAAAGCAACATGTGACCAACCCATTGATGCATCTACCAAAACTATAAAATATTTAAATGATCCATATTCAGGTTTGATAGGTCCACAAATACCACTATGATTTTTTTGCAAGAATGAGATATTCTCTGTGTTATCAACCGCAAAAGAAAGTCTAACCTGTAACTTTGCTAATGATAAGCTTTGCAAAACGAGCGATGTACATCTGAGATTGTCACTAAGGAATCTGGTGGAATAATACAAGGTGCCAAAATAGTATGTTGTTGGGGTTATGTTGTACTCATCTTAGTGACCGATCCCAGACTGAGAGGAGTAATCTCATCCACACCATCTAAACCTATGGTTTTGGGTATTCCCACATACTTCTTTGTTCTGAAAAATGGATGACCATGAGAATTTCTCAATATTTTGATCATCATATCCCGACCTACATTACCCAGTCGAAAATGTCAAAGCTTATATAAGTCTGAGTCACACACAATGGTGTGAGTGAACGTATTGGATTCAATGATCCGAACGGTAGTAAGATACAAACCACTATGAATGCTTATAAGCTTCTCCAGTATGCGCTTTCTACCGCAATTCTCGGAGGTAACACACAAGAATTAATAAGCTCCAAGGAACTCCGCATATATTAATAAATACGAATTTTCTTAATTTGATCTTTTTTTAGGACACATAATCACATCTCCACCATTCAATTTCTAGATACTAGTGTATAGATCACTTATGAAAAATTCCATCAAATTTGATGATCGTTTTAACTTCCAAAATCGTGATTTTTCGCATAGGAACATTAACGGTTCCGATTAGGCATATTACAGTCTGTTCATTAGTTTGATCTAATTAGGTACCTTAAATATCATCAAATTGGATGAAATTTTGCATAAGTGATCTATACACTAGTATCTAGAAATTGAATGGTGTATGTTAGTACGTGATCCCGTAAATGCACAAAAGTCGCACACATAGTCACTCCAAACGGGTCAACACAGCTCGTACCAAATGCAAGACAGCAACACAGACTTCAACTTTAAGCAAGGAAGCAACACCATCCGAAAGCCCACCCGCTCGGAACAACAAACGGAAGGTACCAGGACAGAACATGAACAAACAAGCAGGATCCCACATCGAAGAGCAATAAAAGACCTCATACTCAACTGTCAATATATACAACACATTTATGACAGTTACAAAGTACGCCCGTTACTCAACCAATACTATTGTTACGCTTCATACACTAACTTGAGCGTCGGAGAGTCGAAGGCGGGAACAACCCGTCAAGGCTTCTAACGACCGTTTGGTGTATTACTCTTAACAACAGGTAAAGGACGATATACGCGCGACAGCTCAGACTATCCGAATCGACCCCATTCGTACTTCTATTGGAATCCCTACGGAGTTTGGTAGAAACAGTGTAGATGTGATTATGTGACCTTAAAGCGAGTCAAATCAAGAAAAAAATTAATAAATTCGCATTTTATAATAAATGACGTCCTTACACTTTATATGTATATATATACAGGGTTCCTTGGATGCGGACCTCCGCATATATTGAAATATGCTAATTTTCTTGATTTGGCTAATGTTTTTATCACATAATCACATCTCCACTGTTCAGTTTATATATATATATATATATATATATATGTATAGATCAACTCTCTAAAGTTTATTCAATTTGATGATTATTTGTGTTCTCAAAAATTATGATTTACCACTTATATACATGGACCCTTTCAGTTTTATTGATTTCTATCCGTTCATTAATTTGATCTAGTTAGGTAATTTAACCACCACCAAATTGGATGAAACTTTGCAGAAGTGATCTATACACTAAGATCTAAAATCTAAATGGTGGAGATGTGAATTTATGACCTAAAAGTTAACCAAATTAAGAAATCCGCATATATTGAAATGTGCGGATCTCCGCACCTAAGAATCTCCATATATATATATATATACAGTGCTATCCAGCTAATGACCTCTGCATTTACTACAAAATGCATCTCCACCATTCAGATTCTAAATACTAGTGTATAGATCACATATGCAAAGTTTCATCCAATTTGATGATCGTTTGAGCTTTTAAAATCGTGATTTGCCGCATCTAAAAACATTAACGGTTCCGGTTGGACAAATTACAATTTGTTCATTGGTTTGATCTAGTTAGGTACCTTAAACATCATCAAATTAGATGAAATTTTGTAGAAGGGATCTATACACTAGTATATACAAATGGAATGATAGAGATGTAAGTATATTTTCAAAAAGTAAGAAAAATCAAGAAAAAACCAAAAAATGCGCATTTCTCAATAAATGCGGTCGTCCTTACATGATAATCCATGTATATATATATTTATATATTTTTTTTAAGGAAGCGGGTGTTGAGCTAACTCGTTGCTCAAACTGGAAATTTTATTGAATAAAAACTAAAATACATATAATGGAGGACAAAGAACCAAAACCATCCCAAGGAATAGTACAACGAGCCCACGCTCAATGACCAACCAACAAACAAGAAAACACATAATCTTCAATTAACGAAATCGATAAGAATGGAACATACTAAGATCATGAGTTTGCAAATGCTCTAGAAACCGAGGAATGATCCGCTACCAAACATGATCAGCTAGCATGGCCTCTCTACTGGCCAAACAATCCATAAGTTTATTACCTTCATGAAAAATGCGAGTGACATAAAGTTGAGTATATATGAGCACAAAACCTCAAGTAACTAACATATGAGCATAAGTAATCAGTAGGTTTGTTAATTATTAAGTGATAATCAAAGGATTTTTTAAAAAAAAATTCAGTGGCATTTCTCAGAATTTATGAAGTAATTTGCTTCAAGACTCTCTACTATGTCATTACTTAATTTACTTTCTCTTATTTACTTTGATAAGTGAATAAGAAAATAAAAAACACAAGAACTGTGAATTGTAATTCAACAATTTGTTTGTGAAGAAACTCCTCCACCAGCAAATAGGGTGAATGAAGGCAACAGATGAGCACTCAAGCATGAGTCCCCGCATAAGAAAGTGGTAATGGATCCGGTGGCACTTACAAAGATACTAGCAGAGAAGCGCCGAATGACTTTAATCTAGTTGGAGTGCATAGTTAGATAGGGTGTGGGAAACTCGATTTCTTTAGTTTAGCTATGTTTACCATAATATCAATGTAATAATGTAGATTACTTGTGAGAATTTATTTCTATCGTGTCATTAACCGTCGAACTTCTTGATAATTTATTAGCTCTTTGTTCTATCATTTTACTTTTTAAAAAAATATTATTTGAATATCATCCTATACCAAATTTGTAGTTTAATTTTAGTATTAAAGTCACCACTAGGCTTTGAACTTTTGCGGGGTGTCAATATGATGACCAAATTTTAAAAACTATTAGTAGTGTCCAAATTCTCAAAATCGTATAAATGTGATGCCTCGAACCATTTTCTGTCACAAAATAGCGACATGACAATATTTTTTAAAAAATAAAGAAGAAGTTTTTTTTCATTTTTCATATATTTTTTTAGTTTTTCTATCTTCTTTCTCTCATCCTATACAAAAATTGTCATTTAATTCTAAACAAATTTAAAAAGGGGAGGTAAAATTGACACTATGTTTTTAACATTTTATATCTCTCTTCTATATTTTTTTATGTGTATATTTTATTATACTTTTACATAAAAAACGAAGGAGGGTGTAGGATATAAAAAAAGGATTCCAATTTCAGTCCCATTAAAAAAAGAAAAAGAAAAAACGAAACGGAGTAGACACAGTCGTCTCCGTTTGGCCAGTCTACTGAAATTAAGACACGCTTTACATCGCGGCCAAACATCCCCACCCCCACCCCCCCCCCCCCCCCCCCCCCCCCCCCCCGCTCTCTCAGCTTTCTCTGTGATTTGACCGAGTTTCACAACCCCCTCATGGTCTCACTCGTTGAGTCGCTTTGACTCGCCAGCCAGAGTTTTCCGATTTCTTCACAGAGACACCCGAATCCCCTTCCTCTGCTTCTTCGCCATGAAGACCACATCGCGAATCGGCATCGACGTCTACGATTTCAACGATGAGGACGAGTTCCCCGACCAGGTCGCCAAATTCTCCGTCAAAATAAAAAACCCTAGCCACCGCGACCGCCGGAATTCGAACGACGAGTCTCTCCAAACCGGTGAGTTGCGTCCTCAATTTCAAATGCTAGTAGGTTTTGAATTCTCGGAAAATGAGTTCTCAGTGTTTAGGTTAATTCTTCGAATTAGGAGTTACCGAGTTACCTGCGGTAATGATTTCAAATTTCGCTTTGGCATATGAAGCTTGTGATCGCTGGCCATATCATGTAATATGTACTTTTAAGAGTTCTCTGTTCATGAGGAACAATTTTTGTTCTGTGAAGCTTGGAAGTGTTCAAATGAGGGTGGTAATTGATAATTTGGCTATTGTTGTTTTGAAATAACTTCATTTCTAATCAGTAGAGTGAGGGTGTTCAGTAGCGGGCAGTTCTTTGTGCTAATTTTGTTTTTGGTTGAATCTTTTACTAATTTTTGGATCTATACTTGGAAGAACTAGGTAATCGGATAAGGTTTTTAAAGGTTGTAGTTCATAGACTTAGAGGAACTCCTTCATTTGGAGGAAATGCTAAAGGAATACCCATGGCTATCAGGCTATGTACATTTTCCTCTTTTTTGTCTTCAATCTCACCTACTGTATATGTTTGTTGTACATGAAAAAATCTGTATATTTTTCTAGGTTCCGAAGAAGCCAATATTCAAGCAAAAGAAGCCAGCAGCATACCTTGTGTAGATGCTGATGCAATTGACAAGAACCACTGTTGTAAAGACGATATATCATGTTCCCTACCAAAAACAGTTGAAGAGGATCTTGTTACTGAGAAAGAGTATTTGAAATTGGATGCTGCAGCAGAACATCAAATACACATAGTCAGTACCATACCATGTGTAGCTGTTGACACAATGGACCATGATAATGCTATTTTACATTCCCATCTAGGCATAATGGAAGAAGATCTTGCTACGAGAAGAGATTATTCGGAGCTGAATGCTACTGATGAATCTAAATTTTTGAGTCATGTTAAACAGTCTGACTCTGATGACAATGGATGTAGAGATTTTCTCTGTGAACCAGAAAGAGGCGATTTAAACGCTCCCTCACCTTTCCCCGGGGTAAGCCAGTTGGACTGTGGTCTTATGGTATCCCCATCCAGTACACTTAACTGACACTTTGCACTTGAGTACATTCTCAGTGCATACATTAACAATCAAATCCAATTGTAACAAAACTATGATTTTGTGCAGAACCAGCCAATTGATGTGATATTGGAGGCTGATGGAAGCTCTAGTGAGCCGCCTTCAAGTCCCTTATCCCTTATTGAAGAAGATGAAGGTATTGATTATTAATGCTTATATTAGTATGCTTCATCATTTGTATTGTACAATGTTCTTACTAGTATATTTTGTTCACTCTCAGTTTCCATGGGTAATCGCGATGTGGGTGATTACTCAGGCAATTCCGAAATGGTAATCTTCCCTCTTACCTTATCACCATTCCTTCCAATGCATTGTGAGATTGGGATCAAACAAATATTGAATTTTATTATACAATTATGTTTTTAATTATCAAAAAAGATAAACCTGTGGTCTGCTGAACAATATTATAATGTCGTCAGTGGTTGTAAGAGTGTCTTTGTGTTTTATGTTAAAATAAATGCACATGAAAGAAAAATGGAGTTCAAGAGTGATATTTTCTTTTTCTCTACATGAGAGTTATATCAGACAGAGAAAGTGTAGAAGCGAAAGATGATATACAACGTAATGCTTCCTTGTAAAAAGTGGATAAAATTGTGCTGATGAGTCAAGGATTAATGGAGATGTTTTTTTTAATATATTTTTATATATATATTTTTACATTTTTGTGGATTACTATTTGATAATAGTTAGAGCATGCAAAATAATCTGTGCATTCACTGCCGTAGTGTCTACCTTATTGTTTATCTGTCTTTGTTTTCTTAATTCTTATTACTCATTGTTCTTAGATCATTTAAGGATTTATTCTATCCCATTTCTTACATGCTACAGTCGGTTGATGGAATGTATATTTGAGTTTCTCCATGTGAGTTGCCACTATGATATATCTTTGATGCTATTGTTGCTCTTGATTGCCCTCCTTATTAAGCTAAAGTGTATTACCTGACGAAGTGGAATGTGAGATCGCCAGCGAGTGAAATAGATGCTGTCTAAAATACAAGCCTTTCTTCTTGATGTGCTGAAAAGCTGCTTGTACTCCTAACTGGTTCTGTATACCAATTTGTGTTCACTGCTAGATGACCTTTGACATATTTTCATTTGCAAACTTTGCAGGATGACACAAATATGACGGTTGTTCTCTATCCTGATTATGTTGTATATCGGGATAGTTATTGCACAGGAGCCCAGGTGTTGATCTTCTCGCGCAGTTGCATCAAAATCAGTGGTTCAGCACCGTCTGAAAACGACGAAATTATAGATTTTGAATGGGGAGTCGACGATCTTGTCAATGTTGAGTGTCAGTGGTACCAAAATGTGAGTCCTGAAACTATCTTCTGGTGTTGCCATTTTACTATGCATGGTACTGAATGTATACAGTTTACTATGTGGTCTACATTCAGGCTGAGTTTGTCTTGATAAAACTCCGTGTACTATCAAAGGATGCAGCTCAAGATGATGGTGCATTCAGTACCTCAGGTCGGTGCATATGTACAAGTACAAGTTATCTTTTGCTTTTTTTGGTCTTTGTATGCATTTAGTAGGGCCGGTACCGTCTAAGGCTTTGGTAGGGTTTTCTCTTCATTATTCGATTATCATCTTTATTGAGTCCAGTATGATCAGACTCTCACTTTTCCTTCTGTGGAAGTCAGATATGTAAAGAGGAACCTGAAAAGTATAATTGAATATATAAATTCATGACATGAGTAAACCAACTACACAATCACCATTTGTGTGACTTAATGTTCTCTTGTTAATTAAGAATCATAAGAAGGAAATCAATGAAAGGTGATTTGCCATCCGGGTATCTATGACCCATCTTTCATATATATATATATATATTATTTGAGCGAGTATTATAGTGATGTGCTTCTTTCTGCTGAAGAAATTCAAGAAAGAGAAGAAGTAAGAGAATTAAAATATGTGAGTCTTCTTATGGTCATGCTTTTACCATTCATTTGAGACCTGATTTTGGGAGATGCTGTGGTTCTCTTTCCTTCCTATCCCTTTTTCCCCTAGGTATTGAGGAGTTGAAGATTGGAGTCGTTGAACCCAATTGGTCTCATCAACAAGAAAAAATAGCATATTTGAATGTCAAGTACTTGGATATATTGGACCCTGTGCAAATGTAAGTGTGTTTTAAAATGCTTATAATTGGTATTCATATCTGTGTTAGGATACTTCTCGTTATTTGGGTTTTGGAGGTGAACACAAATGCATCTAACAGTTCTTGTAGTTGTGTTTCTTTGTTGTCGTCGTGAGTTATGCTTATGTCAATAAGCTACATAAGTATGACCAGGAGTGTATCCCTTTCTGTGTTGAGCATTCATTACGGATGGATTGTAACAAACTATAGTATCACATTTTTAATTTGTTCATTACTACTAAAAGTGCAATTTAGAATAATCTTGTAAGACAGCCGTAATCTATATAATTGTTGATATAGACAATGAATATGTAATATGAAATCGCTTACTCAGTTGTTTCAAATTTTTAAGTTATTTCACTATAGTAGTTCAGCACAGTCTTAAATTCATCATTTTCCTTTTTGGTACAAGAAACATGGAAGTGGAAGATTCACTTGGGCACATGCATCATATTCCAAAGTGAGTTGAAGCGATCCATTTCATTAAACAGTAAACTTACTGTATTTTCTTTAGCTTTCTTTATTAATTCTTACTCTTTATTTTTTAATTATTGTGATGTAAAACTGATGAAATTTGATATGTTGGACAGTTTTGAAGAGGGTTTTGAAACTCTAGTATATCCAGAGGGGGATCCTGATGCTGTTTCCATTACTAAGAGAGATGTTGATCTCTTACAGCCGGAGATATTTATTAATGATACATTGATTGACTTCTATATCAAGTAAGCTTGCACATGCATATGGATTGTTTTATGTGCTTTACACACACATAACTGCTGTCCACTTGCATCTCTATGATCCTAACATCTAATATATTTTCAAGTTTTTGACAAACAAAATCAAATTGTGTTCCATTCTCGCTTATTACTAATGTTGTATTCTAGTCGACCATCTTTCTTAGATAGAACAATGCTCACCAAGATTTAGGATCTTTATCTTTCAAGTTGCTATTGTCACCTGTAGATGTAATAATGATTGGGTATTCCTAATTTCGTATTATCTTTCTAGATGACGTGAGCAAAAGGAAAACAAAAATAGATCTTAATAGATAGTAATCGGTAATTTTTAGGGGTGTTATATGGACCCTATAGCTACCCTAGCTACTGCTTATATTTCCAAATTAATGGGTGTTTGATCCCTCAGCCAAATTCACCTATGGCCAGTAATGGTAAAAATTAGTCTTCTGTTAAATTCAAAATTATTCTAGTTATGCTCCCCTTGATTCTTTACTTGTTTCCTTTTTTTTTGGGTAGAAGTTATGAGTCTGTGTCATCTAAAGTCCTATCAGTGTGTTTTCAATTAAATAGTTTCTTCTCAACCAATTGTTAGGTATTTGGAGAATCGTCTTCAACCCAAGGAAAAGCACAGGTTCTACTTTTTCAATAGTTTTTTCTTCCGAAAGCTGGCTGACCTGGACAAGGATCCATCTAGTGTTTCTGGTGGCAGGGCTGCTTTCCAACGTGTTCGTAAGTGGACTAGGAAAGTGGACTTGTTCGAAAAGGATTACATCTTCATCCCTGTAAACTTCAAGTATGATCACATGTCCAAAGTGCTTGCCTCTTAGCTCAATTTATTCATGTGCTGATATGTGATATTTGTGTTTTTTTTTATGGCAGTCTACACTGGACTCTTGTAGTTATATGTCATCCCGGTGAAGTGCATAGATATAAAGGTACGTTATCTGTGATATGGCCTATGCACATTGATTGTAACCTCATTTTTCCTTAATATATGTTTGTTTGTCTACTTTCAGTTGGAGAGTCAGGCAAATCAGATAAAGTACCTTGTATATTGCACTTGGATTCTCTCAAAGGAAGTCATACGGGTCTCAAAAATCATGTTCAAAGGTATATTTTATTTTCTCATGGATTTTGTTTTGAAGAATATAGGGGTGGTTCATTTCGTTTCATTTCATATTGTTCATGTATGGATTATACAATTTTGAAAGGTGAATAATGGGTTTTGATATGGGATGTAGTTCCTTCCAAAATAATAGTGGAAAACAAGACTTTGCTTCACAATGATGCACAGTTATATACTGAATTTCGTAATATTCTCTTTACCCAAAGTCGTGAAGTTGAGGCTTATTTATATATGATACACGTGTCCCGATCATCGCGAGTGTAGTCATTAGGTTCCTTAACAATATTTATCTCGACAAAGTATCAGCTCAGTTGGAAATGGTCTGGTCAGCTAAGTTAAATAGTGTGCTGTATAAAACTGAACGATAGTTATGGTAATCAATACTTGGTAGAAACAACCTTCACAAGGCGAAAGTGAGAAGATGCCTCTACTTTAATAAATGGAATATGTTTTCTCATGACCCTCCCTCATATACATAAATCCACATTTCCATATATCTATCAAGATCATCTTCAACAGCTTTTTAATTTCTCTATAATAGGGGAGCAAAAGCTAAAACCTCTGAATATATCTGTCTCCAACTACAACAGTTTCTTTATGATTCATTGACTACTGCTGCATGTATGAAAATAACTAAATAACTTAGTTGAGAGAGAAAGGGCTATAGAGAGGGGGGGGGACTATGTGAAGTTTAAACACAACAAGGGTTTAGAGTTATTGAGTATGTTTAGAGTTTCTTTTTCTAAGATATAAGAGCAGCTCCAACAATGTCACCTAAAATTATTGCACTTCGTTCAAAAATATAGCTGAACCTATTTTAGCTAAGCACGTGTAAAAGTTTATCCAACAATGTTACTTTATAATATAGCTATATTTGAACAAATGCTTACTTTTGATTGGTTAATATAAAAGATATTACTTGTTAAATTAATTGTTGATTGCATTTACACCTACAAGGAAATAATTAATTACATTGTTGATTTCATTACCTAACTCATGTTTCGGTATCGAAATAGGGTATGGAAACGTGAAATATTGGGATTGACTATAATAGCGAATGAGATAGGGGATCTGCTGGAGTTGATTATAAAGAAAAATTCTTAAATTGTTACTAAATTGACTTAAAGGCGGATCTGCTGGAGTTGTTACTAGTCTGTGGGTTTTAACACAATATAGTCTGCTTGTAGCATTAATAATATTGGATATCGTTGAAAACAATTTCGCTTAAGAACAAGTTAATTGATAAATGTATAGAAACACCAAAGGTGGATGGAATTTGCAAAGCATCACAGCATAGACATGCATTGTATTACTGCTGGTGTGTGCTCAAACTTCTGAGTTCATGGTGTACCATTTCTTTATATATATGCCTTCCTTTCATTACAACTTTGGAATTAAACATTCTGAACTTTGATAGCAATGCTTGACCTTGAAATTGTAGTTATTTATGGGAAGAGTGGAAAGAAAAAAAGGAGACATCTGAAGAAATTGCATCAAATTTCCATAATCTGCGATTTCTCTCACTGGAGGTATCGGTCAGTTCTTTCTAATAGTTGTAGATGGGGAGTGAAAGTATTTCCTAAAAAGTTGCTTTAGAGATACTCTAGTAAATGATTGGATGGAATGTTTCGGGTCATATGATATTTGCAACTTCTTTCTGCATGAAGCAACTTCTTTCTTCTCCTCATCTTTAATAGTTATAGAAAAGATAATTGCAAACATTATTACTTGATTAAATATGGCCGTTAAGTTATTTTTTCAATAACTTAATCAACGCTCTGAGTTAATTAAAATGGTCTAAATCAAGAATTTAATATACTAAGAGCAATATTAAAACACAGAAAATTTTGAAATTCAAAATAGGAGCTAATGTCTTTTATTCTCCACCTCCACCTGTCTCGGGTTCACTATAGAGATCTCCAATTGTCATCAAGTATCCTATATTTTTTTTCTTCTGAAAACAGAATCGGATTTTACCCGTGAGGCTAGGAATAAAGATAGTATCCTAAAGTATGTCTCGGGTTCAAGTTCTCATATGCAAGTGAGACATCCCATCCCAAAGTCACAAAGTCATACATGTTCTGTCTTTCTTTTTCTTTGCTTTTCTCTTTTTCTTACTGCCCGCATCACAAACTCATACATGTTCTTCTATGTTTTTCTTTTTCTTTGGTTTTCTCTTTTCCTTGCTGTCCGCATCCTCCATGCTACCATTTCTTCGCAAAATAGATCTACACTTTTTTACATGTAATAATTTGGTTTATGAAAAAGAAAGACTTATTATCTTCATTTTCTTCTCTTGTATGTTACAGATATGTTAAACATTTTGGTTGTTGCCGATTGAATAATGTTCAAATTTTGATACTAGTTACCTTCCTTTCAGCTACCGCAACAGGAAAATACGTATGATTGTGGCCTGTTTTTGCTTCACTATCTGGAGCTTTTTTTGGAGCAATCTCCTGCTATTTTCAATCCTTTCAACATAAATAAGTTCTCCACCTTTGTAAGTGGTCCACTTTGTTTCTATAACTCATTCATTTAATTATTATTTCACTTTCGTACTTCTTTATATATATGAATAGGAATTTCAGCCTATTATCAAATAAATACAAGCTCTAGCTTCTGTTTGTAGTATCACAATTAAAGTGTTTAGGGTGAAGCTTATAGATTCTTTTCAATACACCAAGGACTTTCTATTCTTCTAAACATTTAGATTGTTTAAATGTCCAATATGTGTGTTCAAAGTTTCAAACACCAATCACTTCAATTGGAAACATAAGATAGTCTTAAGTTATCTGATGAATTCAAGCAAAATGAAGTAATGAATGAGAATGTGATAGCTTAAAATACAAAGGATAAGACGTAAAATATCATAGGTATTTTAAGGGTTTGGAGAGTGCAGCAGTAGTTTAGCATTCATTTTGTTTTGCTTTCAGAGGTGTTGGACCCAGTTTCTGTTCTTTTGAGTTTTGCATCTCTCTTTTTGTGTACTCGTCCACTATGCTTTATATCCTTCTTATTCATTAGAAGGATTTTGTTTTTTTTCTGTTCCAAAAAATAAATAAATAAAAGAAAGGCACAGGATAAGAGAAATTCTCATTCAGATAACTGTTGGATAAAATTCAACCACCTAAACTTTCATATTTATGTTCTTGATGACAAGTGTTATGATGCTCATACACATGTTAGTGTGTTTTTCGAATGTGAATTTTCAACTTCTATCATTTAAGCAGGGTGCTTTAACCTGTACAGTGGTTTATCTTTTTTCCATACTCTTGCACTTTTACACTTTCTAGTGCGAACCTTAAGTAGCTTAAGTGCATGTTCACAGTCTTTATGTTATGTATCATAATTTGCTTGTAATTACATGTTCTCTTACCAGCTCAATGCAAATTGGTTTCTTCCATCTGAGGCTTCTCTCAAGCGCAGTCTTATCCAGAGATTAATTTTTGAGCTCCTTGCGAATCGTTATCAGGAAGTCTGTTTGCCAGCTTGCACTGATGGAGACCAGGCCAAATATAATGCATGTAATCAGCTTGAAACTAGTGTGAAGTATCTTTCAGGAAGATCGAGTCCTGTTGTAGCTCTTCAAGCAACTTTATCAAGTTCTCAATTAGACCAGGGAATTGAAATGACTCTGTTACCTACATCTTCTCAAAAGAGTTCGGAATGTGTTGGTGATGCAGGCCTGGTTCTCAGGGAATTTTTTCAGTCTGGAGACACTGCAGGTTCACTATTTGGTCAATGTGGATCCTTTCAACAGAAATCACCTCTTTACCATCCTAAGGGAGCCTCACCACCCGTAGAGGTACAATTTTTTTCCTCTATTATAGGGAACACTTCCTCTTTTTTTGGTTTCAACAATTCCTCTATTTAATTGTGAGATATCTGGGATCAGAAGCTAGAGCTTGATTGATTATGGCTTTTAAGGCTCTTCTTTGGATGTTTTTAATGCTTTTGTTTAAAAACCATTTAATATCTTTTTTTTCTTTCCCTTTGCTCAAATAATAAAAGCACTAAAACTATTTTGTGGCTATATGGAGATGGGCTGATATTTTCATTATGAACCCAATAGTAGAAAAATACATATAAACATATATTGGGGGCCTGCTTGATGAGGACCATTACAGTAAGCACCAAGTAAGGACTTTCAAATGAATGGCTGAATAAATATTTTTTTACATTTTAGTTTGATTTTCTAGATCAACAGGACACTCATCTAAACATTGATTTGAAAGTCCTTACTCTTCATTTTTAAGGCCCTCAGTAGGGTAATTCCCACGTATAATGAGAACTTACATGTGTATTAGATAATTAATTGAAGAAAATTGCAAATCCATCGATTTCTTATACAGGAAAAACTCCAAACCGGAGAGCAGCTTACTTATCCGGCTCTGGGAGACACTGGTTATCAGGAAATATTTGGACTTGCATCCCGAACTTGTGGTGTCCCATGCTCATCAACATCCTATAGAGCTGAGACTTCAGATACCCTAGGGATCTGCGAACAGGCACCAAATGGAAACGTTGATGCATCCCATGAACGATCAGATTGTGCCTCTGATCATTCTGAAGATATAGAGATCATTGAAAATAGAGCAGCAGGAGAAGATTTAGGTCCAAGCCAGAAAGAAGACATGAATGCACATAATTATCCATCACTGGCGGGTGTGAAGTATGCAGTACATGCCCATGTTTCTGGTTTGAGTGAATTGCAGACTGTTTCGATGACTGAAGAAGTTTCTCAGGAACATGAAGAGGTGGATGGACATGTAGATGGAGGTCCAAGTCAGACAGAAGAAAGTAATCTACCAACTTATTTATCAAAGGAAAATGTAATGTGTTTAGCAAATGGCCTTGCATCTGGTTCAGGCAAGGTGCAGAGCGCTTGCGTTATTGAAGAAAGTTCTGTGCACCAAATGATGGTGCATGATGGAAATGAAAATGGAGGTTCACTTCCCTCTTCCCAAGAAATATCTGATATACCAATGCATGAAGCAGCTTTCATTGTAGGCAATGTTACAATCTCATGTGATGATGTGCAAATGTTTCATGATGGTTTAGTGAGCGAGTCACAAGAGCCTAAATTGGAAGAGCCAGAGTCACAAGAACCTGAATCACAAGAGCCTAAATTGGAAGAGCCAGAGTCACTAGTACCAGAATCACAAGAGCCTAATTTGGAAGTGCCAGTCTCACTAGTGCCAGAATCTCAAGAGCAACAAGCTGCAAAGAGAATGAAGGTTGCACCTCCAGTTGAAGGGGAAAAATGAGTTGCATGAAACTTTCTCAGGATTACGATTTAGTGGAGGGCATAGGTGGATCGTTTTATATCTCATGTAGATTCTTGTGCATAAGTATTCTGATAGGTTATTTTGAATGCTATGAATAGCCAGGGTCAAATGGTGACAATGGAAGGATGTTACTGTTGTCACTTGAGCAAGGGAGGAATCTGAATAGGAGGAATGTTTTGAAGTGTTAGCCAGATTTCTAACATTTCTTGGATTGATTGAAACCACACTGTTGTCACTTGGGCAAGGGAGGAATCAGAATAGGAGGAATGTTTTGAAGTGTTAGCCAGATTCCTAACATTTCTTGGATTGATTGAAACCACAATCCAACTACGTCATTCAACCATTGATTGTCTCATAGAATGCGTCCCTCTTGGATAAAGCAGTGTTGATTTAGGATTTTATGGCCAACTGATCCATTTTGGAGAATAGTATGTAGAAAAACCACTCCCTATATAGTGGAATTAATTAGTTTTATGGCCTTAATTGCTATATAGTATGTATCTTTGAATTATAAGCTCTTCAAATTGAAGATAAAGCTGATTCGTGTTGATATGTTTTGTGTGTAGAATAACAAGGTTCATGGTTCTTTATATGGACCTCAAGTCATATCCCTATTAGGAATATCTATCATTCTATACAGAGTAATAGAATCACATGAGAATATGGAAATCTATGTACCTTACTAAGAAAAAATTATTACACATTATATTTAGACATATTTTAATATGTATCATAATATTTGCATGTTATTTTTTATATTTCTCATCATTGTGTGACATTCTGATATCACTCGTATCAGTGTGGAATCGAACTAGGTTTACAATCCTAGGGACAGATCGAAATTGAAGTTAAGAGTAATTAAAACAATTTCTCTATAATTTTTGTAAAATGGGGAAGCAAAAATCGAAATCTCCAAAAAAAATTATGCTTTAACTCCAACAACTTCCTTATTTTACAGATTTATGTATTTATTATAACTACATTTTTTTATTATAACAATAATGTTTTTTATTGACTTGTAAAAATGTTCTTGAAAGAGCTTTAAGAGACATTGAGAATCGCAAAATATTAATGATAGCTTCTTTCTCAAAATTTTGAAGGTTGCTGTAAATTTAGAGAATACTGTCTTCTCTTTCATGTTTTTTATTTTATTTTAAGAAATGCGATAAGAAGCTATTGGAGTGAAAATATTCAATATTTTTTAAAATTATGTTTTTTCTGTATTTTGGGAAGCTGTTGTTCAAAGTGGATCCAACAGTAAGAAAGGCTATGGATCTCATGATTGGACAAAAGGCCCAAACCTCAGTGTTCTAATCAAACACTTGCGTGACAGTGGATTGATCCCCAAGTTAGTCCGACTTCAGTTTGGAATAGACCCAACGGTACTCTCTCTCTCTCTCTCTCTCTCTCTCTCTGGGCCAGTTTCACTCTTGTTTCATATTCACTTTTGAGTTTCGACCAGAGAGAGAGAGAGAGAGAGAGAGAGAGTCCAGTAGTTCACTTCTGTTTCCTATTCAAGTTCACTTCTCTAGGATTACTAGTTCTCCCTGTTCTTTCTTTCTTTCTTTCTTTCTTTCTTTCTGGGTCTTAAAGACCTAATCTTTATTTGCTTCATTTTCCACCACCATCATCCACTACAACTTCAACTACGGCTAGTAATGATGATAACAAAAAGAGAAAGAGGACTCGTAGTAGTAGTAGTGGTTGTGATCATGATAACACAAGAAAGCAGAAGAGAAAGAGAGAGAGAGACTGATCGTTGCGATGAGGAACAAGCTGCTTGCGCCACCAGTGCCGTTGTTGATCAACAAGAAAAGACTAATGATGCTTCCGTAGCGGATCAGCTGGATATGCAGGTGGTGCGCTAATGAGTTTCACAGATCTATTAGAATTGAATGTTAGATGAACCCAGTGGAGTAACTTAAGCTGGCCATAGAGTGATGATCAAGTTCTTTGATTAAAGATGCACAGTTTTGTTTGTCTTTGTGAACAAGTTTCGTAAATATGTAGGAATTTTATTGATGGTAGTATTGTTGTTGAAAGTTTCAAAGGATTCAAAGGATAATTCCAACACCGATTGTTATAAATCAAAGGAGTCTTGTTGTAAATTCAATGAAATTAGTATCTTATATAGTGATAGTAGCTATATGTATTTTAATTCACTAAAGCACCCTGTTGCAGTTCCAATCATTCAATAAATTTGAAATTTGCTATATGTATGTCAGAAATTGTTGGACAGTCTCATTACGCTATGAGTAGGACTACTTCTTTTAGTCCATGACTTCTGATTCAACACAGAAACATTTACATTCATGACAAGCTCCAAAAAATCAATTTCATGAAAAACCAGATTAAAGGAAAAATCATTTGGTCTAGATCAAAAACATAAATGAAAACCCGAAAAACAGAATTGCTATTGTATCAGTGTAAGAGGCTTCCTAGCTGGAATGGGAAACAACGATAGCACAATGCTTATCTGAGTTATCTCTGGTTTAGCATCATTCAAAAGCTAAACAATCATCAGGTCTGATAGATAAGCAACACAAAAGCTAAAGAGATAAAATGAATGGTTTTTCATCTTGCTAGATTTTGTGTACAAATATACGTTGTTGCAGCTTTTACAATGGTCTCACCAGTAATCAAACAACTATATTGTAATGATTTTAAGTGGACATTTACAAATTTTTATAATTCATAATTTATATGGTCCCTTTAATATCCAGGATGAAAAGGATGGTGACCTTGGTGGTTTAGCAGCTCTACTGATCACTCCACTGACAAGCTAGCTAGAACATATCCTCACATTTGAAGTTACTAGCTAATTTCATTGATCAGAATGTAAGTAATCCAAAATGAATGATTGGTCCATAGGAACAATATCGTCAGGGTCATTATCTTCGGCAAAAGTAAATGCTTCATCTTCGTTCAGCAGCTGGCCTGCTGCTGCATCATACAAATTCCTTTTTTGCTTTGTGCCTCACTAGACCCATAACTACTAGAACGAGAAGAAGAAGAAGCCACTGAAGACATCGTGCTACGATCAATGAATTAACAAAAATTCCAATGGAAACTACAGAAACATTTTTTTTTTAAAAGAAAAAAGTAGTGAGCAACTATCATGTACAAAGGCTATCTTCCCAGGTAGGTTAGGAATGTGTGTAGCCTTTCCCAAATAAAACAGAAAATGTGCCAGTACTGGACTCTTAAAAAACATCAATGACCCAAGATAACCGTGGGCCTCATTCTAGGTCCAGCCCAGCAGATTGGGTCCATTTGATGAGGATATCCACACCATAAGCTCCATGCATCCTCCTTCCCTGTCCAGCTTTCCGGGTTAAAAAAGTTAAAAACTTGGATCCGACTCCACTCCAGTCATAGTCACACTGCTTTGGTTTCTCTCCGAGGCTTCTCAAATCCCATCACATCATGATGAAAGTTTAAAAGGGGAAGTATATATCTTTTTCTTCTTCTTCTTCTTCTTCGTTTCCGATCAAAACCCATGAAGCTTTTGTACCAGTCTCAGTCTCAGAGAGCCGCCTTGGCTGGCCTTTTCGTGCTTCTGTTTCCGACCATGTTGCCGAATCTGTTCGGCCCATTAGGCCGTGCCTCTCCTTCTATCTTCTCTGTAAGTTTCTGATCAAAACTAGTCTCAAGTTTTCAGCTTTATCGTTAATGGAAATGGGAAATGAACCCATGTGTGCATTGCAGGAATGGAATGCTCCCAAGCCCAGGCATTTACATCTTCTTGAGGCAGCTTTATCAACCCAATCTGTGGGTTCTCTTTTGCTTTCTCAATTTTTGTTATTTGTTTTGTTTTTTTATAAGAAGTTTTGGTATGTGGGTTTGGTTTTGGTTCTAATTGGATTTGTTTGTAAAATTTTGTTCAATGTGTTTAGTCTGATGAGCATCAGATCAAAGTTTGGGCTCCGTTGGTCGATCAAGGATGGAAACGGTGCGCTGAAGAACCGAAAAGTGCATCGTGTAAGCGCTAATAGGTTTTCTTTTTCAAATGGGGATAGTGATTTGACTGTTATCTGATAAAATTGCATTGGTTTCTTGTAGTGTTGCCAAAAGTATCAAATGGGTATATTCAGGTTTTCCTCGATGGGGGATTGAACCAGCAGAAAATGGGGGTGAGTTTTTAATATTTCGCAAGAAAATTGTGGCTGAAGCATGTCTTTTATAGATTAAGAGGTTTAAATTAAATTGTTTATTTACTGCAACATTGTAGACGATTGAATTTGTAAAGTTAGAATGTCTGATCAACTTTGTTTGGATCTTTTACAAAAAGATTTGTGATGCAGTTGCTGTTGCTAAAATTTTGAATGCAACTCTGGTTCTACCGCACCTTGAAGTTAATCCGGTGTGGCAAGATTCTAGGTATATAGTGAGTAACCTAACCTGGAGACTTTTCTAGAATGTATTATTCCCTTAAAAGCTGAGCCATTGATGTCAAACTCTGTGTGCTTTTTGCAGTTCCTTTGAGGATATTTTTGATGTTGATCACTTCTTAGAAGTCCTACATAATGAAGTTTCTATAGTAAAAGAACTTCCTAGTGAATTCTCTTGGAGCTCTAGGGAGTATTATGCTACTGGCATTCGTCCTACTAGAATTAAGACAGCACCTATTCATGCTTCCGCTGAGTGGTATCTGGAAAATGTGTTGCCCACTATGCAAAGGTTAGTAAATGCTTCTAAAACTTACTAGGTATATGAAGTCATTGCTTATAGTTTAATACTTTAGAAGATAGTAATTTGTGTTTTAGAATGCTAAGATCATATGCTACTATCGTCAGAGACGGACTCAAAGGTGAGCTGGGGTATGCTGCAGCCCACCCAAGATTTTAAGTCCACAAAAAATTACAAGTATGCATATTTAAAAAAAAAAAAAATTTGTCCAGCCACTTCAGCCCAAGCCGACAATCTTTTCGACTTTTCTCCAACCTGATCGTCTCTTATACAAAATAATCTCACCTCCATACAGCCATACTGATCTTCTTGGTGGAGGCGTGGAGGGCATTGCAATCTTGATTTATGCACTCTTTCTGAGTTATGTCAAGAATTTGTTTATACACGTACACCATTCATGTTGGTTGAGAGACTACTCCGTCTAGTGATGACTCTTCCTGTTTCTACAGCTACCACAGAGAGGGTATTTTCAGCAATAAAGCTCATTAAGACCCGACTTAGAAGCAAAATGAGTAATGCTTTTCTTGCAGATTTAATGACAGTGCATATTGAGAGAGAGATTGTTGATACTATAGATTCAAATTCGGTTATTGATGAGTTTTATGCTTTAGATAACCGTAGAGCACAACTTAAGTAGTCTATTTTTATTTGAATTGAAGTATATTTGACTTGTTTCTCATTTTCTATTATTTGTCAGTATTCTTTTTTTATATTTTATTTCTTCGCTTCATAGGTAAATTTAGTATACCCCAATTTTCATTCTTGAGTCCGTCTCTGACTATCGTATGACTCGTATTCACAAAGCTTGATCCCCCCTGCCCGCCCATATTGGGGCTAGTCCTGGGAACTAATTTTAACCACTATTGATGACATCTAGTGTTTGGCAGAAAATTGTTAACAAAGAGTACTTTCTGGAAGATAATATTAAAGTAACATGATTTAGAGCGATAAGATATAAGATATTTGGTTAGGCCACCATTTTGAAGTTAAGTTATATTATTACTTTATCTTACATTATACAACTGAGCTACCAACCTTCAGTATATTCATGAAGGTGTATTATTGATGCAGACATGGAATTGCTGCTATTTCCCCATTCTCTCATCGTTTGACTTTCGATAATTTGCCTGAAAGCATCCAGCGCCTACGTTGTAAAGTCAACTTTCAAGCTTTAAGTTTTGTTCCTCATATCAAGGAATTGGGTGAAACCCTTGTTAATCGTCTCCGCAACTCGCCTATGAGAAAGTCAGAAGCTGATTCACAAGATGGAAGAAATATCATTGATAAACAGCGAGCAGGGAAGTTTGTTGTCTTGCATCTTCGCTTTGACAAAGTATGTTCTTTATCTGCTTTGTATGTAGCATCTTTTCATTTTGAAAAATTGAAACTTTCGGATCCATTTGTTGATAAATCTTTTGTTTTTGTATTTTTCTTTAAACTGTTGATAAATGTTGATAAATCTAGTTGTATTAAAAAGAAGATAAATCAAACTTTGTTGATGAAAGTTGGTAAGTGACTTTACTTCTCCCTTAGTTGCAGTGAGCTGTTTGATTTCCGGCGGGTATTTGCTAATATCTTCTTTGCCTGCACATATTTATACAGGATATGGCTGCTCATTCTGCCTGCGATTTTGGTGGTGGTAAAGCTGAGAAACTTGCTCTAGCAAAATATCGACAAGTTATTTGGCAGGGAAGGGTACTTAAATCTCAGTTTACAGACGAAGAGTTGAGAGTTCAGGGACGTTGCCCATTGACGCCTGAAGAGATTGGACTGCTGCTGGCTGCTTTGGGCTTCAGTAATAGCACCCGTCTCTATCTTGCTTCCCACAAGGTCTGTAACTTTGTATTGAGTATACTAAATTTCTATGTTAACTGGCCTGACAGCTAAGGGTCCGTTACCAGCCTTTATTTGTTAGTAAAGTGAGTAAGTCGGGTTCATATGGTTCTTAACTTGTCAGTAAAACGTCAAACTGCATCTTCAGTTGGGATTTTGAAATGAACAAACAAGTCTACTTTCCTTTTTTCCAGGTTTATGGCGGAGAAGCAAGGATCTCGACTCTGAGAAGACTGTTTCCCCTAATGGAGGATAAGAAAAGCCTGACCTCTGCAGACGAAAGGGCCAAGGTTGAAGGGAAAGCTTCTCTGTTGGCTGCTGTTGACTATTATGTGAGCATGCAAAGTGACATTTTCATTTCTGCTTCTCCGGGAAATATGCACAACGCTCTGGTAAGATTATTAGTTTGCGAATCTCAGTAAATGTTTGGGTTTTATAAGATTGTGGTGGGTAAGCCACTCAAAGATGAGTGAAACTTAGTAATGCTCTGAATGTCAAGACCCCTATATTTAAAATGACATGTCACTGGATTAATCATTTACTCTAGTAGATGTCTAAAACATGACCCGACATGATCATATTTGTATTGTCAGGTGTGTCATCGAGCTTACAAGAACTTGAAGACTATTAGACCAAGCATGACCCTGTTAAGTAAGCTATTCTTGAATGAGAGTATGGAGTGGTCAGAATTCCAAAATGCAGTTTTGGAAGGGCACAAAAACAGACAAGGCCAGATCAGGTTGAGAAAGGAAAAGCAATCTATTTACACATATCCTGCACCTGATTGTATGTGTCAAGCTTAATTGACATCAACATCAGAGGCGGTGGTTGGTTTATTGCAAGTAGGTTTTTGTAGGTTGTCACTTTTGTAGTCTTTTTTTCTTTGAGCTAATTATTGTAAATGATGCCTGAAAGGCAAGCCTAGTGGAAGATGAATCCTATATGAGCATAGCTACTGCTTCTTTTGAGATCACTTGTGTAAAGTTTTGAATAGGCTATAGTTCTTTGGAGAAGGCGCCAACTATTTCTCAGCAGCATAGTGAACTTGAGCTTTTATTTACAGACAAATATACAGCCTTGTTCTTACTCTTGCTCGTACATGAATTAACTCAGCTGAACTTGTGAGACTGTCATGTTGATTTCAAATTGACTCGCATATTTCCATTTCAACATATCAAACAAAGGATACAATGTAATGCCAGCTTCAAAAACTCAGCGGCATGCTCTTTTACACGTGAAGAATAAGACTAAGATAATGGCATCAGTAGTCTTCTTTGTACTGCTGTTCACTTGGCAAGGCTCTAGAATGCAGTCATCAGTCTATCACATCTGTGCCAAGAGAAGCACTGCCAGCATTACGGCTGGTGGTGAATTCTTTTATTTCAGTAGGAGATGTAGCCATGTCTTCCTCAATCGGAAGTGTTCGCTTTGAGCCCTCTAATGCAACACCAAGAATGATATTCTCTTCTAAGGGAGGCCGTGCTATAGATGGTGATGCAACATCTTGCTTTGCCTGCGAATTGGCCAGAGGTACATCAGTCTTTCCACCACCCACTTCAGTTGAAGTAACCGGAGCTTTATTAGGCGTCACTTTTTCAGTAGATACATCTTTTGAATCAACTCCCTTCTTCTCAGCAAATCTTGTCGTCTCATTCTTGGCCTGCAGTAATTCAGACGTGTTTGGCGATGAACCATCAGATGCCAAATTCTGTGCTTGGGGTTCAGATGTTGGCATTTCCGAAGTCTTGGAATTTGTGCTCGAGTTGGAAGTTGAAGTTGCCTTTTCATCAGTTTGCAGAGGACTTGATTTAGTGTCCTCCTGGTCTCCATTTATGCGAGTTGAACGATTAGAAGCCTTACTTTTGTCATCACTACTGATTCTGTAAGATGGCTCAATCAGTACATATGGACGACTGTTACGCGCTGTAGAGCGACCAAAAATAGTGTCAGCAAATGGCACATTTTCCAAGTCAGCATCACCGTATACTTTCTGAACTGTGCGGAGGGGTGTAGCAAGTCGAGCACGGTGATGGCTAACAACTCTGAGAAGATCCAAGAGTATTGCCTCCTGTAGATATGCATTATATATTTTTAGGTTTTATACTTTTATACAAGATAACATGTGAAATTCAAACAAAGAAGCTCAACTTTGCATTGATTAAGGAAAATATGTTGTTTTATCCATGATATCATAGAACTCAGGGCTAGCTAGACATCTGGTCAACTATACAAAGTATACACTCTGCTTAACACTGATCATAGGGCAAGCACCACTTCTTAAGAAAGGAAACCATAATCAAATAGCAGAACAGCAGCACAGATCCAGGTTAGGTTGTAGTATTCCATTCTACCAAAAACTCTCAGCATGAATGTCAAAGTTCATCTATCATTTCACTTTTCACTAATTTCAGATTGCAACCTTTTTTTCAGATGGACCATTCATAAAGATGATATAAGGAAGTAGTACTATTACAGTTTTACACTTGCCTTTACGCAGAGATACTCCTCAATGTGAGATGTTTTCACAAAGCAAGATACCAAAATCTGCAATAAAATTGGACCACTAATCAGAAATTCATCCTCAAATAAGAACCCATAATATATTCATACCAGTACAGTCCGCACTGCAAGTTACTACTTATGGAAAGGGAAAGGAAATATATGAGGGGGAAAGAGCAGAGAATACAATTGCAAAAAAAAAAGAAAAAGAAAAAAAAAACAACTTATAGACTGGATCGTGCTGTATTAACATTCACGTATCTATATTAGAAATATTTAATTTCTCACAACCCCAAAAATACCAGCATAAAGCCCTACCATAAGAGACTGATTCTCTGGATTGATATTGTCCAAAAAAACTCTTCTATGCAACTTTTGCTGCTCTACTTGAGGATTTTTCGCTAAAACCTTGCGCATATCAGCTACAATATTCTGGAGGCAGAAATAGAATGGCTCAGATTCTTCAATGAGATGAAGAACCAACACAAACATCTTAAAGCACAAGATTCAACCGAACAGTGAACTGAAATTCTACTCACATTAATTTTATTGACATCCAAATGACTAATGGCTATGTAGTTCTTAATACGCCAATGAGTCTTCTGGCTAAGATTCCTGACCACGCTCACAGTGAACTTGTGGTTTGGAATGTGAACTGCTTCACGATCATCGCCTCTTATAATTGTAGGTGACCACCACCCCACATGCTGGCACAATATAACAAGTTTAGCAATAAACTTAAAAGGCTAAGTTCACCTGCAGCATTTCTTTAGCCAGTTATCCGACCAATCATAGTAACCATGCAAATGAATTTACGTTTATCCGGGTAATCACTTAATACACTTTTCCAATTTATGAATTACTAATGAAGATGCCTACAAACCTCAACAGTACCAGAAACTTCATAGCCTTCAATCTTAGTCTGAATCCATTCATTGACAACAAATGGTCGTGTGGCATGGATCATTACACTGGAAAGGAAATTTGTGAATATCTGCGTCCAAAACAAACAAGGTGTACAGTTAAGAAATTCATGATTCTAAAATAGCATCTCAAATATTAATTACGGTACATATGGATAATTAACTGTTGTTATGATAAACAATGATAGCTGTTTCAAATTCAAAGAATAGAGGAAGAAAGAAGTTTACCTCACGACCAGCAAGGGTGAGCAATACTGTGCCAAGACCACCAGCTGTTAGCCATTTCTGGGTTGAAAATCCCAGCAACTCCATAAACAATGACACTGCAGCAACCCACACGGCAGAATAAACAGCTTTTCCAGCAAAACTGAAGCCCATCTGCCCAATCAAGAACAATCACTGGCTAAATGAAATGATCTTTTTACCCTCAAGATAGCTAAACTATAATACCAGTACACAACTTTCAATACCAGAAAATTGATTAGGAGAGGAAAAATATGCAGTAATATTATTCAAAGATGATAGAAGAGGTGAAATATTATATCAGAGGTTTTATCACATCTGCTCATCTTCATCCTCTTTGGATAGCCTTTAATCCTACTTCATTTTTAGTATTATTCAATGGAAAAGAAGTTCATCTTTCCAGGATCAAAAGCAATTATAATGGCAAAGAAAGTTGCCTACTAAATGTAATATAAACATACATTTCTGGTTTCACTTGGGTCATTTGTCTCAGCAAAGAACTTCTGTGCTTGCTGGTTCAAGCTGCAAATAGAAAAGTAAGTCATAGAAAATCAACCTCTAACCTCCAAACCACAGTCAACAATCAACAAGATAACATGGATGCTTCAATTTATGATTATAGAATTGAAGAAGATAGCAACAAAGTTAAAAGAATTATGCCAAGATAATAGGAAATTCTCAATGTCTAATTACTTGTTACAAATATGAAAAGTCGATCAACTACTTCATTAAGCAAATATCATTAACTCACATAAGGCCAATGAACTAGTCCAGAGAGCAATAAATAGATTTCTTAACGGACATGAAAGTAGTAGCACTGCACTCACCTTGACAAACAGTATGCAAATGCCAGCACTGTTGATAAAGATCGTAAAAAGTGTATAAGTCTTTGCTTGACAGCCTGGTTAGCTTCTGACGGTAGGACTATGGGATCCAATGCTCTGAAATACCAGCTTGTTTAACATAGTGCATATAATAGAGAGCTGGAGACGAAACTTGACTAGTTTTTTATTTCTCTGACAAACAGTTATATCTAAACTTTGACGGAAAGATGATACCTGCATACAAGAATAGCTCCACCCCAAAGAAGCAAAGGCCGTAGGTAAGAGGTCATCACATAGTGTGACCTACTTTTTTTCCAGCTACTATCAGTCCGCTGCAGGATTTTTGAGGAAAATTAATCATCTCGTAATATGTAAGCAACCTTTCTCTACAGGATATGAGTAGTAAAGAATAACGAATTACATACTTGAAAAAATATAATTCTACCCAGACGAATTAGGGGTCCAAGACCCCAAACAGCAAAAGCAACGATAGCAACTGCTTGAATCAATTTAAGGAGAACAGGGCTACCATGTAATGCATCATAAGACCTGCATAATATGTTTAGCTTAAATGTCTTCAGATACCATATACTAGACATCAAAATATAAGATGAATTCACAAATTGCAAGGAAAGACTAACACGAATGAGTATACATATGAAGTCATACACAATGCGCTTTACCTCGTTAAAATCGCAGTAGTAGATTTTATACCCGGAGCCCCAATTCCTCCCCCTGGTATCAAAACTGATCTACACAAGAAAACTCTACATCTTGAAGATACTGGATCTACAGGGCCACGTACGCTGCTTAAAAGATGGAGACTACAGGCACCCTGTAGCCGACAATAAATTAAAAAAACATATTCATAAGTGGTCTCACAGTCTATCTACAATCCAGTTTGGCCCTCAATTTACACAATCTAAAGCACTAGAGCACACACAACAATGCTCGTAAAGAAAAGAAAATCGGAAGAAAAACAAAACACAGTAAACAATTTCATGAAAATCAAAAGACCACAGATTATAGAGCATGAAATTTGGAATTTCATGAAAAACATACCAAGCCATGTGACGGAAGATTGATGCTGACCATATGAACTCGACTCTTTCCTGCAACACACTGAAATTTACCCCAATTAATTCTCCACACACCAAAAATAAAAAATAAAAATAAAAATTGAAGTTACATCGTTGAGCAAAATGTATAAAGAAAAAAGCCTACAAGGAAATCAGACATACAGCAAGTGGATTATGGCATCCATGATTACTAGGACTCCTCCATTCATACAACAACCTCAATGAACCAGCTTGAGGCATGCCTGATTTCTCAGCTCAGATTCACTCTTTTGAACCTGAAAAATTAGTACAATAACACTTCAACGAAATCTCAAAATACTAAAACAATTATACAAAGCAAAAAAACCAAAAACCAAAATCAAAATTATAGCAGAAAAATTTCAGAAACTAAACAAAAATATAATTTCAGAAGAATAATTCTCAGAAAATACTAAAAAAGAATTAAAAAAAATTAACTAAAAAAGCTGTGAAGTAGTATTACCTTGAGGAGAGAATAACAAGGAGGAGGAGGAGGAGGAGAAGAAGTGGTGATGAAATTTGTGAGAGGGGTTGGTGGCGTGTGTGGGAATAACTGTGGAAAAAGAAGGGTGTATTTTGGAGGTAAGCTGTGTCCACTTTTGACCGCGTGGACCAATGAGAGTGCAGCGTTTTGGATTTAGCTTTGGGTTGCGTGGACCCCCCGCCACCGCGAAAATGAACAACAGGTCGGAGGTCCAATTTTCCAAAGCCGCCAAGTGGATTGGTGTCGATGATATTTAGGATTTTAGGCACGTGCGTCTTCTATAATATGATTTAAAGCCTTATAACATGGAGATTCTTAAACGAAGCACGGTTCACCCAAGGTTTTAAAAGGTGTGAGGTGGAATTAGGCGGTGGAGCTACTGCCTAGCGCCTAGGCGTTTAGGTGGAATTTAATCAGTAATTAAGCGGTAATTAGATGGATATTTTTTATATATATTTAATTAATTATATATTTATATGGTATATTGTAATTTGAAACATAAAGTAAAAATTATAAAGAAATATCATAAAAATTCTAAACTAAGTTTATAAAGAAATCCAATTAACCATCCATCTCAATTTTTTGAAATAGATGTGCATAAACAAGAATCCCAAGAATATGAAATTATCTATTTCGAAGCTGATAATTCACAAATCACAGTACATTATGAGTTTATGATAATGAAGCTTACATTATAAACTTGCAACTATGGAAACCATTCAAACATAAAGCTTCACGGAATCAACCATGACTCTTTCACAGAATCAAGTTTTGTTTGTGTGATGGTCATAGACACTATGCTCCTGCCCACATTTAATTATATCAAATTATCAACATATAACAAACAATGATGACGGCAAGTGGCGGCGACGGCGGTGATCGGTGAGCGGCGTCCAAGTCGCGGCGTTTGCAGAAGGAGAGAGACGACGTTTCGCGAAAGAAATTGGATTTGATTTTTTATTTGGAATTCATTCATTTGCGTTGTACCTCTTAATTTAAAAAATAAAAAATAAAAAAACCCGCCTAAGCGGCGCTTTTCTGCCGATTAGTCGTTAGTCGCCTGCCTAATTGCCGATTAGTCGGTTTCCGCCTAACTACCCCCCCCAGGACCAAAATTAGGCCATAAGATAGTTTTTTCCGATTAGTCGGTGCTTAGGCGGCCTAGGCGGCCGTTTTTTAGAACAGTGGTTTCACCTAGATTTGTCCTTATAAGGGACACAATGTAAGGTATAGAAAATGATAAATACATTCAAAGACGGCGATTAAAAATAATTAACATACCTTATCATAATTTTTATATATTTAAATTACAACTATTGGATGTGCTATTCCTTAAATTCATCCATTAGAAGATCAAACATTTTCACCTTGAATTAGGTATTTTTTACACACAAAAGAGGTGAGCTTTGTTTTTTTACAAGAATGGGGCCCACCTATTTTATGAGTAAAAAGAAGTTGATTCAAGTTGAACCAGATTCATGCCAGCCGTACTGCTTATAACGTGGTTTAATTCTTTTGGTCCAAATATTGTGCACATAATCGTATGTCCATGACTTAGAGCATCCTCAATAGACACCGTATTTCAAAAAAAAAAGTTAAAATTTAGCTAAAATTTGACAAAACAAAGCTCCAATAGTTACCCTAAACAAAAACTAAATTTAACTTATTACTAAATCACAAGTTATAATTGGCTACATATTTAACTAAACGTTAAATCATTTTTTTTTTCAATTTTCACCCTCATCAACTTAAAAATAGACATAGAAAATTCAAAAATGACTATTACTATTAGAGCCTAGAATGAAAACTGATTAATTACATTTAACTTTTTGATAAATTTAACTAATAATTTTGACTCTACTGTTAGGGATGCTCTTAAAGATGTATTGAGGACTAAAATTCTATCTAGATGTGGTGACTGGTGAGTTCCAATTGAGTTAGGTAATTTGTAGAATAGATTCCTGGTTTTCTCCAATTTGAGACTTAAAGCTTTAGTCTTGTAGAAAACCTATTTATGTCAACTGTAACACATCAACACTAGATAGAACGCGCTTCACGTGCGTGAAAAAAGAGAGTGCAAGATACACTTTGTCGACTGGTAGAATTCACTACTCTAAAATCGGACTTGCAAGAGAAGAGACAAAAGGCTGAGGCAAGTGAACTTGGGACCGACCATTGGAAAAAGGAGTGGGAGTAGGTATAGTGCTCAAAATTCTCGATGGTACGATTAGGGAGTAGGCGCTCACCTTAGGTTGGAAGGCCACCAACAATAGAGCAGAGTATGAGGCACTAGCAGGACTATGAAGCTCACAATGCATCTATGAAGACATACCTCAAGATAGCCAGGGTGTTAAGCGACCAGTTCGAGGCGTTCTCTATCATGTAACTTAGGGCTGGAAATTGGAACCGAATTTACCGAACCAAGCCAATTTCGAGCTGAGCCACACCGAATTCAGCCAAATATTCAGCTTACCGAATTTTCGGCTTGGTTGAGCTATACCAAACTTTATACTCGGCTCGGCTACAATTTTGACAAACTTGACATTCGGCTCAACCAAACTAAGACGAGTATTGACATCTTAGCCAAAAATAGACTAATTATCATTCAATTGTGAGTTGTTGAGCATCGAATCATCACCCGTTGGAAAGGGAAGCCAATGACTTCACAACTTGACAACCAACTTGATTGATATACACAATGCACATTTTTATATTTATTCGCAAACAAAACGTAATATAATAGGTCTCACCCTCTTTCTTCTTCTCCCTCTTTTTCTTTCTTTTTCATTCTCCTCTTTTGTACTGTTTCAGTCTGATTCTTCCTATTATCCGGTTCCATGTTCCATCTCTTCTTCATCATTATGCTCGTTACTCACAAATATATACATATGGGTTTATGGATATGATGTTTCACTTCTTCTTAGCCGGATTTATTGGCTCCCAATCGTGAACAAGTTTGATGCTCGGCATCTTAAGACCGACTGAAACCGACCGGAAAGTTCGGTTACCAATTTTTTTGTTTAAAATTCTAGCGGTAGGTTGCGGTATCAAATTCTCTGAAAATAATCGGTATATGTACCAAACCCAACCCTAATGTAACTACCTTCCACGAACCGAGAACACACACGTTGATGCCCTGACAAACTTTGTCTCCTCCATAAATTACCAGATGAGACGTATGATCCCAGTAGAACACATGTCTACCCTGAGCACCGACATAAAGGAATCAACTCATGTAATACCAATCCAGCTAAGACTTTCGTGGATGAACGAAATCATGAACTATATAGTGGATGGGGTCCTACCAGAAGGCATAGCTCAAGCTATAAAAGATTGTCAGACAAGCAGCACGATACAACATCAGAAACGACAAGTTATATCGATGATCCTTCAGCAGACAAGACCTATTGGCGGTGCATTTGACACAAGTAAAGACGAAATTGGAGGAACTACACTCAGGGTTATGTGGCATGCACATAAGGGATAGAAACCTCGTGGTTCGATGTCTAACAGAGGGATACTGCTTGGAATATGCTAGAGCATGTGAAGTCTGCCAAAGATACGCCCCCCCCCCCCAACCTCCAATGCACCCAGAAGAACTACATCTGGTTACATTACCATGTCTTAGTTTGATTAATGTTGTTAGTACGCCAATGCTTAACTCCTAAATTATGCCACACTTAGCACTTTAGTGAATATCTAACAAACCACTTGCCATATGATGACTTATCACTATGAGTAAATGACCAAATTGTCCATCAACTATGTTAAATATGCATACACTCTCACATTGCTAAAGAAGGGAAGATGACACCTCCCATTGCCTATATAAGGAAATCTCTCATCACACTCATGGTAACCTTTCTTAGTCTAATAATTTTACTTGTTACTCTACATACTTATTAACTTGAGTATTAGAGCGTTAAAGACGGGTCAACCCCATCTTAACATCTAACGTCGTTTTCATGTCTATGTAATGAGTACATATGTCTTTAACAGAGTCTTCTACGGATTTCGATAGAAACATTTAATATTATGTGTAAAAATCGTACATTCTAAATCATGTAGAAATACCACACAAATGAAAATACGTTGCTCTATTTAGCTAGGTCTAAGGTGTGTTGGTTTTACCGCGTTAGGCAGGTTGAGACAGTCACTTAAATTAGCTCCAGGCTTGTTTGCATGGCCTCGTTACACGCCAAGCGCTAGGCTCAGAAGATATGGGAGCCACACTAGGTACAAAGCGCCAGCTCAGCTTGCCATGCGTCGCCTACTTCACTTTCACTAACATCTCCTAGGCGCCAACTTCAAATCAAGCGCCATTCTAGGGCTGGGTTCGGGTTCATTTCATCACAAAATATCAAGAACCAAAACCGAACCGAGATAATCTAGTTCGGGTCGGTTGTGAGATGTCTAAGTCTGAAACGAAGCAAAACCCTAACCGCTTTCTATCGGTTCGATCTTTTGGGTTGTTGGTTCTTTTGTTCGGTTCTTTAGTGCATATTCAACAATTATTGTTCAACTCAGATCCATATCTAAGAATCTCATATGCCCATGTTAATTAAATAAAATCCATCCGAAAAGAAAATGATCGAGGAGAGGTTCGAGAAGAGAAATTTTGGGCTAGCTTTTCAAAGATGGCGGTGGTCGCACGGCCTTCCCAGACTTGTCGTTGGCAGGCTTGTCGAAAACCAAGGCAGAGTCTGTTGTCTTCGAGCAGAGATCGACATACATGCAAGTCAAAAGGCCAGCAAATAGCAAACGACAAGCAGAAATAAGAAAAGAAGAAAGAAGAAGAAGATACGAGATAAGAAAGAAGAAGAACAGAAAGATGTATATGTGGGGAGGCTGATGGGAGAGAAGAACTCAGTGGCATAAGCGTAGAATAGGTACTAATGAATTGTCCAACCACGTAAAATGTGCCGCATATATACTTTTAAACAGGCTTTGTATGCCATTGGGTTCTATTCGGGTTCAGAGCATTTTTGAACTCTGAAATCGAACCTGAATCAAAGATACAAGATAAACATTCGAACCGACTGAAATAGATCATTTAAACACAAAATCGACCTGAACCGACATGTTTTTGGTTCGGATCAGATTTTTCGGGTCGGTTTTGTCCATTTTCGGATTTAAAATCCCAGCCCTGCACTGCACAACTTCAAAAGATAAGCGCTTCTCTTAATTTTGTATTCATTTTGTTAGTCAGAGTCAATTACAAACGCCATTAGGCATCCCCATTAATTAAGTTACACTTACATGCGGGGTGTTCTATGTTGGGGAATGCGGAAGAATAAACTGTAGAATGAAATTGGTAATTAACTCACAACCACAAGCGGAAAATCAAAATGATAGAGAACACCGGGAATTAACGTGGTTCGGCAAAATGCCTACGTCCACGGGCAACAACAACAAAGAACCTTCACTATACGAATAAAGGTTACACCAAGAGAAACACTACTTCAAGACTCACACTAGCTTGAAGAGATACACTCACACTCACTTTGTTTTGCTACACTCACAAACTCTCTACTTGGAGTTTTTCTCACTATTCTCACTCTTGATAATTCACAAGGTGGTAGAACTCTCTCTGGTTCTTCTATACATTGCACCATTGCAAATGCCTCCTTATATAGGCAAATATATGCATGCATTCTTTATGCACATCCATCAATTGGAAGAAGAATTCCACACTTCTTCCTCATTTCAAGCTCAATGTTTGTATGCCAATTTAATGCATACTCACCATTGCTTTGTCAAACTTTGCTGCCACCCACAAGCCTATACGTATAGGCTCTCTTGCATTTCAATATTGGCTGCATCAACTAGCTTCATCTTTAATTGAATGGGTGTGAAGCTAGAGCAAAACTTTTCTACATGTGTAATAAATACCACATGAATTTCCTCCTCCAAATAAGGAGGGATGTTTTCCCCCATCAATCTCCCCCTCCCAACTTAGTTGGAGGGATGCGTCATTCCCGACGCACTTCTGCAGTACTCGAACTTCTCTTTTGGTAGAGTCTTCGTCATCATATCTGAACTATTCTTATCAGTATGAATCTTCTTTAGCAGTATTTCTTTAGCGTCCAGCACATCCCGTATCCAGTGATACCTCACATCAATGTGCTTCGACCTCGAGTGAAAACTCGAATTTTTGCTCAAGTGAATGGCACTCTGACTGTCACAATGCAGGACAAACTCTTGTTGTGTATGACCTAATTCGAGTAGGAATCTCTTTAACCACAAAATATCTTTGCATGCTTCCGTAGCTGCAATGTACTCTGCTTCTGTAGTTGACAAAGCGACACATTTTTGTATCTTTGATTGCCACGAGACAGCTCCCCCTGAAAATGTAATCAGGTATCCTGATGTGGACTTCCTCGTGTCAATATCACCGGCCATATCTGCATCTGTGTAGCCAACTAGCTCAGACTTGCCACTTCCAAAGCAAAACCTCATCTTGGAAGTTCCCCGCAAGTATCTCAAAATCCACTTGACAGCATTCCAGTGCTCCTTGCCTGGATTAGATAAGAATCTGCTAACAACACCAACTGCATGTGTTACGTTTGGTCTGGTACAAACCATCGCGTACATCAAGCTCCCTACTGCTGAGGCATATGGCACTGTTGCCATTTCTTCCTCCTCTGTCTGACTTGTAGGACTCTGCTTTGAGCTGAGTTTCATGTGACTGGCAAGTGGAGTAGCAACTGGTTTTGCTTTCTCCATGTGGAACCGCTCCAGTACCTTCTCGATGTACTTTTCTTGTGATAACCACAATTTCTTATTTCCTCGATCACGGGCAATATCCATGCCCAAAATCCGCTTAGCTGGTCCTAAATCCTTCATATCAAAGGACTCTGACAAACTTGTCTTTAACTGCTGGATCATGGAAACATCTTTGCCGACAATCAACATATCATCTACATAGAGTAGTAAGATGATAAAATTACCTCCATCGGATTGTTGAATATACACACACGGATCAGCTGACGTTCGCTTGCACCCATGACTCACCATAAATGAGTCAAACTTCTTGTACCATTGTCTTGATGCTTGCTTCAATCCGTATAGGCTTTTCTTCAACTTGCAAACCATATGCTCCTCTCCATTGACTTCAAAGCCTTCTGGTTGCTCCATGTATATTTCTTCTTCTAAATCACCGTGAAGAAATGCAGTCTTCACGTCCATTTGCTCCACCTCAAGATCCATGCTCGCAGCCATGCCTAAAATGACTCTAATCGAGGTCATCTTGACAACAGGTGAAAAAATCTCATCAAAATCGATTCCTTCTTTCTGGCTAAATCCTTTGACAACTAAGCGAGCCTTATACTTTGTCAGCTTCTCATTCTCGTCTCGCTTCATTTTGAACACCCACTTGTTCTTGAGTGCTTTTCGGCCTTTAGGAATCTCCACCAACTCGTAAGTGTCGTTCTTCAGTAAAGACTCCATCTCAGACTCCATGGCTAGCCTCCATTTGTCGTGGTCTTGATGAATCTTTGCTTCCTGATAACTTTCCGGCTCTCCATCACTGGTCAACAGGATGTAATTTGCATAAGGATCATCTCCATCATTAGTCACCAAAATGTATTGTGATGATGGATACTTGGTGGATGGTATCAGCCTCCTGGTGCTTCTACGTATTTGTGCTTGATTATCCACAGGTTGCTCCCCCTGATCAAGCTCCCCCTCATCTTCGACTTCAGCATCGATCATGTCAGGTACATTTTCAACTATATCACCTTGCAACCCAATGTTGGATTCTTGTTGCAACGGTGTATCATAAATGCGGCTATCTGTTGCGGCATTTCTCGGTAGTACCTCCTTGTCGAAATCTGCAATAGATTGGTCTTCATAGAACACCACATCTCTGCTTCTTATGAATTTCTTCGCCTTTGGATCCCACAACCGGTAACCAAATTCTTCATCGCCATAGCCAAAAAATATGCATGGCCTCGCCTTGTCATCCAACTTTGTTCTCTTCTCCTTGGATACATGCGCGAATGCTTTACATCCAAATACTCTCAAATGCGAGTATGATGCATCTTTTCCGGTCCAAACTCCATTTGGAGTCTCAAATTCCAAAGGTACACATGGTGCTCTGTTGATGAGGTAGCACGCAGTCTTCACAGCTTCTCCCCAAAATTCTTTTGACAATTTGGCCATCTTCAACATGCATCTGACTTTTTCCATAATGGTACGGTTCATCCGCTCAGCTACACCATTATGTTGGGGGGTGCCAGGAACTGTCTTCTCATGTCTGATGCCATGTTTCGCACAGTAATCTTTGAACTCGTGCGAAATGTACTCTCCGCCATTATCACTGCGAAGGCACTTCAATTTTCTTCCAGCCTCCCTTTCCACCATGGCGTGAAAAATTGTAAACGTCTGGAACACCTGGTCTTTAGATTTCAACAGATAAACCCAAACCTTCCGTGAAGCATCATCGATATAAGTAACAAAGTACTTCTGCATATTCAATGATTCGACTTCCATCGGACCACACACATCTGAATGTACTAGATCGAGAATATTTTCCTTCCTTGTGAAAGACTTTGAAAAACTGATTTTCTTCTGCTTACCAAATAAACAATAATCGCAAGAGTCCAGCGAGTTACCTTTGGCAACAGGAATTAGAGATTTCTTTGCCAACATCTGCAGTCCCTTCTCACTCATGTGGCCAAGACGTCTATGCCACAAACTTGGTGAAGATTCCTCGACTGCATTCAGCTCACTCTTGCATATCTTCCCATAGGTCTTGTAGAGCGTGCAACACATTTTTCCTTTAGCAACTACAAGAGAACCTTTGGTAAGCTTCCACTTTCCATCACCTCCATGATGATGAAAGCCTTGTCGATCAAGTACACCGGTTGACATAAGATTGAGACGTAGACCAGGAACATGTCTCACATCTTTCAACATTAATTGGTAGCCCACATCCGTCTGTAAGCAAACATCTCCAATTCCAGCAATATTGGAGTAGCTGTCATTGCCCATCTTCACTTTACCAAAGTCACCTGCTTTGTACGTAGTAAAGAACTCTTCGTGGGATGTGGCATGAAATGAGGCTCCGGAATCAACGATCCATTGAACTCCAGGATTATCTGCCAGTAGACATTCACCTCCGAGTGACAGGAACTCACACTCATCATGAGACACCGCAACAACAACATTATTCGTGTCCTCCTTTTGTTGATGAGTGGCGTCTTCTCGCCCTTCTTTGAATTCCCGCTTTAGCTTGTAATAATTTTTCTTCATATGGCCCGGCTGACCACAATGATGACACTTTCCGCTGAACCTTGTTCTGGATTTGCTCATACTCCTTCCTTGGCCTCTTGGTCATCTGCTCTTACTCCTTCCTCTATTCTCCGCAACGAAGAATTGACCATTTTCTGAACTTGATGAAGAACTCCTCCTGGTTTCTTCGTTCATCATATTATCTTTGATACTTTCCATAGATAATACACCATTTGGAGCGGAGTTACTTACAGTAACAACAAATGTCTCCCAGCTATCTGGTAACGACCCGAGCAGCAACAAGGCTTGTAACTCATCATCAATCTTCATGCTCATCGTGGCTAATTGATTGAGTACACTCTGGAAGTTGTTGAGGTGCTCGGTCACTCGAACGCCTCCCCGATACTTCATGTTGACGAGCTCTTTAATGAGAAAAGCTTTCTTGGCAGTAGTCTTTTTCTCGAACAAGGACTCCAGCTTCAACCACAGCTCATGTGCACTGGTTTCATTGGCAACATGGTGGAACACACTGTCGTCCACCCATTCACGAATATGACCGATAGCTTTTCGGTTCATCTTCGTCCAAATTGCTGGTGTAGTCCCTTCTGGCTTGGCATCATCTCCCTCGATCGGTTCATGCAAATCTTTGCAATAGAGAATATCCTCCATTCTCGGTTTCCATGTAATCCAGTTGGAGTGGTTGAGTCTGATCATCATACTCCGTGATCCTTCCATTCTAACAGCTCTCGGTCAGAACCAAGAGCTCTGATACCACTGTTGGGGAATGCGGAAGAATAAACTGTAGAATGGAATTGGTAATTAACTCACAACCACAAGCGGAAAATCAAAATGATAGAGAACACCGGGAATTAACGTGGTTCGGCAAAATGCCTACGTCCACGGGCAACAACAACAAAGAACCTTCACTATACGAATAAAGGTTACACCAAGAGAAACACTACTTCAAGACTCACACTAACTTGAAGAGATACACTCACACTCACTTTGTTTTGCTACACTCACAAACTCTCTACTTGGAGTTTTTCTCACTACTCTCACTTTTGATAATTCACAAGGTGGTAGAACTCTCTCCGGTTCTTCTATACATTGCACCATTGCAAATGCCTCCTTATATAGGCAAATATATGCATGCATTCTTCATGCACATCCATTAATTGGAAGAAGAATTCCACACTTCTTCCTCATTTCAAGCTCAATGTTTGTATGCCAATTTAATGCATACTCACCATTGTTTTGTCAAACTTTGCTGCCACCCACAAGCCTATACGTATAGGCTCTCTTGCATTTCAATATTGGCTGCATCAACTAGCTTCATCTTTAATTGAATGGGTGTGAAGCTAGAGCAAAACTTTTCTACATGTGTAATAAATACCACATGAATTTCCTCCTCCAAATAAGGAGGGATGTTTTCACCCATCATTCTACAATATTAGTATCAAAACTCTTGGATTTTGAAACGTTGGATCATTATATATTTTATTATAATCATGACCATGGAAGTGATGCAACGCTCTAAAATTGGATAATATTAAAACGAATGAATACTATAGAATTTTCTTTTACATGCCATGCAATACGTTCATAACTCGATCTATTTCACACACTGCATGTTCACCATGTCATGCATGCCTGCTATTATGACTTCTGTTTTCACTCGCTTTTATCATTTATATGCTACACACGAACTAATCAACCACGTTATCGTTATCTATCATGTGAGCTAGCTTCGACACCGCACCAAATTAGCGATGTTGGCGGCACAAAGTACTGCTCCGAAGACCATCGATGCGCCTTCGTCATCCACAACAGTAAAGCTCGTCGCCCGAACGACGCTACAACGCTAGAAACTCAAGCAAGCCACTACATCTCATTTGCCCACGTCTGCTGGCGTTAATGTTGAAGCTAAAATTCAGGGGACTAAGTGGAGCAACCTCGTGAGCGCAACTCGACCACCGTCAGATCCGAACTGATGCACACCGCCATTCTATTCTCGCATGCTCCACGTTTGTGCATCTATCATGCGGATTCATTCATGCCTTGTCAAGCCGCCAACTCGAGCGCCGCCAACATGTCGCTGCATCCTTCAAAACACAAAGTATCGCTCTCGGGATCACAGAGTAGCATTAGCGCCGCGAGCTTCGCTCACAACACTTCACGCCTACACCAACATTTAGCTACTCACCATTTCGTCCCGCCAAGCGCTCATCACATTGGCTCGACAAAGGGAGCCACCACCAACGCTCACCACCAGCATAGCATACCTACATGCTCCCCTCCGCTTAAATAAAGCTCAGGGCCGCTAGCTTCACTCGCCCAGTTCGTCACTTCAAGCGTCGCCTAGCTCACAAAATCGAGAGGCGCAAGTACATTGATATTAGGCGCCAACCTATTTCCTTAATATCAAATTCAAATTGGAACCAATCAGCTTCAAATGAGATAGTTCACTCTTTCAGAATAACACATATTTTATACTTTGGCCTTATCTCGCCATAAGATGCCCACAACCACATCCTATTGGCTCACAAGTGACATTCCATGCCTTACATCAACGTTTAAAATTATGCAAGCACTGTACGTTACTTTTTATCCCATGCCAGGCTATGTTGACGTCTAAACATTGTAGAACCGCTACTACAGTTAACCACCAGCCCGGGCCGCCCAACGTGGTCTACCCTGCCACGCTCGCCGCCACCTCCGACCCACCAACTCGGTCCACCCCCTCCGATCCGCCAGCCCATGACCGCCAAATCAGGGCCGCCGACCTAGGTTCGCCGGCCCTGGAGGCTTTAAAGTCGAACTTCATTGCGTACTCAACTGAGATACCCCTAGGTCCCGCCAGTATTGCTCACTAGTTTTGGAGTTCCGGGATCCGTCGACGTAAAGGTTCCACAAGGAAGTTGGTTTGCTTTTCTGTTTAGGTTTATTGGTTGTTGACGTATCTTTTTTTTCGGGGCCTACTCTCTGTCAGTTGGGGTGAGTTCCGCTATAAAGTAAGCTACTGCATGACCCTTCATGGCTACTCGTGGCTTGTAGTGGATGTCAAACTCACTGATTTCTACAGTCCATTTGCTTAGCCGTTTGCTATACTCTGGTGATTGTAAGACCTGAATGAGTGACATGTTCGTCATCACTTGGATCGTGTGAGCCTGAAAATATGGGTGTAGTCTCCCGACGGAAGTGACCAATGCTAACGTGAGAAGCTCGAGTATGGGGTACCTTGTTTCTGGCGGTGTGAATCCCCTTGCAGCATAGAAAACGAGAAGCTCCCCATGATCTTCTTCCCTTCTGACTAAGGCTGAGCTCACTGCTGTTGTGGATACGGCCAAATATAAGTATAAGGTCTCTCCCTTTAGAGGTCTTGATAGTAACAAAATAGCTGCTAAGTATCGTTAGATATTCTGGAATGCCTCCTCGCATTCTGGAATCCAATCAACTGTCTTTCTGCTTGTCTTTCTCAAAGCTTTGAAGAAAGGTGCACACGTGTCAGTGTAACGAGAGATAAAACGGTCGAGGGAAGCCAATGTTCCCATTAGGCTCTGCAGGTCTGCCTTGGTAGCAAGAATAGCCTGAATCTTTTCTGGGTTGGTCTCAATGCCCCTCTTGCTTACAATATATCTCAGAAATTTGCTAGCGGTAATGCCAAAGATGCATTTTGCTAGATTCAGAAGCATGTTGTGCTTTAGTAAAATTTGCAAGTTTACCGTTAGCTCTTCAACATGCATTTCAGCCTTCACACTTTTTACTAAAATGTCGTTGACATAAACTTCCACAATTTTTCCCATTTGTGGCTTGAAAATGTGGTTCATGAATCTTTGGTATGTAAAGCCTGCATTTTTCAGTCCAAATGGCATAACCTTGTGGCAATATAATCGCTTGTCCGTTATGAATATTGTGGCTTCTTGGTCACTGGGTTCCATTTGTATATGAATATAACCTGAGAATGCATCCATCATAGACAGTAGCTCGTGGTCTGCAATTGCGTCAACGAGCTGATCAATCATGGGGATGGGGAAACTATCTTTTAGGTGAGCATTGTTGACGTTGGTGTAATCGACGCACATTCTCCAAGTACCGTTATTCTTCTTGACCATTACAGTATTTGAAATCCACATTGGGTAGCTGATTAGACGGATGAACCCGATTTTGAGTAAACGGTCAAATTTCGCATGCATAGTGACATAACGCTCTTCATCATAAGCTCGTCGCTTTTATTTGACTGGCACTGCGTCAGGGGCAATGCTGAGTTAGTGGGTGGTAAGCTCTGAGGAAATGGCAGGCATGTCAAACATAGGACCATGCAAATACCTTTTGGTGATCTTTCAAGCATTGAATGAGTCGCGTTTTGAGGTCGGGGTTGAGCTGGCTCCCAATGCGGACTGTTCGCTCTGAATGCTCGTATGACAATTGTACCATTATGAGGGAGTCCTTCTCATCTACCGGTTTAATAGAGCACACACTTTCATGGAGGCCGTCTGGGATGTCAACGTTCGGAGTAGTGGATGCTAGCAAATCTTTTACCGCCAAGACCTCATGGCATTTGCCTACATCAGAGTTGGATGAGATATCTTGGGTGTCATACCCTCTAACGTAACCTATTCCATGATCCGTTGGGAATTTGAGAAGGAGGATATGGTTGGTAATGATGATTTTTAACTTGTTGATGGCTGGGCGTCCCAAGATTGCATTGTAAGCATACGGTCAGTCACAGACGATAAACTCCATCCCCACTTCCTTCTGTGGTGCACCAGGTGTACCCAACCCAAATGTCATTCCGTCGCTTCCTAACGGGCGCAAGCTTTCTCCAGAAAAGCCCGCCAAGAGTTCATGATCTTGAACTAATCTCTTGTTTGACCTACCCAAACGCTTGTAAGGAGGTAAGTATATGATGTTCATTGCTGACCCATTGTCAACAAGGATACGTTCCATGTTCCATCTGTTTACCATTGTAGTGATTACAAAAGGAGTGTTTGGGTCAACCATTTTTTTGGCGTTCTCATCATCTGTAGAGAAACTAATGGTGCCACAATCCTTGCGTCTGGCCTTTGGTGTAGCTTCTTGTCTAACCTTACAAACGTCTCTTCCATTTGGGATAATCTCCCTTTGCCTTTTTGATTGATCACCAAAGATTGTATTGATTGTCCCACTTATTCTGATGGTGGCAACCTAACATGGCTTGTCCCCAATCCTTGCGTCTAGCCTTTGGTGTAGCTTCTTGTCTAACCTTACAGATGTCTCTTCCATTTGGGATAATCTCCCTTTGCCTTTTTGATTGATCACCAAAGACTGTATTGATTGTCCCACTTGTTCTGATGGTGGCAACCTAACATGGCTTGTCCCCAATCCTTGTGTCTAGCCTTTGGTGTAGCTTCTTGTCTAACCTTACAGATGTCTCTTCCATTTGGGATAATCTCCCTTTGCCTTTTTGATTGATCACCAAAGATTGTATTGATTGTCCCCCTTGTTCTATTGGTTAGTCCTTCTTAATAAGTAGTTGCTAAGATCTTGCCATCTTTACACAAGTTGTGTAATATGTCCTTTGAGTCTCCACATTTGTCAATTACGTGTAAACGTGACTCATGATATTGACACTAATCCCCCTTGGAGGGTCGCGTCAGCTTGACTTGTCTGGGGATAGGACCGAGTATGATGTCCCTGTGTTTTGCCAAAGTTGCCTTAATCGGGGTCTTGGAAATTGCAAATACTTCCGTTTAGGGGGGGGGGAGTTTTTGTGGTTGTGTGGCTTATGGTGGTGCTAGCGGCCTGCATTCTGATAGTGGTTGTCATTTTTGTAGAATGGTCGTTTGCTTTGAGGTTTGTTTTATGGTGTTTGTTCCCTTAGGTGTTTGTCTTTATTTGGGTGGTGGTGGATTGGTTTTGACAGTGGTACAATGTCTTTGTCAGGCTCGTGACAGGGTTGGGTGGGTGGTTTTTTTGTGGTAGCGATTTTCTTGATGGTTATCCTGACGGATGTTTGATTTATCCCAGTAGATAGTTTTCTCAATTGCTACTTTTTCTATCGCTAGGTCCATCACTTCATCATAGTTTAGACAATTCATTTTGACCAGCTTCTCTTTAAATAGAGATGGCAGTATTCCTTCTCTAAATGCTGACAAGGCTAGGCCACGTCCTTGTTCAGGTTTCTACATGCTTGTGCAGTTGCTCTCCATTTGTTCACAAAGGTGTGGAGCCTCTCTGTTTCACCTTGTTTGATCTCGAAAAGGTTGTCAGCCACATTGTGCTTCCTATGGAGTCTATACCGTTTGAGAAAACTTTATGTCATTTCGACGAATGAGTGTATGGAATTCTAGGCATTTCACAGAACTAATCTCCTGCTTCTCTCGTTAGGGTTTCCTAGAACAGGTAGCATAAAGTTGAGTCATCATAATTCCTACCCGTCGTGGTGGACTAAAATCTGTGGATCTCCTCTTCCGTTAAACTTACTATCTTTCAAGGTTTTTGCATGGTGGTATCTGCCAGCCCGGATTATGTCTACAAAGAATGGTGTTTCTCTTAGCGTATACATGTGTGCCATATTCTGATTTTGGGCCTGTTTTCCCTGATGCACTTCTGCTGCCAGTGCATCAATGCTTTCTAGAAGTCACTATTCTTCAAGGTTTTCGTATGACGGTATCTGTCAACCCTGATTATGTCTACAAAGAATGGTATTTCTTTTAGCATATACATGTGTGCCATATTCTGATTTTGGGCCTGTTTTCTCTGATGTACTTCTGCCGCCAGTACATCGATTCTTTCCTGAAGTTCCATCACGATATTCTCTCCGTTAAGTCCCTCTTGATTCCTCTGAACAACATCATTGTTGGCTCATGGGATTTAGTCTACCTTCTCCTTGAGCTTCCGTCTATCCTGAACTACATTAGTGTGACACTCCCTCTCCTGATCTGAAACTTTGTCACCTTGCTCAGAGGATTCAGGTGAGTAGTAATCCTCTTTCGTGGTGCGTTTGGCTTCCAACTCTTCCTCAACCCTAATCCTGGCCTGACACTCTTGATATGTCTCTTTCCTTGCCAGCTTCAGCTATTTCAATAATTGAGTGTTTAAGGCTGATTAATCAAAGTTCGAGAATAGGGTGGTTGTTGTAAATGCTGGGGCTGCAGAAGTTTCAATAGTTCGCTGCTTCTCTTTATGCGGTGTGATGAAGATGTTTTCATATAGCTCTGTCATAAAGTTAAGTGATTTTGTTTTGTGTGGTAACACAGTTTTTACTTGAAGTGATTCCCACAAAAGGCGCCAACTATTTTAAACGACTTCCATTATGGAATATGGTAATAGACAGTGAGATGATTAAACATATCATTCTTGACAGATCTCTCTTTCCTCAATACTGCACCTATCAAACCACAAGTCACAAAGTGCGTCAGAAGTAGAGACGGGGTAGTTCGCCTTCGATACTCCGATGCTTAAGTCAGTGAATTAGAAGTGTAATAACGTTAGGAAAGTACTAGCATGAGATGCGTTACTTCTTTCCCATTATAAATGGGGTATTAAATATATAGTTGGTTGAGCATTTATTGTTCAATGTGGGATTAACATTCATTACGTAGCCCGTAATCCTTCTTGATCTGTCAAATTCATCCAGCGTGTGTTCCGTTAGGAAATTGCCGGATCAAGTCAACGGGGTCAGCGAAGTTCTTCCTTTCTGGGCCTTCCTTCCTTTGAGTTATGAGGTATTGATAGACGTTTAGCGTTAAGTATGCCTAATTAAGAGTGTACACTATGATGTACTAACACTATTCTTAATTCTTATGCATAACATCTCATCTCTAAACCAGACTTGATATTTCTTGGCCTATTTTTATTTATTTATTATTTTTTTTGGGGGGGGTGTTGCTCCGTCTTTCTCAGAAATGAAACTAGGGTGTTTTCTCGGTTCTTGTCTGGCGGCCTTGGGCTCGGGGGCGGGCCTCGGCCTCGTCGACGCTCCCCAAGGTTAAACGAACAAAAATGTGATGGCCAGAGATGATCGGTGATGGTTCCTCTCCTGTGTTGGTGCTTGGTGGCTTTAAATTTGGTTCGGGTGTGTGGGAGTCAGTCTTTTCCACAAAGAGCTTGAGGGTTTTAGGCCTTAGAGGATCCCAATGATAGAGGTCCGATAAATATAATATTGGACTTAGGCCTATATGATTGGAGTTCCGAGTGGAAATCAGTTATGTATAGGATTCTTGAGGTATCTAGAATAATGTAGAAGTCTCTATAATGTACGTAAGATGATATGACAATCTGATGTACGATAAATCTAAAGGGATTGACAGAATCCTTGAGAGAGAATGAGTAAGATTTGTACGAATAGTAGATGGATTACACCAAATGGCTTGTGGTAATCATGAGGTGTAATTGGCCCTGGATACAAAGATCCATTCCTGAATGGATTCCTCTTCTCTGAAAGTAAAGTAGTCCCACTCAAAGGAAGACTATGCTTAGACCGAATACGATCTCTATATATAGGCCATTATGACATGGCTCAAGGTAATGTTATTCCATCCTTATTAACCTTTGACTCTTGATAAAGTATCTGATTTAAATGTCGGAGGGTCTAAGCACGGTACCGCACCATGCTCTAACTTGTTTTACAAGTTCACGAGGAAGCAAGCTTAAGGGAGATAAGAATCTGCTCTCACAGGGTGGAAGGGCTGCAATGACATGAGGTTGTGGTGGAGGCGAGATGGTGGTTGGTGGAGGTGGCAATAGATCGGTCCTCTTTTCTGAACGTCGCCTACTGGTGGCGAGTTGGAAGACTTGGTTTTCGTGATCTTATGACTTTGGTCAAATCACTAAGCCAAGGGTACCTTGAGCAGTTCTGGCTTAAAGGCGACAAAGGGCTGGGCGTCGGCTATGGTAACATAGCTTGGTCGAGGTAGATCAGGGCGACGTAGAGCTATTGAAGGGTTGCAGATAACGAGGAGGAGGGTTGTGGCAGCTAGATCTCCTCCAGAATGGACTGGGTCAGCGACCCACATGGCTATTGAGATTGTATGTTGCTTCAGTTTTGGTTTTTTTAGGGAGATTAGAATCTTCTCTCACAGGGTGGAGGGGTTGCAATGACATGGGGCTATGCTGGAGGCAGGATGGTGGTTGGTGGAGGTGGTGATCGATTGGTCCGTTTTTCGAACGTCGCTTATTAGTGGTGAGTTTTAAGACATGGTTTTCATAATCTTATGACTTTGGTCGGATCATAAAGCCAATGGTACCTTGAGAAATTCTGGCTTGAAGGCGACAAAGGGTTAGGCATCGACTATGGTGACATAGCTTGCTGAGGTAGATCAGGGCGGCGCAGAGCTGGTGGAGGGTTGCAGGTAGCGAGGAGGAGGGTTGTGGCCGCTAGGTCTCTTCCAGAATGGATTGGGTCAGCGACCCACGTGGCTATTGAGATTGTATGTTGCTTCATTTTTTTGTCGACCCGACCCTTAGGATTGACACATCAAAAGAAAGCTCTCAAAGAGCCCAATACTCTATCTCAAAGGACCTTAGGCAGATTTTGGCACGTTTGACCGGAATCGACCTTGAAAGCAATGTGGCCGGAAATAACTTCCGGGATTGATCTATGTCGTCGAGCCATTTCAGATCTCGAGGTAGGTCTCAATCGATTCGAGAGATAGAGGGGAGCAAAACCCCTCTATCCACAACAACCACAACCGCCGACAACCGTCGCCACGACGACGACGAATTTGAATTGGGTTCGATTTGAATCTCACCTCAATCACCTGCAGCCGAAAAATTGTCAACACCAATATGCTCAGGACATTAAGAGGAATTGAATTATACCTTTAACGTGGCCGAAGGAGTTGCCGACGACGGCAACGGCGACGGAAAACTAATCGAAAACCCTATAAATTCTCATCGTTAATTCTCTTTGCTCATGCCTCAAATCCCGAAATTAAGCACTAAAAAAGGAAGAAAGGAAGATGGGTTTTCGATTTCGACCGAAATCGGCCCCAGTGGTGGCCGAACAACGCTACACCGTCGACCGACAGTTTTCCTGCAATTTTGAGTCGGCAAGCTCGGTCAACGCAGGATGGCCCGAAATGGAAAGTCTCCTTTTTTCAAAAACGGAAATTCGTATTTATACTTGTCCGTTTACAACTATTACATTTTCAAAAAACTTTCGTTGATCATAACTTTCTCGTTGTAACTCTGTTTTCGACATTCTTTGCATGTACGGACTTGTCTTGACAAATTCTACGACTTCCACCCAAAGTCAACCAACTTCGTAAATTCTATAAAAATTCAACTATAAATCCAACAATTCTTATTATCAGTAAATATTATTTACCGAATTACAAATATCATAAAAATTATGAATAATTATATGAAATATTCAGGATGATCACAATCTACCCCCCCATAAAATAATTCCGGTCTCAAAATTACAAAACAAAGATTGCAGAATATTTATGCGAAATATTGGACGGAGCCTCCTCTAAAGATAGGCTACTAAAAACCTGAAAAATATTCAAATACACTTCTATAATCACAATTTTCGACGTTAACCAAGAGTCACCGATGCTCATCCGAATTTATCCACTAACACATATCAAAACCTATATACGAAATGCTCAAGTATAATCAAATTCAATAACTCTTATCAAAATAAATCTCGAATGCTGAAGAAAATAAAGCAATTAGAATAATCCGTAAACAATAGTAAACATTACTTGTAACTCGAATAAGTCTCGAAACTGTGAACAATTCACCGTTGGAATTGTGCATACTTTTTGATCATAATACTTCGTTGCGATAAAAATTACTACTCAATTTTCAAATTTTCAATCATCGTATTACTGCGTAAACACGGAATGTTATAATCACACTCATACACGTTTCACGTGTTCAAATCGTATCGTATTCTCATTCATCAAATGAGTTAAGATTATATAATCATACTTGTCGCACGAGTAAATATCATTTTCATTGTCTCATATTTCAAGTTCAAATAATCTCGTATTCGTATGCTCATCACGTGAGCAAAAGTATATAGTCATGTTCGTTACATGAACAAATTTTATAATGTAATACTCACATTGCAAATTCATGTCAAATCGTGGTACTTGCCTCGCAAGTACAATAATAGAATCTGTCCTTATGTCATCTAATCAGTGTATCGTATCGTATATCAAGTCAATCGTATGTCAAGTCATCTATCAAATTAAAGAAATTGAGAACACCCCGTCCACGATGGCTCTAGTCACGTACTGTGCCCCGGGCCTCAGCTGGGTCTTGAGGTCTTTCACCCTAGGGAGGTACAATCCAAACGAGCCTTAGCCGCCAGCTCATCCCAAATGAGCTGAATATACTCAAACACTCATCCCAGACAAGATAATCTCATATGCTCGTTCCAAACGAGCATCACATACTCGTGCCAAACGAGCATCACATGCTCATCCTAAACGAGTATCATATGTCAGTTGCTCATGCCAAATGAGCTCAATATATAGTCAACTTTCCAGTTTTGTGTATGCATTACTCATCATTATCGTTCTTGTATGACAACCAATGTTGTCATTCCGTTACCATTTTAGTGGTCTCAATTTTCTTGTTGTAGTGTATGATTGTGTCAACACAATAGAACAATATAATATCGAATATAATGATAAACGAATATTAAAATATATCGATAAATGAATATTGATAACGTATCGATAAATGAATATCGATAAACAAATATCAATAAAATATATCAATAAATGAATATTGATAAACTAAACTGTGTATCTACAACAAGAAGTAAAGAACCACGTACCTCAGGTCCAGCAATGGCAATGCGTAACCACTTCTAGTCCATAACCACCAAACTCCGTCTTTGCGACGATCACATAAACACAATTTCACAAAGTTCCTAAACTTATACTTCCACGAATAACTCTAAAACAAGTAACACAATGAAAGCAAAGTTCGAGAGTTGAACAGCGCTCTGATACCAATTGTGACGACCCGACTATTGTCAAAATCGTCAAAATAGTAAATAAATAGGTAAATCGAGGAAGTACTCGATCGAAAAAAAATTTGACTAATCTAATCGAAGAACATATCCAATAAACTTGTTATGACGAAACGATTGTCACAATTTTTGGGTTCTTTTTTAGTTTTGTTTTTGTTTTTTAGGTTTTGATTAGATTAGTTGTGTTTATGTTTTCTTGAGAATAAGTGTTGAAAGTTGTGGGTTGACAAATTTTTGTCAAGAGTTCGAGTTGTTCTTATTAGGTGAGTAGTCCCGAGTTGTGTATCGACGCCAGAGTTTGGGGTGCATAGCTACATATATTTATGGAGCTCTCAATTTTTTTAGTCTTTGCCTACACCTAGACCGTTTAGCTATGTAAGGTACCCGATTGAATTGTGATAATGTAGGTTATTGTTGGGGGTCCTTTATGTTGTGCCATTGACTGACAGACTAATTTCTAATTTACCAGCTCCTTATTCTTACATTTCACCTAAGAAAAAATATCTCATCCCTAAACCAATGGGTTCGACTATTCCAATGAGTCAATTGCTTTTGTGTGACTCTAGTATGATTGGGTTGTTGGTTTCTGTCGGGTGTGGAAATTATTTGAGCATGAAACATGTTGAGGTGTACTAATCATATAAAAGGCAGTGTTTCTAATGTATGAGCTAGCTAGTTTAAAACCTAAGAAAAATCTTAGCCTTCTCAAGAAGCTAGATGGGATTGGGATTAGGTTAACTATGTTCGTCCTTTTGGGACTCTATTTATTGGCGGTACAATCCAAGTGAGCTCAGTGATAATACCGTGGATCGCATTTAAGGAGTGACAAGATTGTCACACTCCCTTCTAAGTACTTCAATGTTTGATCTTGCTAGACAGCTACATGGTTTTACCTTTAATGCCATAAGACAGTTATGACGGGGCAGGGTGTGACTCTGAGAAGGCGAGAGCCCTATGGTTAGCAGGAAGAGGAGGGAATTGAGGTTGCACCTCTTTCCCCATTTTGGTACGCATACCACGACATACTAGAGGTACACAACTTAGGCTCCCTTTTGGATTGAGTTTGGTGACTTAAAATCAATTATTTTTAACTATTTTGATGAATTTAATGTTTTGTAAAATAACTAGAGGAATTTTTACCAAGAAAAAATAAAATAATTAGATAAATTATCACCAATGGTACCTCACAAATGGACCATTCATCACTTTGGTATCTCATTTTTGAAAACTATCACTTCATTTTTGAAAATTATTACTTCGGTACCTCACATTCAAATCCTTAATAAGGATCAGTACCTACCGTTACTAACACCGTCAACTTATTGGATTTTTTTGTGAAAAAATATCAAATTTAAGGGATAAATTTTCAATTTCAATTGTTTTCTTTCTAGTTTTTGTTTTCTATTCTTTTTCTATTAATTTTTTATTTTTTCTTCTCCTTAAAATTTGATTTTTAAAAATAATTTCTTAATAAGTTAACGGTGTTACTAACGGCAGGTACTGATTTTAGGTAGAGATTTAAAAATGAGGTACCGAAGTGATAGTTTTTAAATGTGAGGTACCAAAGTGATGAATGATCCATTCGTGAGGTATCATTCATGATAAAAACTCAAATAATTAAAAATCCTTATTTTCAATTTTTTAGTTCAAATACCATGGTTAGAAAAAGTAAGTGAATTGTTGTTTTTTCTGAATTGTGTTTTTTAAAGTCGAATATTTTCACCTCAATCCCAAACTAAACCTTAGTCGTTGGTGGATATCGTGTCTAGTAAGAACTTGTTTTGGATTTTCAAGTTGATCAAGCTATCCCAAAAGAGTATGACAAACTGCGTTATCCCTTGAAAAATGTAATTAAGAAAGGTCATAGGGACGAAAACAAGAGTAATGATGTGGATGATATATATAGTTGGTGTGATGCCAAAGATAGCGTTGTGTGATGAAAACATTGAATTTTTTTTTTACTTTGGGAGGCGACATCAAAAGTGGAAGCATATATCAAAGATACAATGGTGGAAGAACTATTAGTTATTGGTTCCAACATGGGTCACCATTTGGTCGGTAGGCTCAGAAAGGCCGCAGGCGGCCCGAGGCTTGAAAAATCCAAGCCAGACCCGACCCGAATTTAAGCGTGAAAAAGTCCTGCCTTATGGGCATAAGACCGGGCTCGGGCCGATGTCCCAAAGTCCATAGGCCCAAAAAAGCCCAACCCATGGGCCAAGCTCATCTAACCCATCAATTGTATATATTATAGATTATTTTATCAATATAAACCTCTAAGATCTCTAATTTACCTTAATATTATTCATTCACATACTAGTTATCAATTTGTTTAAGCTTATATGTTAGTTAGTGTATGTAATTGTTGATATTTTTGATAGATAAGCACTGTTAATTTATAAGTATTTTTTTATTATTTAATACAAAAAAAGCCCAGTCCGACTCGACTTTATGGGCTTGGCCCGACCCAGTCCAAAAAGTCCAATAAGGCCTGGGGCCTAATAACCCCGTGAGTTTCAAATTTTTAAAAAAATCCAGCCCGACCTGACCTATTACGGAGCTCCAGGTCCAAGTGTCTCCCTAGAATAGGTTCAAAGTTTGTTGTTTAATTCCGAGTAATTTTTTTGGTTTATCAGTGTCTTTGTTAGAATGTGTCGTGTTTATGGATATATATAATATTGCAAAACAATGGCATCAAGTTAGTTAAGGTTTATTTAAGCAGTAATCTTTATATCTGTTTTTTCTTGAAAGGGGTAATCATTATATCAATGACACGAGGTTTGTTTCCGCAAAGAAGAAAAATATTCATGTATTCTTGATCCTTATTATTATCTTCAATAGTACTACGTTTTTTGGTGCATACAGTAACTAAATTAAAAATTATATTTCCAATTTCACCATGTTTATTGAACTTCATAACTTCATTAGCGGTCTTGCTTCACAAATCACGAGTGTTGTTGGCAAGTTGGCATATTTAGATATTTACAAAGGAGAAAGCGTTGAGTAACGCAACAGTGAGCATCCATTTTCCATTCCCAGATTGAAATGCGTGGGCCGAGTTGTACCTAATCTGTGCCCCATTTCTAAAATTAAAACCCGCTAATTAATACCGTTCGAAACGCACGCTTCTCTCACGTGCCAATCTCATTTTGAATTTCGGACTCATTTTTTCCGCTTTAAACTTTGGACCCACTCCCCAAACGGCTTTCAAATTCAAAACTCAAATTTAGCAAATAAAAATAAAAATAAAACCATTCTCGTCTCCCATTTCAGGTTTCTTCCAGATCCATCCATCTCTCTCAATCTCTCTTAGCGGTTGAAATTTACTCGCTTCTGTGATTCGTTGATTTGGTGGGAGAGGTTTCAATCTGGTGGCGTCGGAGATCGGATTTTCTAGGGTTTTGCGATCTGGAATCCGAAGAAAGGCTTAGGGTTTGATTAGCATGGAGAGCTCGGAATGTGTTCGAGTCGCGGTGAATATTAGACCGTTGATTACCTCAGAGCTTTTGGTCGGATGCACTGATTGCATCTCCGTCGTACCCGGCGAGCCTCAGGTGAGATCTTTTGAGCTGTTTGACATGTAATTTTATTGTTGCGTTTTTTTTTGTTTAATTGAAGATTAAAAATGTTGGGGGGATTTGTCTGATTTATTTTGGGATTGTTTTTTTTGGACCAGGTGCAAATTGGGTCTCATACTTTTACATACGATTATGTATACGGCAGCAACGCGCTGCAATCAAGCTCAGTATACGAAGATTGTGTTGCTCCATTGGTGGATGCACTCTTCCATGGATACAATGCTACCGTGCTTGCATATGGCCAGGTTATTCGACTTCTCTCTTTTTTCTGTTGGGGTTTATGTTTCATTTTTGTTTTCGGTTTTAGCTGATTAAGTAGCGTAGCGACTGATTGAATTTTTTTGATAATGAAGACTGGTTCAGGGAAGACATACACAATGGGAACTAACTATTCCGGGGAAGGAAGCACCGGGGGAATTATACCTAATGTGATGGAGGGTATATTCAAGAGAGTCGAGACCACGAAGGATAACACCGAGTTCTTGATAAGGGTATCATTTATCGAGGTAAATGAAGATTCTTGTGACTTTGTTAAAACTGAAAGGATTAATTTACTGTTCTTTGGTTGTGTATAATTGGATTGCTCATATTGATTTTTGTATGCTCAGATATTCAAGGAGGAGGTGTTTGACTTGCTTGATCCAAATTCAGCAACTCACGCCAAAAATGAAGGGGCCGCTCAAGCAAAGCCTGTAGCAAGAGTGCCTATACAAATTAGAGAGACAGTGAGCGGGGGGATAACACTTGCTGGTGTGACTGAGGCAGAGGTTAGGACCAAGGAGGAGATGGGATCGTATCTGGCTCGTGGTTCTTTTTGTCGTGCTACAGGGAGCACAAACATGAACAGTCAGTCAAGGTGCAATACCTGATTCCTTTTCTTTTCTCTTCAGACTGAAGTAGGCCAAGTACATCACTAATTAATAGTTTTGGAGATATGAGTGTGCCTTTTTAAGTTCCGGGCATGTTGAATTGAACATTTGTGTTACGCTTTCAATTTATGGTACTGACGTTTGTTATGTGAAATAACTTGTCTATATATATACATGCTGTATTATCTGTTGTTGAGTTTATGTTGATTAGAAAATGAGGATTTGGTCTATTGATCATAAATAGCCAAATAGGTGCAATGAAAATACTTTTGCTTCCATAAGTAATGACATTGATTCCTCAGGAATATTTGCTTTGTTATATGAACTAATGTTTTTGAACATTGCAGTCGCTCACACGCTATCTTTACTATAACTATGGAGCAAAAGAAGATGGCTCACAGCTCCAATGGAGGAAATAATGATGATATTGGAGATGACATCTTATGTGCAAAACTCCATTTAGTTGACCTAGCAGGTTCTGAGCGGGCAAAACGAACAGGTGCAGATGGTATGCGCTTGAAAGAAGGTAATTATGAGGTTCTCGATGCACTATTGCTCTCAAGTAATTCAGATAAATTATACTTTGAGGTTTTTGTGCATTGTTTTAAGTGGCTGTTCCTTATTTTCAAGGTAAATGTACTGACAATTCTTGTGTCAGGTATTCATATCAACAAGGGCTTGCTTGCTCTGGGAAATGTAATTAGTGCCCTGGGAGATGAGAAGAAGCGGAAAGAAGGTGGCCATGTTCCCTACCGTGACAGCAAGTTAACTCGATTGCTACAGGTATGTAAATTATTTCATTTCCTTTCATCTTATGATGTGATCTGTTGGTTCTTTTAGATGTGTAAATAGCTGAATATCTGAAAATTGAATTTCTAGGATTCACTTGGAGGAAACAGCAAAACTGTGATGATTGGTATGTCGATGTTGTCTTTTACTGATAAGCTTCATTAGCAAATTAGGAGATGGACTTCTAACTGTTCATATTTAGTAAATAAATTTTCTTTTTATCTTTTGTTAGCTTGTGTTAGTCCAGCTGACACAAATGCAGAAGAGACCTTGAATACTTTAAAATACGCCAACCGTGCTCGCAACATCCAGAACAAGGCCGTGGTAAGTTCTTGTGCAATAGTTCACTTTTTTTACTTTCATGCTGCTGTTATTTATTCTGATAATTATATCTTTATCCTCCATTCAGATCAATCGTGATCCCATGGCTGCTCAGTTCCAAATGATGAGGAGCCAGATTGAGCAGTTGCAGACTGAACTTCTATTTTACCGAGGCGATGCCAGTGCACCATACGAAGAACTTCAGGTATACCACTTTAGCATAAATTTCAACAAGTTATTTTTATTAATTCTGTAATGTATATAGCGATTTCATTGACTCTCCATGTTCCTAGATTCTGAAACACAAAGTGTCATTACTCGAAGCAAGCAACATGGAGCTGAGGCAGGAGCTTCAAGAACGCCGAGCCACCTGTGAACATCTATCACAACGTGCTATTGAAGCTCAGGTTGATTGAATAACTTTTGAAGTCGATTCATAATCTTATCAAGCCATTTCTCTAATATCAAGCCATTTCTCTAATATTGAATTTTATTTCAGGTTGAAAAAGATAAACTGGCCATGAAAATTGAAGCTGCTCGAAACGGAAAATCTTGGGATGAGATTGACTCCAATCCAGCTCAGGTCTGCACATACTAGTTGCTCTTGTTATTTTTTTGTATTTCTTTTACTGGGCGGAAGTTTCTTGCGTTAAATTAGCTTCCTGTAGACCCGAAACTCAACTGAGACATATTTTTCAAACTCTTTAGGAATATGACATGCTGAATACATATGTGTCAAAGATTCAAGAGTTAGAAGGGGAACTATTATGCTTGAAGAATTCACAGCGCAGGAAACTTGTTGATTGTGTTGGGTCCGATGATGACGGCTCGAAAAATATATTGTTCCCTTGTAATGATGGATATTCATCTGATTTTGATACCAAGACTGGGGATGTCTCAGGTAAGATATGAAACTCGTTGTTTTGTCTTTCAGTGATTCATTTTTTCTTGTTAGATCTGTTTTGTTGGCTTCTTTATTAGAATTTCATTTACCATCAGGAGCTCTTTGTGTACTACATGTGGTTACAACTCTGTGGTATGTTTTGTGCTTGTACTACGTGGGCTGTACAGATTAATAATAACATTAATAAGTCCAGAGATATTTTGGCAGGACTGATATCTTTGCAATAGTTTTGTGGCTATGATATTCTGGATGTGCTTTTCTTCCTCATTCACGTGGGTTGAAAGATTTTGGTCTATTCTATTATATGTTATGTGACTGATGCATTGTTTCATCATAAGTGAGTGCTTTATCCTCTAGACTTCTATGATCTCATCCAGTCAATATTGTTAGGATAATCTCAATGTTTTATGTATTTCTCATGCTTTCTGATAAATAATTTATGCAGAGTCGATAGAAGATGTTGAAAAGGAGCAAGAACATTCGTCTCTTCAAGAAAAACTAGACAGGGAGCTTAAGGAATTGGACAAAGCTCTTGAGCAAAAAGAGGTGAGGTTTCTTCTGTTTTTACACTATGCAAGCCTTCTATATAGATAGCTCGACCTCCCTGGAGAAGTTGAAGGAATTTGAGTGTTGTCTTGCTGGAGTGCTTCTCAGGGGGAGTTGCAAGCTTCAATAAGATTTGGAAAGAAATAAATTATATCAACAGGGAGTTGCTATGGTTATACGCTCTTCTTTGTCTTCTATCTCGTTTAAATCTACAATTTGAGACATATCGTTCTAGTATTGTCTAGGTTCTGCTCTTTTTCATTCTTCATTGTCGTGGTCACATTTATTATTATTTTTTAATTCTTCTCTTCTTTTTGGTTTGTTGAAAGGCTGAAATGAAGAGGTTTACAAGCTCGGATACCTCAGTTCTTAAGTTGTATGAGAAGAAGGTTCAAGATTTAGAACATGAGAAGAAAGCCCTGCAGGTTTGTCTGTCTGCTATATGTTATGTTGTTAAAGTTTTCACTAAATGTTTGGCTAATAGATAGGCCTTCTATGATTCTTCAGAGAGAAATTGAGGAGTTGCGGCATAATCTTTCCAATATCTCATCTACCTCTGGGGATGGTGCTAAAAAATTAAAGGAGGATTATCTCCACAAGTTGAACGTTCTCGAGGGGCAGGTGATTAATCTGATTGTTTTTGTAGCCCATTTTATTTTTTTGGTCCTATTCATTTTCACATCTGGGGCTTATTTTTTCGTTTGCAGGTTTCTGAGCTAAAAAAGAAACAGGATGCCCAAGCTCAACTCTTGAGACAGAAAAAAAGAAGTGACGAGGCAGCAAGGAGACTACAGGATGAGATTCAGAGAATAAAGACTCAAAAGGTACACTATGCAGGTGCATAGTGTGTGATCATGCACAATATGATATTTGTGTTGTTTTATTAAATTCAAGATCTTTTTTATTTTTCAGGTTCAATTGCAAAACAAGATCAAACATGAGTCTGAGCAGTTTAGATTATGGAAAGCATCACGAGAAAAAGAAGTTCTTCAGGTATACAGAATGCTTCTTATAACTTGACTAAATGCAATAAAAATTATGAGAATCAAGGCTGAACAAATCTTATTGGTTTTCCAATGAATTATGATGATGTCACTTGGTATTACATTAAAAATCACACGTCTTGTACAATGTAGAAAGACTACTTGTAAATAAAAAAAGTCAACCAGATTTTAGACAGTACTTGAGATCAATGTATGATTGAGAAAGCCATTTTGTGCAGCAAGTTAAAAGTCCCTTTCTGAAAGATGCTGTAAATAATATAGCTTGACTATGGTTTTTTTATTGTGTTAATTATCAGCTTAAGAAAGAAGGAAGGAGGAATGAGTATGAGATGCATAAGCTATTAGCTTTAAACCAGAGGCAAAAGATGGTAAGAAAATGTTTGTTGGGATGCCTTTTGATTTTTTGGTTTGGAGAACTCACACTTTCACTACACTCTGCTAGGTTTTGCAACGAAAGACAGAAGAAGCAAATACGGCCACAAAAAAGCTAAAAGAACTTTTAGAATCCAGGAAGACTTCTTCACGTGAAAGTTCTAGTCATAATGCTCCTGGTATTCAGGTACAAGTTCTAGTCATAATAAAATTGAAAACCAAAAAATAAAAAATTATTTTTGTATCTATGGAGGATTTGGTTTATTGCTATAGGTGAATATACATAAAAAATAAAGGATATAACCTAATCTCCACTAGACATATTTCATTGTAGCTTGACATTGAACATTCTACAAGAAGTAGCTTGATTCTTTTATCACAAGTTATTATAAGTTTATAGTACAGCAATTTGATCTATATTATGGACTCTTTAGTTTATTTGACCTACCGAATGCAACATTTAGCTTGTTGGGTAGGGTATTGGGATGTGTTTGTCTTTTATGTAACTGGTTCCTCCATATAGGCTCTGATGCAGGCAATAGAACTTGAGCTCGAAGTCACTGTTAAGACATATGAAGTAAGATCTGAGTATGAACGACAAATGGAAGAGTAAGACTCTTATGCTGTCCACTTGAAGAATCTTAACTTTCAGAATAGATTAGCTTGAAGGTGTCATTTGTTGCTAAGAGATACTGTAATCAATTATATTAATACTTTGGAACCACAGGCGCACTAGGATGGCCAAGGAAAGAGCTAAGCTAATAGAAGAACAAAGAAATTTGCGGTGAGTAACTGTGCTACCGAACATATTCTATATTATTTTGTAGGAGTAATGTTCTGGTGGTCAATAGAATTCGTGGTCAGTTGTGGTCAATCACTGTTTGATCTGTATCTAACGGTAGATAATCATAAGTCAGTTAAATTACAATTTATTCTCATCCATTAGATACGGATATAACGATGATTGACCGCTAGAACATGACTGTGTGTTGTGGATACATTTATATTCATTATTATTTAGTGCAAACAAGTATATGTAATTTTATACTGTATTCACACAGTGATTGCTCCGAGATAATGTCTCCTGGTGCAAGAAGTTCAAGGATATTTGCCCTTGAAAACATGCTTGCTACCTCTTCGAGCACCATGGTGTCTATGGCATCACAACTGTCAGAAGCAGAGGAGCGCGAACGGGGTTTTAATGGTAGGGGTCGTTGGATTCATGTTCGTTCTCTTCCAGATGCCAAAACCTTGATGAATCATTTGTTCAACTTGGCTTCTTCCTCAAGGTAAGAGACTAAAGTTGAAGTTTAACAAAAAATATGAATGCCCTTTCCACTTTTGTTTTAAAGCAACTATGTGTGGGTGTCATCTTTGAGATACAACTGAAAACAAGACTTTTCCTGCTTTCGAAGGTGCATGTTACGAGATAAGGAAGTTGCATACAGAGAGAAGGATTTGGAAACAAGAGATTTAAAGGAAAAAGTAGTGAGTCTGAATAGTATGGTCAGAAAACTGGAGATGGAAAATGCTGGACTTAAGCATCAGGTTAGTTGCTTTGGCACTGTTGGTTGTATCCAAGTAAATTACTGTTTTTTTTTCTTTCTTTCAATAGAACTTTGAGTTGAATGCAAGGCGAGTAGATGTAATTTATATGTGATGATTTTAATCTTCAACATGTGACAAGATTTGAAACAAGTATGTGAGGGGATATCAATAGAATTACTAGATACAAGCAAAAGTAGATTACTCATTTAGTCTTCTGCTTCTAATTTTTCTGTTTCCCACATTGTCTGGCTATAAAGAAACCTTCACCTTTCTTTTCATAACTAATCTGCAAATTCTAGTTTTTGATTAATCTTGTTTGAACTGCGTGACAGAATTCTGCTTTGAAGAAATATGACAGTGGACACAAGTATGATCTACGTAAGCTGGTAAGTGCCACTAGCATTTCCGGTAGGATGTATCTTTTTGCTCCATAATATACCTGTTGCCATTCTGACTTGACTGCCCTTGAGTGTAAAATAATTTAATAATCTTTAGTTCTTTAATTTACTCAACGATGGATGCTTTATGTTTTTAAGGAACCCCGTCAATCATTCATCTGGGACGATATGGATACATCTGACTCAGATGATGAGTGGATAGCTTCAGGAAAACCAAAGAATAAAAAAAGAAAGTCCAAGTATGGAAGTTCAAATGAGGGGTTTAATGCCTCAGGTACTAATGATTCTGGAGGCTTCAAATTGGATGGTGCTGGTGACGGAATAATTACTGTGCTGAAGAAAAGTGAGTCAAGCGTATGCTGCTCTTGTAGCAAAACCTCTTCATGCAAAACAAGTAAATGTCAGTGTCGATTTACTGGAGGAGTCTGTGGGCCATCATGTGGTTGTGTGCCTATCAAGTGTTCAAATAGACAAGCTGGCCTAGTTGAAATAGATGGGACTCCAGAATCAGGGGCTGCTGAAGGAACTGGACATGGAGGCACTGACGAAACAGAGAAGAAGCAGCTTCTTGTTTCGCAGGGTGCAAAGCTACTTCAGAATGCATTAGTCGAGAGACCTAGTGAGACAATTGATGATGGTGGACCAAGAAGGAAGGCTCTTTCAGAGATTGGAAATACGTTGGTATACTTTAAGTCTTGTCTCTTAAATTTCTTTGCTGAATAGCTGTTCATTCATGCTGGTCCAGTTTTATTCACTTGAACTCATATGGATTTTAAAAACTGCTGAACTAGTGATATCCATTTTGCAGTATCATATTTGCATGTGTTTCAATTCTTTGATTGACCGTTGTCATTGACTGGTGCAGGTCAAATCCAATGTACCAAAGCCTAACCAGAGAAAAAAATGGCGAAGAACCACAATCCAACTTGTTACTAATGCTCCGCCTCCCTCGCAGCCAGAAACTGTTGAAGCACCTCACAGGACAGATAAAGGGGCACCAGAGGAACACATCCCTGTGAAGCTTCCTAGGGCCATGCGATCAGCTTCATCAAATGGTGGCAATCCATTTAGAGAAAGGAATTCTGATAAAGCAGATCAATCTGGTGTCAACGAGGAGAGCAGCGGCCTTCCTGCTCCAAGAAGTCCTTTCCGGCAGCCCAAAACATCAGATGAGAAGGAGAACTGTGGTCTTTAAATGTCATTTCTCCCTCATTGGCATTATTTATACCATCCGCGCTGAAATGATGTAGCTTAGTTGATGGTCAATCTACTGCAGTTACGAGGATTGAACAGTCCAGTAGTAGCCTTCGATTTTCTCTTTGATTGTTGAGGAGAAATGCAGATGATGGGGGGTAGGTGTTTTCCCCTTGTTTTGTTTAGATGGTGCTGACGAGTGCTGTCCATTAGACATTGTTCAAAAAGTTGTCATGCAATTTCTTTGAAACTATAGCTCGTCTGCTACCCTTTAATCGAGATTACACAGGTTCTTTAAAAACGTTTAGGGTCGAGAGATTAATCCATGTTGATGGTTCATATCAGAATACATAGGACCTGGAGTTTGGGTCTCAATACCTAGAGGCTCTCACCAACTCTAATAATCTTACCCACCAAATTTCAAATAAGAACCACAATTTAATCAAAATTTCACTTTGTTTTGATGTAGTTGCTGAAAGTGATGTATAGTTTAGACTATTATTAAAGGGGAGCTTTATTTAAGTATATATATATATTTAGTGAATTTATTGTATTGCACATCCCATCCCAACCCATATAGGCTTAGCCCTATCCGGTCTATTTAGATCACGTGACCCAGCTCTTTTTGGGACCAAAGAAAATTTCATCAAGACACAAAAAAGAAACTAAGAACATCGCGGGAGCAATGGCGAAACAACTGCTTATTTAACTTGGTCAAAGAAGTAAGCCACAAAAAGAAACCAAAAGGAAACTAAGCATATGGGTAGGGAAGCCCATCACTACGTAGCACATTCATGAGCAAAGTTGGGGGTTGATTCACCCAAACCAAGGTTGTTAACCTTGCTTTTGCTAGCTTCGCGACTACATCGGCAACACGGTTGGCTTGTCGTGATATTCATCTCCAAGTGACACCATTAAGAAGATGATTGATCTTGTGGAACTTATGTAGAAAACTAAAAATCCTCAAATCAACTGCTTCTAGATCCTTATTCAGGTTACCAATAAGTAGCTTCGAAACACTCACCAAAATGATCCCCTGGTTGTGAAATTGTCTTACCAAAGAAATACCTTCCATAAGAGCAGCGGCTTCAGCTTCCAAAGGAGAATCAACAACAGTATTGGTACAAGAGCCACCAACAAGATTGTCACTTGAATCTCTTACAATAACTCCCAAACCCGCAACTTTGAAGCTCTGATCCAGTTTGGAGGTGGGGGACTCCATGAGACATCCCTGACACTATCACGAGTCTCAGTATGGGTTGAGAGAGTATCAATTGCTATGTTGTACTCCATGATATAGCTAGCAGCTCCAATAATCGTGGAACAGGGATTCAGTACCTTATACCCGTAGACCATGGCACATCTGTGCTTCCAAATGGTCCAACATAAGGCTGCAAAACGCATAAGCACATCCTCATTGCAATGATCATTAGGAACATAGTCCAGTAGTTTGAGGATCCAGTCACTAAATGAGATCACACTCTGCTTGGGGATTCTAAGACCATCAAGAACATTGTTGACCGTCAAGAGGGCGAATCTATTGGTGTCCGGATATGGGTGCACTTTTCCATCACCATGGGGTAACCACCTATCTTTCCAAACACTCACTGACTTCCCGTTATTGATTTGCCATCTAGAGTTAGATTCAATAATACTCATGCCCTCAAGTATACTACTCCAGCACCATGAATCTCTAGATCCTTTTCTTGCTTGAAAGAAGTCACAGTGATGGTAGTAGTGTGTCTTCAACACTCTTACCCAAAGGGCCTTGTGGTTCTTAAGAATTCTCCAACATAATTTAAACATAACCATGGGGTATGCTAGGATAACAGGGGCCATGACCTTGATTAAGACTTCTTTGCCTGCTTGAGAAAGAAATTGTGCCTTTCACCTCTCAATCTTGTTCTTTAGTCTCTCTCTTATGTACGCCATAGTCTCCACCTTGGACCTTCCCCAGTGAATCGAAAGTCCAAGGTAAATGCTAGGGGAGTCAGTGGGCAAAACATTCAAGATTTTAGTGATCTCTCCCCTTAGAGCTTCTGGTGTGTTATTTGTAAAAAATTGAGAGGATTTGTCGCAGTTGATCTCCTACCCTGAGGCAACACATAAGCTTCTAATGATACTCATGAGTTTGAGACAATTGGGAACCGAAGCATTAAGGAAGAAAAGGGAATAATCACCAACGAAGATATGAGAAATTTCTTTGTTCTTTTCTTCATCCTTAGATAGTGGAAGGCCCTGTGGGCGAGAATAATATTATCTTGGATTTGTCTTCCCGGCACAAAGGTGTTCTGATTTTCAGAGATCAGCAGAGGGAGGATGGACTTTAGTCTATTAGCAAGAAACTTCAAGATGATCTTGTAGGAATTGTTACATAGGCTGATTATAATTCATCAATTTGGGAATAAGGGCAATATTGGTGCTGTTGATGTTGTGAAGTGATGGGTTGAGCTGCTGAAAATAGGTGGCTGCCTTGAAGACATTCTTCCCCAAAGTATCTTCAAATTTATAATATAAAAGTCATGGGAACCCGTATGGTACAGGGGCTTTAAAAGACCCCAACTATTTCATAGCCTTCTTGACTTCATCAAAACTAAAAGGAGCCAACAACATAGTATTTTGTGCAGGGATGACTAAAGGAGGAACACAGTAAATGATCTGGCCCCAATTACGAGCTCTAGAGGCAGTAAATAGATCCTTAAAATAAGCCTCAAAATCTCTTCTAACTTCTTTATCACCAGTAATGAATCTGTCACTATCAATAGAGATCTTGGAGACTCTGTTGATGATACGCCTCATGATAGTAGAAAGATGAAAGAACTTGGTATTTTTTTCGCCATCGACAAGCCAAGTTTGTCTGGCTCTTTGCCTCTAGTACTGGTGATAAGGCTTTTTACACCCTCAAAGATATCTCTATTATTATGAAATATTTATCAATGTAGTAATATGGTAAATAAGAGTCATTACCCGTTAAAGATTGATGAAACTAAGTGTTGGACACAAACGAACACTAAAACCAGTTTCCTGGCAGACTTGACCTACAAACACTAACCTAATTAATTACCTAACCTAGACTCAAATAAAAATTACTAAAATAATACTGGATATACTAGACACAGTGGTAGACTACCACATAAAATTTCAATAAATTTGGAGTTGATTTTCTATGCTAACAAAAATAAACAAAACAGAAGAATGTAGCAAATCAGCTTTAGAAAAGTGACGAAAATCAATAAACAAAAGAGTTAAGGGGAATGATCTCCACTACCGTCACTCCATCTAGACAATATATGCTCAAACTAACAATGCTATGCCAATGGATAAAAGTTCTCTGGAAGATTCAATTACGCTTAGAACACAACCTATTACCTAATCCTTATGATTACATCGGTGAAGGTTCGCTTATCACTGGTGACTATCTCTCAAAGAACCCAAAAGCCATAGACTCGGGTTTACTAATAAAGAAGCATTATAATCTAGAAAAAGTGTGAGAATTTACAAAGCACAAGTACACTAAGGGCGTGCCTTGCTAGACTTAGAGTTTTTTATAACAGAAAAGCTCGGTTTCTACTCAAGAGAAATTGAGGAAGATCAAATACAATCAATAGGCATCAAATTCTCATAGATTCAGATCCCTAAACATGCATACTAAGCGTGCACTCAAAACATACAAGATAGAAATCATCAATGTAAAATTAACAAAGAAACCTCATCCAAGAACATAGCAAAATTAGGTCAAAGTGTATATATTATCTAAACTTCATGTACGGGGCTTCAAAATCACCCTTAACAAAGTATTTAGTTTCTCATGGAATCAGAAATTAAACTAAAATAATCCATGGAAGAAATTGATACAAACGAGATGGTGGAAGATGGAAGAACTTGGTGTGCTCTTGGTCCTTTTTTTCCTCTTTCCCCCTCACGTCTTCTCCTCTTCCCCTTGATAAAAACTGTCGACTTTTTTTTCTTTTCCTTTTTATCTCTTCTCCTCTCTTTAGCCAGCTAGGTTAATTAACCCAGCCCATAATCCACAAGGAATATGGATTCCTTCTTTTGCTAGCCCAATGCAAATCCTTGTTGCACTAGGAAAGCTCATTTTAATTCATTTTTCTTTATTTTCTCCAAAAACTTACAAAACAAATAAACAAATTAAAATACTCAATTAATAACAATATACTAAATATAGGGATTAAATTAAATACCAAATAGACGCATAAATATGTGACTATCAAATGGTCCTCTCTATCCCAAGCAAGCTCTAGAGATAAAGGGATTCTTGCTCCCTCATCCGAACTTGCATTAGGCGCGCACTGAATCTTGAGAAGAGCCTCACCAAGGCGTTCAATATCCAACCTATTATTCTTGAACTTCTCCTTACTCCAATCACACAGAGATTTACTACATAATTTCAGATTTCTAGACCAATTTCACAGAGGTGTTTGGCCACTAATGTAACCCCAGTGTGTGATGACAACCTCCGCACAATCATCTTCCTTTAACCAGAAAGCTTCAAACTTGAAACGCTACCTGATTCTAGCTGCTTCCTCCCCAATGGATAGAAGGATTGGGCAGTGATGTGAGCCCAAATGAAGTAGGTGTTCAACTATAGTATTAGGCCACTTTTGGACCCAAAAATCATTATCCACAACTTTGTCAATACGGGCTAAGATTAGATCGCCCCCTCCCTATAATTCGTCCAAGTGAAACTTGGGCCACAACAACCTAAATCAAATAGCCCAAAATAAATCATAAAGCCCCAAAGATGGCTGCAAAACTCGGATGACAGAGGGAATCCAAAAAAACTGCCTTGTTAGAATGTTAAGGAGAGCCGTAAATAAAGGAAATTCTGACAGTAGATCCATCGAATTTAACATGGACAAGGACATTAATAAGATTCTTCGATTTAGAGAGAACTTGAATGTCAACCAAAGGCCTCCACCAAAGACCTAATCCACCCGACAAACCAGCAGGCTTTACGGAGATTCCTTTATTGTAACAAAACTTCTTCTTATCTTTGAAACCCTATAGTTTTTTTGCTTAGTTTCACTAGGAAAGCTATAGAAGGTCCATTCTTCTGGGTGATATCACCCAAATGCTGGACTGTCAAGGGATGACCCAAACCTTGACAGTTCTAGGCAAGGACCAGATTCATGGCCCCTCTATGGCTGAATGGGGCCAACCACCACAACCTGAAGATTTGCTTACCACCTCCTCATCTGCAATTGTCAATTTAACATTCATGTCGGCCCCCTCACCAACACAATCGCTCCCATCCTCTTGGAATTCAACATTGATTCCACCACCTTGAAAACCCACAATACTTCCTCACGAAATACCACCAGCCAAGAGCTTAGCAACCTTCTGATTATATCCAGTGAGGGGTCTATCACAAAAAGGCTTACCCATTAGAGTCTTGACTAGCTTCTCTGCCTTTACCAAAGTTTCTTTTGGAAGGAAATCCTTAGACCCAACACTATCCTTGACATCAGGCATAACAATCTCCTTACCCTTGCTTGTGACATCAGAACAAATAGGAACCAGGACCTTACAATTGATATCCAATTTAGCCTTACTTCGACGAGAGTACATTTTGATCCTTCCCGCCTTTTGAGAGAGTCTTCGGCCTGCCACGGGGTTTGGTCGAGGAGGTTCATTAGGGACCATATGCACAAGAAAATTCTCTTCCAAATGCTCAGCATGATTTTCCACAGCCCTAAGCTTTGTAGCTTCTCCTTCATATCCCCACGAAGTAGAAGAGCCCAGACGCTTTTTCTGATTTGGTTTGAAGAGAAACAATGGTTTAGGGGTGGGAGATAGAAGTGACAAGGCATTTGGACCGATTGGGTAAGTCTAGGGTGCAAGCACATCAGAAGGAGTCGCCCTGCAGAGGTGTACTGGTTGATCATCTTCATTTATGGACCACTCGATCGATTTCTGGGGTGAGTTGGTAGAAGAAAGTTTAGGATCGGATCTCTTATCCACAGCAGGTTGAGGACAACCAATAAAAATATCCGGTGGGGGGACATATGACACTATTTACTTCGAGGACTCACAAGATGCAAATGACCCGTCACTAAAAGGATTAATGGGCATGACCCTTTTATCTAATAGAGAGTGGGACATCATACTCGATTGTGGGCCATCAACACCATTAGTGGGCTTTTTAAGAGAAAACTAGGTTTTTTTAACATGGATTGACTCATGTGGTGGTAACGACCCATCACCCACCGAAGGAGTCAAGCCCAAAGAAGAGCTAGTCAGTCGAGAGACTTCAACATCCAACATTGTCCTATGCACCACCTCAGCAACCACCACCCCTCTGAACTAATGAGGACTAGGGTACGGATTGAGGCTCAAAGGTTTTGAAATTTGATTTTGCCTTGTTGACTTGCTTAAGTCAGAGGTTGGCACACAATTCAATAACGTATTAGGGTGTGGGCCATCACTGCTTTGAGACGAGAAAGAAGCCCTACCACTGTTATTAGGGTTAGACGGCGCTGCCTGCATCTTCTCTTTTGTCGGTCTCTGCCTCAATGCTGGTCTCCTTTGCATTAAAAAAGGATTCTCCTCTTTAGAAATTGGTCATTGTCTAGGGCTCTGGCAAGAAAGCCATGGACCATACCACTTACTCTCTGAAACCAGGTTCTGGAGAATTTGACGACAGCAGGTGGGTAAAGGCTATTATATTGTAGCCTCAGTCTCTCTAGTGCAACTTCATCAAGTTTAACTTTGACCAAGCCTATTTCTAAACCTTATATTTGAGGCCGAACTTGGCCAATCTAACCCATAATGACTCCTTAGGTACGAAGAATTTTTCAGTTCTAGGAAGAGTAACTAGTGTACACAAATATTGAGCAAATGTTGGAGATTGGAGAACATCTTCCATCCACCATGGCATGATGTTTAATATAGAAGTTTTCCTTTTTTTTTCTTTTAATAATAATATAGAAAGTAGGATTTTCTAACGTTCATATTGACGTGGCCATGCAAATTGAATCAGAGACCTTCCCTCCTGCTATTTCTATGTAATAATCCTCACTCTCACAGACTCACACTCTTCTTCAATTCACTAGAATCCTCAGATCCGATCCATAGCTCTCTTCATCGACTCAATTAGGGTTTCGAATTCCGCCTCTCTCTAACTAACCGATCCGATTTTCAACACCACAAGATGAAGAAGGCCAGCCGCCGCTCCAAGCAATCCGCTGATCCGTCTACCCCCACAGCCGACGATTACGAGAAGAGAGTTCGCGAACTCGAAATCGAAAACAAAGCTTTTCAGGTCAATCTCTCAATTCGACTTATTTCGAATTTGAATTTGGAGAATCTGTTTCGTTTCTGCGATAAAAAAAAATTGGGGGAAAATTGATATGGCTTAACCGCTGCAGTCGATGAGCTCGATCTGATATGATTTGACTAATTTTAACTGTTACCTTGTGTAAAAATGTAGTAAAAAGTTTAAAATGGGCAAATTTAACGAAGAGCTTTTTACTTTGAAGTGTTTCAGTTTGCGTCTGTGGAGATCGAGTTTCAAACACAAAGAATTTCATTTTGATATTATTTATGTTTATGGTTTAATCGTGAAGGTTGCTTATTTTCAATTGGTGACTGTCAGCAGAAGGAGGTTGAGGAGCTGAGATGCAAGCTTGCAAATGTTTCGTCTACTACTGGTGTTGAGAATAGTGCTCAGAAGCTCAGGGAAAATTATCTTCAGAAGTTGACATTCCTCGAAGATCAGGTAGAGTTCGTGTTAGAAGTGGTGAAAGAGGTCTTGGATGATAGTTTTGCCTGTTTGTATCTAATGATGTGTTTGTGTAGGTGGCAGTGTTGACAAAGAAGCTAGATGCTCAATCTCAACTCTCAACTCAAAGGAGAAGAGGGGACGAGTCAGCAAAACCGATGCAGTTTGAGATGCAGAGATTGAAGGCTCAGAAGGTGACACATACTTAGTTATTGAGGCATGTTTCTATGACTGGTTAAAATGCTTCTGGTCTTAATACCGTTTTGTGGTGTTTTTAGGTTCAAATGCAATGTCAGATGAAACAAGAGTCTGTGCAGTTCAGATTGCATACAGCTTTGTTGGACAAAGAAGTTCTTCAGGTATAAACATGGCTACATAATCTATCTTTGCTAGGCAGTTGTAAAGCTTAGAGATACTGCAGAAACATATATATGTGGGATGAGAGGTTTATGATAGTCAACTCTTGGTATTGTACTCAACTCTTCCATTTTTGGGTGGTTCTCATCTCAGTGTCTTATTCTGAATTTGACCGTGATGGAAGGGGATCATCCTGGTTTAGAGATCTTGATTGAGTAGCATTGCTAAATTAGGACTAAGAAATGACCTTTAAACCTTGATCATGTCCATAGTGAATAAAAGGAAACCCTATCAAACAGCAGTACCATCAGTAGTACAGTTTGTTCATAATAATTTCGGACATCCATATAGCCATGTTCTGCCAAAGTATGCACTAATTGAATTATTCTCTGGATTTCTATACGCAACAACAGCTGAAGAAAGAGAGTAGGAAGAATAAACATGAGATGCACCTTTAAACCTTGATCATGTCCATAGTGAATAAAAGGAAACCCTATCAAACAACAGTACCATCAGTAGTACAGTTTGTTCATAATAATTTTGGACATCCATATAGCCATGTTCTGCCAAAGTATGCACTAATTGAATTATTCTCTGGATTTCTATACGCAACAACAGCTGAAGAAAGAGAGTAGGAAGAATAAACATGAGATGCACAAGATATTGGCCTCCAATCAAAGACTGAAGACGGTAAGCATTGTTTCCTATAAGATTAAGGTGCTATAGAAAATGTTCTTTGATAATTGTTTGTATCTGAGATTCAAGTCATTCAGCTACAGTATTACTCTAACAATCAATCCTTTTGCATCAGGTTTTGCATCGAAAGACTGAAGAAGCATTTGTGGCTACCAAACAGCTGAGACGTCTCTTAGAAAATCGCAAGGCTATGTTGCTCAAAAGAGGTCAGAAATCTACCTGTTGAGTTGGCTTTTGCTTTCTTACGAATTGAGTTTGCTTACATTCCTCTGTTGCTTACACTATAGTTAATTTACCCTTCATTTTATGTTTAAACTAATGTAGGTGATAAAAAAGGGAATAATGCAGCAACTGAGGTACTTCATAACTGGTCTGAGTTTATATATGTGTGTGTTATCATGTATTTGTGGCAGATACTTGTATGTATGTATTAGTCTATGGGTTCATTGATTCATTAATATCTGTTGTCTTACAAATTTTTTTGACTTGTTTTTTCTTTTTCTTTTGTAGAATCTAAGAGTTTCCACTTCTGTTTCGTTTTTTTCTTTGGCATTTCTAGCGGAAGTAGAAAGAACTACTGATGAGTCATGGGTTTCAATCTATTACAATATTACTGTTTAGGACTCAAAATCATTAATGAGAACTTATTGGCAAGAGCAATTTTGTATTATTATATCATCTTTATGAGTTCATTCGTCCATCAACTGTATTTTACTTTATAATAATTTGGTATACAAACCCTTCCAAACAGCTGCTGCAGGAGATTGACCATGAGGCTGAAGTCACAGAACAGCTGAATGAGCTATGTGCTGTATATGAACGTCAAATAGAAGAGTGAGCCTGAAACTGTGTTCTTGCAAATTCTGTGTCTTTTCTGATAGCAATTATCATCAAAGATAATGTACTTGGATATGAAAATATAGGCACTTTATGCCATGTTTGCCCTTGCTGCTTCTGGAAACTGAGTACATATATTATCCCTTTATTGTCATTTCAAATTTAACATACAAGATTTCAGGGATACTAGGCATAGTGGGATTATCGATATCCCTAGACGTACTTTAGAATATCAGGCTGAGAGGTCAATATAAGTGAGGATCACTTGGACGAGAACAACTAGGTTGTGATGTTCCAGAGATAATTCAGTTTATAGGTCTTGATTCTATTATTTCTTTAGTTCATGAATATGCTGTACTAATTTAGATGCTCTTTTACTTAAAACTTCAAAACTTCTTCCTTTTTTGTCTTCAAAAATGTTAAAGTATTTTGGTGTGCCATGAAATCTAATGCGCGTGTAGTATCTAGCAGTTCCAATTCTTTTTATGTGCAGTTGTTTAACAGTTTTAGATTTTATTATATGGTTGTGGTTAAGATTTCTTACTTTACGAACATCTCTCATTTTGGATTGTCTAGGATGGCTGAGGAGGCTGCTAAGCTTAAAGATGAAGTAGAGGCACTGCAGCAAGAAAAGTCAAGGTGAGAATCATTTAAAAAAAAATGGTAGTATGAAACCATCCCATCCAAATACTTATGCCATTAACCTTTCCATCTTAAGGTGCTCATGCAAAGAGAAAGATGTTGACAGCTTTGAGAACAATTTAGATATTACAGACCTGAATGGACAAGTAGTCAGCCTCATTAGGATGGTTGAACAGCTACGATTGTACAAGGCTGAGCTTGATCAAGGAAAATCCCAGGTTAGTGGAGTTGGATTTGGACTTATTCTTAATCTGAATTTGATTCATCTTTCATTGAAGTGTAAATCATGTAGTGGCTTGAGGGAATAATACTTCATATATTTCTTTATGAGTTACTCTAAACCTTTCATGTATGTTATATGCAGGACATTAGGAGTCAACAAACTGTTTCTGTTGGGAGTAGTAATTACAAGTCTGCAGAGGACAACAGTACGTCAGAAAATTCAACAGCAGTAACATCTAAAACTGCACCTACAGTTTGCTGCTCATGCAGCAAGAATTCTCTGTGTAAAACGATGAAGTGCAAATGTCGATCCAAAGGTGGCAGCTGTGGAGCCTCATGTGGCTGTGTAGCATCTAAGTGCATCAATAGGAAAACAGTCCCAAACAAGTCCAGTGACTCGCCACTATCAGAGATTGGCAACGGCATTCTGAGTAGTTCAAAAACTAGTGAAACGGAGAAGAGTAGTTCAGAGGCTTCACAAGGTGCGATGCTTCTTCAGAGAACATTAGATCAGAAGCCTGCTGAGCCAGTAGAGAACGTTGGAGCAAGAAAGAAACCCTTGACTGAAATTGGAAACATATTGGTATGCTTTCATTACCCTCTCAAATCTCCACTTTATATTAGTTAAGAAGCATACTACTTCGTAGTGTCTAATATATAAACCAATATGTACTCAGTGGACTACCCTTTCAAATCTCCACTTTATATTAGTCAGGAAGCATACTACTTACTTCGTAGTGTCTAATATATAAACCAATATGTACTCAATGGACTACTTCGTTTCTGCTCTCTAATACTTTTCTCACTATTTATTATATGGCCGGGATGTCTCGGTTCGTAATTGACAAACTTTCAGACTATTTGTTGTAAGTTACATCTGACCCCTAATAGCTACTTTGTGATTGCTGGGGTTCATTATAATTTCTACCCCTTCTCTAACTGTAGTTTTATAAATTTTACAGGTGAATACAAATGCTGGAAAACCGGGCCCAAGGAGAACGGGGAGGAAGCCAGCAGTTCAGCTTGTTACTGTTGTTGACTCAACTTCCTCTGTTCCGGTAAATAGCGAAGGCCTAAAAACAGCAGATGGAAATAACAATTAACAGGAAGGCTGGCAACTGGGGAATCAGCCTGATTTACTTGATCCAGAGTTACGTATTGGCTATTGAATTGATTGAGAAAGTTTTCCGACAACAGCAGCAGTTAGAAATTCCCTAGCTTTAGGTGGCCATCCTCCTCTGATCATGTTGGCAGAAATTTTCTGTCAATTCACAAGTTCCAGTATAAACAAGGACATTAAAGCAACTTTAGATAAATTGCTTGTTTCACTGTTTGAAATGTATCTTTACACAGACATTAGCCGTTATATTGGTTAAAAGAAAATCAATAAGATTTTTTGTGTGATATTTGTATTCTTTTTTTCTTTCTTTAAATCTCATCAAATGGATATTGGTCATGTTGATTTATCCTGGCAAACTAATAGTTGTTATGTGGTTATCAGGGCTGCGTATACTGCTGGTGGGTGGTATTATTCTGATTATTTGGCATACTGGTGAGCTAGATGCTGAAAACAGTCCGTTCTAGAATAATGATTCAATGGATCTCGTTAGTTGTCATGACTCATGAGAGTAAGATATCCTTGAAAATTATGGCAACTTCCAAGGTAGTAAATAGATTAATCCATATCTTCCCTTTTCTATTGCTCAGACAGATGAAATGTAAAAATCTATGCCTATATACTTACTATATACTAAGAGCATTCGCACCGGACAGCCGGATGCTCGAGCAGATGGAGGGTTTCATCAACAGTGATTATATTCATATAGAAGAAGACTTGTGTATAGTGAAAAAGGGATCCAAACATTTCAAGCCTCTTGAAACACAGAGGTATCCAAACTATTCATTAGAAACTACAGCAGTAATAGCCTAATGTAAGGATCAAAATAAGTAATCCAAAAGCATAAAAAGTTATATTGCTACCAATATACAGCAACTGACGTACAATGAATAATTAGATCTTCCAAAAATCACTACTTCAGTAGAAAATACTCTCAGAATCACAATTTGCTGAGTGAGGGGATCAGCAGTGAAATAATGAGGAGAATATCAATCAGTAAACTGCTCACAGTATGTATGCTGGTGTAGGATTCCTAATAGTAGCATCATTGGCAATGAAAGTAGGTGAACCAACATTGACTGTAGAGGTTGCAATAGTTTGATTTCGAGTCTTGCCCACCAATTTCCTACCACCAGTGTTTTTAGCATCAAGTGAAGCTGGCTAAGGAGTTACAATATATAGCTGAAGCAACAGAACTGAACCGGAGCAAGAAGAGAACCTTTATGTTTCCTAGAACCACCAGGAGTAGCTTCCTCAGCTTGTGGTGCTTTGATTCCCATTTTCTTCCGAACATACCTCTATGTTGAAGCCGTTGAACTTTTCAGGTTGACCACATTCTGAGTAGTAACAAAATTAAAGCAATCATTCTAGATCCACTAACATATAGAAAGCTCCTACCCAGGCAGGAGGGGTATATGAGAGCCTGCATTCTTCTTATAATAAAGCTACCTCTTTTAATACCTTTTTCCATTTCTCAAATAGACCATGAGCCTAAAACACCATATCAAGATTTGGCAAAATCTTCCAACTGTATGTACTACAAGCTTGTACATGGTCACGAGCACCTCAGAATCATAACTATCAACAAAATTATCTCTAACATGCCCAACTGACCACCATACAGTACAAAGTAACTTACATGTGGAACCAGCGAAGCCGTATGAACGTCCACCTTGTAACTCTCAATATAGACAGAACTTAGTGACCGTAACCACATCGGCTTTCCAACTGTCGATATCTCCAATGGACAATCAAGATTGCTCTTATACTAATTTTGAACAGTTACTAACAGAAAAATAAAAGGTGAAATGACAACATAGGAGACAAGGAAGAATTTCAAACCGACAGCAACACCTGCCATTTCTCACCAATATATGCCGCCTCTAAACATGGAAGGATTCACAACAACTTGGTCAATTGCAACAGTTTAAAATTTTGAGAAAGAATAATCAAAGATTTAAAAGACACAACACCAATTGTAAATTTTCCGCACCAATTTTATATGATGCATATAGTGTAAGAGCCTTTTAAATCTATGATTTTACGATTAAAAAGGTTAAAACAGATGAATACTGAAAGCAGAAATAAACACAGCAATTTTGAGTGATTCGGTTAAAATTATAGCATACGTCCACTTTGTGATCTCTCCTGAGAGATTCCCTAACACTATGAAGAATTAACTAATTACAAGTACTTATTGTAGATCTCTCAAACCCTTCAATCTAGTTTTTATCCCTTTAAGTCTATACACAAATCCTAATCAACTGCGGATAAGCTAACTCTTGTAGGACATATAGAAAAGCTAAGCTAACTACATTCCTTGTTAGACAAGGACTTGTATTCTGAATCCTTTCCTAGACTGGATCAACGAGCCAAAACACAACAATCTTCACCTTGGTGAGTTGATATCAAAAACGATTGCTGCAACCTTCAGGATATCTTGAATCTCTTAAAGTAATCCCGAACAAACCTTCAAGAGCCTCCACCTTGGCAAGACTCCTCTTGCCTTAACGCACCTTAAGTGAGGAGGTGCTCCACCACAGCTCAACATGCTGTGACATTGAGTAAGTCCAAGCAATGCTTGAACTTCTCTACAGTAACTGGTTTGGTAAGACAATCAACAACATTATCATCAGTGTGAACTTTCTCCACAATGATATCTCCAGATTCTACTCAATCTCTGATTCTATGATAGCAAACTTCAATGTGTTTCGTTCTTGCATGAAACACTTGATTCTTTGCCAAGTGAATGACACTTCGACTGTCATACTTCACTACCACGCTCTTTTGCTGAATTTCAAACTGACTTGCAAGCCCATTCAACCAAATAGTTTCCTTAGAAGCCTTTGTTAATGTCATATACTTTGCCTCAGTAGTAGATAAAGCTGTGACTGCTTGAAGAGTTACTTTTCAGCTCACTGGTTCTCCTCCACAAGTAAAAACATAACCTGTTACAAATCTCCTTTTATCCAAGTCTCCTGCATAATCTGAATCCACAAAACCAACCACGCATAAAATTCCGTACAGCTCTAAGGGGAGTAAGATTTCCTGATAAGTTTTCTTTCTAGGAGCGAATTAATTTCTTCTTTACAATATTCAATTAGCCCATCATTCATTTGAGCTATCCTGACTTTAGTAGGAATATTTTGTTCCTTGAAGTCAGGTTCATAAGGGAGAGTGATAATATGCTTTTTCCTTTCTCAGAAAGCATTAGGTAGATCACTGCATATTTCCCTTTTGATAATATCAAATAAAGATTTAATCTGATTTTGGCGAGATTTAATTTGAGTCATAATACTCATAACTTTTAGATCAGATTGGATAAAATTTATCTGATTTCTTTGAAAATAAGAGTATTTTTGATCATATCAATTTGACGAGTTTGCGGCTGAGTAATAAAGCCAAAAACTATCCTTTGACCTTCAATATCACAAATTATGCCTTCACTTGTCTTCACAAAGGGCTCCAGAAGACTAAGGAAAAGAGTTCCCAATATAATTTGTTGTGTCAGGCCTTTGACCATAACAAAGGAGATTTTGAAACACATGCCTGAATTACAAATATAGGCATTAGATAATTTATACCTGATTTTTAGTCTTGAACCATCAGCAGTGTTTAACGATTGTGATGATTTATCATAATATCTCGTAGGGATTACTCCTTCACTGATATAATTTAGATCTGCTCCACTATCAATGAGAGCGATCCCTTTTAAGACATAGTCCTTATCTATGACAATAGTAACATTAGAATATCATTTCTGGTATGTTACTTGGTTAATGATGTTAAGAAATTTCTCTTCATCTGCAATAGAAGATTCTCCTTGTTCAAGAATAATAGAAGATTCTCCTTATTCCGAAATAATCTTGCTTATAATTTCTCTGAGAAACTTGGTTTCTACTTTTAAGTTATTTATTTATGTTCTTAAATCAGAAATAGAAGTTTTTCTTTCTTTGATAATATTTACCTCCATTTTTATAGAGTTAATCTCTTCCTATAAGTCAGAAGTAGATAATTTCTTAGAAGAGTGGGTTTTTAACCCATCAAAGACTTCTTTTAAAGAGTATGACTCTTTTGGAATATAAGGGGAATCTCTAGATTTACTCTCCCTTTTTATTGTTTCTAAATAGTGCTCGATCATATTTTTCTTGGTTTCAGGATCTTGGATCCCATTAATCAAGTCTAGCATAGATCTCTCTTGGGATGTAAGCACATTTATGCTTAATCCATTCATCTCAGGAATAGCTTTGTAATTTTTTGCATTACAACCACAGTCTGATGAGGATGAAGACTCAGAATCAGAACTGTCAGAATCTTGGTCTATAATGTTGACCCATTCTTCTGACTCACTGTCAGAAGGGTTTAGAAGAATTTTTAAAATTTGCTTTTTTAGACCTTCACCAGAAATTTCATTAACTTTCTTCTTGGTCCGGCATCTATTAGCATAGTAGTCTGTTTTACCACATTTTCTGCAAATAATAGTACTGGAAGAATTCTATGAATAATTCTTCTTATAATATGGTTTTGAATTTCGTTTTTCTTCTTTTCCTGAGGGGGAGAATATTTCTTAATAAAGCGTTTCTTTTTCCTTAAATAGGATTTTGAGTCTAATCCCTTATGCTTATGCTTATTCGGGATTTAGAGATCAAAACCAACTTGGTCACAGAATTCTCCAATTTCTTTTTTGCCAGTCAGATGTTGGCGTTTTAGTTGAGCTTTCAGTTTAATATCATTGCAAAGGGATAAGCCTTCAGCAACGCATTCACTAATCAGTTGACCATATGTATATTCATAATAAGGAATGGAGTTTCCTTCATGTTTTCTCAAAATGCGGTCTTTGACCTTCTGGGCAAAGAGAGTAGGAAGGCCTGCTATGAACTTCTCCTTCCAGAAGTCAGCATTGGCATCTGTCCTGATCATAATTTTGGACAAGAATACATCCTTATACCACCTGAACTGTGTTAAAGTAAGACATTTAAGGTTGACTAATAAGTCTTTGTTTCTTTCAAAGGATACTGGGTTAGATCCAACAAAAGCTAATAGAATGGAAGTAAGCAGTGTATAAACTGCATTAGGAATAAGAGTTTCTGTATATATAATACTGTCATGACCTTGTTCATCTTTCATAGTCACTGGAGTTTGAATAATTTTTGTTGCATTTAGAATTTATTGATGTTGTTCTGGGGAAATAATATTATCCCACCAACCACGAAATTGGCCAGCAAATCCTGCAATAATGTATTCTGCTATCTGCTTATCTGTATTATGAGCAGATATGCAAACAGTAGAATACATAATCATCCTATGGAGTAGAGTGAATATCTGATATTCAGACAATCCATCAATATTCCATTCATATATAATTCTAGCGCTAAAGCTAGTTGTAATATTCGAATTTTCTTCTTCGAATAATAAGTCCTGAGGAGTAGGACGAGTACAATAATGCCTGATTGAAGCAGTAGGAATTGATTTTCTACCAAACACAGTGCTCATTCCAAAAATATTTTGGTTTATACTAGGAGTCTGACCTGTATGGTCTTTTTTTAAGGTCATCTTCCATTGCAAGGATTTGTTTTTCAAATTCATAAATATCTTATTCTTATCTGAATCAGAGAATATTTCTGAGATAGTAGCTATTTGAGCTTTCTTCTCACCAGATTTATGATTACCAAGTTGTAAGGATTCTAATTGCTGGGTTAGATTGGATACAATATCAATATCCTTTTTGTTGGACATAGTGATATTAATACTTGGCTTTAGAATAGAAGGTTCTACTACCTTTGGAGTAGAATGAATAATAGATGAAGATAATATGGATTTAGTATCCTTTAATACTTGAGGTTGTATAATTTTCTCTAATTTTTCCTCTATTCCCCCAAGTTGGGAGCACATAGTTTGTAGAGTCAAGTTTGTATAATTATGTTACCTTTCATGGCTGAAAGCAACTAACTCAACAATAGCCTCTCCTGCCTTTATTTTCAGATGTTCTGAAGGAGGATGAATAGAGGTAATCACATGCCTTTTTGCTGTGGTCCAATCTTTTTCTAAGGATTTAATCACGTTTAGGCATGGAGAGTTCTTACTGATAAAATAATCTAAAAACCAAATAGGGAAAGAAATAACTTTCCTTTGAGCATCAATAGTGTCATAATAAAGAGTTTTATAATTTTGCTGTTCTTCTTTTGCTATTGTTGAGTCACCAATCTAGGATATTAATACTTGACTTTTGGAAAGTAGAATGATCCTCATCCTTTTACCATTATTGGCCGGTTTATACCTTTAATTGGCCGAATTTATGTTGCATGATTAATGAGTGGTAACTTATAACTTTTTGGTGGTCAGCTTTAATGTCATTCTTCATCTTCTCCATATATAAATATAGGCTTCATCCTCTCTCATTCTTCATCCCATCAGAAAGCAACCTCCTCTTCTGATCACTTCTCTCCCTCTCTCAACAGTGAGCAAATCCGGTGATAGAGTAAAGTATTCTTCAGTTCAACGAGAAGTTCTTGTGCTGCGGTACAAAACTTTGAAGTTATTTTATCCTGAGAAAACAACGTCATACAAACATGTGAGCGACGTACAAGTTATTAAGAAAAACGTGTGATACACGTAACTCAACTTAGTTCATCTTCTTATCCAAAAATTATTCTTCGTTCTTACGTTTGCATTTTACTAATTATTTAATTAATATTTAATATATTATATTTAATTTAATATCACAGCTTTTACTTACAGATGCAGCGGCTGACATCCACCGCGTGAGCTCCCTGCGACGGAGATGGAACCATTGTTCGCTGGCAAACTCTGGTAGACGCGATTGACAACCTCCGAGACAAGTCTCAAGCTCACTATGAGAAGATTGAAGCACGTCATTAAAGCCTCGAGGAGATTCGACAACGTCAACAGCTACGACAGCATCGGGTCGAGACGACACGTACTGCAATCCGAGCCACACCCACGTCCAGATCTGCTTGTTGGGGTTGACAAACAGACAAAGAAATCAAAGCCCATCCCACGGCGATTCTGGTTACCCAATAGAAATCATCTAAAGACGAGGAGGACGAAATCTCGGGGGACAACAAGGCCTCCTTTGCCCAAGTCACCGACGAATGACATGGTCAGAGGTGGCATCGAGGAGAATGCCATGGTCCAAAGGGAGGTCGATGATAGGCGAGACTTTGTTGACGAACGTAGAGCTCAGCTGGTGCGCATACGTTTCAAAATCACAAGTTTAAAGCCCAATACGAGGAGAGTCGATTTTGGAGCCTTGTATAACAAAAGCAATACCTAGCATTAGCAACCCGTTTACTAAATGACCCAGACCCGACTATCCAAATATTGAAATCTCACATCAAACAATAGCCCAAATACGTGGCCCAGCACATTAAATATTATACCAAAAGATCCTTATAGGCCTGGGCATTATTTCTGATTCACCCGAAAAATGAATATTCTGGTTAAAAAATTGAACTGGCAAAACTGGATGCAAGCAAAAAGAAACCGAACTAAACCGAATTGATTTGAGTCGAATTCGGTTTCGGGATTTCAACCGATCGATAGTAACTGAGATCGACCGAACTTTCCCCTCAGTTCACTCGCCCGCCTCTCCCTTCTCCGTCGACAATAGTTTTCTCCTCCGCCCCTAAAAACCCCCACCTCTCGTTTCTGAAAACCCTCGCCTTTTCTATTCTCTAAAATCTTTTTCCTCGATCTCGTCTCAAATCGCCTTGTTCTCATCTCAAATCACCACAATCTCGTCTCAAAAATCTCTCGGATCTCATCTCTAGAGTTCTTTGGTTGAGATAGATAAGCTCGCCAATGTTGATTTCCTAGGCAATTTCGACGTGTGACTAACGTTTTTTAAAATTCGGATAACCGAATCAACCTGACTCAAAATTTAGGCCAACCAATTTTCGGTCAAGAGCAAAAGATAATCGGTTTCGGTTTCGGTTTCCGATTTCGACTAACCAAATAGATCGGGTCGAAATTGGTTTTGACTTTTTCCCGACCCGAACGCAATATGCAGCTTTGTTGTGCTTGCACGTAGAGGAGCAATACCTCTCAATCTAAAGATATAAAACGAATTTCAGTAACGACTTTTGGCGTCTGCTACTCCCTCTGGTTCGTTCTGTTAGTTTTGTGCTCTCTCAATTCCTCAACTCAATCCGATCCGAATTCGTACCCGACCCGATGGATCCGATCCCGTCGAACTTCCCGATTCTCAACTACGTCATGGCGAGGCTTCCGTCCTTGGGATCCAAGTCACCCACCGCAGCCTCCGCCGTCGTCTCCGACCTCGAGTCGATTCACATCGACGGCCAAAAGCCACCTCAACCAGATCCGCACGGACTCTCGGATCGCATGCCCCACCTCTCCGATCCGAAAGTCGTCGCCGCCATGAGAACCGCCGTGGCCGAGGTCGCTCAGACCCGCTCCGTCCTCGCCGCTCTCGGCGACCGTCCCGACCACGAGACCGTCGACTCCGCCAGGGCCAAGCTCGCGGCCGCCAAAGCTGACGTGGCGGCGGAGGAGAAAGAGGAGAGAGTGGAGGTGGAGTGCAAAGCGATTCTCCAGCTGGAGGAGCTTCACGCAGCCTACGAGAAGCTTCTCAAGGACGCCGAGGTGAAGCTCCAAGAGATCTATAGGTCGGCGGAGGCCGGATTAGATGTTGGAAATGAGGAGAAAGAGGCGGCGGAGGATGACGTCAGCGACCAGGTGGACGAGGAGGTCGTCCGGATTCTGCAGGAAGCGTCATCCGGGGCAGGTGGGCCAGACCGGGTCAAACTCTCGGGTCGTGGTTTGCGGTACTTACCGGAAGAGTTTGGCCGGATCAGCGGATTGCTTCAGCTTGATCTTTCCGAAAATGAGCTCAAGGTTTGGTTTGAATTTCCATTTTCGTATTCGATCACTGTTACGTTGATTCTGTTATTAACATTATGGATTATGATTGAGTAATTTTTTATTAACAGGTGATTCCTGATTCGATAGCTGGATTAGAGAAGCTAGAAGAGCTTAATTTGTCTACGAATCTCCTGGAGTCATTGCCTGATACAATTGGGCTGCTGCAAAATTTGAAGCTTCTGAATGTCGCTGGTAACAAGCTTACCGCGCTGCCTGACTCTATCTGTCACTGCAGGTAATTGTCACGATTCTGAAGTTTGAACTTCTTTTTTCAATTTGTGTTTCTGGGATTAATTGAATGTAGTGCTGAGATATGAATGAGAAATGTCTTTAACAGATAGGTAAAATTAGATGAGTTGACTATATTGGATGAAATGACTGATTAGTTGGTCTTTTCAATAATTCTATAGTTAAAGTAACTATCTAGTTGTATTTTCGGGGAATGTCTTAATAGATAGGTAAAACAAGATGGACTGGATCAGATGAAATGAATAATTAGTTGTTCTCAATAAAAATTATTTCTGAGGTTTGAAGTTTATATCTATTTGTATTTCCGGGGTAATGTCTTGATAGATAAGTGAAACAAGATGGGCTTGATTGGATGAAATGAATGATCCGTTGGTTTTTTGATAATTATAGGTCGTTGGTGGAGTTGGATGTGAGTTTCAACAATCTCTCATACTTGCCAACCAACATTGGTGAATTGGTTAATCTTCAGAAGCTTTTTGTGCAACTAAACAAACTGCGTTCCTTTCCCACCTCTCTGTGTGAGTTGAGGTCTTTGCTCTCTTTGGATGCTCACTTCAATGAGCTACGTGGCCTTCCACTAGCTTTCGGTCAGTTGACTAATCTCCAAAGCCTCAACCTTGCCAGTAATTTTACTGATCTCAATGAGCTTCCAGCTACATTTGGTGAACTATCAAATCTCAAGGAACTTGATCTCAGCAACAATCAGATTCATGCCCTTCCGGATACATTTGGCCGCCTGGAAAATTTGACAAAACTAAACTTGGACGGAAATCCTCTTGTGCTTCCACCCCCTGATGTAGTTAAACACGGAGCTGAAGCTATCAAAATGTTTATGTCAAAAAGATGGTTAGAGATACTGGTGGAAGAGGAAAGGAAGAGCATGCTTCAAGCAGAAGAACAAGAAGAAACAGGATGGCTGACACGCAGCACTTCTTGGTTGAAGGACTATGTTTCAGGTGTTACTGAATATCTCTCTCCAAGAGCTCCTGAAGACCCTATTCTTAATCAGCCCCTCTGATGTCATAATGGTATTCATCTGCAAAGAACACCAGAAGAGTCCGATGATTATGCAGACAGTCGGTAAGTACTGCTGACTTTTTCTATTCAGTTTTGAAACTATGCCTGTATGTTTGGAGACACTACCATGGTTTTTAGCTGAGTTTTGAATGTTTTAAATTTTCTACTTACTCTAGAATCATGCATGGTTGCCAATTATGATGGATGATTGTGGGTAGTATCATATGACAGTTACTTGATGTCGATTCCTATCAAATGTGGTTTTTGATTAGATCTTTTGTTCGTCTATATACAATCCGTTATTAAACTGGATTTATAAATTCTGCATTCCCATTATGTAATCAGATGTACTGCACTCTGCACAAGGACTGTCTGGTTTATGAGCTCACTAAATTACCACTTTCAAAAGCTAACTCATAACCGAATTTACCCATACATACTATTTTCTCGGCATTACAAGCTTTGTCTGATTTTTGGTGTTTATTGAATTTAGCAAGTAGAGAACAGTAAGAAATTATACATAAAGAAATGTTCATTTTGAGAAAAGAGAGTTTAATATAAAAGATCCAGCTAAATCTGCTTAGTCTGTGTAGTCTTCCATACAATATCCATAGACTGTTGTATCAGTCTGCTGAATCTGCTATCTGGCTTTTGCTTAAATTCGGTATGATGTGCAGGTAGAAATTCATGTGTTCAATTGAAGTCCCTGAGTGCTTTTGAGGCCTTCTTACTACAACTTCACAGCCTGGAAAGTCATTGTAAATCCAAGGATGGTTTTTGGTTTGCTTTTTGTAAAGAGCTCAAGCTGTTTGAGTTCACATTCTGTAAAAATATATGCGACTCTGCTATATCGTACCTTTAACTCTGTTCCTGCTGCAATAGATGACGTGAAGCTGACTGTGGATTCCGGGGCATCTAGTATTTTTGAGCTATACAATATTTAACTGGAAAAACATTAGTTTTCCTTTTCAATTCAGTTTTCAGGTTACATTTAGTTCAGGACTTGAGCTGTGGACATGTCTTGTTCTACTTTTTGCTCAAATACCACAATTTTATTTTGTGCTACACGGGAATATTGTTACATCCTCTTATAATTCTCAACTTATTTTTAAAATAGTATAATTTCATGTTTGGTGTCAAGAGACTATTTTAAATGAGTTTATGTAAGTATTTACATAGATTAAAACATCATTTTGACCTCCTTATATAAGGAGTCTAAAATCTTGTTTCTTATATAACACAATCTAATGTAAGAAATATATTATCTCTTAGAGCATCTCCAACAGTTTTTATAATATCACAAGAATTGTTATTTTAGACAAAAAATACCTCTCTTTTTTATAGCTCCAACAACTCTTATAAATCATCTTGTATCCCATAAAAAATGAAGAAAAAAAATGAAAAATTCTTATATTTATAGAATTCTCAAAACTTGTGTGTTTATCTTGTACAATAGAAATTTTTTACAAAAACCGTTGGAAACGTTCCTTCTATGATGCTCTTATACAAGGAATCCAAGGAGATAATATGAAGAGCCAGAATTGACGTACATTTATTCTCCAAGGCACTTGGATTTTGGCAATATCTCTATTGGCCTGCGAGTTGGAAAATAAAAGAGCCAGAACTGACGAAAATATACAGCAAGACACTTGAGCTACAACTGGGACTTCGAACATCAAATTTTGAGTAACGTCTTGGTCTTTGCTGTTCTGTGTTTGTGTATTGTGTCATTTGTGTGTTCTGAGATGATAGAAACCTGAATTTTCTTCTGATTTTGGTCCTATTCCTTTTAATGCGGACGATAGTTCCTCGACTTCATCTGCCGATGACCTCAAGAAACATGTAATGAAGGCTGTTGAGAAAGACATCAATGACTATGAGGCAAAGTAGTTGAAGGAAGTACGTACTTTGTGGAAAAGTCGGATCGATGAGTCTGAAGAAGTCTAAAGTCTCAGAAGCAATGAAGATGTATGAAGATCTCAACAAGACGAGTAACGACTTATTGCCTACAGTGTCGAACATATTACATATTCTGTTGATTACCTGTGCTGTTAGAGACCAAAGATAGTACGTACGTGTGTAAAACGCAACAAAGAGTCCGATACTTTTGTACGAAAAGAATTACATTCCCTTGAGAACAATAGTATAGTCTAACCTAAATTCGATGTCTCATCAAGATTATGAAGTTCCAAGCAATTCGATCACAAGCACAAGAGGCATCGATATCAGCCTTTGAGCAATTTTTCCTCTTGTTATTTGGTACCATGACTTGCAGTTAATTTGTTCAGTCTTTTTAAGCTCATAGTATGCGGTCATTCTAGACAACCTTAGGGGAATCCATAATACTTGATGCCAGTCTATACTCCAGTTCCATTGATTTCAGAGCACTTGTTATGTTGGTGAAGTCTTGGAAGTGCATCTTCTCCTCCCTTGCAGGGCTAGGTCTTGGGTAGGACCGCCTGACATTTTCCAATGCCGCAAGTAATACGTTTGGGATGTTTATCGTGATCTCAAAGTTGACTCCGTGCGCCTCAAGAAATAGTACTCGTTATGATTGATTGGCAAGCCCTATTAAGGATTTGTTTATTTGAGTACACATAAACAAAGAAGCATAAACAAAGGTTTAATGTTTAGGCTTGACCAAGTGGAGTTGACCAGAGAAGTTTCCCACCACAAACTGACTGAAAAGGTGCAATGCAAGCTTGAGAAGTACCATCCTCCTCTATAAAAGGAGTGCCCATTTGCTTATCTGAAATGTCACAGCTAATTGAGAACCTCATTTCAATTTTCAGCTGCTCAACTTCAGAGAAGTTGCAGAGAATAGTTGGGTAAAGAGATAGAGCTAGAGTTAACATGGCGTCAATGGTATCGTCGAAGTTGAATAAGATGACGAACAAGGATACTTGTCTTCAGGTGGCTCTGTTAGGGTTGATTGCAGGTGCTATTCTCAGCTCTTGTTTTCATGGGATTCAAGTGATCATGGAGGAACGTAACAGAGGCCATTTTGCAGAAAGCTTGGGTGAGTTTTATACTTCTATACTGCAGTTGCATTTACTCATTGCGGTTGTCTACTTGTTTCATATCCACATTTTGCTCGTCTCATTTGATACTCACTGTTACAACCTTGAGCAGCATATTGACGATTTTGTGTGATTTGATTATGCAGTTGAATCACTAGGCAATTTGGTCAGAAGATTGCAAGATGGCATGATCACTTTGCTAATTGAATCCCTCCATTTCTTCATTTCAAGATGTCTGCAGTTTCGATATTCATCGCCTACGGGCTTGCCACCTTATGCAGCATCAATGCTATTTTGGGTAGCACTTACTCGATCAGTTTCTTCCATGTTCGATTCCTCTATCTAATAAGATGATCCTTCAAGAATATTAGTGACAATTCTGTTACTACAGAAGAATTTCAGTCAATCTGGCAAAGGCTCGTTTTTTACCTGTCTTTGCCTTTGCAAATTGTAACCCCCGCAAAGGTAAGTAAGGGAACAGCACCTTTAAACTTACATTCGGAATTGAACTGTAGCAAAAAAGAGTTATAAACTCTAAATTGCAGACGCAACACACATTTACCAGAATTATGGAGGCTTGAAATTTTTTATTCTTGATTCTCGAGTCAATTGGCTATAATTATACTGGATAAGCACTAGAGAATGGTAAAGCTAAATAATAAAGTACTCTTTTACTGAAAGCCAATTACATGGTAAACCTAACTATGTCAAAAGAGAACTGAGATTCGATCACAGTATAAAAGTTCAAAAATAGTAAAGATCAACGCAATCTATCACGATCTAGCCACTCAAGGGTAGGAACTATCTTGACCAAAAACGACTTGAAGTTTTCACCAGCAATTGCATTCCCCAAATGTCCAATTGTGTCAAGCAATAACTAGTTGGACTGACACCTCCACAGTGTAGATATATATTATGTTATCTTATATGTGCATGAATTTTGTGATGGTGCAGTGGTAAACCTGCATGTTAGTATCCAAAATGTTCTGGGTTCGAAACCCACACCTACAAAACTGGTTAGTTTTTTCAATTTGTTCCTTTCTTCTTCACAGTTTTGGCTGAACTTTTCTGATTTTTTTAGAAAGATGTTTGTATAAAACTTCCAAACTAATCAAAAGAAACCATCAATCAGAACTTCCAAACTTCACCGAGGAGATAGAAAGATGTTTGTATAAAACTCATCAAAAGTATGTGAAGGTGGCCTCATTGACATACAAAATTCACAAAGTATAAGCAATTGAAGTGTACCTTCAATTGAATGAAGTTCATTGTGACTAAGGTCTAGAATTTGGACCCACAACAATTTATCAATGGATCCCATCCGCGTCAGGGAGAAATTATTTAGACGTAGACATATATAATCGCCAGTACTTGAAGAAGCCACATTCTTATGACTAAAGCAATAATGCTTTAGCAGAGAATCCTTATGAGAAGTTGCCTGCAATGTTTACCAAAATGTAAGAACCTATGCAACTTGAAAGATGAAAAAGTACAGCTAAGAAAGTAAATTAAGGACTTTACAAGATAATGGCATAATGCTCGAAAATTTGTGATTGAAAAATAAATATAGAAAACGATCAAAGAAAAAAAGTAGAAGAGCTCACTGACTATAAAAACTGTTGTTTGCACTTCAAATGAAGTTATGTGAATAACTTCTTTAAATCAGAATATAAAAGCAAACAGTCAACGTGAAACAATCAGATGACGGATAATATTTTTTTTATAAAAACAAATATGTATTTCGACAACCGCACAACAGAAATCGGATAATATAATTTGACACTGAACAAAATAAATTGAGATGACATGTAGCACTGCCATCGACAATTAACTTGAAAGGTAATAGGTCGAGGATCAGGTTTTGTTTCATTAAAACATAAACACTACCTGCTGCAAGAATACTAAACTGTGCTCATCTCTGTAATACTGGCTATGTGTTGGGTCCAACTTTATCAGCTCAGCATAAAGCTCAAGAACTTCATCAGAATGGATCAATTTATTTGTCCATCTAGACAAAATAGCATCATGAGCTGTTAGTAGTCTCTCGCCAGCGTCAGCTTTCCAATTTTACTGCAAGGAGTAAGTTAAGTACTTAGAAACATGGGATATACTAACAAAATGGGAACTTCACAATTTCAAACTGAGCATGCAATGGTTACCAGCTTGTCTCTGTCGACAACAAATCTCGAAAGATAGCTATTTCATTGGCAACGGTCTCTGCACGCCAATTTGATGCTGTTGGCTCATCAACATTTTCAACAGAGAGTAGTTCATGTGGCTCCTTGGACAGTGGTTGGTACAAGGAGAAATTCTCATCTCTCCACAAAATTAGATTCATCCTCTGCTTTTTAGATGTTTCAGTGTAAACAGGGGATATGGACACTGTGAAGGCCAATCCTGTAACAGGGCTGAAGTGAAAATTATTTGAAGAAACAATGCCCTGAGACAGTCCAACACTGACTTTCAGCTGAAAAGCTTCAACTGACTGGGAATTTGTTTCTGGAAATCGAATATGTGCAGCTCAAACTTGGGAAAACTGGGAGTTATTTTGTGAGAGTGGTCTCCAATCAAGATTTTCTTTACAATAGGAAGATTCAACAGTCACTGTAGAAGAGTTAACACCTGTGACTACTTGATTGAAATATAGAACTAGTGGAAGTTCTCCGGAATCAGAATGAAAGCTGTCAAAACGTGATGACGAACAATCATCAAAGTGTCTATTTCTTAATAACATGACATTGGATACATCTGCAGGCCAAGAAGCAGCAAGTGAAGGAGCATCTATTTTCACCGTCTGATCAAGGAGCCAACGATAGTGAAACCAACCACTTTGATCAGATGTATCCGTAGAAATAGCTGTATTCACTAGCTCATACTCATCCTTCAGAACCTTCTCTTTAGGGAAAAACCCTTGTGCTTTTTCTTCATCAAACTGGAAAGTACACTGCAAATTCCACAATAGATTCAATATCCCGATAAAGATAAACATAGTTCAATCAGAGGATGCATTATTAGATGCATACAACCAAACTAATGAGCTTTCTGATTTTGTAAATTTCTTCTGACAGAGTCAATAGTAGACATCCAAGAATAAATGCAAGGACGGTACTGTAACTTAATCCTTTTTTGTATTCTTCTGCTTGAAGAAATAACAACTCAATTATCATTACAATTTAGCATTGAGAGCAGTAATTACCTATATAACAATTGTGGGTTTTACTATTCATAGCACTGTTCATGTTTTGGTCTTCATTCAGACTTCTTCCATGGTTAAAATCTACATGATAGAGATTCTGGTTGCTTTCGATGTCTTCAGGAAAGTTTCTTGAAAATGTGTCATCTATGACATACTCAAATTTCGTGATAATCCAACGGTTAAATTGATCCAAATCAAGGTAAATCCGACGATTGTTTGTTATAATTTCTGTTTTGGGTATTCTGCGTTCTATGGCCAAAATCTACATGATAGAAATCCTGAATGCTTTTGATGTCTTCCGAAAAGTTTCTTGAAACTGTGTCATCTATGACATAATCAAATTTCGTGATAATCCAACGGTTTAATTGATCCAAATCAAGGTAAATCCGATGATTGTTTTGGTCTTCATCAACAGACTTCTTCCATGGCCAAAATCTACATGATAGAGATCCTGGTTGCTTTCGATGTCTTCAGGAAAGTTTCTTAAAACTGTGTCACCTATGACATACTCAAATTTCGTGATAATCCAACGGTTAAATTGATTCAAATCAAAGTAAATCCGACGATTGTTTGTTATAATTTATGTTTTGAGTATTCTGCGTTCTATGGCCAAAATCTACATGATAGAAATCCTGGTTGCTTTCGATGTCTTCAGGAAAGTTTCTTGAAACTGTTTCATCTATGACGTAATCAAATTTCGTGATAATCCAACGGTTTAATTGATCCAAATCAAGGTAAATCCGACGATTGTTTGTTATAATTTCTGTTTTGGGTATATATCAAATTTTGCTCGAATTTGGGTTGCATGTCGTTTTCTTCTATCAATTTCATTGAGTTTCGGTTCTGGGTCTTATTGTTCTCTATCTATCTAGGTCTTATCTCAATCTAGCTCTAACTCTCTCTCACTCCTCTGTGGTCTTTGTTATAGCGGTCGACTTCTTCTCCGAACTTTGCGATCGATTGAGGTTAGTTCATTACCCATTTTTATCTTCGTTTTCATGGTTGTTGTTGTTTTGTAATCGATTGTTATTTTGATACAATCATAGGGGCACTAAGATTTGGGTGTTGGCTTTCGATTCGAATAGTTAACATGTAATTATTTGATTTGCTATTTTTATTTAGTTATGTCTGCAAACTAATTCCAATACCTACAATCTTATATATGAACTTTATCATAATACCCTCATACTATCAGCTGCAAACCCAAATTATCTTATTATCTTATTAACAGTAGGCATTCATTGTTTATATTTTCTTATTCTCAATTGATATGTACTTGGACGCCTTTTCTTTTCCTTCTTATTTGTCAAGAGGAATTTGTAATTTTATTATTTTTCTGATATAAGAATTTGTATTTGTTAGAAAAAATATATATATAAGAATCTGTTTGCTCTATGTTGCTTAATATTGTTTGCCTATCTGGTGACTCACATGAAGCCTCTTGGTCTATGTATGAGTGACTTTCTTTTCGGTTCGTATATCTTCTATGAATTCTATCATGTAATTGAATATCAATTTCTGCAATTCTAATGCCACCTGCAGTTGTTCTAAGCTTAGGAAATAGATGTATCTCTCAGCAGAAGAATAATTAGACAACAGTTCATTATATTATTGGCGTTTTGGGTTCAAGTGTTTGGTTTCAAAGGAAGAAACAAAGAAGGCCATCCACTATGGCAGATGCAATGCTCTTGCTGATTCTTGATTAGTCCATGGGTAACCAAATCTGTAATTAACAACCAATACTAAAATAGTTTTTCCAGTACTACCCAGGAACTGATGAGCTTAACAATTACTGGTGGTAAACATAATGTGCACTATGTTTGGTTACTGAATTAACTATATCTAAATTACTGAATTCATTATGCAGTATGTAATTACCAAGCTGAATTAATGTATGTTAGATAGCTATCTCTGCTGTGTTATATATTGAATGTCTCTACCATTCAGTATCGGTTAGCTATCTCTACTATAGTGATGAGTAGTACCAACACAATGCGTATTAGATAACTTCATTACATAGTGATTGCTCATAATAAACATGTGTTTGATTAGCAATATGGCTGGAAAAGTTGTGGGTTTTCACTTGAAATGTCTCTGTGTTTTACATTTACTATTCGTGTCTCTTTTTCTCTTTTGAGATTTTTGATAGTCAGGTGTTACTGGAGTTTGTGTATTGTTTGATCAGGATATTGATGAAATTTGCGTATTATTTGATTGCTTGAAGAGAAAACACATTTTAAAGAAATACATCCATCATGATGACAATTTGTTTGATTTTTCAGGTTGCATCTTTATTTGCTCTTGACGATTTCCAATCTTTGCAATCACGCATGATCCTCGCTTCATCTATCATCTATCCCTCTCCATTTCTCATTGGTCTCTCTCGATTTTCCAAAGTAAGCTTTCTCTATATCTTAGTCTTGATCTCGAGTTGATGTTTGTTTTTATTGCATCTTTATACCTTGGTAGGTTAATTCTCACCAAAACCCGTTATGGGATTTTTAGAATGCGATAGACATCTTCAAGTGCTTAGTTTCTTTGAAAGTTTATATAATGACAAGAATATAATCAATTTCAAGTTTGTACATCGCATAAGTCTATTCTTTTGAATAATGCATTGATGGTACTAATGCATTCATGCCGTCTTATTCATCTCTTAAGTATATTCTATAATAGTTGGATATATGCTGTAACATATAGTACAATAACAAGCTTACTCATTTCATTGGACATGTATATGAATGCAGTTTCATTTTTATCCCATGTGCCTATTATCACCAATGTTATGAATTAATGACCAATTTCCTTTCTCTTTTTTTTTGGTCGACAGCGGAAAGAAAATTTTTCGGGTGTTTGTTGTTTTCAGATTACTATAACTGCATACAAAGGTTTGTTGTAGTCAGGTATTGATTGACTTTCTTTTTATCTATATTTTTAGATTTTTTAGTATTTTTTTATGTTGCTTGCACATGTCAGATTGATGTCTGATTTAGTTTTTTTTTTCCCTGTTTTTGTCATTTGCAGTTTTCTGTGATTGCATACAAATCTCCGCTAAAGGTAGGAATTCATTGTTTTCGTGATTATTTGTCACAATTGAAAACATATATATTAATTTACAGATTCATATGGGGTTATGTTATTTAAAAGTATATGTGATTTAGAGTGATTGAGTAAATTCATCTGAACTGTACATTATTGATAGTCATCTATTATTGAAGGAGTTACTGTGTCCCAGTCCTCCAAATAGGCAAGCTTTCCAAGTTTTCATTGTAATTCATTCCCCACGAAAACATCATATATATCAATGGTCATAAGTTGCGTTCACAGATAGTAATATGTTAACTGTTTAAGTGAAAACGTACATGAATTATGTTACATCTGTTACTATTTTGTGCCTTTTGAAGCTTTGTTGATGATTTTTTTATATTATTTTGGTCATTTTCTTTTGTTTATGTTTGTGGACTTTTCGCTTTGGTTATTGTCATGTTTCGTCCCTTTTAGAGTAATTTGGTCTTCGTATATTAATGGTTCGTAAAACTTAAATTGATTTACAAATTTAAAATTATTTGTTTCCTCCTTTGCAGATATTGATGTTGATTTGCTGTCCAACTCTTTTTGTTTTTCTTTTTCTTTCTCAAAAAGAAATGTTGTGTATTCATGATATTGAAAGTGTGCAGTGTATTTACATTGTCTTAAAGACTTATTTGATTAAATTGAACATAGTGTATTTCTCAATTGCTTTGATGGTATAGTCAGTGAGTGTGAATTATCTCAGCTTTTCTTTTACTTTTTTTAGTACTCTGTCAACTTCATGCTTGCTAATTCGATGAATTGATTGTTGTTTATGTCATCTGTCAAATTATTATGATGAAAGTTTTTTTATTGGTTTTAATCATTTTCCTGTATTCTCCAGGTTTTATTTGTTTTATGCAAAAAATACTTTGTTGTTTCACAGTGTTGTTGTTACTTTGACATTTGTCTCTATCCATTGTATTTTGTCATCAATACTTAGGTTGGTGGTATTTATGTTATTTCTGTTGTCTTACTTCTGATGGCTGTAATAGGAATGTAATGTTAATAGAATATTAGGCCATCAAAAATCAATGTTATTTTCTGATGAATGAAGAAATTTATTTTGATTACGTAATTTTTTTTGTAGACATGGTTCGAAAGAGGAATTATGACTCCTCAACTAGAGGAAAAGGTTCAGCAGTAGATTTAGATTATCCTTCAATAGGCACGCTAGACAAGCGATGCTTGACTAAGAGACAACGTTGTTTTCAATTTGCTGAATCTTCGACGTGCCATGAGACAACAACACTGTTGAGCGACACAGTCGCAAGAGAGGATATCAGTGAAGATGAAGATGCTGATGAAGTTATATCAGGTAGCGTAGACATATACATAGCATTTCATTACATATAATAGTCATTTTTGTGTTTGTTTTGAAGAATGATGTTTGATTTGTTTCATTAATTTGTGCAGTTTTGGATGCAAGTATTTATGGCCAAGCAAGCATCTTACCAAAGAAGCCGTGAAGGTAAGGAGCACATTACACTACCTGTTATCAATTCTGATATCAACAACCTTTCTAACGTAGACTTGATCACTAAAAATTCATTATCATCCATGATTAATTATCTAACTTGCATTTTTATGATTCTAATTGCATGTGTCATTGTGAATTATAACGACTCCGGTGATGATGCTCATAAATGCAATCACTGCACTGCACTCTTTTGGTTAGATGAAGTATTGAAAAAGAAAAAAAAATAATCAATTGATTTATACTCATTGTTGCAAAAATGGACAAATTCAACTTCCAAAGTCATATCCAACTCTAACTTTTCTTAATAAACTCTTAAATCCAATCAATAGTCGACGAATCACAAAAATCTTAACTATACAAAAAATGGACAAATTCAACTTCCAAAGTCATATCCAACTTAGGTATGGCAAGTACTGATGTGCCTAATAACTATACAAAAAATATAGTCTATAGAGATGTATTACAAAATATATAATACGTATAATACATACACATTGAAACATATACACAACATACATCTTAGCTAACCATCATAGACATTTATTTAATATATAACAACGGTGAGACCTACTTTTCCAGGGTTATTCAGGAGCATTGTTCACGTGAGAGATTATTTCATCTTTGCTCCATGCCGATCTCTCTCTCTTTCTCTCACGCGATTATCACCTCATTTCTCATCTTTCTCTTTGATCTCCTTACATCTCTCTCATCTTCGCTAACCTCTCTCGACTCTCACATCAATTAAAGCCTAGCCTCTCTCAGTCTTTGGCTTTTGGTTCTCGGCTCTCGGCCTTCAACTAGATCAATCAAAGCCTAATCTTTCTCTTCTGATTTTGGAGGTCAGTTGAGTGCTGGCCAAATGACCCTTCAAAAATGAGAGATGAGGTCATTTGGAGGTTAGATGGGTGATGGCCAAATGTATTTCTCTCTTCTCAATCCAGTCGGCTTTAATGATGATCCAGTCAAAGCATCAGAATTGCCACGTGACTGTCTCGACCTCACTATTGGTAGGTACCATTTATTATTGCATTATGATTTTCAACTCTCTGGTTTCAATTTCATCTGATCCGATCTTGAAACTGCAGGAATCAAGAGCCGGTAAGAAAGCCCACCAATGCATTTTTTGTCTACATGTGAGTTTGGTGCTCTCACTTTCTCATTTGCTCTATGATTTTGTTCTCCCTCTGTGTCAAACTTTTCCAATAGAAAGAAGTATAAACTGTGTTGTAATATAAAAGTTGTGTAAGAAGGGAAATGATGGTAAATGCGTGGGAAAGGAGACCAAGACTCTCCGATCTGATTCATGTTGATTTGTTTTCTCAGTTATATAGTGCTTTTGCAAAGATGACAATGACGATGACTCAGGTTTATATGTTGACAACTTTGAACTTCACATGTTGAATAGATCATTACTTTTCATATATGCACAGATATTTCCTGTCATTTTTTATCTCATCTATTATCTACATTCATGTACAATTAGTCGCTAAAATAGTAGTGGTAACACCGCCCCAACGGGGCGGGCATCCACCTAGTAGTATAACAAAGGTCGGTGCAATCAACATACTAAAAGTCCACATAAACTACAAAACTAGTTAATAACACGCATTATACTCAACAGTAGTCCACATTGCAGGAAAACTTAGAAGCTAATAGTGTCAAACCTACGATTATGCCAGGCCGAGTAGTTGCTGAGATTCTTCTCTATCATCTCTGTGGTATACTTCAGCTCTTCCTCCTCTGATCTCCTCAACAATGCAGCCACAAATCTAAATAGAAAAACAGAAAACACAACAAAGTAAGCACAAAAATCATTATACATTTCGACAAAAAAAAAACGAAGCAAGTCATAAAACTTTTCCACCTCCGATAATTCCAAGCATGAAAATTCCTCGCATCTTGAGTCTGGAACTTATGCAGAAGCTTCAGTTCATGCTCCAAAGAAGAATGACCTTTGCTCAGCACCCATTTACGATGATGCCACGCCCCATACGACTTGAAATTCTGCATCAACGCTGCCATAACCTACACAACCCCCAAATTCTCTCATCAGATTTGTTCAATTCAAAAATTCGAATTCAAAATTTTCAAATTCGATTTCCCGTACCACTTTGAGTTCGGCGTCGAGAATGGCGGTGACGGCGTCGGAATCGGCGGCGAGGGCGAACTGGACGGCGAGCTTGCGGTAGTTCCAGGCGGAGTAGCACTCGGGGTTTTTCTCGAGGAGCTTGGCGCTGACATCTAGGGCTTCTTTTGAGTAGTTTTTACTGTAGTGGTTCGATAAGAACTGAGTTTGGAGAGCGCGGAGGTCTCTGGCTTTGGTGGCTAAGGCTTCTTCTTCTTCTTCCGGCCGAGGAGCGCGGTTTTAGAAGATCTTTTACATGGAAGGACATTTTTGGACATGAAAAGATTTTAATATTCTTAGTGTCTTATACAAAAAATTATCTTTAAAGCGAAAATTTTGACAAAATCTTCCGACTATTGAGTTAGAAATTCGTCTTCTTGCTCATTCTTGCTACTACTTCGTATGCTGTTTCATTGTCTGAGAAATTATCCTTCTATCATATTTGTTATGTTGTGCTCTTTTGTTTCTGAGAAACTCAGTTCAACATCGGATAAGTTTAGTCAGTGATTGACTTCATCTTCATCTTCATCTTCAAGCATTGTTATCATTGCTTCTTCTTGTGCTCATAATTGTTTGCGAGCAACTTCAGTGGATTTGCTCATGCGGAGGTGACGATCATCTCTTTTTATTCTTCTGGCCCTTCTTGTGGAGTAGAGAATATAATCTTTATCTTGTTTGACCATTTTAAGATGTATATCTTCCCAGAATACATGATAAGCCATTTGTGCTTCTCAATATCTCTTAATATCTTCTATATTAGGTATCCTGGTGACATTTGGTACGACTGGTCCATGGATATAGATAACTTGATCCATAATGATATTATGTTGGGTTGGATCATTGCTCAAACTATTGCTGAATCTTGTTGATGGAGTGCTATTAATATTCAGTAGAAGACTACCTGCTAGGGTTTCAAAGTAATATACTATGCTCTCTTTATGTTTGGTAGGGAAAGTCTCTACATGATTACTTCTACTCATGTTCAAATGTACTAAGAAATCATTCTCCAACAAGAGTCCTGAGAAAGATGATAAACCGCTCATGCTCAAAATGTAATTTATCATAAGTCGTCATGTCTATGCTTTCCAGAAGGATTTGATACTTAACTTCTTCTTTAGGATGTTGATGCTTTGCTTTACTGATAACACTAATTCCAGGTTGAAGATTCTCCCTTATTTCAAAGAGAAACTTTTGGATTGCTCTTTGTAAAGAAAACAATTTTGCTGGTTGATAAAGGCAAAATACTTCTTTTTCTACATGACCCCGAAATAGCTCTAATGCAAGAACTTGTAAAGAATAAGAGCTCAATCTAGGGAGAAGTACTCCTTGCTACCCATTTATAGGATTAAGTGCTAAATGTAAACGATTATGCTGAGGAATGTAACCATGTGTATTGATTGCTCTGTTTCTCTCAAACTCTAACTGCTCTTGAAGTGCTGCATAATTAATATGCAAATTGCTATGTATTCTAATCAATCTTTCATGACGTTGCTCCAAAGTAGTAAATTTGCCTACTGTTGTATTACGGTCAAAACATAGTTGCTCATAATTTTCTTGAAAAGGCTGCAATTGCTTATTAAGGTTATCAACTATTTGATTATACTCCGTAAATTTATTTTCTAATGTTCTTACCAATTTCTCAATTGCTATGTTTATTTGAGGAGGTTGGTTCCTTAGGCTCCAATAGTTATCGAGTAATACATTTTGCTTTGGCCAAATTTGTTGCCAAGAGTTATATCAATATTCAGGATTTACAACTCCTTAAATATGGATATTGTCATAGGTGTGTATCACAAGTCTTATAGGTGGCCTTGTTGGCATGCTCATGCTCAAATTTCTTGGAGGAATGCTCCATGTCCTTCTAGAATTTGAAGAAGATGCTCCTCTTTGATCCATTTCTGTATAATCGTTCAACGAATTAGTCGAGACAATATATCTGTTAAAGTATTATCACTTCCTTTAATATGCTCAAAATGTGGTTTAAAACCATTTTCAGTAATTATATCTATGAAATTAACCCATCTATGAGTTGCTTGTTTATTACTACTAATTTTATTATAATAAGAAACAACATTTTGACAATCAGTTCTCATAGTAAACACTTCATTATGCAAGAACAAATAAAATGCTTCAAGAGAATTTATAATACCTAATATTTCCAAGTCAGTTGCTAGTAATCGAGGTTGAATGTCATTAAATTTATCATAACCATATCTACATATTTGCTCATCTGATTTTGATAACTCTTTGCTCTTTTTCTGATACAAAATTTTTGCTCATCCAAGGGAGGATGCACCATTTTTTACTATTTTATACAAAATTTAGAGGTAATACTAAAAGTTTTAGTTGAGTAATTTCCTTTTTAATTTTGTGTACTAATTTAATATATTCGGTATTGAAATATTTTTGTCCAGTTTTGCTCGTTTTGCTATGTAAAACTGCTATTTTTCTTCCTAAATTAGGAATAAATTTTTTAGCATAATTAAGAAGTCCCAAAAAATACTTGTAATTGCTTTTTATTTTCTAATTTATCAGGAAATTCAACAACTTTCTTAGCTATATGCTCTTGTAGTTGTATAGTACCTGACTTGATATAGATTCTCAAGAATTCTTTATCTTGCTTTTCTAATACTAATGTCATTACTTATAAATTCACTCAAAATTATTTCCAAATGTTTTCTATGCTCATTTCTGTTTTTGCTATGTATAAGTATATTCATCAACATATACACTACAAAAACTATCATATTTCTTAAAAATTTGATCTATTTTGCGTTGAAAAATAAAATGTGCATTTTTCAACCCAAATGGCATGACTAGCCATTCGAAATGTTCTTCTGGACAAGTGAAAGTTGTCCACTCTATCAACTCTTCTGCTAGGCGAATTTGCAAAAAACCTGATTTATAATCAAATTTGCTAAAATATTTGCTCTCTTGAATTTTATTTATTAATTCATCTTTATTAGCTAGCTTATAACTATCTTCATAAATATTATCGTTTAGTCTTCTATAATTATATACTATTCGTGTTTTTCCACGTTTAACCTCAGAATACTTTTTAACAATAAAAGTTGTTGATTTATGTCTTGATTTAGATGGTCTAATTACTTTAAGATTTAAAAACTCTTTGATTTGTTGCTCAAATTATTGCTTATGTAATAAATTACAATGCATATCTGCTGTTTTAATTGTTAAATCCGAGTCTATAATATTTAATTTTGTGAAAATCTTATTTTGCTCCAATGTAAATGTGGATTTTCACTAATAGTCCTTGTTTGCTCTGCTAGTTATAATAATTCTTCCAATGTTTTAGGTCTATCAAAATGCAATATTTCAAAAGATGCTATTTTTTCAAAATTTGGATATTCTAATTCAAAAATTGACTCATCATACTCAATATCATGCTCTTCAAAATTATCAGTTTCTATAGCTTTAACAAAATTATTTTGCTCTTATTTTGACTCTTTTATGCTCAAATTATTAGATGCTTCTAATAAATTACTTTGATCTATAGTAGTTATAGCTTTTTTATAAAACATTATATCAGGTGAATGATAATAACAACCTTGCAAATTTTTAGAAAATTTAATAGCAAAATAAATTGATAAGATCCTACTGGTGAAACAAAGGTTAAAGGTAAGTTAAATTGCTGTTTTTCTATTCGAAGAGGTATGTTGTTTATGCAATGTGTGATGTGTACAGTTCTTGAATCCTATTGGGATACTTGAACTGGTTTAACAAGTTTTTGCTTGTATTGTGTTGGTACTAACCCTACTCTTATAGTACTCTTAGTGCTCCAAGTATCAATCATTGCTAGTATTCTATGCTCTTTTGCTAATTCAAACTCATAATTAATAGTTTTTTTTAGATAGCGTACTAAGACTAACTCATCGTCCCGGTATGAAATATTCTTAATAAATCAACTAGTACAAGTTGTTGGGGGACGTAATACCAATCCAACTTTATTTTTTTTAACAAAACCAATTGTACATTCATATGTAAAACCATATGAACATACAAAATAACAACTTATGTAGCTAGTCATCGAAACCGATAATTAACACAAGACGAGAGATCACGAGCAAACACTCTTCGTATAAAATTTGGAATCTAATCCCACCACATGTACTCCGTGATAGTCACAGCAAAATTAGCCAATGCATCAGCAACATAATTTCCTACATGAAACATATGAGTCACATGAACTTGCATGGTAGTAGCCTCTTTCAAAGCATCAACCCACATAACACGAAAGTGTCATGGAACCAAACTAGGACATGTAAAATAACGTACCACAATCATTGAATAAGACTCTAACCATAACTCCACTAACCTTTGTTTTTTTCAATTTTGATAGCCTCCATAGCAACGCACACCTCCATATCCAAAGCACAAAGTGCATTAGACCGCCTTGCAAAATCTCCAATAAATTGCGCATTTTCATTCCGGAAAACTCCTCCAAAACCCAGATTTCCTGATCCCTTAAAAGAACCATCAATCTGTACTTTAACCCATTATGTTGGAGAAGGATACCACATAACTGGAATGTACTTCGAAGCCTTCCTTCTAAGCTGAGAGAGACCCAATAAATTAAATATGGGATAAGAAGCTGTAGAAGATGATGTAGACGAGAACACCACTTTAGTAGATTCTATAAGAGAACACACACAAAAAATACTTGAACATAGGAACCAAAAATATCCCACCATCATGCCTTATCTTGTTTTGTGCTCTCCACAAGCACTATAGTAATGTACAGAAAGCTAAGCTCCATAATATTTGAAGAGATGTCTTGAAAGTTGAACTTCAAGAAGAGTATGCTTCGTGCCTCCATGCACATGCATATGACTAAGTGAAAAAATTCTTCACCCAATCCCATATCTCTGTCACAACCTCACAACCAATAAAAAGATGATGCATAATTTCCTGTGCATGATTACATAACACATACCTTGAACAAAGTTGTACTCCCCGTTGTTGCAACAAATCATTCGTGAGCAAACGACCTCGAATCACTTTCCATGCAAGAAGACTTCTCCTGGGTTGAATATTTTGACTCTATATTCTCTTACACCAACCTAAAATAGGCTAAGTACGAAGTAACGCAGAATAAACATCTCTAGTAGTAAGAATACTATGAGTTAAAGGTACCCAAATCAACTCATCTTTTATACCTTGTCCATTACTTGGGGCATTTGTCACTAATCAACCAATGTATATTTTGAAGAAGCAATGGCCATTGTTTCTTTAATCCTAACCATAATGAAAATTATAATAAATAATTGTTGATTGCAGACTTGCTTCGACAAAACGAGCCCTCACTAAACAAACTGCCAGAGAATGACCAACACCTAAATCTCAACACCGCTTCAATAACGAGCCCTCACTAAACAAGCTCACAATTAATAGTTATTAAGGTGTTAATATTTTGCTTTTAAATATCAAAACTTTGTATTCTGCTCACTTCTTCAACATAATTTACTTTTAATGCTCTGTTATTATAACATGGCTTACAAAAAATTATTTTGCTCGTATAATATTGTTTTGGTACTAATTTCTTACATTTATTACATTCTTGTTACCATCCCAAATTTACGTATTTAAATTTTTCATGTTCTTCAAACATACTGAAAGGACCCAACCCCGATTTAGTTTTCTAAACCGGAATCGAACCCCTTCTGAAAACATGAACTTGCAAAAACCATAGAAATTTCGGCAGAGTTTCACTATAGCGTGAAGTTACCATTCACCTGCACCCGAAAATATATTTCATCCTATGCCACAAAAGCCAAACCGTGGGCACCAATCCCATCCGGATTTCTCAAAATCATATTATAATATAAAATAATAAGCAAAACTGAAACTTTACAGAAATCCAGGGAAAATCATATGAAAAATATAAACATCAGGGTATTCAGAGCGACCTCTAGTATATATTTACATAATTACACAGCAGTAGGAGAAACAAGAAACCTACTGATAAAGAAAATTAGCTCGAACACTAAGCCTCCGACTGCGACGTGCGACACCAGAATCCAAACTGCAAACTGGGCACGAAAACCGAAAAACCCAGGAGAAAGGCAAATAAAAACGTTAGAGTGAGTAGACGAAAATAAACATATACCTTTCACCATTTACATAATCATAAAAATAATGCAAGTTCTTAAAATAATTGGAGGTGTCGGGCGAATCTCTCAAGCCCAACGGTGATAGACTAGGCGAATCTCTCAAGCCTAGTGGGCACATCAGGCGAATCTCTTAAGCCTGGAACTGGACTATCGGTGATCAGCCGAGTAGTCAATGCATCGATGCTAAGTAAATGCCATCACCATTAAGACATAAAACAATACCTCCAAAAATAATAAATAATCTCAATACTGTACTGGAAATAAATACTGAAACCAAGAACTCGCTACAACAGTGTAAATAAATGTCCACTCACAGATAAGCACAGCGCGCAAACGCACTAATCCCGAGATCCGACGGAAGATCCCTCGCCCAACGTACGATCTCGATCTCCTGAATAATCACAAAATATCACTGATCAAAATCACAATTCAATACTCTGACCCACATCTCGGAAACCAACCATTTCCGCAAACATATAACTTGGATACAAAAGAATCGTCGAAATTCCAAAATACTCCACATAAACCCTCGACTTAAAATCCGCTAGTCAAATCAACTCGAAAACCTCAAGGCTACGATCGAGACGCGATTACGAGCAAAACGGCATAAAACTTGACAAAAATCCAAAATGTCAACCCTTCGTCGGAGCGCCGCGGCGGTGGCACGGCGTCAATATTGGCGGATTCCGGCCAAACTTTCCAGAAATGGCCTACACCTCAAGCCCAACACATTCCTCTTCTACACCAAGCTCCAATTCCAAGCCCACCGGCTGAAATCGAGCCTGAAACCCACGGAATCCATGGATTCCGACGAGGTTTCCGGCAAGGTTCAAACGGCAACCAAACCCAAAATTGTTTCACCGGAAAGCATCACAAGGATGAAGGGAACCTTTCCCCCCACCACCCCGGCCCCAAAAGTCGCCGGAGAGCCTCCCCCGACGATGGCGAAATCCACGGGATTCACCGAGCTCGTTCTAACTCAATACTTCATCAAATCACACCAAACCAAGTTCTAAACCATAGGAAATCAAGAGAGAATTCTAACCATACCAAAATTGTAGCCGGAGGTGGCCGGAAACGGAAAGTCCACAGCGAGTCAACGGCGGTGCGGTTCTCCCTCGGTCAACGTGAGTCAACTTGTCAACCTTCGGTCAAACGATGGTCAAACTTCCAAAACAGTGATTTTCGACAATTTTACGACTATTCTGATATTTATACTCGCAGTTCAATACGATCGATGGTCCAAATCAAATCACATCCACGTTTCGGATAACTCAAACTAAAACGGATAAACACGACTAAATCACGTGATTTCAAATATTCATAATATATTCCTCGGTTATCGAAACAATTATCTGAAACCTCCTACGAGCTCAAAATCACACATACTACAATTCTCGTGAAAAGACTCATCTCAAATTCTTGCCCGATAATTATGTCGTGAACCAAACCGCCAATTCGATTAATTACGACAAACTATGATTATACGTGAAACTCACGAATTAAGCCGATTAACTACCATTTCCGGTTCGGGTTGTCATAAATCTACCCCCCTTACAAAAATTTTGACCTCGAAATTTACATACCTGTTAGGTGAACAGATGAGGATACTGCTCCCGCATATGCTGCTCGGTCTCCCAGGTGGCTTCCTCAACTGAATGATTCTGCCATAAGACCTTCACAAGCGGAATCTCTCTGTGCCTTAATTCCTATACACGCTAATCGAGAATCTATACTGGCGCCTCCACATATGTCAGATCTTCCCGGATAGGGAGCTGATATGGTGCTAGAACATGTGATGGATCTAGAATGTATTTCCGCAACATCGAGACATGAAAAACATCGTGTACTCGAGCCATCTCGGAAGGCAACTCTAACCTGTAAGCCACGACACCAACTCTCTCTGTAATCTCATACAAACCGATATACCGTGGTCGTAGCTTGCCACGTTTCCCAAAACGCACAACTTCCTTCCAAGGAGACAGTTTCAGGAAGACCCAATCGCCCACTTCGAACTCAAGACTTTTCCTTCTCACGTCTGCATAGCTTTTCTGTCGGTCTTGGGCAATCTTCAATCTATCTCGGATAATTTGAATATCCTATGTGGTACTCTTCACCAGATCATGACCAATAAGCCATCGCTCGCTTATCTCACTCCAACATAATGGAGTACAACATTGCTTCCCGTATAGAGCCTTATACGGTGCCATATCAATATTGGCCTGATAACTGTTGTTGTAAGCAAATTCGATCAAATGTAGTTGCTGGTCCCAATTCCCTCTAAACTGTAATACGCAGGACCACAACATATCCTCGAGGGTCTGAATAGTCCGCTCAGACTGCCCATCAGTCTGAGGATGGAAAGCTATACTGAAATGCAATCTAGTCCCCAAGACTCGCTGCAATGCTTGCCAGAACTCTGAGGTGAACTGACTATCTCGGTCAGAAACAATAGATACAGACACACCATGCAAACGAACGATCTCCGCCAAATACAGCATTGCTAATCTGCCCACTGAAATCTTCCCTGGAAGTGCAAGGAAATGAGCTGATTTTGTCAAACGGTCTACAATAACCCAAATACCAGTATTACCAGCCGAAGTACGCGGTAACTGATACACGAAATCCATGGTGATGTGCTCCCACTTCCAAACCAGAATCTCCAAGGGCTGTAACTTTCCCGCAGGCTTCTGTCTCTCTGCTTTAACCTGCTGACAAATGAGATATCTGCTCACATATGCTGCAATCTCCCTCTTCATATTTCGCCACGAATAATAGGCTCAAAGTGTACGAAACATCTTCGTACCGCCTGGATGCATAGCATAAGCAAAACAATGAGCTTCGTCTAAAATCCCTTTCTTCAAACCCTCATATCTGGGTACACATAATCTATCTCTGAACAACAACGTACCATCATCACTCAACCAAAACTCTGTTGGCACACCGTTTCGAATCATGGTCTTCTTGTCCAACAGATAGGAATCCGCATCCAAAATATGCTCAAAATAGTCTAACATATCATTTGTGTGGCTGAAATATAACATGATTGCAGCATGAACACATCATTTTTCCCATCGTTCTATATTTTTCTCTCAATCTTGTGGATCTACATAATCTATGTTTAATATGTTTCCGGCTATGCACACATGCTCAATTCCTGTATAAAGAATTTTATTTTTCATATGCGGTCTAGCTGCATCAAAATTGCTATGAGCAACGTTCTACTAGGTATAAGACTCATTAGTGGGTCTTATTGCTCAGATCTTCCTATAAAAGATTCTACATAAATACCAGAAGCTCCAGTGGAACTTTGTTGTTCTTCGACAGGCATACACTTAAATTCAACTAACATATTATTGTATTCTTTTTCTCGTAATATATGCTCAAGACCAATTTGTAATATTAAATGCTTCATTTTTTTCATCATTTAAGAGATGTAAACCCAATTCGTAAGTTTTGTATTTATTAATGTATTGCTCTTCACTTAAGTTATCAATATCTTCGGTTAGTTTATCAAAAATACTATCAAAATTGTTTTCAACCATATTTATTTCAAGATTATCAAAAGCCATATTTATTTGTGCTTCACTTTCTAAATCATCTGTAATATTTTCAATTTGACGATAATTAGTAAATCTAATTAATGCTTCTCCTAAGTGATTTTAAAAAATTTGTACATTATCGGGTTATTTATTTTTTGACCCTTGTAGGTTAGGTAACAACCATTGAGTTCCTTCTAAAAAACTGTTATCAACAGATTTTGCTTCAATCATATTAACATGCTTACTACCAAATATTTGTACTAAGTTTTGAAATTTAACATTAAACTTGTAATTAAATTTATTAGACAATTTACCAACATACATTAGACTCACAATAAGATTTTTAAAATCTCCTTTCATGTTATAATTTTTTGTTCTAATGCTCTCTTTAATATGCTTGCTAAATTCTTTAGTTGTCATTACATAATTTAGAATGCAGCCAATTATAGCTAAATTAGTGCTCAAATCAACTTCTGCTATTGCTATTCCTGCTTGTTGATGGTTATCCCATTTATCATCATATATGTATATTAATACTTTTGTACCAACTTGTGCTCAAGTTAGTCATGCTAAGCCAATTAATATAGTTCTAAAATGTATTTGTGAGTAATGAAGTTTTTTAAGTCGCTCAATTGCTTGATTTTTCAATAAATTTAAAGTGACTTTTTTTTATCAATACAACTTATTTCATGTTGGCTAATTCTATTTACAATGCTATTACGATTTTCAAATATTCCCATTTGATATAAAATATATTTTTTCTTTTGTAATCGTAAAAATCTATTTCTTAGAAAATCTTGTGCTTCTTCTTTATTATGATAAATATCCTCTGCTCTTATTAATTCTTTTCTTTTTCGTTTTAAAAGTTTTATTTTGTATTATTAAAAAGATTTATTCTTACTCTTCTTGGTTGATTACTTATGCTCAAATTCTCTAACTTTTTAATTAAAGATGTAGGAATAGAAGATGATGTATTTAATGCTAAATTAATATTTGTTAATTGATTTTCAATTTTATCTAATTTTTCAGATAAATTAATTAGTAGTTGAATAATAGTATTATTTTGTCTTATAAGAATATTATTGCTCAGAATAGTAGTTGTGATACTCGAAAATCCTACCAGATTGTTGTCCAATTTACCAACTTCTTTAAGTGCTTGTAAATAATTATTGTTGTTATCGGTCCTCAACCTAATAACCGATCAATTTTATTATGTAACTTCTCTACTTGCTCAGTTAATTTTTTTTGTATTAGTTGTATTTTTGCTACTTCAACTTTTAGATTCTCAACAATTTCCAAAGATTGTAATTCTACTTGCTTCGGCTTATTATCAATGAAATCAAGAAGCTCTTTAATCTCTTTTCGATTAGAAAAATGCTGTATATTTTTATTATTATCTTCTAATTGGGATAAAATAAAGCTCAAGTTTTGTCGGATAATTTATGAGGAATTTTTTTGAAAATGCTCCAAAATATGTTGTAACATAGTATTATGCTTATTTTGCTCAAACTTTATATGCTCAACTTGAATAATTATAAGATCAACGATACTATTAATAACATGAAATTATTCACTAGCTATGTAATAGATGCTTATGATTTTTCTATGAAAAATAACAAATTAAATTATTTTGATCCAAAGTTATTTTTGGTTTTTGATACTCACTTATTTCCAAATTAAGATAATCTATCATACAAATTCAAAACAAAGATGCACACAATTTTTTGTTTTGTTTTTTAATAATTAAACACACATGCAAGAACATACAAGAACAAGTTCAATTTTAGTTACGATTTTTCTCACTGATTGTGTTTATAACTTCCGTCCTCAAGATACTTTACTGTAATAACTATACGATTATAAAGCTAAACTAGGCTATAATACCAAATTTGAGGTGTATGTTCGGTTATACTTGTAAGGCCAAAATAATCATAAAAAACTCGATCTTGAACATGGTCAAAAACTTAAAACTGCAACAAAAGTCAACTCAAGGGCTATAAAAGACAAAAACATAGGTTTTTATACTTAGAGGTCCCCTGGCTTAATTTCTAACAATTATTTTGACATGCATGCAATTATAACAAAAAGTCGTCAAAGAAAATATGATAATCAGTTAACTATATAATCATATAATTATTCCAGTTTTTCCTATTTTGGACAAGAAGTCGTCTAAAGTAACTAGAAAATTAAAGGTTCAAAAAGGTTACCATTGTGTGCTAGCACAGAAAGCTGTGCAATCTTCAAGACTCCAAAAGTGATCAACTACAAAAGTATGGACTGGTACTGGATATGTATTGCTACTAGAGATGCAAGGAATGAACCACTACTGGATCTGGACGTGCAAGGCAAGAACTGCTACTGGATATATATGGTATGAACAACTCCTAGACATGCAAGTGTGTTGTGATGATCTTTCTTTGAAGATGAACAACTACGATTATAGACAGCTGCTAGTTGACATGCACCGCTATTGAAGATGGACTGGTACTGGAACAGACCACTACTGATATAACAGACTAATACTGATATGATGAATTGGTACTATTATGGACTATTATTTGACATGCATGGATGATAAACATCTATAAATATGAACAACTTTGGGTACTTGATGTAGTTTTTGAAGGTGATGTTGGATTGTGAATTAGGATTGATGATTGGTGATCAAGATTTAAACATGTAAGGTGGTTTTATGAACAAGTGGGTGATATGGATATGATATATGTGTTTTGATGATTCAAGAGATGATAATAGTAGTAGTAGAGATTGAAGAACAAAGGATTGAAGAACTTGAAAGATTTTATTGATTCAGAGAATTTTTACAAAGGGGGCTAGAGGCTTGAGAGAGTTCTACTTCCCTTCTCTTCCTCTCTTCTTTATTATACTTACACCGATACTGTACAAACTGCTTTCAGTATCAGAAACTAGAAAATGTCTTGTAAAGGCACACACCTCTAAGACTGACTTGACACACTCCTAGTTCTCTACAGAATACAAAGTAATTAAATATTTTTGGGATATGCATGAGATTCTTCTACTTGGAAGTTGCTCATCTTGGCATTTAAGGGGTTTCCTGACTTAATTTTAGGTCAGCTGTCCTACATTGTAAATGTCTCAATGAAGAAAGCAATAAGGTTTCAGAGATCTTCTGCTTTTTTTCTTTTTCTTCTTAGTTTTTTTTTACTTATATGGTTATATCCGAGTGAAAATTGAAAATATCTATGATATTTTGCCGATATTTCCATTTTTTTCACTACCTGATATAAATCCTACATATATATTTATCTCATCCAATTTTTTCTGAAATAAGCAATATTTCATGATATATCGCTGAAATACTCGATATTTTTGAATTTATCCGATATTTTGACTTTATATCTTTGTTGATCAGACCAAATTCAAACAATAAAACCCACCCACAATAGATCAACACGGCATGACCCAAAGCTCAATTGAATAGTTTAGAATTAAACCTACAAAATACAAAGTTGCAAGATTGGGGACCCCCAAACTCTTGTAAGTATTCTTAAACCCTTAGCCAACAAGCTATAATTCTTATATGTTTCTTTGTTACCTATATATACTCACACACACACGGAAGGCAAAAACTTCAAAATGGTCACTCAAGTTTAACAACATAGACACTTTAGTCACTAAACTTTTAAAACTATAATTTTAGTCACCCAAGTTTGGCGAAATGCACACTTTAGTTACTCAACTTTTGAAAGTACAACTTTGGTCACTCCTCTTATCTCACAAAATGAGTGACCAAACTTGTGCTTTCAAAAGTTGAATGACTAAAGTGTCAAATTCACCAAAATTGAGTTCCTATTTGAGAATTTTGCCTAATTTGAATTTGAAAATTTTCCTTTATATTTTCCTAAAATTTGAATCTCCGCCATTAATTATTTCGCGTAAGAATTCACTAATACAATAGGCCTTATTATTCCATACATCAAAACTAAAATAATTCTACTAACATTTCTTATGATATACAAAACAATGTATAAAATACGTGATAGTTTAGTCTTTCTTTCAGTTTAGCCATCAAAAAAATAATTCATAAGTCTGAAACTATATTTTAATAACTATCAACACTCAGTACGTACTAATTCATCTAACATTATCATAATTTCATATGTCCAAATGCTTAATTAATATTTTCTTTATAAATAAGGTAGATAATTGATCATATGAGAATTGAACCTAATAAAGTTTCAATATAAATTTTCATGTACTTTTTTTAGTTTCCGTCGATTTCGTCCAATTTCTTACTGTATCGATATTTCCGTCAAAATAACCGTATTTTAGATTGTCGATATATCCTCGATATTCATTATTACTATTTCACTCCTTGTATTGGTTATACCTCATAATAAGTTTTCTATTAAATTTGGACTCAACAATGACACACACTCATACATCACAAATTATGAGTTTGCATTCATAATCAAAATCATTTTAAGTCTAGGAAACATAATTTTACTGTAAACCAGTCATCTAATATCCAGTTTCTATTAGAAAAAAAAAATGTATAAACCAGATTTGCACGCACTTGGAGTAATAATGTCAAACGATGAAGCAAGATGTATAGCCTCATTTTACGCTTCTTGTTCTCTGATCGATGTCGTTTGTGATTTTTTGTGTTGATTTTGAAGGTCGAGTGAGATCAAATAGTTTTAAATATTTTTCTTTCTTTCTTAAATTAAAAAACATATATAGAAAACAATCAAAAGAAAAATGAAAAACAGAAAATAGTTAGGTTAATGAGTAGTATTACGCTTACAAAAGAATCATACAAAAAAAGGAGACAAAGAAGAAACTTTAAAAAAAACTTTAGAACGCGCTTCACACGCACTAGAGAAAAACCCCGTCGTGTTTTCTTGTTTCGTTTGGCAGCCCCTGGCCTCTGTTTCGTTGGCTCTAGTGTGCATCCAAACGGGATGTTGTGCTCTATTATGGGCAGAGATGTTTCCAAAGGGCAGGTTATCGGTGGTTTTTGTTTGATTTGACGTTGTTGGAGAGTTTGTAGTGAGGTGGGAATGAAAACGGATTGGGTCTGTGGCTTCGAGGGATGGCATGGTGTTCTCTGGTCAGTCATCAGCCTTGGCCAAAAGTCGTTAGAGGTGTATTATGTGATCGACAGATTAGACGCATGTCGAATCTGGGATTCTATATTTTCGGCGATTGATTCCTTGTGCGCCGTATTCTTGGACGGTTGGCGGTCTGTGGAAGGCTTGGGCACAACATGGTGCTTGCCTGGGCAGATCGATGGATATTGGCAAGGGTCCCGCGACGATGAGCAGATTTGGGGAGGCGAGAGGTCAGTGGTGGCGACAAACCTTTCTTCAATGTTAGGCTGGACTCTTGCTATTCACAATTTGCCATTTGTGTTGTTTGGGTCAGGTATTTGCCTTGACCTAAAATCTTTACTTTTATTATGTGTTTGTGTTTATGTTATTTAGTATCTAAGCTGATAATAAAACTCTATTTATATGTAGTGGCTCTCTGGCAATCAAGCCGATTTGTTGGTGTGTGCACTCTTTGTGCCTTGTCTGTCCTAGTGAGAGTGTGGATCATGGTAAGATTGTCTCATCCTCCTAGTGGTAAGATAAAACTTAGTGTCAACGACGTTGTTTTCGTTCGGCAACATACTAGGAAAGCTGGTGGAGATTAGGTGTGGATAGAGTGCTTTCGTAGGGGAAGCAATATGATATTTCCAGTGCGTCACTATATTTGTAAAGTAGATAGAATAACCTATATGGTTTTCTTTACTAATTGGTGTATGTGTGATTACATAGTTATTATAGGATGTTTGTGACTATCAGAGATGTTCTATATGTGCTCATTGTGATATGGGATTCGGGTTTTATGTTCCTCCTATGTGCTCAACAATTTCATTTGTAAAGAGTCGAGGACTGCCGCATCTGTCCTTTAAAAAAAAATTCATACAAAAAAACAAATACAAAATAATGTTGCAATTGCCACATCATTAATTTTTATCTTAATATAATTTTCTTCCAAATTAATATACCAATTTTCTTATTTAGCCAAAATAAATTTTCAGCCGCCTTGGTTTCCTCCCAAACCTCAATTGTCTTTGACTTCATCCTCGTCTTCTAACTTACTAGTTTAACCACCCGTGTGTACACACGTGTCAAATCAAATCAACCACTATTGTATCAACCGCCTGATTTTTCTTCTCTTATTCTTTTTTTTTCTGGTGCATTACAACAATGTCCTCCATTTATAAATATATTTTTTTTTGGATGCTTTTATATTTTCATAGGGATATTTTCGGGTTTCTATAATTTGGTATGAGATGACACCAAAAGTCACTCTTGGCTTTATATTAGTAGAGATTGACGTCTCCCACCACGCCGTCGTCCACCATGCCCTCAGTCATGCCTTCCAAGCTCTGGCGGCCCTTTCCGCGTAGCAAATTGTCCTCCAAATCCTAGCTTGCCACCCAGAGCTACACGATAATCCCAAATGTCTCCAAAGAGATCCAAAGAATCCAAATCGATAACCTACTCGGTTCGAAGCTGTTGGTGATCTAGAGAAGGGCGGTGGGTCGTCGTACAAGAGACGCGTGACTGGCTCGCTTCGGCGACCAAGGAAGCAACGAGACTCACTTATGGACCAAAAGTTTTGCATTTGTGTTTGAGACATTGGTACTCGTAGAGATTTAATTGGCAATCGATATGGGTTGTTGCGAATTTGCCCAGAAATATATGGAACTGTGGTTGGTGTTCTATGCTTGAGAGATCATGTAGTTTACTCATTATTCTATGCTTGAAGGCAATGTGAGGGAAGCTGAGGATGCGGCTGTCGGTGTCCTCTGACACCTCCGCCTTGTTTACCGTCAATAATTTTACGATCTTCCAGAAAAAATTAATTTTGAAAATATAAAATAAAATCCACTTCAAACTACAACTTGCAATGCTTACTACAGTTGGTCAAGTCCTGACATCACACTTGAAGTTTGACAAGCACCATATTGACATATTCTCTTCCTTAGGTTCAGAAGATTGATTTTCATGACACAGTGAATCCGACCTCACATCCTAGTTTTCATTGTTTACTTGGTTTAGATTTGAGGCAGTTGACTACCCATATTCAGCACTCTGTTTCCGCTGAACTTACGGTTTAGTGAGAGGTATGATAGTTAGTGTGGCTAGAGGCGTAGGTGACTATTGGAAGAGATTTGCAAGCGGTCTTGGCAGGCTTGGGGTATGAGCAAACAGTGCGTACTTTTCTTGTTGGGGATCTGCTGTTATTGCCGTGCATTCCTGCATGGTGATAACTGGTGTGTGACATATACGTACAGTAGTAAGTGTAGTAGTATGTCTGATAACGAAGGTAAATATTAATTACATATAATATAGTACGTCCGAAGTTTTTTTTTTTTACGTAGTAGTATGTTTTTTGGATACAGAAGTAGTAGTTATGTCCGAAGTTAATTAAGCTTGGTTTTTTGGCAATTGTTTGTGCCGTATGCGTCAAGGGATTCGGCTACTATCATAACTCATAACTCAGAAGTGTGTCTTACTGTTTAGGGTGAATAGTAATTGACGAAGACTTTAGCTCGCTAGTCCAAATTAAACTTGCAACCAAAACTCCTTTGATACTTTCTAGCTTGCCGTTCTTTCAAGTTAATAGGCTGTTACTATAGGCACAATTAATATTGAGTATGGTCAATTTACTTATAAGTCATCTTATATTTGTCTTTTTTTTCAATGTGACATCATATCTTTCCTCTCCAACATAATTATTCATACAATTTTGCATATCAACCTTAAATGATCGAGTTTAGATGATCGAAATAACGTACAAGAGATCTGAAACAAAGTGAAAAGCATGCTACTTACTCAGATGTATGTAGTACAAATACTCAAGTGAAAAACGCAACTCAGATGTATGAAAAATAAATAAAAATAAAAAAAATCTGAAAAGATTCAAATTCTTCTCACTTTTTCAAAATTAAAACGAAAAAAAATTGTTATTAATTGAAAAAATTATTTTCAATTTCTCTTTCTTAAAAAATTCACTAAGTTTTTCATTGTCTACAAAAATCCAACACTTTTAGCATTTTTTTTCTAAAAAAAGTTAAATTCAATAACCAATTCTAAAAAAGTCGATTCTTTTCCAGAATTCATATTTTTCTTCCAATTTTACCCGAGAGAGGCCTCGGACGATTTTCATTTACAAAGAGAGAGACTCTCAGGGAATCAAATCGCGATTTGCCTTCCGCTAACCCAGAGTTTCCTCGTCCTTGCTCAACATCTACCTCAACGGCACCGATTTCCACATCATGCCTCCTCTCTGAGTATGTGTCTTCGTCCGGTTGTGACCTCTGTTCATGTGTGAGTGATTCGTTACGCGATGGATTCTGGATTTAGATTTTGAAATTAGGGGGCCGAATTCGAAAGCTAAAACCTTAGTAGATCATGGCAGCCGTGAGAATGACGATGGCGGTGAAAGAAGACCGTACCTCAATTTTCTACTACTTCAATTGAGTGAGTTTGTTACCTTTCAGTTCGTTTGCTCATTTTGATTATGGGCTATCGGTTTTATGCTTTGTGCTTACGCAAGAAGAGAGAGTAAAAAGATAGCAAGTGTTTTGTGTTTATTGATTTCAATAGAAAATGATGTGATTTGTTAATGGCCATGTTTTTTTCATCAGCTGATTATGTGATTTTCAACTCAGTTTCTGCGGATTTCCCCAGAGTCTTTCATCAACTGTACCACAAGAACCAGAAGAAGCAAACCTGCACATAATTGAAGTTGTGGTTTCCGATTTGCTTTGTTCTACATGCTCTTCAAAGTAAACTCAATGAGATCAGATTGCTTTGTGACAGACAGTTGTGATGCCTTTTATTAATCTTTTGTATCATTAATTAGGATTTAGTCAATCATCCCGGATAAAATGCAAGCGTGTACTTATGGTTGGACTTGGATAAAAGGGAACTTGGGTTTTGGGGTCCAACACCAACGGAGGAGGGTCTTGGGGTCAAGGCTCAGGGTTCTGGTGCTTGCTTCTCTTCTTTGATTATTATCGCCAAATTGAGTTTTATTGTATGAAATTGTTGCATTATGTGCATTCCCAATTTTTTGGATTTGTTTAGTTCATGCTTACGCCATGAAGTAGATTTTTTCATCATTATATCACCTACTCAGCACAACGTCTTGGTGTGTTTATACCAAAGAGTAAAATATCGGATATCGAGGATATATCGACATTCTAAAATTTGAATATATCGATGAAAATATCGATAAAATATCGATCCAGTGAAAATTCTGACGGAAATGACGGAAACTAATAAAAATACATGGAAATTTGTAATGAAATTTTTGGAGGTTGTTACATGATCAATTATCTACCTTATGTGAAAAGAAAATATTGATCAAACATCAAGACATATGAATTTGCTATATTGCTATATGAATTAGTACGTGTTAAGTGCTGATAATTATTAAAATATAATTTATTAGTTATATTTTTATTTTTTGATGGTTAAAACTTATGGGAGGCTAGGTCATCACATCTTTTGTACAATATATTACACATCACACATCACAAAATCAAATATATAAATACTTCAAAATCACATAGGGGACATATGAGGTTCGAAATTCACACTATTTTCTCCATATTCCAGTGCATAATCATGTGTGTATTGTGAAGAATAATCATTAAATGATTGTTCTCCCATGTAATTCTGCATGTATTGGACATGTCACGTGAAAGGTGGATTGAACATTGAGCATGTGAAGATTGGACATTTACCAAACTAAATGTTAAATGTGAAAAGTTTACAGAGATTTCGGGAAATATCAGGGATATATTGAATATATCAATAAAAATCGAGAAATTTCAGAAAATTTAGGCATATATATTTGAGAATTTTTTAGGTAACTCTAAAAAAATTGAAATATCAGCGATAATATCGATTTTACATACCTTGGTTATACAGACGGAGATACTGAGAATCTTGTTTTCCCCACGCCTCATGCCTCACGCCAAATCTTCTGGAACTGTATTGCCATATGTTGGTGTTGCCTGTATTGGAGCTATTTTATTTGGTGTCTTGGAGCTATTTTATTTGGTTTATCATCTGGGGTATTTTGTTATAGAGGTTCTTATGCATTTTTAAAAATTTGAATCTTTACAAACTTACAGATTGAAGTGAATCGAAGTACATGTGTTTTGTAACTTGTTCTTGAATTTATATATTACTAAAATCTATGAGTAGTTGTTGGATTAAGTCAGTAGTTGTGGGTAAATGTTAATAGCTGTGGGTAACTGTTGAGTTCATTATGAGTTAGCTGTGGTTCACAGTGAGTAGCTGAGAGTGCATTGTGAGTTAACTGTAATTCACTTTGGGTATCTTTGAATGTTCCTTGTGAGTTAGTTGTAGGTAGCTGTGAGAATGCACTGTGATTAACTATAGGTGACTACATTACTTGCGTCATGAGTCAAATGTTGGACTCACTGTGAGGTAACTGTGGTTCATTGTGGGTAGTTGAGAGTTCACTGTAATTCACTTTAGGTTAACTGTATGTAGCTGTAGTAGATTGTTGTGGGTTAACTGTGATTCATTGTGGCTTAACTATCGTTCAAGCGCATAGTTCTAAGAATGAGTTAATTGTAGTTCATTATAGGTTAACTATAGTTCATTTTGCGTAATTATGAGAATTCACTGTAGGTAGCTGTGAGAGTTCGCTGTGTTGTGAGTTAACTGTTGATAATTATGAATTAACTATAGGTAATTGAGAGTTTAATGTGAGTTAATTATGGTTCACTGTAAGTAACTGAGAGTTCATTGTGAGTTAACTATGGTTCATTGTGCATATGTTTAAGAGTTTATTATGAATTAGCTCTCAACTTGTAACAATAGTCATTAATCAAATAGTGGAAGAGTAAATGTGATTGTGGGTAGTTGGAGGTAGATAACTATGGATTAACTGTAATTCATTGTAGGTTAACTGTAGTTCATTGTAGGTTAGCTGTATTTCAATGTGGGTTAACTGTAGTTCACTGTGCGTAATTCTGAGAATGATTTAACTGTAGTTTACTGTAGGTAGCTGTGAGAGTTCACTATGAGTAGCGGTTGGGTTTGCTGTGTTGCGAGTTAACTGTAGGTAATTGTGGGTTAACTATGGGTAATTGAAAGTTCAATGTGAGTTCACTATAATTCACTGTAGGTAACTGAGATTTTATTGTTAATTAATTGTTCATTGTGCATAGGTTAAGAGTTTACTATGAATTAACTCTCAACTTGCAACAATAATTATTAATCAAATAGCGAAAAAGTCAATGTGGGTAGCTCTGAGAGTTTACTGTTGGGTTAGCTATTATGTAAGTTAATTATGGATAGCTGAGGGTAGATAGTTATAGTTAACTGTAGATTAACTGTACGTAGTTCTAAAAATAAGTTGCTCCGCACCGTAGGTAGCTGAATTCTTTATGAGTTAACTGCTATATCCGAATCAAAATCCGGCCAATATTGTCAGCGTGGCTTTATGTATTTGCATGTATGCGAAAGAAATTTGGATATTGAATTCCTTGCAGCTTTTGGTGGTTAAGATATTAAAGCAAACAGAGAATGAAATAAATCGACAATATGTTATTGAACTGGCTGATCGCATGAAAAAGTTCCGCCATATAGTTATGAGGTTCAATCTAAGTTACACAAACATCGAAACTCAACCCAAGAGACCTTACAAACTCTTCATTAAAAATTGGGGCCAATCAACATCAGGATAAGCAACTTGATGAGCATTGTAATTTCCAACAGCACCGGTTAATTTTCCCAGTATCTCCGCACAAGCCACGTCTTTCCATTCTCTGCTCAATCTGATAGCATATATAGCCATTTCTTTACCCAAAGTTGTAGGTGATGCAGGCTACAAGATAAAAGGTAGTTATAAGCCCACAATAGAAGGTACATGTAAGCAAAAGTCTACGAAAATTATGTCAGCAAGCAATGTCAAGCCTGAGAAGCTAACTACATCAGAGTTACCTAAAAACTGAATCTGTCGACGACCTTTCAAAATCTAGAACAACGTCAATTATTTCTTGCAAATAAGACTCGGCAGTTTCATCGAAGTTAGTTACCTCTATCACTTGAGGAATTTGTGAAAGCCACTGCAACCATTTTGATCTCAACTATAACGCGGAAATAGATTAGACCATATTCACTCATATAAGGAGCCAATTCCTTGGCATTAGGGGTTTCAACCAAACAGAGAACACTCAAAACCATATACACACAGAAACCCAAACAATAGATCATGGCTGATAAGAAAGAGAACAGAGAAAATAAATGAAACCAATGAATGAGATGAATAGCTTTCTTTCATTAAGAAGTCCCATCTGAAACATATTAACATGGTACAACCAAACAGAGTTTCTTCTTGGTCGCTTGGTTTGACATCACCAAAACATCTTGCATACTAATCCCAAAAACAAGAACACATATCTATCTCTCAAAACCTCATCCATTCCCCATCTCCAGGAAGCCTTAAGACTTCCACGGCAGCAAGGTAGCACACTACTTATTATTCTTATCCTTTACGTTTATCAAGATTTATATACTTCAAAACAAGATATAACGAGGTATTATATACTAAACGGTTCACATCTGAGGGCATGCAATATAAGCATCACTACTTTACTCAACCCCAGCAAGCTACTAAATGGTTTCTGTACGTCTTATTACTATTGCTGTCCATCCATCATCATATCTTTGATATATTTACCTGATTGGCCTGTTCAGCTTAATGTTGCCACCAGCAAGCTGCTTCTCCTCCTCTGTGTGTGCGTGACAAAAAAGGCAGCGATGACCATATGGGCAGGCATCACCAGCAAGCACCATTTTGCAGACCTCAGTCTCGTAGCGCGGGTGACGAATCACAGGGCGCAGCTCCTCCAATCCATGAGCAAACTGGCAGTGGTCCTTGTAAGGGCAGTCACTAGACTCCTGCCACTTAGTTGCAGAGCTCAGTCTTGAACATTCCTTGATTGTACACTTCCAGTTCAAGCTGCTTTCATTTCTTCCCAGACATATTGTTATAACGAATGTAAAAAAGAATATAGATTTACGTGGTTCACTAACGATATGTTAGCTACGTCCATGGGCAGAAGGAGAACAGTTTTATTATCTTGAGGAAACCAGATTACAGATTACAGAATATCACATTAGGTTAAATAACCTAAATGATATATACCCTAAATAGTAGGCCTAACAGAAAACCTAAACCCAGCATAACACCGAGTATATTAGCTACGGGGGCAACGGACCCCAACTCGCTGACCGGTCAGCGAGACCCCCCCTTATGCTACTGGCATACAAACATAATTCAAGGCATATTAACACATACACCTTATGCTACACGACACAAAAACATCACATTATCAGAAATATCCATCATGCATCACATATCTCCTCATTCGGATAATTTCACAAATAGGTCATGTGCATTACAAGTATATATACAGCCTAAATGTCACTTTACTAAATGTCTACTGTTTATAGAACTAATCTATAGAAAGACTTATCACTTATTTCATTGTGGCATTTTCACAAACAGGTGGTGTGCATTGCCTACTTATAACAGTCAACATCAGCTCAATCCACTACAAGAAAAATGCATTTAGACCACGGAACCTTAAAGGTTCCGTCGTCTAAGTAACACTTAGACCACGGAAACTTTTCCGCGGTCTAAGTGAACACTTAGACGACGGAGAAGTGATTTTCCGTCGTCTAAGTGAAACTTAGACCGCGGAGAAAATTTCCGCGGTCTAAGTGTCACTTAGACGACGGAAAAAGACTTCTCCGTCGTCTAAGTGAAATTTCAAAAATTTAAAAATTTCACTTAGACCGCGGAGAAAGTTTCTGCGGTCTAAATTTTCACTTAGACGACGGAAATGCACATTTCCGTCGTCTAAGTACTTTATCCCTAAACCCTAAGACCCTTTCCCCTAAACCATGTTTTCACTTAGACGACGGAAATGTGCATTTCCGTCGTCCAAGTAAGAACTTAGACGACGGAAATGCGCATTTCCGTCGTCTAAGTGAAAATTTCGTAATTTCACCTAAGACAACGACCATCTAGACCATGTCCCAATGCATATTCTTTTCGTCGAGACCATAGAGTAAACAATGCTTGGAGTGTGAGCGTCGACGGTTTTAAAATAGGACTTACGGATTTTCGTGTATCCAGGTTTCCGGTTTGTAAAAATTTTGGATTTGCGGTTAACTGTGCCGATGAAACCCTGAACGAACTCAGTATTTAGTGGAAATTATTCTACTTATATATTGTGTTATGGTGAGTATATCCAATGGTCGTTTTTTCCAAATTCAATTTCGTTAATATCGATGTGCAATGAGCCTATACGTACCGACACTTAAGTTATACATATTAGTAGATACTTAACAAGTTTGAATATGTAAATTAATTCATCGTCTTAAATCCCACTTTTTACATATACGATTCTTTAATCGATATTTTACGACAATTCCATTCAAATTACAGGTCAAAAAATTCATTACAAATTATTTTTAAAAAATAATTTTACGGAATTTTCACCTAGACGACGGAGATGGTCATCTCCGTGGTCTAAGTGAATTTTTTAAATTTTTAATTTTTTTTAAAAAAATCAAAAAATTTAAAAAAAATTTAAAAAAAAATAAAAATTCACTTAGACCACGGAGATGGTCATCTCCGTGGTCTAAGTGAATTTTTTAAATTTTAATTTTTTTTTTAAAAAATAAAAAAATTATTTTAATTAAAAAAATTCACTTAGACGACGGAAAAACTCAACTCCGTCGTCTAAGTGAAATTTTTAATTTTTAATTTCTGGCGGTGTTTTTCCCACTAAAAATTTGGCAAAAATTTAAATCCACTTAGACGACGGAAATTTGTCATCTCCATCGTCTAAGTCAAAATAATTGGCGGTATTCTTTTCCCGCTAAAATTTTGGCAAAAATTTAAATCACTTGGACGACGGAAATACTGATTTTCCGTCGTCTAAGTGAAAAATTGGCGGTATTGTTTGAAAATTTAAAGCACTTAGACGACGGAAATACTGATTTTCCGTCGTCTAAGTGTTTTAAAACTCTATAAATTCATCATTTTCTCAATCTCTCTTCATTTTTTCCTCTCCCTCAATCCACTCTCCCTCTCCCTCTCTCCCTCTCCATCTCTCTCTCCCCCCCCCCAATCAAACCACCCACCATATATCATCACCATCACCATCCACTATCATCATCACCACCACCACCGTTTCCGCCACCGCCGACATCACCACCGTTGCCGCCATCACCGGCATCACCACCGTCGCTGCCACCACCACACACCACCACCACCTACAACGTCGCCTCCACCACCACCACACACCACTAGCTACCGCCTACATTGTCACCTCCACCACCGGCCTCCACATTCCGGCCAACACCACCGCCGCCGCCGCCACCACCACCGCCGCCTATAATTAGTTTAGTTTTAGCTTAATTTTGTTTATTTAGGCCAGATTAATGTACTTTATTATATTATGAATTTTGTATTCATTGTATTTATATCCATAATAATTTAAATTATTTATTCATTATGAATTTTGTACGTATTATATATTATTAATAATTAATATTCAATAAATTTTGCAATATTATGAATATTGATATACAAAAAATTAAATAAAAAATTCATTAAATGCTAATTATTAAATTATTAATTAGCATTTCATGAATTTTTCATTTAATTTTTTTTTACAAAATCACCACTTAGACGACGGAGATTGTCATCTCCGTCGTCCAAGTGTATTTTTAAATTTTAATTTTTTTAAAAAAACATAAAATTATTTTTTTTTTTGAAAAAATGTAAGTGTTCACTTAGACGACGGAGATGACAATCTCCGTCGTCTAAGTGAATTTTTTAATTTTTAAATTTTTTTAAATTTTTTTAATTTTTTTAAAAAAATAAATTTTTTTTGTGATGAAAAATTTAAAAATTTACTTAGACGACGGAGATTGTCATCTCCGTCGCACTTAGACCCCGGAGAATGTCCGCGGTCTAAGTCTCACTTAGACGACGGAATTCTCCATCTCCGTCGTCCAAGTACTTGGACGACAGCACTTGGAGCACGGAACTTGGACGACAGATATTCCGTCGTCTAAGTACTTAGACGACGGAAATCGTCCGTGGTCTAGGTGCATTTTTCTTGTAGTGATCAAATTCACAGCTCAACCATCTGATATGAATCAAAGCCAATCCAACATTAGCCTAAGCATCAGCTCTACCAATTCAAAACAAAGCAAATTCCATGAACAATTAGTGAAAATTAAAGACACGGTGAAAAGTAATAAACAAATTCCAGTAAAATCACTAAAATGTGCGACAAGTAGAGCTTGTTGTGGTACACTTGCGATGTGTCGATGTTTGATGGACGACTCCCCCGTATGGTGTGACCGAAGGTCCCAAACCCCCACCGAAGATCACGGACGAGTAGAGTGAATTGTAACCAACGCCGTCGTGCGGTTGAGGCTGCGATGATGTCATCATCTCGAAGGCTCCGATCTGAGCAGCCGTCGCGACGGAGGAGGAGAAAGCGGCGTTGTTTAGAATTCTGGTGGATTCCAAGGTGCTGTCGTTAAAGCTTTTCATGTTAGGTTTGTGGATTCGTAGGCACAGAGATCGAGATCTCGGAGAGGAGAGTTTGAGAGAGACTTCGAAAATGAAATGAAAATTCAACAGGAATCGAAGGGGGTAGTGTTCGAAGATAACAGTGACATTTTGTGTAAATACGTTAAAAATTCTGGTTAGTGATTTAGGACGAAAGTTTATAGATTTTTTTAAGGTTAATTTTTTTTGAGTTTTTTTAAGGTGTAAATTACACATAAGGTCATATAGATAAAATCTAATCTATATAAGGTCACTCCACATTTTTATCCCAAATAAGGTCACCTGACATAAAACCAAAAATAAAGAAAACCTAAAAGTTTGACTTATTTACAAATATGTTATTAATATATAAACCTCATAATCTCTCTCTCTCTCTCTCTCTCTCTCTCTCCTAAATTCAGTCACAAAATCTCTCTCTCTCTCTCTCTCTCTCTCTCTCTTTCTCTCCTAAAACCCCAGCAGAGCCTCTTTCTCTTCTTCTTCGACGAAACTCTACGGCGGCGACTTCGCTTCATCTTTCTCAGCGGCGAACCCTCGCCTCCTCCTCTTCTTCTTCCTCTTTCTCAAACCGTGTCTTCTTTGACGACGCTCTGAAATCCCAGCAACGAATTCACATCTTAGCTTTCACAGTTAAGCATAACCCTAAGCGCCTCAAGTGCTCCACTTCATGCTTCAACAAGGTCATCTCTCTCTCTCTCTCTGTCTCTCTCTCAACGTTGGAGCATATTCTGTGGTAGTGTTTTCTTTGGTTGTTATGCAAATATTTTGGTTGTTACGTACGTAGTAGTGCCTACAATAGTCTATGGTAGTGTTTATGTTAGTCTGTAGTAATTTATACAGATTGATATTCTTTAATTTTTATGCAGTAGTGTCTACAATAGTCTGGGGTAGTGTTTATGTTAGTCTGTAATAGTGTGTACAAATTGGTGTACTTTGCTTTTATACAGTAGTGTCTACAATAGTTTGTGGTAGTGTGTAGTAGTGCATATGTGAAACAGTAGTAGTGCATATGTGAAATACTGGTAGTAGTGCATCTGTGAAAGTGTAGTAGTGTATCTCTGAAAGTGTAGTAATGCATATGTGAAACAGTAGTAGTGCATATGTGAAATGGTGGTAGTAGTGCATATGTGAAAGTGTAGTAGTGCATCTCTGAAAGTGTAGTAGTGCAAATCTGAAAGTGTAGTAGTGCATATGTGAAACAGTAGTAATGCATATGTGAAATAGTGATAGTAGTGCATATGTGAAAGTGTAGTAGTGCATATATGAAATAGTAGTAGTGCATTTGTGATTCAATGGTAGTAGTGCATATGTGAAATAGTAGTAGTGCATATGTGAAACAGTAGTAGTGCATTTCTGATTTAGTGGTAGTGGTGCATTTGTGAAATAGTAGTAGTGCATATGTGAAACAGTGGTAGTGCATATGTGAAACAGTAGTAGTGCATTTGTGATTCAGTGGTAGTAGTGCATCTTTGAAATAGTAGTATTGCATTTGTGAAACAACAGTAGTGCATCTGTGATATAGTGGCAGTGCATCTGTGAAACAGTGGTAGTGCATCTGTGAAACAGTTGTGGTGTATCTGTGAAAGTGGTAGTAATGCATTTGTGAAATAGCAGTAGTGCATTTGTGATTCAGTGATAGTAATGCATTTGTGAAAGTGGTAGTGCATTTGTGAAAGTGGTAGTGCATTTGTGAAACAGTGTTAGTGTATTTTTGAAACAGTAGTATTGTATCTGTGATTCAATGGTAGTAGTGCATTTGTGAAACAATGGTAGTGCATTTGTAAAACAGTAGTAGTGCATTTGTGATTCAGTGATTGTGCATGTGTCGTTAAGCAGTAGTGTTTAAGTTGTTAAGCAATAATGTTTATTTTGATGTCCATTTTGTTGTTTGGCAGAGGAAGAATTGGTAGTAGAAGTTAAAAAGAGGAAGACGGCACACTTGGACACTCATTTCAACTACACAACAAGAAGAAGGCAATAAAAAGTTTCAAAGTTCAAGTAGTAATGTAGTGACAGTTTTTACATTGTGTTAGGATCCATGTTGAATGTTTTACATTGTGTTACAGAACAATAGTACTTACCATATTTTGGAGTAGTGTTTACTGGAGACAGCAATAATGCATTGTGTTATAGAACAGTAGTCCTAACAATGTTTTGAAGTAGTACCCTGAATATTTTGGAGTAGTGCTTACTAGAAACAGCAATAGTACATTGTGTTACAAAGCAGTAGTACATTGTGTTATAGAACAATAGTCTCCCATTGTTTCTCTCTCTCTGAAATTTTGAAGAAGGCGAAGAAAGAAAAGTTAATATAAATGAGCAAAATTGGAAAGACAGAAAACATGGATAAAAAAAAGTGACTTTAATTAGGATAAAAAGTATAAATGACTTGAAAAGTTAATATAAATGGGCAAAATTAGAAAGACAGAAAATAAGGATAAAAAAAGTGACATTAATTAAGATAAAAAGTATAAATGACTTTATGCGTGAAATAAGGTCTCTAATTGACCTTATATGTAATTTCTTATTAATATAAATGGACAAAATTAGAAAGACAGAAAATATGAATAAAAAAATAACCTTAGTTAAGATAAAAAATATAAATAACCTTATGTGTGAAATAAGATATCTAATTAACCTTATATATAATTTCTTATTTAAAAAAAAAGTAAACTCTAAAATGATTTTTTTTTTTATTAGCCCCAATTAATTTGTATAGGTGACTCTAAAAACATTGTCTTATTCAAGTCAATTTAGTTAAAGCAAAACATTGCCTCATTTATTTATAGATGGCGTCCTCTCATTCAAAGCAAACTAAACATGTATATTGTTTATATTCTTCTATGTTTCATGCTACTTGCTTTTTCTGCCAGTTCTGCCAAATTTAACAATACCTAACCTATAATACACCTAAGCTAAACTAAAAAAATTCAAGTTAGGCAGCTGTGTTATCTCGCCGGATCTGCCCTTAATATATATCCACATATATATATATATGTATTTCAAACCAAACCTGGAAAACCACGCCATATAGAACACCAATTTTTTTTTAAGGAGGTCTTACTTCTATTTATTAACAAGGTGAAGAACTAGAACAAACGTTCGAGGGAGGGGGTCAATAAAATGTAAATCCTTATAGAGTACGTCTTAGATAATCACAGCGCCTCCTCTACCCACAACACCACTACTAGCAAGACGTGCAAGACGATGTGCAACCTCATTTGTTTCACGGGGCACATGTCACACATAATAAGACTGTAACGACTTAACATAAGACTTACAATCTTCTATAATACGACTTACCTCTGAAAAAGTTCTCATCCAATTATTGTAACGCCACAACAATCACCATACTATCACTTTACAACTTCACTGCTTGCCATCCATTTAACACTGCCAAGAGTAAGCCAGCCTTACATGCCTCAACCTTAGTGTGTAAAGTCGAGCATGCATACTTCATAGGCCTCGCTAAACTAGCCACATGTTCCCCCATCTTATCTCGTAAAACTACACCCACACCTCTAGATCCACTCTCCGTAAAGTAAGTATCGTTGACGTTGATTTTAAGACGTCCCCGCAGCGGACAACTCCACTGCAGACGGCGATTGGTTTTCATTCTACCAGCTTTAGGAGTATGAGCATTCTGATAAACAATAAGCAGCCGACGCAACCAGTGAAACATGTTGCTAGCATTAAAGCCTCCCTGGTTCCACAGAATATTATTTCTTTCATACCAGATACCCCATAATAACATAAAGAATATATCCAATCTCTCTTTAGCTACGGTGGAAGATACCCAAGCAACCCATTCCTTCACATGACTAAACTGATACCTTTGACCTCCATGCACATGTAACAAGCTCAACCTCCACAACTCACAAACAACCACACATGTAGAAACTAAATGCAAACTATCTTCCATACCTCGTCCACACAAAACACAGGACATATCTCCATTGTAACCTTTCTTGCTTATGGCCGCACGCGTAGGAATGATGAGCCAATCTCCAAACAAACGACCTCATTTTAGGAGGTACCCTTGCACTCCATATCGTATCCCATAGCTCCCTACTGCTCTCCAGTCCCCCAGAACTCGAAGCTAGATGTTCTTGAGTTGATAAACGTGCCACATGATAGCCACTCTTTACAATGTACCTCTCATTCCTGTCAAAATGCCACACCAACTTGTCTTTCCTATCCCACAGACTAAGTGGTATCCTTAAGATGGTTCTCCTTTCTTCCCAGTTAAAAATCTCCTATAGTATTCACCCCAACCATTCATTCTCCTCCGTATCAATTAACTCAGTTACTGTCATGTCCTCTGCCCCGAAAAATGGTGCTGAAATAGGTTTAAAAGTGAATGGTACTGATAGCCATGGATCTCTCCATACATTTGTATCTCTACTATTACCTACTTGATATCTCACTCCATGTTTCAAAAGCTCTCGGTCTACTAGAATACTCTTCCAAGTGGAGGAAGCCCCACCCTCTTTTTCAACACTAAGAAGTCATCACTCCGGAAATACCTAGCTCAAAGGATCCTGGACAACAGAGATTCCAGGTTGTTAATAATCTGCCATCCCTGTTTGGCAAGAAGCGCTAGATTAAATTTCCTCATGTCGCGAAAACATAGACCTCCCTCCGACTTCGAAACACACATTCTCTCCCAAGCAAGCCAATGTATTTTTCGCATATCACCTATGTTCCCCACCAAAACCTAGCCATTGCCTTATGCATCTCCTCACACAAATGTAAAGGGATCTCAAAACAGCTCATGAAATATGTTGAGATCGGCTGCACAATGGCCTTAATCATCACTTATTTCCCTGCCGTGGATAGCATAGTCTCCCTCTAACCTTCTACTCTCTTCTTTACCTTCTCGACGACAAATTTAAAAGCTCCTGACTTTGAATAGCTCACCTCTGTAGGAAGGCCCAAATATCTGTCATGTTTACCCACTCTTTCTACCACAAGTATAGATGCAAAGTAATCCTGCCAAGATTGCGAAGCATTGTGACTGAAAGACACCTTAGACTTCTGATAGTTTATTTGTTGTCCGGATAATTCTTCATACAATCCAAAAATGTCCTTTAGTACCTAACACTTCGTCAGGTTTGCTTTAAAAAAATATGAAGGAGTCGTTCGCAAAACATAAGTGACTAATTGCGGGAGCATTTGTGCATATCGCCACACCATGAAGCTTCTCCTCATCCTCATCCCTTTTAATCAACTTTGATAAAAATTCAGCATACAAAATAAACAAATATGGAGATATTGAATCACTTTGTCTCAATCCCCTAGCCAAATAGATCATCCCATGTGACTCTCTATTTAGGTTAAAAGAATAAGTCACTGTTTTCACTCAAGTCATCACCTAGCCAATCCATACTTCACAAAAGCCCATACAACGCATCAACTCTTCAAGAAACCTCAACTCGACACGATCGTGTGCTTTACTCATGTCTAGTTTAAGTGCCTCATATCCCACATTTATGTGTCTCTGATTCTTTAAAAAATGCAACACTTCAACGTTAATAAAGAGTTGTCTGAAATAAGCCTACCCAGTATGAATACGCTCCGATTCAGCAACACCACCAAGTCGAGCAACGACTTTAGTCTATTAGCTAGCACATTTGATCCAATCTTGTAAATAACATGGCACAACCTAATTGGTCGATATTCTGTGATGTACTTTGGCATCTTCGACTTTGGTATAAGCGTTACCAGTGTATGATTGATCCTTCTTGTCAAAAGCTCTGAACCCACAAAAGCTTGAATCGTAGTTACCATATAATTCTCTACTATGACCCAAAACTATTGGTAAAAGCAGGGCAAAAAGTCATCTGGCCCCGACACTTGGAATGGTGCATTTGTTTTAGCGTTATTACTACCTCCTCCTCCGCAATTGACACCGTGAGCTTCTCATTCATCTCCCTAGTAATTACACTTTGGATATGCCTCCCGATCTCCTCCATGTTACTACTCGATGTCCCTGTAAACAATTTTTGGAAGTAGTTCACAATAATCTCTTCCATCTCCTCATCTTCTATACACTACTTACCATCCTCATCATACAAACCCCGAATTGTATTTGTACACCTCATATCAGAGGCCTTTTGGTGAAAAAAATGGAGTATTCATATCTCCATCCTCTAACCACAACACTCTCGACCGTAGTCGCCAAAAATTCTGCTCTTTTTGCAAAAAATCATTTAGTCTATTCTCTAACTCCACTCTTCATGCATTTGATGTGGTTGAAAGGGCCGGCTCGTAACACCATGCCAGCTGAGAACGAATGTCCTCAATTTACTTCTTTATGTCATCAAACTTCTCTCTACTCCATTGTATTAACGCCAATCTTGTACATGTAATCTTTTGGCATACCCTAACAAATGGATCATTGCCCTGTCCTTGTGTCCATTCGGCTTCAACAATATTCCTACACTCCTTCTCGCGTAGACATAACTCCTCAAACCTGACTTTCCTTGTTCTTTTCTTCCTCTTTTTTGGCAAAGTACCCGTCTCTCTCGCCTTCAACAACACCGATAAATGATCCCTACTATATTTCTTCAAAACTCTAACACTAGACATGCCGAAATGACTGCTCCATTCTCTCGATGACACAAACCTGTCTAGCCTTTCCTTCACCTCCAATCCATGCCGAGTGCCTCTCCAAGTAAATTTTGGACCAGAGAAAACCATGTCACATAAACCACAGTCTTCAAGTATATCATGGAATAGACGCATTTGAGTTTCAGAGCGCTGCCTCCCTTCATCCTTATCACTGTTCCATTCTACTTCATTGATATCACTTCCCAGCACCCACATAACATTATTCATTCATTTTATCGAATGAAGTAACTCTCACGTTAGGTGTCTCTCCTTTTCCTTCGAGCGACCATAACTTCCAGTAAACCTCCATTCCACCGATGTTAGTGTCTCACGAATCAAAGCATCAATATGATAATTCAAATGCGAAACCATCCGAACCCGATGAATATCATTCCATGATAAGCTTACTCCACCTGCTCTGCTAACTCTACTCCCATCACTTCTCGGTCGCAACTCACACGACACAAAAAAGCCATTTGACCAACGTACTTGCCTTCGAATATCTACCATTTCAGTCGTTGTACATTTCGTTTCACAAAGAAAAACCAACTTGGGAATCATTAGAGAAAACAACCCTTTAAGGTCCTTAACTATCCAAGGGTACTGGTTCCAATCCCTTGGAAGTTCCATTTCAAAGCATTCATTTCTCGTGATGGGTCGAGGCTGGACCCATCAAGAAGAGATGATCCAGAGTTTACCCTAGACTCATATCAGTTCTCATCTCAGCATTGCCCACCTCCTGCTTCTTCTCATTTTAAGAATTCTCTACTCGATAACTATTTTTGGAACTCCATGGTGGTGTACGTATAGCTACAGTGCCATGCAAATCCTTTGTAGACCCCCCTATATCATAATTAAAGGCCTTTTCTCCCTCATTAATATTACTCGGCCCATCTACATTCACATTTCCCTCCTCTAGGATTGACAACCCACCTCTTGTCAAGCCCACATGTATAGTTGCTTATGGAAGCTTCACATCCAATGATTTACTACCTCCCATAAGATCCATCGATAAAAATAATCTCTTCTCCTTCGTGATTTTCTGGGTAAGGACCAAATTTTGCACCCTAAATGAACAGGATTCCTCATGAGACACGGAACGTACCAATGACAACATCCTGAAAATCTTGGGAATTGAGAAACCCGATTCTGATCGATATCTTTCTGAAATAGGATCCATCAACATAGGATTTGCATCCGCCTCCACCATTAGCGACGCTTTCCTGTCAATAACCAAGCGCCTACGTTTAGATGACGGTGCAGCAAAAAACTTCCCCGTTCTTATGTCCACCTCCATCTCCATATCATCTCTGTTGTTATCCATGAACTCATTCTCCATCTCCTCCCTAGACCTAGACAACCCTATCACTGGTAATTCAGGCACCGTCCTCACCCATTCCAACTTACGCCATCTCTGCAACCCAAATCAGGTTCCTGTATTACCCCTATGGAGCTCCTCTACACACTCTCTTTCCTCTTTCTGCAAAGCCAATTCCATCTTCTTGGCATTGATCAACTCATCATAGGCATACTCCACCACTTCTCCCTCAACTCGCTTAAGACAATCTCTGCCTGTATGATTCAGCATGCCATAATAGAAGCAGAAATGGGGCAGTCTCTTATACTCTACCTTGTAGATCTTCTTCATACCACCATCTGCTTTGTATGAGACTGCTTTAGCTAGTGGTTTGGACACATCAATTCCTACTTTGAATTTGAGAAAATTTCCCAGGCACGACCCATTACGATTCTTCCACATATATACATACTGTCCCAAAGCAGCCCCAATATCCTCCATCGTATCCTCAACCATGAGGTTCGGTGCCAAACCTCGTAGTCTTAACCAGAAAAATTGTGTCTTAAGATCAACCCTCATCGGGTCTTCCTCTCCATCTGTTGCTGCCACGATAAATAGGGCCTTATCAAACGACTATGGACTCCCCGTCACAGCCCGTTTCTAGTCCTCCTTAACTGAAAACAGAAAAAGAATCTGATTTTTGCCGTCTACATCCACTGCCGTAATCTTGTTTCCTCTTGTTGGACTAGCCCCAGGCATCCAAAGCCCCTTCATAATACTTATCAAATACTCCTTGCGGTATGGTCTGGGAGAGAGTAATTCTCCCACCAAATAGAAGTACATCACCTTGTTTGCCGCCTCACGTCGACGACCAATAACCTCCACCGGTTCATCATCAATCGCCATCTTCTTCACAAAGTCTCCCATAAACTCTTCCATCGCCATGACTACACAAGCGACAAAACTCCACGCCACTTTAAGCAAAGTTAAAAACCACCACATACGCCTATCAATCACTATCACGAGACCATTTGCCAGTTTCACTGGCACTCTCACTCCCTCAAAGCGACTCGCTCAACGAAAAGAGAGACTCATTAATAATGTTTTTAGATGTAGCAATTGGAACACCAACTTTCATTAGTGTGTTGGATTCGTCGTATATATGGTAGCTGAGAATATTGGAAGTGGCTATAGCCACAACTACATTTTAGTAATGATTATTACTATTTACTAATAATGTGACTAGCTATTTAATATTCATTGATGTAATAAGTATCAATGAAATCTTGTGTTCGCCGACTAAATTAAAAAAAATTATAAGATTATAACATTGGGTTAGTTTCCCGGCATAGATTAGTTTATGAGTTTAGGAAAAACCGTGTAATCTCAATAAAAATAAAATTGATCAAATCTTTATTAAAACTTGAGGGTTGTTGTACTAATAATCAACCGTACGCTTGTAAATAAATGCTTAAGTAGGTTTATGTAATTATAGTAAAATTTTGATAAATTAATAACCTCGGAATTGACAAAATTTCTTAATTTAGTGAAGTTATTAATTAATCGAGTATTAAATTAATACTCAAGTCCCTAAATTGAGACCGATAAAAAATATTATTTTAACGAGGTTATTGTTGCAGAAGAAAGTATAATAGACAGAAAGTAGTTGCCCTTTTCATTGATAGGATGCCTTAAATACAGGCTAATACAATCTATTACAATAACTATCCCGATATAACAGGGATTCTCTGTATCTATCAAATCAATATCCATATCTAACTAGAACAAAACACATACCGGGATTAATGGAGATTAAATCTCCTTAATCACTCTCCCTTGTGTCGATGACCATAAGAATGATGCATGACTTGTTGTCTCATTAAAAACCTCGCCACGCAAACAAAAACCTCACGGGTAAAATAAAAGCTTGGTCTAAGGAAAAAAGGAGTACAACGCACAAACTACTAAAGTTACTACATGTGAGGTAGACTCCCCCTGATGTCTACAGAAATATAACTCCCCTGACTGTAAACTTAGTCTAGGAGTTCTGATAACCTACGCATACCAATACTTCTCACATGTTTCACAAAAGTAGATTTAGTAAGTGACTTGGTAAACAAGTCTGCAACATTATCAACAAAACCAATCTGGCTCACATGAATATTCAACAGCTGCTGTGGTTGTTGATTAAAGAAAAACTTTGGCGATATATATTTTGTATTGTCACCCTTAATGAAATCCAACTTCATCTATTCAATGCATGCAACATTATCCTCAAAGACGCAAGTAGGATCAGTAATAGTAGATTTCAATCCACTAGAGCCTCAAATATGACATATGATTGACCTGAGTCAAACACATTCTCTAACTGATTCATGCAGAGCAATTATCTCAGAATGATTCAAGGAAGTAGCAATAAGGGTTTGCTTTGTTGATCTCTAATAGATCGCCGTATTTCCCATAGTGAAAACATAATTGGTCTGTGAATGACTTTTGTGTGGGTCAGAGAGGTACCCAACATCAACAAATCTAACCAACACATTAACCGGTGTTTTGGAATAGAGGATAACATGAAAACTATTCGAAACATGACCATTTTTTGACGGGTCGAGAGAATCCCTCGACGGGTTGAGGGAATGACTCTGGTCGATCCAGGGTGTAGGTTTCGATGGGTCGAGGAAAATCCTCGACGGGTCGAAATCCCCATAATTTGCTTCAACTTTCTATTTTTTGAGAATTTCATGCTTTTCTCTGTATTCTTTGTAAGGGAAGAATAAGCCCATGTCAATGGAACCTTTCAAGTATCTGAAGAGTTGTTTCACTCCGTTCCAATGACGTTGCGTTGGTGCAGAGCTAAATCTTGCCAACAAGTTCACTAAGAATGCAATATCTGGACATGTGCACTGAGCTAAATACAACAAAACTCCAATAACACTAAGATATGGAATTTTAGCTCCCAAAATCTCCTCATCATCATCTAACGGACGAAACAGATCTTTCTTAGGGTGCAAACTGTGTACAACCATTGGTGTGCTAACAGGGTGTGCTTTGTCCATATTGAATCGCTTGAGCATCTTTTGGGCATAAACAGACTGGTGAATAAGGATTCTACCAACTCGATGTTCTAGCTCTAATCCGAGACAAATCGAGTCCTACCAAGGTCTTTCATCTCAAATTCAGATTTCAAGTAGCGAACAGCATTGATCTCTTCAAGAGTTCCAATGATATTCATATCATCAACATAGACAGCTATTATAGCAAACTCTAAATTTGTTCTTTTAATGAACACGCAAGGGCATAAATCATCATTCTTATATCCCTTCCCAATCAAGTAGTCACTGAGGCATGTATATCACATCCTACCGGATTGCTTCAATCTATACAGTGAACGTCTCAACTTTATAACATGAACACTCCATGGTCTAGAGTTACTTGACTTGGGTATAGCAATGTCATCTGGCACTTTCATGTATATCTCTGAATTAAGATCCCCATAGAGATATGTAGTAACCACATCCATCAGCTGCATACTAAGCTTTTCGGACACTACCAAGCTTATCAGGTAGCGAAAGGTGATGATGTCCATAATTGGAGAATACGTCTCCTCATAATCAATTCTAGGGCGCTGAGAGAAACTCTGCGCTACAAGTCTAGCTTTATAACGCAAGATCTCATTCTTCTCATTACGTTTTTGAACAAAGACCCATTTATGTCCAACTGGCTTAACGTTTGGTGGGCATAGCACAACCGGACCAAAAACATACCTTTTATTTAGAGAGTCTAGTTCAGCCTGGATTGCTTCATTCCATTTCGGCCAACCTGCTCTACGATGACATTCATCAACTGAGCGGGGTTCCACTTCATCGTCGTCAATAATCTCCTGAGTGGCAGAATAAGCAAACATATCATCAACTAACATGGAAGATCTATCCATAAGAACATGCGCATCATTTGTTCTAAGTGAGATTTCTGAGTTCTTTGATATCCCAAAAGGTTCTATAGCGACCCCAGAGATGCCAATTATGATTCAAGGACATAACCATAATTAGAGATAATCTCATGTGAATGATTCACAACGTTGATGATAAGTGAATGTTTGGGTGCCTTGATGGCCTGCCTTTTAACCGGCGGCTCATCAGTGAATTTTCTTGGTATCCCCTCTTTCTGGTGGGAGCCGAGGTCAAAGCAACACCATTCACATGAGCAGAAGGAATGCCTCCTTGCCTAGTATTGCTATTAATGAATCCCTTTACCGGGATTTCTAACCTTGTAGGAACATTAGTAGCAGGTATATCCGATCTCGTTACTTTAGCAATATCAGCAAATGAATCAGGTATGGAGTCTGCCACTTGCTGAAGATCAAGTATCCTACGCACTTCTATCTCACTCTAAGATGTGTATGGGTCATGATGAGACACATCGGGATTAAACCACATCAATTCCTGATGTTGAACTGGAATAGAACTATTCATATCTCCCCCTAACAGCGGGAAATATGTCTCATCATATTGACAACACTACCACATTTTTTAGTATTGCCAGCGATTTTTCCCCCAAAAATCGTCGGCAATACTTTTTTTATTATTTTTTATTATTGCCGGCGATTTTTCCTCCAAATCGCCGGCAATAATTGGCCGGTAATAAAAAAAATAAAAAAAAGTATTGCCGACGACTTCCATGCAAGTCGCCGGCAATACTTTTTTTTTTTTATTATTGCCGGCGACTTGCATGGAAGTCGCCGGCAATACTTTTTTTTTTATTACTGGCCAATTATTGCCGGCGATTTAGAGGAAAAATCGTCGGCAATAATAAAAAAAATTAAAAAAAAAGTATTGCCGGCGATTTTTGGGGGAAAAATCGCCGGCAATACTTAAAAAACTATTGCCGGCGATTTTAAATCGCCGGCAATACTAAAAAATGTGGTAGTGCAAGCTGCAATTCTAGTAGTAAAGAGATCTCCTGTCGAAGGTTCAAGATAGCAGTTTATCTTGGGTGATTCGAAATCAACATAAATGTCCAATCTTCGTTGAGGACCAATCTTAGAACACTGTGGAGATGCAATAGGCACATAAACAGTGCAACCAAAAATGCGTTAATGTGAAATGGCAAGCTCATATCCAGTTACCAACTGTCACTGAATAATTGAAGGGCAACACACTACAAGAAAACAACACTTAGACCACGGAAACGTAATTGTTCTGTGGTCCAGGTGACACTTGGACGAAGGAGAAGTCTCCGTCGTCCAAGTACGACCTGGACGACGGAGAATACCATCTCCGTCGTCCAGGTGATCACCTGGAGGACGGAGAAGTCTCCGAGGTCCAGGTGTCCACCTGGACGACGGAGACGGTATTCTCGGTCGTCCAGGTTATAACCTGGACCTCGGAGTCTTCTCCGTCCTCCAGGTGATAACCTGGAAGATGGAGATGGTATTCTCCGTCGTCCAGGTGATCACCTGGACAACGGACCGACACGCCGTGGTCCGAGTAATTAACTTCCACTTAAACGACGTACTGACACCTCCGTCGTCTAAGTGAAGCATTATATAAGCCCGATGCCAAACTCTCTTCGATTCATTCCATCCGATCCTCGATCTCTTCATTCCATTCGAAGAAGAATTGAAGGAGAAGGGAGAAGGAGAAGGAGAAGGAGAAGGGAGAAGGCCGAGATTGATCAGGATAAGGGATCTCCGCTGACTAGCTAGTTAGCTTAATTAACAGATATCGAGAAGGCCAGCAGGTACGCACGCAGTTAAAATTTGCTTAATTAATATATATATATATTTAGTGAAAACGTACGTACATACATGCATGGATGTTAGCTATATATACAGATTAAATTACGTACGTACGTAATTGATGGATCGATGTAGATCGAGTACGTATAATTAAGCGTAAATTAATGGACTAATATATATATATGTGTAATATATAATTAATTAATTATAATATTTTGTAGCAGTATGGACAAGAGTTGGATGAAGTTGAAGAATAGATGTGATGTCCGGTATATGGATGGAATTAGCGAATTTGTGAAGTTTGCGATAGAACATGGTCAGGGAAAGAAACGTTTCAGGTGTCCGTGTCAGAAATGTCTTAATTGTCAGTATGCGGAGGTTAATGTTATGGTGCAACACCTGTACGAAAATGGTATGATGTGGAGTTACACTACATGGAGCGAGCATGGTGAAGCAGTAGAGTTCAGCGCAGCAGACTTCAGCTCAGGGTACAGTTACCATGGTGCCTCATCCAGCGGCAGTGGTGCCGGACCCCCAGCTTGCAACCCAACTGCAGATTTGGTCCATGATGCGTTTCCGGGATGTAGTCATGGTGGACACCAACACCAAGACGGAGGTTACAGTACCACTAATGAGCATGATGGCACATTCCCCGCAGCTAGCTTGGCCACTGACACCAGTGAGATGGAAAAGTACAACCGGATGCTACTTGAAGCGCAGACCCCGGTGTTCCCTGGATGTCGAGAGAATGTGTTGTAATATGTGATGGAGCAAATGAAGATAAAAGTGAAGCACAAAATGTCAGTGAATGCTTTTGACGAAATTCAGGAGCAAATATGTAAGTTGCTTCCTGATGATCACAATCTTCCTAAATCTCATTATAAGGATAGAAATATCTTGAGCAGCCTCGGCCTAAAGTACAGGATAATTGACGCATGTCCGAATGATTGTGTGCTATTTTACAAAGAGTATAAAGATTTGGACTATTGTCCCGTATGTGGCCAGTGCAGATTCCAGTTGAATAGGAAGAGTTCGAAAAAGAGAATTCCTGTGAAAGTTGTTCGATATTTTCCCTTGATTCCCAGATTGCAGCGCCTGTACATGTCTCTACACACAGCAGAGGCGATGCGATGGTACGCAGAAAAGCGAATAGATGACGATGTCCTACGACACGCCGCGGATGGGGAGGGTTTCAAACATTTCGACAGAGAATTTGGAGACTTTGCTTCAGAGGTTAGAAATGTTAGACTCGGCCTATCTACTGACGGATTCAATCCTTGGGGAAGTAATAGCTCCGCCGTCAGCACTTGACCAGTTATTCTGATGCCGTACAACTTGCCTCCGTGGATGTGCATGAACAAGGAATTTAATTTCCTTACCGTACTAATTCCAGGTCCTAAATCTCCATCAAAGTGCTTAGATGTCCACCTCAGACCTTTGATCGACGAGCTGAAACTGTTGTGGGAAAATAGAGTCCCAACTTATGACAAATTCACTGACACGATGTTCACGATGAGGGCTGCCGTAATGTGGACGATCAGCGATTTTCCAACTTATGGGATGTTGGCAGCCTGCAGGACAAAAGGATATAATGGATGTCCTATATGTTTGGACAACGTGAACTCTAGTTGGCACGCGGGGAAGGTGTGTTACTTGGGTCACCGTAGATGGCTTCCTCACGACCACCCGTGGCGACAGGATGAAGCTCATTTCGACGGGACGGTAGAGAACAATCCTAAACCCCGTAGTTGGTCGGGCGAAGAGATTTAGAGAGGTTGAGCTATTTCGACTTTGGTGTGTTGAGCAATGACGTGGATGTAAAGAAATGCAATCCAATTCCTCCACATGATCTGAGCTATTGGGATCACAAGAGTATATTCTTTGAACTCCCTTACTGGTCGAAGTTGAAACTGAGGAACAACTTGGACGCGATGCACATAGAAAAGAATGTGTGCGACAGCGTGGTGGGAACAATTCTCGGTATTAAGTTCAAGACTAAAGATACTCCCAAAGCACGCAAAGATTTGGAATCAATGAATCTACGTCGTCCCTTGTGGTTGAGGAGGGATAGGAAATGAGTGTACAACAAGATGCCAGATGCACCTTACACAGTGAAGCCGACGCTTAGACGTTCTGTATTTCACTGGTTTAAGGGCGTTCGTTATCCAGCTACGTATGCAGCTACTATAACTGGAGCAGTGGACGAGGTGCAACACAAATTTGTTGGTCTAAAGACACATGACTATCACGTTATGTTGCAACGTCTGATTCCAGTGGTAATTCGACCATACTTGGCTCGGGACGTCGTAGAACCAATAGTGGCATTGTGCAGGTGGTGGCAGAGGTTATGCGCCAGAGAATTAAAGAAGTTAGATGTGGTGGAATTGCAACAACAAATTGTGCACATCATTTGCAAACTAGAGAGGATTTTTCCCCCTGCTTTCTTTGACATCATGATTCACCTAATGATCCACCTGCCCGAGCAGGTGCTCATTTCTGGTCCGGTCCAGTACACTTGGATGTATCCTCAAGAAAGGTACGTACAACTAATTAATTAATTTGTTCCAATGGAGATTATATACTAGCTAGCTATATGTACTTATTCTTATTGTACGTTTGATTTTGTAGACAGCTTGGACAGTATAAGTCATTCGTCAAAAACAGGTCGGCCCCGGATGGCTCCATAGCAGAGACATACCTAATGCATGAGTGTGTTACTTACTGCAACAGGTACCTCAAAGATCCACCACCTCCCACTGCCTCCGATCGCAGTGCCCGCATCAATCTTTCTGTCATCACCAATGTCGTCCGACCGTTTAGAGGAGTATTAAAGGAATCGTTAACATGGGAAGAACTTATTGAGGCACATTGGGTAGTGTTGCGAGATTGTGACGAAGTTGAGCCGTACATGATGTCATACAGGGAGAGGCTTCAGGCGTTAAATCAAAACAGGAGTTCGGCGTGGATTGAGAAAATGGTTAAGAAGAAGTTTCCCGATTATTTCTTCCAATGGGTACGTACGTACGTCTCAGTATTTAGTAATTTATATACATATCGATCATGTTTGTAGAAAGTAAACCCTTATATTTACCCATTTTCGCAGATGATTGATCTGCAAAAATCTGAAAACCACGGGGGGGGGGGGGGGGGGGGGGTGGTGGTCATGGCCAAAGCACTTGCTAGCAGGGAAGCCGGTTAAACACTATATTTATCCCGGATGTTTTGTGAACGGTGTAAAGTTCCATTCATTGGCCCGAGACGAAGGAAGAATAACACAAAACAGTGGGGTAGCGGTTGGGAAAGACAATGATCTATATTACGGGGCTATTGTATATGTGGTTCAGCTATGTTACGGGAATGATGTCAACGTTTTCCTATTCAAGTGCAGATGGTTCAAGCGTACAAAGGAAGACCTGGGACTATTATCAGTCGATACAAACTCAAGCTGGTATGAGGATGAGCCTTTCGCTCTCGCCACCTTAGTTCGGCAGGTGTTCTATCTCGACGATCCGAAATCCGGTGAAGGGTGGAAAATAGTGAACCATATCTCTCATCGAGGAATATGGAATACAGAGACAATTGAAGGGACACTGGCGACCACTGAAGATGCTGCTGAACCAGAAAGAGACAATCCTGCCTATCAAGAGCTTAATATTTCTGTCATCCGCTCCGATATAATGGACCTGGTTCAAGATGGTGAACGGTTACACATGCCTGATGGTTGTAAAGATCTAACTGAAGATGAGATTATCGATGAGGTAGATGATGAAGACGAGGATGAAGAGGACGTGGACGAGGACTCAGGTTATTCGTCGGACGATGTTGAGTACGATGACGAGGATGAGCCGTCGTCTAACGGGGATGAGGACGATGACGATTATGACGAAGAGTACGGTCATACGACGAGGATTATTAATTGGTAATTAATTTATATAATTATTGTAATATATGATCGATGCATCATCGATCAATAATTAATATAAATGATATATATAATTAAGGAGGTAATAAATATATGTACGTACGTACGTATATCTTCGACTTTTTTTACTTAATTAATTAATAATTACACGCGTCCATGCTCGAACAGATATATCGGATCGACCGACGTACGTAAACTAAATTAAATTAATTCATTAATCCGAGTTATATATCGTGGACAAGGGAGAAATTAATTGCAGGTTGTCGCCTTTGGGTGTTTTGGCTATCTCCCTAAATCCTCGACCCTAAATCTAGCAAATCGGATCGATCGATCATTTTTTTAATTTTTTTTCAATGAATATTTAATTGAACGGACACACAAATGACCCTGGACGACCTAAACCCTAAGGCCCTAACCCCTGAATTCAGGATTTTTACACCTGGACGACGGATATGGTCATTATCCGTCGTCCAGGTACACACTAGGACGACGGAGATGGTCATTCTCTGTCGTCTAGGTACACACTAGGACGACGGAGATGGTCATTCTCCGTCGTCCAGGTACACACTAGGACGACGGAGATGGTCATTTTCCGTCGTTCAAGTTCACAAACCGTAAACCCTAAACAGTAAGGCCCTAACCCCTGAATTCAGGGTCTATACACCTGGACGATGGAGAACGTCATTCTCCGTCGTCCAGGTGATTACCTGGACGACGGAAAAGCTTATATTCGTCGTCCAGGTGCAGATATCGTAATTTTTTCTAAGACAACGACCATCTAGACCTTCTTCCAATGCATATTCTTTTCGTCAAGACTTTAGAGTAAACAATTATTGGTGTGTGAGCTTCGACGGTTCGAAAATCGGAGTTGCGAAATGCCTTGTATCCATGTTTCCAGTTTGTGAAATTATCGGTTTTGCGGTTGACTGTGCCGATCAAACCCTTCCCGAACTTATTATTTTATGGTCCTTTGAAGACAATTATATATTATGTTACGACGAACATATCCAACGGTTGTTTTGTCCAAATTCAATTTCGTTAATACTCTGTTGCAAATGAGCCTCTGCTCATGAACACTTAAGTCGTAAGGATTAGTCGATACTTAACAACTTTCAAAACGAAAAATTATTCGTCGGTTCAAATTTAACTGTTCATATATACGATGTGTTCATCAATATTGTACGACTATTTCACTCGAATGACAGATCGCTAAATTCCTAGCGAATTAATTTTAAATTTTTTTAACGTAAATTTCACCTGGACGACGGAGATTGACGTTCTCCTTCGTCCAGGTGAACACCCAGACGACGGAGAATGACAAGATCCGTCGTCCAGGTTCAATTTACCATGGCGGTTCGATTTTTTTTAATTTTTTTTTCAATGAATATTTCACATGGACGATGGAGAATGACGTTCTCCGTCATCCAGGTGTTCACCCGGATGACGGAGAACGTCATTCTCCGTCGTCCAAGTCGAAAATCATGGCGGTTCCATTTACCGCCTCAATTTTCGGCGCCGCTTGAATTTTCACTTAGATGACGGAGAATCCATTCTCCGTCATCTAAGTCCAAATTTATGGCGGGTGAAACGTCCCGCCCATTAATTACGCGCCGCTTCGAAAAAATTTAACCCTTCACTTAGACGACGGAAAACACTGTTTCCGTCATCCAAGTGCACTTAGACGACGGAAATTAGTGTTCCGTCGTCTAGGTGAAAGCCTATATATAGGCAGTGGCTCATCTTCTTTTCCTCATCCCATATATACATTCTCCTCTCCTCTCTCTCTCTCTCACTCCGGCGATCCTCCTCCGGCGACGCTCCGACGACCAACTTTCCGGCGTGGTTCCCCCTCTCCGACGACTCTACTCTTCCGATATTCCGGCGAAATTCCGACGAGGTAATAATTCTATTTTTTAACTCTTTAACATTTTGTTTATTTAATTAATTATTTAATTTCTAAATACTTTTAATTTATTAGTTTTAAATAATAAATAGTTGTAATTATAATAATTATTTTGTTGTTATTATTATTATTTAGTAATCATTATTAGTTGTTAATTATTTGGTAATGAATAATTATTAGTTAAAATTAAATAATAGTAATAATAATAATTGTTAATAATAATTGATTATATTGGTAAATGAATAATTATTATTAAATGCATGATAAATAATAATTAATTGATAATTATGTGTATTTTCTAGTAAATTGCATGGTAGTACGTCTTCGATTTAAATTTAGTACATAAGCTTGGTTTATTAAGTCGCACTCTTTGGAATAGATGGCGCCTCTTTTCCTAGCTTATCTCCTTAACCCCTCATGATGTGTGGATTTCATCACCGCACACCATAACCTAAGTGAAGTTATGGACACGAGGTTGATGGCGGAGTTTGCAAAGGACTTGAGGGAGTTTAAATTTTTGAAAAATTGGCCGAATGTCGGACATAGTGTCTAGAAACGGGTTATGACTGGTGACAGGATTTGGACTAAGAAAGACTTTTGTCGAAATTAGTCCTGCCTCTCGCGTTATCTCTATCCCTAACTGGCCATGTTTTTCGATTTAACCAAGGCTGATTAATTAAAAATTTACACTTTATCACGCGGGTCGCACGTCCATTGAACGACCGAAAAAGCCAAGCTAGTGTACTCTATTTAAATCTTAACCGTACTTAATTAGCGTAAATTTTTCACTTGTAATTATTATGGTATGTACATATTTTAACAACGTACTCCTAGGTTGAAATGGCTCCATCCGGCAAGAAGAAAGTGCAACAGGAGGCAGAAGATGTCATGCTCCGAATGTTGGCAGACCAAGTCGGTTGGGAATTACCGGAGGGCAACGACGCCCTCAATCCGGACCCTTCATCTGGTCCGTCCGTAGCGCCCTCTGGGGAAATTCCCGCTCCCCCATTCATCTCGAGCGGTGATGACGTCGACCCCTTCCAATCTCCGACGCCCGGTACCCATTCAACGGGAAGTACTCAGGCGTCCTCGACCGCCGAATCAATCATGTACAGCGCCCGCCGTAGGAAAATGAGGGCCCCCACTGACCCGGAACAGAAAAGGACTCGGGGTCTCGTTAAAGGGGGCAAAGCGGAGCGTATTTGCAAGGCGACCGGGAAAAAGAACGACTTACCCTACGACGAATTCACCGGTGGCCCTCCCACAGCTCAGCTAGCAAGTTTCTCGGTGCATAGCATAGGGTCAATCATCCGTAACCGGGTTCGTCTCACTGCCCCTACTTGGAAGGAGGCGCTGGATCATGAGAAGACGAAAGTCTTTAAAGATCTTTCGGTACGTAATACGTCCAATTTAGTTATTATATAATATTGTTAATATTGGTTAAAATTTCATAATATATACGATTATAATTTTCTATTTATTTTTGATAGGAACAATTTGCGGTGGATCCGACACCGGCCATGTTGAGGCATATCAACCAAACCGCCAACTCCACCTACAAAGATTGGAAGTACAGGTTCCATCAGTACTTCCAAACTTACGGTCCCTCGCCTCCCCCCGTAGAGCTGCGTGGGGATAGAGAAGATGAGTGGGAGTGGTTGTGTAACCACTTTGCCGATGACTCCTTTAAGGTGTTAATTTACTTTTTTTATTTCAATTAAGATAATTGAATTATTTAAATTTTAGTTATTAATTTTTTAATGATTTAATTATGTTGTGTAACAGAAATTCTTCGGTGTCAACAAAGCCAACCGGGGGAAGAAGGAGAAACACCATACTACCGGCTCCAAGCAGTTCATTCAAATAGCCAAGGAGCACAAGGATAAGGGCTCCAAACACCCTTATCTTGATGCAAGCATAAGCGCGTACGTGACGCCTGGGCTCGATAATGAAGCAAGTCAATGCGGCGTAAGTGATATATATATGTGCTTTTAATTATAGTAATTATTATTTAAATATTATTTCATTATAATAAATTAATTATTCTTTTGTAGGCAAGGGTGATAGAGCATGCGCATGAAGAGTTGGCTAACACTCAGCTTGCGTTCCCAGATGTGCCGCTGGAAGACCTGCCTCCTCTATCCTTAGAGAGCCAAATTGCAATCCCGGATGAGGTCTACGGTCGTAGAGCTGGCAAGGAGGTTAGGCACTTTGGGCCTAAGGTGGTACGAGATTTGTCGACGACATCCGGCTCATCATCTACGGGAGGTTCGGGCCAGCGGAGAAGGACTACGGCTGCGGCTGTCGAAGCAGCCATTCAAGAGGCTCGACTGGCACGAGAGGAGAATGAGTCAATGCGGCAAAGACTTGACGAACAACAAGCACAAATAGCCCAACTCATCGCCCTCATGCAACAAAATCGAGAACAATGTCAACCTCCTCTGAACCCACACCCCGACGACGACGACCCGGCTGGAGGCGGAGGACTCGGCCCCGCATCTGCTCCTCCAGTGTTTTAGCTAGCTAGTTAATTATCTCGTTTCTTTATTTCCGAATTCCGAACAATTAATATTTTAATTTTTATGGATGTGTATGTACAAATTAATTATTTATTTAATACATTAATTAATATTAAAAATTTAGTTTATTTAATTAATTTGGACTATTTTTCATTATTTAAATTAAATTAATAATAAATTAAATTAATAATATTTAATTTCAATTTATTTTAAAAAAAAAATTAAATAGGCACTTGGACAACGAAGATTATGTTCTCCGTCGTCCAGGTGCCCAAACCCTAAATCCTAAACCCTAACCCCTAACCCCTAAACCCTGCCATTCTCCGTGGCCCAGGTGTTCACCTGGACGACGGAGAACTAATTCTCCGTCGTCCAGGTGAGTACATGGGCCACGGAGAAGCTAGCATTCTCCGTGGCCCATGGATGCACCTGGACAACGGAGAACTAATTCTCCGTCGTCCAGGTTCTCACCTGGTCCACGGAAAAGCTAGCAATCTCCGTGGCCCATGTACGCACCTGGACGACGGAGAATTAGTTCTCCGTCGTCCAGGTGCGTACATGGGTCACGGAGATTGTCTGCGGTCCAAGTGAACTTAAACGACGGAGATTAAATTCTCCGTCGTCCAAGTGCTTGGACGACAACACTTGGAGCACGGACCTTGGACGACGGAGATTCCGTCGTCTAAGTACTTAGACGACAGAAAACTGCACCTAGACGACGGAAATGGTCCGTGGTCTAGGTGCAGTTTTCTTGTAGTGACAGGTCTAAAACGTAGAAGCATTGCTGCGTGTAACACTGCATAACCCCAAGTAGAGACCGTTAAATTTGTATGCATTACCAAAGCTCTAGACATAAGCTGTAACCGCTTGATATGAGTCTCTGCTAAACCATTATCAGAATGGACGTGGGGAACAAGATGTTCAACATCAATCCTAAGAGACATGGAGTAATCATCAAAAGATTTTGATGTAAACTCTCCTGCATTATCCAATAGAATAGACTTGATTGGATGGTCCGGGTGGTGAGCCTGGAGCTTAATGATTTGAGGTATGAGTTTTGCAAATGCAACATTCCTTGTAGATAGCAAAGCAACGTGTGACCATCGCGTTGATGCGTCTATCAAAACCATGAAATATTTAAATGGCCCACATTCAGGTTTGATAGGTCCACAAATATCACATTGGATTCTTTGTAAGAATGAAATACTTTTATTGTTATCAACAGGAAAAGAAGGAGGAGCCATCAATTTTGCTAAAGAACGAGCTTTGCAGAACGAGCGATGCACATCAGAGATGGTAACATAAGAATCTGGTGGGATAACGCACAATGCCTCAACAGTATGTTGTTGGGAAGGTGTTATACTTGTCGTGGAGACCAAGTTAGGACTGAGATGAGTAGTCTCATCCTCACCATCCAAACCGATGGAAATAGGTAATCCCACATGTTTCTTGGCTCCAAAGAATGGATAACCAAGAGTATTTTTTAATATTTTGATCATCATATCACGACCTGGGTGTCTCAGTCGTACATGCCAAAACTTATATGAATTAGAATCCCACGTACTAGTGTAAGTCACGGCATTGGATTCAATGATCTGAACCGTGGTTAAGTACAAACCACTACGAATTGCCGGAAACTTCTCTAGAATGCGCTTGTGGCCACAATCAAGAGAGATTATACACAAAAATTCTTTTCCATTCTCACAATAGGTTTCCAAGTGAAATCTGTTGGCACGAATATCCTTGAAACTTAGCAAGGTTCAATTGGCCTTTAGCGCATATAAGGCATCAATGATATATAATTTTGTACCATGGGGTAGCAGAAACTCTGCACTACCACGCCCTTGAATAGCGGGTGCTGCATCATGGTTGTCACTAAGGATTTCTATGGGAAAAGATCCACAAACAATTGCCTATTCCGCAGAATGGTATGAGTAGTATCACTATCTGCTAGACACTCAATTTCATCTTGATACATCTACAAAATCAATGTAAACATACTTCAAGTATACACTCGAAGATTTGAGAAGGGTGTGACCCTTGTTGAGTGCTGATATGGCATGACATGAACCGATGTAATAACAACATCTGGTGCTGAAATCCAGGTTGGTCGATTTAGAACCCTTGTTGGTCAATTTTTTTATTTTTTATTTTTTATTTTCCAATAAAAACGATGTATAAATAACATTATAAGCCAATGAAACAGATGAAAAACTCATCTAAAAATATCACATTCGGATTGGATTTTCGACGGGTCGAAGAAGGGCCTCGACCGGTCGAGAAAACCCAAAATGACTTGTGATTTTTCGATACCAGAATTTCGACCGGTCGAGAAAATTTTCGACCATTCGAAAATGGACCAATTTTGGGACAGAGGCATGGCATCGACGGGTCAAAAATTGCTTAGTTCAATTTTTTGACTGGTTGAATTCGAACCAATGTTGGACAGAAACGTGGCTTCGACCGGTCGAAAATTGTTTAGTTCAATTTTTCGACAGGTCGAATTCGAACTACTTTTGGACAGAAGCAAGGCTTCGACGGGTGGGTCAAAAATTGTTTAGTTTAATTTTTCGACAAGTCGAAACTACTCTATGGACTGCTTCAAATTTTTTTCAACGTTTTTTTTTCTTTGTCAAGATGGTATCTTGGCTTGCTTTTGCCATATATATATATGTGTGTGTGTGTGTGTAAATATCGAACCATGCATAAGAATCATATGGAATAGAACATTCTCAAACACTTTCATATACCGAAAATAGAGAAATATTCATTGCTTGCCAACAAAAATTACATCATAGATGTGTTCTTATTCATAAAACAAAGACAAGTGTCTTTAAAAATTCCTAACCGAAAAGTAAGCTAAAAATAAAACTAAAACTTGAAAGATTACAGAGACAACTGTCTTTTACATAGGCTTAATCAAAATTCGGGGTAGCAAGTTCTTTCCCCTTGTCATCTACTAAAACTAGGTTGGTGTCAACCTTCATCTCATAATCTCCAGTGTAATTTGACTTTTGAGCCAAATACTGTTTGTGCTTCTTGTAGATATTCTGGATTTCTCTACTAGCATGGCACTGTTTGTGCATATGTCTAGTAGAGCCACACTTGAAACAACCAAGTTTACCAGATTGTTGATACCGTTGACCATTAGGAACCGAACCAGATTGGTTCTTTTGAGAAGGAGCGTTATGATCTCTATGCCAAGTCATATTTTAGCTGCAGCCTTGGCCACACCCACACCCTCTTCTTGTCCCACATGGAGCATGTCCACCACGATTATAAGGTTCTGAACGAGCAACATTCTTATCATTTCAAGCATTTCCTCTCGTATTATAACTCTAAGGCTTTTTGGTACCAGCCAGTCTTAAGTTATTATTCAAGATAATGTCATGATACGTTTCTTTAGCCGCAAGACCGTTAGTCATATCACTGAATTCGGTAATCCTCCCTTGCTCGTACTCAATCTGGTATTGATGAGCTAGAAGACTCATAGATGTGGGGAATTTTTGTAACACCTTCTCAATCATGTCTTTCTAAGATTTTTTCACATCACAAAAGCTTAGTTCAGACTGCAGATCGAGCATGACTTGGTTAAAAGCATTGATCTTTGGGAAATCCACCATTCTAGTGTTGTTCCATTTCGCAGTCAGCTTAAGAAGCTATGCATTATGCACATTATTGAACCTCTTTTTTAGAACATCCCACAAAATCATGGGATCTGTCTTGTTCAAGTAATGCTTTTTCAGAGATGGGTGAATATGACGCCTCAAAAAATTGAGGGCTTGAGCTTTTGTCTCTTCAGTATGTGGGATGAGGTTTGTTCCAGGCCTAGTGGGTTTGATGGTGTTGGTAAGTCTCTTTCCGATGAATGTGTTCTCTACATCAGAGACTCAACGATGGTACTCCTTGCCTTCAAGGTCAAGGATCTTGAATTCCGGCCTTGCAGGCTCATTCGAACTCATCTACAAAAATACACAGAGATGTTTTATTAGAAACGATCGAGTACTACGATCACAAAATTTCAAGTTTAATTGAATAAGAACGTGATCCATGATGCATGGTCACAAAATCGATTATAAAACGGTGGTAAGAACCACACCCAGTGACCGTGACACAACAGTCACATAGAATCGATTTCCCTTTTCTTTTCTTTTTCTTTTCCAAACCGTGACTCCCCCAAGACCGTCACGTATACTCTATAGATATATGTCCATAGGAGCTAGGGTATAAACATGTAATATTCACAACTCATATCACAGTTATCATCAACTTAGATCTAGGGTTTTACGGTAAGTAAGTTTGGCATATATTTATCAATAGACGGTTTAAAACATATTTACCTCAACAGGTATTGTGCTCAGTATGACCGCTACACTTGATGAAGAATAAGTTCTTCTGAAATGATTTCTTGGAAGTCGTGCAGTCTTGTCAACTTCTGAAACTTCGTAGAATTTTGTTGAAGACAAAAAGAGGCCGACGGTAGATCTTGGCTGCCGGCGGTGATCAGCGGCAATGGTGGTTGGCAACGGCGGTGGTGGTCGGCGGTGGTGATGCTTTCTCCAAGTATTAGGGTTTTTCTATTAACTCTGGGAGTCGTGCTGATAACGTGTTGTAGGAGAAAGTAGAATAGACAGAAAGTAGTTGTCATTTTCATTGATAGAATGCCTTAAAAACATGCTAATACAATCTGTTACAATAACTATCCCGATATAACAGAGATTCCCTGTATCTATCTAATCAATATCCATATCTAAATAGGACACGACACATACCGGCCGGGATTAATGGAGAATAAATCTCCTTAAACAGTTATTAATTAATTGAGTATTAAATTATTAAAGTTTTATTGTAATAATAAACAATCTCATTAATCAAAGTTGGAGGGATGACTATTGACCTTATTTAAAATTAAAAAATAGAAAACAAAAAAAGTAGGTTTACGTAATGAAATGCATATATATGAGAATCCAAACTGATCCATAAATTGAATACCCAACTTACCCCAGATATGCACCTTTCATTTTCATTATTTTGTAACATACTGATCCAATAAGATGGCATGGTTAACAAGATCCTAGATCTGTCCAGCCTTTAGAGCATTTCAAACACTCTCCACTTGTGGATAGATATATAGAAATATATACATTTCATGAAATTACCTCATTGCTGTGCTGTGCTAAAATAAATGATACATAATTGCGCATGCAGCCGTCTAGAGCCAACCATCCTATATATCTCCATACTAAGTAATGCCCTTTTATATTCAACGCATTCATAATACAAGCAGAAAGATCAAATCGATATTTGATTTGAAGACCTTATATATAGTTTGCTCTGAATTTGAAAATCAAACCAAACCATTCCTATACGTACAAATTAAGAGCCATATAATCTTGCACGATCACATACTTCGATCACAAGCTAGCCAGCCAGCCATGTCAATTGATTTACTCCTATTCGTATTCTTCCTTGCTTTTGTTATTCTGATCTTAAGAAAGTTCTTTGTGAAGCACCATGGAGACCTTCCTCCAAGTCCACTAGCCTTTCCCATCATCGGCCATTTCCACCTCATCAGCCCTCTCATCCACCGCTCCTTCCACGACCTCTCGCAACGCTTAGGTCCCATATTCTCTCTACGCCTCGGCTCGGTTCCATGCGTCGTGGTCACCTCGCCCGAGTTGGCAAAAGAGTTCCTCAAAACACACGAGCTCTCCTTCATAAACCGCGCCGAGACAACCGCCGTCAGCAACATGACTTACAACGCTTCGTTTGCATTTGCACCCTTTGGTCCGTACTGGAAGTTCATCAGAAAGCTGAGCACAAACGAGCTCCTTAGCGGCCGAAGTGTAGACAAGTCTCTTACCATTCGAAACCAAGAGTACGTGAGGCTTCTTAGCTTGTTGGCCAAGAAAGCCGAGACGTGTGAACCTGTCAACCTCAGTGAGGAGTTGCCTAGGCTGGGCCACAACATCATAGGGCAGATGATTCTGGGGAAATATTCAAGTCCTTCGCGAGCGGAGGAGGCCAGGTTGGTCGTCCGAGAGGCTACCGAGATTTTTGGAGAGTTCAATTTTAGTGACTTCAATTGGGTATGTAAGAAGCTTGACTTGCAAGGATTTGAGAAGAGAATCGAGGCAACACATAACAAATTTGACGCATTAGTGGAGAAGGTTATTGCTGAACGTGAAGAGTTGAGGAACCAACAGAAGAAACTTAACGGGGGGAACAATATTCCTGAAGAAAAAGATGTCCAGGGCTTTCTCGACATTTTGCTTGACATATTGGAGGGTGAGAGCAGCGAGTGTGCAGATGTGGAACTTTCTAGAATTCATATCAAAGCTCTAATCACGGTACACACATGCATGCTTAAATTCCCTTTGATCTAACCCTAGCCCTAGCCCAGCCCTAACCCTAACCCTAGCCCGTCCTAATAATCTTCAATGCTTAATTAACAAAAAGTTTTTCAATATATTCAGGATTTGTTTGCGGCTAGCATAGACACGACTTCAATTTCAATGGATTGGACTATGGCAGAACTCTTGAATCACCCAAAGGTGATCAAGAAAGCAAGGGAAGAGATAGATCGAGTCGTCGGAAATGGACGCCTTGTCGAAGAATCGGATATTCCAAATCTTCCATACATTCAGGCAGTCCTAAAAGAATCACTCAGGCTACACCCACCCTTGTGTTTAGTTGCAAGAAAATGTGAAGAGAAATGCAAGATTGGCCAATACACCATTCCGAAAAATACAAGGTTATTTATCAACACTTGGGCTATGGGAAGGGATCCTAAGATCTGGGATAACCCATTAGAGTTTTGGCCTGAAAGATTCTTACTTGCCAATGGGAACGTCAACGAAACTAATGTTGTAGTAGATGTTAGAGGGCAACATTTTCAGTATCTTCCATTTGGGTCTGGAAGGAGGATATGTCCTGGCATAACATTAACCATGAAAATGGTACCTACTCTCATTGCAGCTATGATTCAATGCTTTGATTGGACTCCTGTTAAGGCTCTTGAAATGGATGAACGACCTGGATTAACAACTCCCAGAGGATCTGATCTTGTTTGTTTTCCAGTAGCCCGCTTCAACCTAATGAGTATCCTTAATTAATCCCCAAGACTAGTCGACATGTACGTGGATTAAAACTTTGAGTAATAAACTTTGTTCAGTTTGTTTTGTAGACCGAGGTTTAGGCGTTACGTCCTCTTCGATGACTAATTGTTATTAATAATACGGACGTAGAGTTGAGCCGTCTAACATGATACTTAGATGTATATGTTCCAAACTCCGCTGACATTCAAAAATAAAAAATAAAAAATACTATAATTTAGTAGTGTTGTGTCCAATTTAGATTGGTGTGTACGTAACAAGTTGTAAGAAACGAATAAAAAAATAGAGATGAAATTGGCACACCCCGCTCAATAGCCACATACAAAAAAGTGGCAAATCCATTAATATTAATGGCAATTTGGGCTTGCTACAAATGCAGCCACAATTAACTTGTCCGTGCCCAATAGATCAGAGTGGTGACAAGGAAAGTACTATTCATATCGTTTGTGGCAAGATGGGGTTTACTGGTGGCAAGAAAGGGATATGCGCCAGGCATGAACAACTCTCCAAAATGGGACATGGGCTATTATTATAATGGCTTTATAATTTGTGTTTTATTGTATTTATACTATTTTTAGTTTATGTAATAATAATTGGTGGAACAAAAGTAATAGTTGACCTGGGTAAATTCATTAATTATTTATATTGATTTCTGTAATTAATTTGGGGTAAAAAAAATTTCTAATCGACTATGCCCATACAGAAAATGAATTTGCTGCTAATATTGGAATATTTAAATAAACTATTTAATTACAATAAAACTTTGTCTATTTATTTATATTGGTTTCTGTAATTAATTTGGGGTAAAAAAAAATTTCTAATCGGCTATGCCCATACAAAAAATGAATTTGCTGCTAATATTGGAATATTTAAATAAACTATTTAATTACAATAAAACTTTGTCATACAAATGATATCATAATCTGCTGAACTTATCAAAAGTTTACAGCACATCTCTTGTCATTATCACAAAAACCTCTATTAGACCACACAAAATCCATATCACTTAAGAGGGGCTCTGAAGTTCTATTAACATTTCACGATGCCACCATTTGAAATCTAAAACAAGACACCTATGTACTCAATATGATCAAGTAAAGCTATGACTGTGAATGTAGTACAAGATCATAAGAAGTTCAAAACAATTTGAAGTACACAAAGTCTTTATCATAAGTGACATTTACCAAAATGTGGAGTCTGAAAAGGCATGCCTCAGTTTGAAAAAATGTGCTCCAAACCTTTAATCTGTGGTCCAAAAACATTCATGTTGTGCTCAAATGATTGTTGAACATTCATCATAGGTGGTTGGAGACCAATACCTGCAGCTACCATGTCACCTGCTCCATATAAGCCGAGTACTCTTGCCACAAGTGCTGCTTGTTTTTCCAATACAATTTTCATATAGTGCAACTTATTTGTTGTGGCCGCCAAATTTTCATTCATTTCCCCTTTAAGCTTATGATCCTTGTTTCTGTTCTCCATTGGTACCTTTTCCATCTCTGCCTCTTGTTGTTTACGTAGTTCGTCCAACTCTAAATGAGCTATTCTCTTCATTGGTATGCCCTGAGTCTGGTCAGGTCTAACTCCAACACCAAATCCTTGGACAGTCGCTCGTCTCTCTTTCCCTAACACAGATGCATATACTTCATTAATTTCAAGGTCAGTAAGATCCTCGGAAAGTTGAGATGCCCTCTGATTAGCCTTCAATTTTACAATCTTCTAATTCATAGATGCCTATATAAAACAATAACTCAACAACTCATGCCATTAACTATAATAGTGAAATACTTGACATAAGTAGTCACCACTTGATAAATAAATCTTACAATAGCACGTTGGGTGTGAGGTTCCCCTTGATTAGATTCGGTAATATGCGTAAGCTCAAACATTTTGCATCTATTAGGGTTCACACCTCCATTTTCCATTCTCTACCAACACATTGGAATTCATAATGGAAAAGAATTAGACATAACATATATGCATGATGGCCATACTGCCATATACAGACTTGAGACCATCATTACTTTTATAGTTTTTTTTAAAAAAAAAATTCATATTCTTTTGTGTAATTAATATCAACAGAATGCCTTACATATTTGTTCTTTATTTCAGCAAATATCTTGGTCCCCGTTGTATGCATCATCCTACGGTTTGACCGGTTCTACTTGTTCACAGTTAAGCGCAACTGTATTGGTGTTAAAAACTGAAATACGTAAGTGTATGATCTGAATTGATATATTTGTATATATATAATACAAAAAATATGGTTGATAGTATTCACAAGTAAAGTAGCATATATATACCTTTGCTTTGTCTGTTTCATAATGGATAACTAGTTTAATCCATTATTTTTTGCTTACCCTCCCATCGTTGCAGATGAATCAGTTTTCACTGCTAGAATTTGGAGCATACCATTTTTTCCTGACGCGTGACTTAAAACTCTTCCAACGATCTTTAAGTTTTCTCTTGACGACACATCTTATCACCACTCTCTTCCTTTGAGTCTCAAGATCAGACCAATCAAGAGTTCTTTGTATATTATACAAGTAAACAATGTGAAGTTCATAAGCTTATTAAGTACTCAAATGTATGAAAAAAGTGCTCAGTTTAACCATAAAATAACAAATGCTTACATTAATCGTTGCCCATGAATAATCCAAATATTGAGTTTTTTCAAAGTCACGCTAGTCTAGCACATCAATAGGAAGAACCCTATGATCTTTCGCCCGCATGCCAAGGTATCTTCTTTTTTGTTGAAGAACTGACAGTATTGTGCTCTTCCCAGTCACAAGTGGTGTGTGTATATATATATATTCAGTTCTTATTTGTGGCTTAGAAATTTAGAACTTACATCAAAACAAATTTAAAATTTGGTGAAAGCTTATAGGGTGAAACCCTCCTGCCTATAAATTCATATTATGTATTTATCTTTCAATTATCTATTGTTAATGTTATTATCAGACTTCTAGTTTTCCCTTTAGTTAACCATTCACCACTGGTGTTTTTGGTCACTTCTCTGTTCTTGATCGCCACTTATATAAAGATATATAAGAGATTTAGTTTTTTTGCACTTCTCCCAATACTCCAAAAACTATATGTAAAGTAATTTGAGATACTGTTAGTCAGTGGGGCCTGTGGGGTTCATCTTGCATTGATCGACCTATTCAGCCGGAAGAATCTAATTATTATTATTCTAAAGTATAATTCTAAGATTGGAAGAGATAATTTACTGAAGTGCGGAAGATTCCCAACATAAACGTCCACCAAAGTTGCTACCTATATATAAGAAGGTTCATTACTTCACTTTTGCACACCAAGTTCTATTTTGTACAACTTCTTCATACATTCTTTAGGTGTTCTATCCATCAACCATACCTCGAAAAATAACTTCAAATAATTTATTAGAATTTAGATCTGTGGCAGTAGAATTTAGTGATGCTGACTCTAATGAAGTAGGAGATGCTTGTTCACAGATAAATGTTGGTCTTTCTTTAGCTAACAGAAGTGTTCCAACTGTTAATGTTGCAGGATCTTCATCTAATACTGCTAATTTTGCTATTTCTTCTCGACGTACCAATCTAGGTGGTATACGCAACGAGATGTTACAGCTCATGTATCCTCTTCTATTTAAAGATGACGGTTCATGGCATGGAGCAAGTGTAACCGAACCTTCAAAGTCGTCTCCTTATAAGAAGCACAGAAATTTTGGTGTTCAATCACCTCAATCAAGTCCTTCACGAAAATCTGAGTCTAAGATCTATTCAGACATTCCTGATACTGAAGTTGGTGAAGTAAGCAGTGGTCGCAAAGAAAAAGGTAATAAAATATTTACGAGACCACTACCTCTTGCAACTCCTCCCCAATCACACGAAGAGCCAGAGGGTGATGGATTTGGGGACTAAGAAGACGATGCGTGTAGTTAAATGCGGACACGATTGTGTATCTCAGTAAGTATGGCACCTCGATCACTTCAGTCAATGTCTACTATTTTAAGATTTTCCAAGCTGCATTACTTAGTTTCTACCCAGTATGTGAGGCATATCACTTCTGTTAATGCCTATTGTTTTAAGGTTTTCTTTAGCTGCATTACTAAGTTTATTCACATCTATCTTTTCTGATCCTCTGTTTGTTCCAAGTTCTAATATATATCAAATCCATTGTTTACATGATATTAAGACCTAAAGTTGAATATTACCTTTAATTATCATTGCTAGAATATTACCTTTAATTATCATTGCCATTTCCTCTTTAAGTGTAAACCAAAGAATTTTAATATAACCGTGATCGAGTTCTTACTCAATAGCTAATACTGCCATGAGACTTACCACTATTATGATATACTATATCAACATACATCAAAGAAGAACAAAAAAAAAATAACATAAAGCAACACATATGTAGTAATGCAAAAGATACGACATGCTGCTACCTGTGTAAGTTTTGTGCATTACAAGGATCATCATGGACATTGGCCACAAGGTTGTAAAGATCACGAAGCTTGGTCTGCGTTGCAACGCGCCAATCTTTATCAATGGGATCTTGCATATAAAAAACTTGTTTAGCTTGTGTTGCAAGTATTAGATTGTCACCATCATTTAGTATCTTCTTGAAGTTCACTAATACAAAACTCCATTCATCCATCTGTAGACCACTAGAATTGCCCTCACTATTGCTCTAATCACAATCAAACAAAACAATCTAATCTTCCGTTCATCTTCATAGTCTAGCTCAATGATATCATTTAGCACCCGAAAATAATCAAGTTCCCCATCTATCGGATTTCTATCTTGCCTGTTGGAATAACTATTTCTTGTGGCACGAACGAAGACGCCACAATTCTGATTTTTCTTCTTCTTATCTACTCGTTTGACATGAAATCTGTAGCCATTTATCACATAACTTTTGTGCTTCTTACACCATTGTGATGGACCCTTTCCCAACGCAACCATATTTGGGTGAACTTCTGTTGCCCGATCCGTTTTTATTGAGGCAACCTAAATTTAAACAGGTGCACAAAAAAAAAATTATGACTAGAGTAGAAATTATAACTAAATTATTAAATGTGATTACTTGGTTTGTAAACCATTCTGAAAAATTTGGTAAGATTCCTTGTCAGCTTCCCACATCCTCTTGCGACCTTTTGTTCTCCTACCTTCCTGGATGTGCCCACTAAATCATAACAAAACACATATGACACATAAGTTCTATGTACAATAGGCCATGTAATAATCTAATCATATCAATTAGCAACTCACTCTACAAACGACTTGACTTCAGAACAATAAAGTAGAACATATCTATGCACGCGAAGCCACTCATCATTGTCCATATGCACTTCTTCACCGTCAGAGTTCCCAAGATGTTTGCCAATATTAAGGAAGATTGAAAAACTACCAAGCACATCACGATGCTCCCCATCTGCATTTCAACTTGGACGAGTTCGGCGTGTATCAGAATCTTCTAAGTACATGGAGCAAAATGATAAGCACACTTCAACAATATAGCCTTCAGCAATTGAACCCTCAGGTCGACCTTTGTTATGCATATATTGTTTCAGTGTTCCCAAGTACCTAATCAGCAATATATGACCAAATTAATAACAAAAAACATGAGTTCCAAAAAAATTAGATTTAATATATACAACGAAATCAAATACTGGTACTCTTCTCAATGATATAATAATATTACAAAAATATAGATATAGAAATCCAAACGTCTCTACTGTAAGCTCAATGGTATAATTCAGTTGAAAGTTTTAAGGATTTAGAAACACTTGCTGTTCTACATGCCACATTGACCGAAAGTGAACAGGACCATATATTGCAGCTTCATATGCCAAGTGGACGGGTAAATGAACCATTATGTCAAAGAAAGAAGGTGGACATATTTTCTCTAACTGGGAAAGGACAAGTACTATGCGAGGTGTAGACTGTGAAAACTCATCACTTGTGTTGTTATTCCGATAACGATGTCAAAAAAATGCACTCAATTCCAACAAAACCTTAGTCAATGGTTTCAGAAGCACCCGTCGAATTGCAATTGGTAGCAAATGATGCAGGATAATGTGATAATCATGACTTTTCAGCCCAACAAATTTCTTGTCTTTTACATGGACACAAGAAGCTATGTTCGATGAGAAGTTATCGGGAGGCCTAAAAGATGCTAATACTTCGAATATTATTTTCTTTTCATCGTTTGATAATGTGAATAGAGCTGGAGGGAAAATGGTCTTCCCACCTAATTGTTGAGGATGTAGTTTTGGCCAAAACTTCAACTATTCCATGTCAGCTCGTGCACTGCTCTTATCTTTGTTCTTGTCAAGTCCTAGCAAAGTTCCAATAATAGCATCACATATGTTCTTCTCTATGTGCATCGCGTCTAAATTATTGTGAATAAGTAGGTGTTTCCAATACGGCAACTAAAAAAAATGCTTTCCCTTTTCCATGGTCCTGATTAAGGTTTGGAGCCCCTTTAGGCATGCGAGTAGTTACCGTTGGAACCCATTCTCCAATCTTGAATTGTAATGAAGACAACTGAAGTATACACTCTATACCAGTCATTGGAGTACAACGAGATTTGTGTTCATCTCTTCCATTGAAACACTTTTTTTGGTTGCGAAAATGATGGTTGATCGGAAGAAATCGACGATGTCCCATGTAACAGAACTTTCTACTATTGTATAACCACAAACTATACTTTATTGTCCATAATAATGCTGCCTTCAGAGTAAAACTTTGTTTAGAGATTGCATCATATGTTGCAACTCCAACCTCCCACAGAATTTTCAACTGATCAAACAAAAGAGGCATAAACACATGAATGTCACTACCTGGAGCTTTGGGACGTAGAATTAGAAGTGATAACAGCATGTACGGCTTCTTCATACACATCCACAGGGCCGGGGTAGATTGTAAACTGTTAAAATAACAGGTCAAGTACTATGAGATGACCTCATTTGGATGAATGGATTAAAACCATCAGTGGCCAAGCCTAACCTAACATTACGTAACTCTTCAGCAAATGTCGAATTTGTCCAATTCATTCCAAGCAGGAGTATCAGTAGGGTGTTTTATTTTCCCATCTTTGATACAGTCAGTTGCATACCACACCATGTATTGTGCAGTAGTCCTAGACATAAATAGACGTTGAAGACGTGGTATCAATGGAAAATATCTCATCACTTTCACTGAAATCCTTTTTATTGTACCATCTTCACTGGTCTCAAATATATACCTAGATATTCCATAAGTATGACACTTATCAAGAATGGCAGTATCTTTCCAGTATATCATGCAATCGTTGGGGCAATAATCAATTTTCACGTAGGTCAATCCAAGACTACGAATTAACTTTTTGGCCTCATAAAAACTTTTTGGCAGAGTCTCACCAGTTGGAAGTACCAACTTGGTCAGATTCAATATGTCTGAAAGACACTTGTCACTCATGCCATTTATACACTTAATCTGATACAAACGCACAAGATACTCCAACTTTTTCATTTTTCTGAACCGTGATATACAACCACATTAGCCTCATCTATCAAGTTGTAGAATTTGTGTGCATCTGCAGGTGGAATATTCAAGGTTGCACCATCATCGTTTCTGTAGGGTGAATCATAAGGACTGTTAGTGGCAAATGCATCTGCCAACATATCGTGCACACCTAGATTAATGACAGGTTGTTCCTTAATTCCATCTTCCACTTCATTTGAGAATACAAGATCGAGTAAAGCTTCACCGTGTTCAAACCACAATTCATCTTTATAGCCAGCGCACATACCATCTGTTTGCATGTGTTTGTAGACCACATTGGGCTTCCTCCATGAACGATTAGTACATGATTGATAAGGGTATTTAATCTCACCCTCATGGCCAGCAACATTGAGCGAGTGTTGAATAAAATTTTGTAGTCCAGCATTATAATCAATGGAATTCCTGTGTAGCTTAACACAAGTCTTATCCATCGAACATGCAAAATGTATTGAGTAGACTATCTTTCTTAAATCTAGTCATATATTACAAAGTAGACTTCTAACAAAGTTTACAACAAAAAGACTAGAACCAAAAATTAGTAAAGAAAAAGAAAAAGGATAAGCATAATTGACAACGATTGACAAATATACGATATCAAATTCAAAACAATCCCAGAATTCTTATATACATATTTTCAGAATGCATCTGCTTACTAATAGAAAATTACACTCCATAGAAATAAACTAGGAGCCCAACTGTATTCCAGAATGGTTTTTTAAAACAATCATGGGATTCTTCGACTCTAGTCAGTTTCCTTCTACTCTAATCAATCAACACAAAGAACCCAATACATATGCCAACTATAAATGAACTAGGAGTACATGTATTTATCAGTATATATACAAATCATGAGAGCATATCCAAAGAAAAAAGTATTGAAAAGTTTAACTCTTGAGATTTTGAGCATACCAGTCGTTTAATTCGAACGATGATCGAAGAAGAAATAGCTGAATGTTAGACTCCTTTTTCTTGATTAAATCTACTTAATCTGGTATAATGGAGGTGCGAATGTGTTATTGAGATTTGGGTGCTTCTTTTCAGTTTTATGTTGATCAATTGTTTCTAAACCTAGATTCACCGACTGGTTACCATTATAATCAATTTCTTTATTTTTTAAGGGATTTTTTTAGTTTTAACTTTTCATACAAATTATCAATGGTATAAAATAACCAACCCACTTTTAATTAAAGAAAAATATCAAAAACTTGGCCTACACATTTGCTTTCTTTCTTTCTTCTTTCTTTCATAGAAATATATAAAAGTGGTACATTGCCACAAATGCTTGGCTGTAGCTGATTAGAAAGTGGTAAAGAAGGTGGCATTAGCATAAATAACTACCAATGTAGGTTTGGTGGTTTTTTTTGTATGTGGCTATTGCTTCCTATTGTAGTGGTGACACCTTCTATGTTTCTTATGTGCATTTTCATTACACTTTTACATGAAAAGATAAAAAGACGGGTGTGGAATATAAAAAATATGAATATCACTTTTTCTTTGAATATAAAGTAGGTTAATTACCAACTTCATGTAATAATCTCACCCAAAACTACATATATACAATCAATAATATATACATACACCTATTTTCTCATTTTATTCTTCTCACTACTTTATTAGGCAGATAGCCTTTAGAATAAAACGTTGACTTTTAAAAAAATATATTTGATGAATATATAAAATGAAATGAGAAAATAACTAATTTAGTCACTCAAGTATGACACGTTAATTATATACTTTGATCACTGAAGTATGACATTTATCACTTTGCTCACTCAAAGTTACCTCCCTCTACCACTTTAGTCACTCAATTTTATCTCTGTCTATCACTTTAGTTACTCTAATTAAATGAATCGTTAGAAATAAACGGCGGGTGTTTGTGTTGTACTAAGAGAGTAATAAGAAGAAATGACACCAAAAGAAAAACAAACATAAATGCCCCTCATGTTTAATGGAATATTCTACTTTTTAACGTTCGTTTTGGTACAAGTGACCAAAGTGAAATTGAAAAGTAAACTTGAGTGACCAAATTAAAGTGAATCGGAAGGAAAACTTGAGTGACCAAAGTGATAGATGTCGTAGTGTCATACTTTAGTGACTGAAGTGTATAACGTGTCATCATATTGGAAAATGAATAAGATACAGCCTACCTAACTACTTTAACTAGGGGTAAATTTGGTGAAAAAGAAAGTATTGTTAAGTACCTTGAGTGAAACGACGCCTTCGATCAATAAGAGATCCAACACATACCCAGAATCTTCCACTAGAGGTCATCACTGGCCAATGGGCCCAAAAGTTCCACGAGTGGCCCAATGGCGCGCTCATTAAACCCAAACCTAGCCCGACCCGAATTATGGCCAAAAAAAGCACATCGTGGTGAAGATAAGGTCAGACTTGGACATAGGTATTAAAGACGAGCTTGTCAAGGCTTGGCCAGCCCGGCCAACCAAAGTTCATTTGACTCAGACCATAAAGGTTGTGAATGTCACTAAATTGTCAATTGTAAGCCTCTAATTTTTTTAAAATTACTATAATTTATTTATATACTAATTATCAAAATTAAAGGCTTATATATATTATCCAATGATATATTTGATACTTTAATATTACAATTTTCGTGTTTATAATTTTAATATACACTACCACATATTTAACCATTGCCGGCGATTTTTAAATCGTCGGCAATGTTTTTTATCATTACCGGCGATTTTTTCCCTAAAAGTCGCCGGTAATGTCTTTTTTTTTTTTTTAACATTGCCGGCAATTTTTCCAGAAAGTCGCCGGCAATGTTCCGCCGGTAATTAAAAAAAAAAAAAGACATTGCCGGCGACTTAAATGTAAGTCGCCGGTAATGTCTTCTTTTTTTTTAATTACCGGCGGAACATTGCCGGCGATTTGCCGGAAAAATCGCCGGCAATGTTAAAAAAAAAAAAAGACATTACCGGCGATTTTTGGGAAAAAAATCGCCGGTAATGATAAAAAACATTGCCGGCGATTTAAAAATCGCCGGCAATGGTTAAAAATGTGGTAGTGATATTTGATACTTTAATATTAAAGTTTTTGTGTTTTTAATTTTAATTTTGAAGAAAAATAAAAACTTCTTAAAGTTTGACCCGGCCCAAGGTCGATGTGCTTGGATTTGCGTAGCCAGACAGAACTATTGTCGACCCCTATTTCTCGATTTGCCTAATTCTGCTCCAACTCCTTCAACTCATTTTCTTTTGAGAGGTTAAAAAGAAAATGGCAAATTCTAGTTAATTTACTTACTTGTGGTTTGCTATCAATATCAATTCACAACATGACTTTCTGAGTTTGAGCATTTCACTACATGTTGTTTGCCTCAGACTTCAGTTTATTACCTGACTTTTTAGTTTTAATCACTGCATTACCTTACTTTTTTTTATTTTAATCACTGTACTACCTAAAATCAATAACAATTTTCATCAATTTTTACCTCATTTACGTGTATTTGTGATGTTTAAAATCGTAAAGTCGGGTATTAGATTGATCAATTTTGATGAGTTTAGGTAATGAAATGATTAAATTAAAAAAGTGTAGTAAAGTGATGTTTGACTTAAATCATAGGTTGTGAAATGATCAAATTCAAAAAATGAGGTAATAAACTTATGTTTCACTCAATGTTTTAAATAGCGAATAGCGTAACACACACGTTTTTGCTCCGCCTGCCTGTTTGCCTTAGCGCTATAACGCGTAATGCGTACACATTTTGTGCACTAAATATAATATATAAGAAAATTCTACATTCATAAAATAAAAGTAGACATAGATTAACATTCAAACTTCATAAATATGATATATTAGCACACAAATGTGGTCAAATTAAATTTAAACTCAAACAACGAAAGAAAGATTTAATTCATCTCTTCTAATCGTGCCAATCTCTGTCTTCCTCGTCACTAAGATCACCTACATCAACGTTACTATGAAATTAATCCCAAGTATCAAAGTGAGTAGGGTAATTTGTACTATCAGACTGCATAGGTTAATCTATGTCATCAAGTTGAATCTTATCATCATCTGCTATTCTAGCCTTGTGATTTTGCCCCTGTTGAACCTCATAGAAGAAGAAGAGTATCAACCTTGATGAGAAATTTGATGATTACAACACATGGACTTGATTGATTTGAGCAATTGTTAAGTTTTTGAGCTTAGGTAATGTTGAGAGAGATGTAGGCGAGAAAGAGAGAAAAGTTTGAGCTTAGGTCACGAATGAAGAGAAAGATGGTGAGTTTTGAGTTTTTTTTTTGTCTTCTTTAAACTTAAAAACAAAACAAAACAAAATAAAAACACAAAAAAAAGGAAATAGCAAAATGCTATGCTACGATATAGGCCATAGCGTATGCTATTTCAAAAATAGCGTACGCTATTCAAATATTTCTCAAAATTGAGTACGCCTTGAGAGATTTTTGCTTTGCTTCGCTACGCTATATGCTATTAGCACGTTATTTTAAACATTTGTTTCACTCAAATTACAAGTGGATTTAACTGAAATTTGCGCAAAAGAAAAAAAAGGTTCTTACCTTTCTTTTTCTCGTCGAAAGAATATTAAAATAGTATATTGATTTGGAGGCTTGTTCTCCTAAGAGTATCTCTTGAACAGCTCTTGTAAAAATTATCTATTATATAAGATAAAAACATAAAATTTGTAAAATAAAATGACTCTAACTCCAACGTACAACTATTCTATTCTAGGGTGGACTATTTCCACCCTACATTATTTTAAGTTCACCGAACATAAAATTTTTGTCCCCAAATCTCTCAATAAGTCAGTATTGCCCAAAATAAATAAATAACCTTCAAACTTAATAACAGAGCTTTACTAGCTTTACGGTACGATCTTAGCATTGCTATCCATCGGCAATAAGCTTGCAATTACACAATAGTGCTTTCAAACTCTTTTTATTCTTCTCTCTTGTATTCTTTCTCGCACTTCCCTTGTAAATGTTCTAATCTTCCCACCGTATATTGGGAGATTTCTTTGAATTCTACATCTGATTCTTACCTTTAAACATGGTATGAGATGGAAGGGCAAGGCGGATTCATCAATTTGAAAGAAAGAGGCATATATCTGAATTTTCTCGCATACCAGCATAACAAAGAAATTTGATCTGATATACAGCACTGGCAAGGAGATCGGTTCGTATCTTGTTGCCTAGCTAGAAGACAAATCTGACGTGGAAATTACCGTTTGGGCCTACGTTTTACAGCTGTAAAATAGGCCCAAAGTCTGTAGCTCATTACCGTTGGCCGACTTGAAGCCCAAGTTTCTAAGCTCCGTCTCTCTCCGCTTTCCTATTCTCCCCGCACTAACCCATCTCCTGTGCTTGCTTCAATCTCTGAAGACCCCTCGATCTCCTCATCACTCACTTCTTCTCCTTCTCCTTCTCGAGTCTCCACCCATTTTTCGCATCCGAAATCTAACCAGGCCCAGATGCCAATTGAGAACAAGGAAACCCTCATTCCTTGAGGTTTTTTCCCCATCTGAAGTTCAATTTAAACTGACCATCTCTACAATGGCTTCTTCTTCTTCTCGTTCTGGGTTTAGTGTGTCAATGAGTCCGGAGGAGTTTCAGTTCGGTGTAGTATAACGAGCTCAACGCTAGGTATATTGGGAATTATGGGGAGTAAAGAAAGCAAGCATTTCCTGAAGTGGATGTCTATGGAATCACTGCAATGGTGCCTTGGGATATTTGGAATTCGTATCAGGAATTCATGTATTTTTTTCTCCAGGGTCAAGAAATTGGCGGGTAACAAGGCTGGTGGACAAACATGCCAATGTAAATGGGTTGGATTTCAATGTGGCACAAACCAGTAATGGTAATGGTTTGCAGCAGTGGCAACTGACTGAAGATCAAGAATTTAGTTGCCCAAGATAATGACCTTGACCATGTCTTTCCCATGGATCAATCGTCCTTTCTGGACTACCTGAACTCTGATGAAACTAGCAAATTTGAATGTGACCTCCTATTCTCTAGCTAGCTTGTCCGGAGGAGATGATATCAGTTACAGCTGTTTAGTTAGGTCTTTTGGCTACTATCTTTTGTGGTCTTGTAGATGTTTTGATTCTAATACCAATTAATTGGTTAATACACTAAAAGTATTAATGTATTATAGATTCATTTTTGTTCAGTGAAATCAGACTGCATATGTGACACCTTAATGTTTTTGCCATACAATCTCTCAGTCTTTTTTCTCTCTATTCAGTGGTTATAGGTAGTCAAATTTTTGTCCAGGCAATGCTAATGCTCTTACATTAGGTAGAATTTCCTACAGCTTCTTTGTCTCTGGTTTTGACGACTCCTTGATTTTCCTTTTTGGACTTGTTGATAATGTCCTCCATGATACAGGATTTCCAGTTAACTAATCCATGTCCTTCCTCATCATTCCATTACCAACTTGTGGCCAACTGCGAACATGTTCAAATATGCGAAGCAGTACAGCTGCATCAATAGCCGCATATTCCAGCTGATTGGGTGTCAAAGGTCGTTGCTCCCAGTTGCTGTTCCTTCTTGTCTTGTTCAAACCAAATCCCAGGATTTTCTGTGCAAGGCCAGACAGACCACCCGCATGTCCTTCAAATATATGTCGAATGTCCAGTAGCTTCTTATAGTGATTGAAACACTTTAACTCACCATATGAATCAGACAGATGCCTAGCATCATATTTGAAAGCATAACCAAGTTTTAGGATATTAGGAGACTGGAAAATGCGAGATAAGCAATTATCCAACACATCAGGCACATCTTCAAATAACTTGATCATGTCGAGGATGAAAACAATCTTCCCTGATGCAAGTTGCATAATCGATACATTATTTTCCTTACCTCCCTTTTCATAATTCGGTTTCCATTCACAATCAAGACCCGCAACTTTATATTCCTCGATATGACAGGTTGCATCATGTAATGCATCAGATTTATCAACCCATACAATGTCTTCTACAGAGAGCTCATTGAGACGCAAATAGCGAACGGTTGGCCCGGGCACTTTGGCATTCAAGAGACATTTGATAGAGTACTGATCACATAGTTCATTAACCTTCTCTGAGTAACCAGCCTCATTTGCTAAATAAACCAAATATTCAAGAAGTTGACGATTACCTTCTGTTCTTGCTTCTGCAACTTCCCAGCATCCTTTTTCTGCAAATTTCTTCAATAAGCTCTCCTTATACTTGCGATATACATCAGGGAACTCTTGTATGAAGTTGTTTTTCTGCATAACCTCCTTGGCATTGTTTAGCTTGTTCCTGTCAATGTACTCATGGACAAGAACACAAAGCATTGGTTTTCCCATGAATGTTGCCCATTTCTCTGCTGCTTTCAACTGGTTGGTTTGTATCATACTAAGGAGAAACGATTTCCCAAATTTGCGGATGGAGAAATGGTCTAATAGAGTAACTGCAGTCATATATGACTCGGACTCTATCAACTTGAATATGTATTGCTCAACAAACATTTGAGCCATGTCAAAACTGCAAGCATTCTTTGCATTCTGGTGCATCACTTTCACAATATTTTCCATCTGAACACCAAAAACAACAAACAGATTTTCAACTACCCCATCATCATAGTTGAAAAGTCCCCCAACAATATTGAGAAACAGCTGGGCAGCAAGGTCTTTTGCATTCATAGAGTCCTCCATGGAAGTTTCAGATTTTGGGAAACGACAGAAAGCAGATATAATTAATTGACTGAACCCATCAGACTGCAATCCAAATACAGGCAAGATATAGAGGCATTGAACAACAAAAGTAGCACGTCCAGGTTGGGGATCATTGTGTAGTACTAGATGGATCCATTCTAAAAGAACTTTGAGTTTTTTCCTTGCCTTACATCTGCCTATAACATGTACCAATGGGAAAAAAAAACAAACAAGAAAAAATCAATACATGCTGAAATGTTGAGCAAATCAGGTCATGGACAAAAGTCTCAATTTCACTTTTTCTTTTTAGTAATTTGCAACAACAAACCTGCAGGGCCATCCTTGAAGTGGAAAGAAGAATAAAAGAATAAAAGAATAAAAGCAACCACCATTATGTTGAGGCAAACATGTAATGGAACTGTGCAACCTTTTTTTATGAGGGACAACACCTTTCACATACTTGGAGAACACACAGAATAGCTAGTAAGACATTTAGTTCCATAATTACTTAAAGACCTTCAAATTCATCAAATCTCGGTGCCATCTAACAGATGCCAATTCTTCTAGATAAATCTTAACAAAACTGTGCACAAGCTTGTGACTGTCTAAATGATTGTCATATCAGGTGGTCTACCAGTACAGAATTAAAAGCACATGAAGATGTTTGATCCTACATTATCAAAAAGAAGCTTAAAAACCAGTGTTTAAGTATAATGTACGAAATCAAGTCTTCCCATGCAAAACGCTGTCAACAACTAAAACACACTGTTTTCTCTCTTGGCATTTAAAGCATTGGAAAAATGAGTTTACTTCAAATCAATAGTTCACAGCACTAGTAGAAAGTGCTTAAAGACAGTAAATGAATGGCCAATGGAAAAGTACCATACCGCGAGAGTAACACTCTTTTAAGATGTAGATGAAAACCATAGGAGAAATATGCTTCAGGTCTGAGAAACAATGCTTGCAGATGGTGAGTCTCGTCTCAGCTTTCTGCTTCTTCCCAGAAGCAATGCACACAGTAGAAACCATATTTTCTCTACCTCCCTTTAGATAGTACGTTTTCTGTTTACTATTAAAAGCTACAATGACATTGGATTCCTCATTATGACAGCTTGCATCATTGCAGACATAAGCTTTATCTTCTACCGGAAGGTCATCAAACTGTACATAGTGAAGACTTGGCTCGGGAACTTCAGGAGTCAAGAGACCTTTGAGCGAGTAACGGTCACATAGTTCATCAACCTTCTTTGAGTTTTCAGCCTCCACTGCTAAACAAACCAGATACATAATAAGATGCCAACTACCTTTTGTCCTTGCTTCTGCCACTTCCCAGCACCCTTTTCCTGCTAGTTGCTTTAGTGAGCTCATTTCATACTTGCGGTAAACATCAGGGAAATCCTTGCGGAAATTGTACTTCTGCATAATCCTCTTAGCATGCTTTAGCATATCCCTGTCAATGTACTCATGAACAAGAACACATAGCATTGGCTTTCCGATGAATGCTGCCCATTTGTCTGCTGCTTTCAATTGTCTGCTTTGTATCATATTAAAGAGAAAAGATTTCCCAAATCTGCGGATGGAGAAATGCTCTAATAGAGTAACTGCAGTCAAATATGATTCAGACTCTATCATCTTGAGAATGTATTGCTCAACAAACTTCTGTGCCATGTCAGAGCTGCAATCATTCTTCGCATCCTGGCTCATTAGATTCTCAAGGTTTGCCAACTGAACATCAAAAACTTCAAAGATCTTCTCTACAATCCTATTATCATGGTTGAAAAATCCCCCGACGATATCAAGAAATAATTGGGCAGCAAGGTCTTTTGCTGTCAGAGAGTCTTCCATGGAAGTTTCTATCTTCAGAAAACGACAAAGAGCAGATATAAATAAATGACTGAACCCTTCCAAGTACGATCCAAATATTGACAAGACATACAGGCATTGAACAGCAAAAGTAGCTCGTCCAGGTTGGGGATCATTGTGTAGTACAAGATAGAGCCGTTCTTCAAGAGCTTGGAACTTTTTTGTTGCCTTACATCTGCCTGTAAGATGTACCGATGAGAACAAAACGAAACAAATCAAAAAGGATCATTATATCTCCAACACCGAAAAGTTGAGTAAATAAGGTCATGAAACTACGCAACCACATAAAAGGAAATCCTATAATGCCTGAAAAGTTCTCAAACGCAAGATTAAAGTCCTAGACCTTACAAACAAAATAATTCAACTAACAAAAGTATTTCAGAATGAGACAACATTGCCAATCTAATACACTCCCAGGAAAAAAGAAACATTGTTTGCTGAAATGTACAAATTTTTAAATCCTAATAGTGAGGTTTATAATGCCACAATCTTGAATGGTTTCCGTTTATAAACACATTTTGTTATATCTTGAGGTGAAATTATCCAATTTCTTAGGTATGCATTTATAGATCAAATACCTGAGGCATGCATTTCATATATTCCCCTATTTGAAACCCATAACATTTAGCCATACAGCTTCACCTCTGTATGTGACCCAAGTCACCCAACACTTAACAGGTATCAAATCCATAACAAGCCAAAAGACAGTTTTAAGCAAATATAGGCAAAAACTAGTGAATACAGGACTATCATATAATATGATGTACAAGTACATAATTAAAAAAAAATATCTTTGGTATAAGACAATTAAACCAGTCCTTCCCAAGGTTAAATCTTTCAACTTAAGCACACAGTGTTCAATCTCCAATAGTCCAATTTCTAGGCAACTTGAACATAAAACATCACAACAGGAAACAGAATGTACGTGCGTATTAAAGTCAGCAACTTTAGTGAGTTCAGAGAAGAAGAAAAAACACATACCCAAGAAGAAACACTCTTTGAGAAGGTAAATGAAGACCAGTGGAGAGACATGTCTGAGGTCATAGAAGCCATGCTTGCAAATTGGGAGTGACTTTCTGGGAACCACAACTCCTTCCAAACCAAATTCCTCCAAATATTGGAGCACTGTTTCTCTAAGTTCCATCACATACACACTTAGGTAAGTTATACAGTGATGGCAGATTGGTAGATTTGGGAGAGATTTGGGTTCCTAGAGAGGTGCTTGTTTGAACTTTGAACAGAGACGGGAAATATGTGTGGTGTTGTTCCTTAAAATGAAAGCCTTTTTTTCGTAGGTTTGTTGTGTCTTCATGAACCAGCTACAACTTTTGGGTTTCTGAATCAGCTCTACATGACCCACCTTCCTGGAACTTCAAAACCAACAAGAAGGCCCAACCCAATTCAAGTCCATATCTGTACAAAGCTGTGTAAAATCAAACTACTCATCTCTCTCTCTCTCTGCTTGCCCAACGATCAGTTTCGCCCAGAAGACTAACTCGTCAGGTAATCCTTACTGTCCCTCTTATTACGGTTTAGCTCAAGACTAAGGAGTTTGTATCAATTTAAAGAATGCACGATTCGACCCTCTCTTATTTTTTTTTTACATTAATTTTCTCGAAATCTTTGATTCCAGTACGAACCCAGTTTCTATTTGTAAATTGAGAACTTTCTTATTCATAATTTCTGTCTTTGTACAGTTAAAGTTTGTATTTTTATTAATAATTTCTTAGCTTTATTGTTAATTTTATGACAATTTCCATCATAACAAAGCTTTAGGGCTTTGGGTGTCATGGGTAATTTAAGCTTTTGGGTGAAGCATATCAGTAAAGAGAGTGATGAAAGTTTCAAAATTTATGGAGAAATTGAGTCTTACAAGTATATATGTAGAGGGAATGAATATGTACATTTTGGAAGAAGAAAAAAATTGAGGATTGTTTGAGGCTGAGATGTCTTTACTGACTTACGTTTGGCCTGACTTTGATATGATTATATGAAATTTTAAAGGTTTAAGATTGGTATATTTGTGTATATTTTAATGGGTTTGTGACGGTTGTTGTATATTCAGGTTAAAATGGAGACTTCAGAGAAAAGAAAGGAACGATTAAGAGCAATGCGCATGGAAGCTGCAGAAGCTGAAGCTTCAAAAAGTGGTACAAGTTCAGATGTACCGGGTTATCTTTCCAATCCATTGGCTGATGATAATGTGGTGCAGGAGGAGCCCTGTGCTCCTTCTAGGTTTGGCTTTTATACAGACCCTATGGCAGGCTGGTCTTCGGACACCAAACGGAGTAAAGTTGATGAGCAGATTGCATCGAATAGTTTCAAACATTCAAATGCTGGTGAGTTTTCTATCGCAAGGTTTTCATCACCTCTTCTTTCAAGTAGTGTGTTATGATGGGAATGTTTTATTTGAGTTGGCTGTCCTGTAGGCATGTATGGTTGTCTTGTTTGAATTTAGTTTCAAATATAGTAAACTCCTGTATTGTTGTTATATGGAGCATGTCTTGTATTCTGGGGATCTATAAGAAAATGGTTTAAGAAGTGAAACTATATTGTGTTTAAAGCTCTCTTTGAAAACCTATTGCAAGCTTTGCACTGTGGGTCACATTAATCATTATATGTGCTGCAAAGAGTTTGGATATGACTGCTGTCATTTTATTTCATCAAAAGTGTCTAATAACTTAATTGGATGCATGCTTGCCATGCCTCATGCCAAAGTATTCGACAGACAGTTTCTTTACCTGTCTTTTTTTTTTTAAATTATTTTTTGTTATTTGAATTTATACCTTTATATTTGTTTTCCCCTTGATTTTGCTTACCTGAATGATGATTTAGGAAGACCACGGAACCCTGAAATGCCTCCTCCACCTCATCATTATCAGAGCAATTACTCACCAGACCAGAGAATGCACCAACAAAACTTTGGTCCTCAGAGAAACCCCGTAGAAATGATGAGACCTTTCGCAACGCATCGTGGAAATCCACCTGAAGTCTGGAATGGAGCAGGAGGTGTAGCCAGTTATAGAGTTCCTTCTGATCCTCCAAGAGAATGCAGGTATCCTGGCCCCAGATTTAGACCACCGGGAAGTCCCGGATTCAGACCACCGGGAAGCCCCGGATTTGGACCACCGGGAAGCCCCGGATTCGGACCACCGGGAAGCCCCGGATTCGGACCACCGGGAAGCCCCGGATTCGGACCACCGGGAAGCCCCGGATTCGGACCACCGGGAAGCCACGGATTCGGACCACCGGGAAGCCACGGATTCGGACCACCAGGAAATCCCAGATATCAACCACCAGGAAGCCTTGCATTCGAACCACCAGGGAGTCCAGGGTTTGGACCACCAGGAAGCCCTGGGTTCGGTTCCAATACTTGGCAAGGTGGGGGGAACCGTCTCAGTCATCGTCCAAGTCCTCATTCAATACATGGAGGTAGTTACAGTCCTAGTTCCAGTTCAGGAAGAGGTAGGGGGCACTCTCGATCAGGAGGGAGAGGAGGACATGGGCGAGGTTCTCATGGTCCTTCATTTGCTCCAGAACAGTTGTACAATGCTTCAATGGTTGAAGCAGATCCGTGGAGAGGATTGTCACCTGTTACATGGAAAGCTTTGCCACCTGTTCTCCAAAAGGGGGCAGCTCGTCCGTTCAATGGTAGTACAAGTAGAGCTACCGTTGCAGAAGGTTCAAACAAGTCCAGTCCACAGCCAAACTTGGCAGAGTTCTTGGCTGCCTCATTAAATGAAAATGTTAGTGCGACCACAACATTGTAGCTATTACTCCCAAAATTTCAGGAAGAACATCCCACTGAATACTAACAAATGTGAACAGTGCAAAACTACATTCAGAAGGATTGAGCAAGTCTACAATTGGCAATTGCTTGTAACTTCTTTTTAGAATACCTAGCCATGGCTTGTAAAACTAGCTTTTATCGTGGCATTGCCAATGTTTTAGATGGCTTGTTTTGTTCAGTCCATCTAGTTATGGAGTTTCAGTATTCTTTCTTTAAGCTCCATCAATGTTAGTGTGATTGTTCTACCTAAAATTTCTAGTCTGGCTATAATAACAAGTTCATATGTAATGATGGACAACCATCTCCAGAACTCCAGTATCATTTTTCATTCTATTTGAAAATTAAGAATCGAGTGAACTTGATGACAGTACCCTATTATAATTCTGATCCTAGCTTAAACGAGAGGCTAAAATCAAAGAGCTAACGCTTTTCTTTGATGAGTTCGATTCAATGACTATTTTTTCCCGTCTCCGTAAGGAAACCTACATTTCTAAACCATGTCCTATCTACTAAAAAGTTATATAAACGAGCTCCCAATTCAAAATTCAATGGCACAACCTTGTGAACGGCCCATGCTGAGAAACTGGTATTCTTTTGGTGGAACACGGACTTCATCCTCAAGGGTATGAATTACCTGCCTAGCCAAGCTTGACGGATCATCAATGAAAGTGTTGACATATACTCTGACCACTCTTCGCTCTTGCACAGTAGCTTTCAGGCTGAACCAAGTCAGAAATTTTACTCTAAAATCTTCAGCTATGTACCCCTTATGCTCTAACAATTTGATTGCCCTCACCGAGTACTCATAATCACATTCCACTGCACGCTTTGTACATTTGAAGCTCGGTACTTTACTAGTTCCATTGGACTTGCAAGGTGTCAATGGAGATACTACCTTGCTCAATGAAGCAGTTTCTGTTATAGGAGGCAGTGGGTAGAACACTTTGTTCTGATTCTTGTTGATGCCATTTGATGATTGAAGTTTCACATGATGCTCTCCGGAAGATAATTTGATGTCACAAGAATTAGTTGATTCTGCTTGGGAGTGATTTTGACCAATTACCATATTCTCTTCCCCCTTCTGTTTTTGCAGTACAGTTCATGTCAGTCTGCATGCACATGCACAAACACTACTCCAAGAAGTGATCTATTACTAGTTTCAAAAGATGCAAGCTAAAATTAATGAAAATGTGATTTGCAGATCCAGTAGGCCTATAAAATATTAATTACCTCATTAAATCATTAACCTTTCCACAAGCAATGCAATAGAAGCTTCCATCCAGCTGCGGCCAGACATCATTCTTCATAATCCCAGCTCTTTCATGTTTGAGAGCACATTCCAGATGGCATGACATTCCACATGGACTATTCTCACCAGCAGTATCAGAGTCACAGGCCAACCATAGACTAGGATCCTTGTTATCATCAAAACGATAGCAGATACAGCAGGAACATCTCTTGCAAAAAGGCTGTTCAGAACTTAAGAACGCTCTGCACGCTGCATTCTGACAGAGTTGCAGTTTAGCCTTGTCTTTACAAGCCACCATTGAGACATGATCTCCACCTGTGAAAGCTTGGAAGGAAGCTTCAGTGCTCTGCTTCCTTTTCTTCCCAAATTGTACTTTAACAGGAGGATATGCAAGATTACTGTTCGTCTTAACATTTGGTTTCTCAGAAACAATCTTTAGTAGGCTTTCGATCATTTTAGTTTTCGCATATCCTCGGTATTTCCTCTCTTCACCCAGTTCAGCACAGATCATTTTGAGAAGCTCCTTACGGCTAAAGGAACTAAGCTTCTCTGGAGCTTCTTCTGAGCATTGGGCAATCTCATGAACTAGTTTCATCTTCTCTCCCAAACTTAGCCTGCTACATTTTTCAGAGTCAGGCACATAACCTGAGGACATAAACATACAAAATTCAAAACTGATTGTGAATGTCTTGTAAGCTTATAAAAAGTATGGAAAACTCCAGACCATTGTAAGGAAAGTTAAAAGAATTCAAGTTACTAGCCTAGCTATCGATATAAAGCAACAAAACTCAGACTATAAACAAGCAACCACCAATCTGGAACATCAATGTCCTAACAGATACCAAAGAATAAGGCACATCTAAGCCTACTCCATTCATTTATATAGCATGACATCTTTTCTACTTTTTTAACTAGGTAATATGTAAACAATCGGAAACACCAGCCAGGCTTGAAGCTGATGAGATGGGCCACCAGATATTGATATACTTATCCACCAAATAATGCCAAGAACATATTACTCCTTCATAACAATGAGTTATATGTATACAACTATATCACCCACCCGACTGTACAAAACTTACACTTGACTAGAAAAAAACATTCTCAAAACCCCATAAAGAATCTATATTCTTATCAACTCAAAAAAGAACTTATAACAAAAAGAATTACTAATTTATCACACTGCCACCATTAAATTATTTCACCAAGAGCAAAAACAAAGATCCCAAAACACAATGTGGGAAAGTTGGTATTACTCTAAAACCAAACCAAACCACTTCACTCTCTTTCCCATTCCTAAAAAAATTTCATACATTGTTCATATTGGTTACTAAACCAAGCCATGTCTGATCAATCATACTCCGAAAGAAACAAATTTCAGTCTCTTGGCAACAACACACATCGTGAATCAAAACACGTATCAATTCACGGTTACCATACAAGAAACCAAGACATCCCAAAAACTTAGATTCAAGAACCTTTGGAATTCACTGACATTGTCCAATCGCACAGTAAATAATAAAGAACAACGCCATAATCAATTGCACAAATTTATTACACAGAAAAAGAAAAAAAGAAGAGAAAAGAAGAAGAAGGCGACTGACCTGAGAATGTAGTAGAGTGCATGTGTTGTGGGTCGTCGTCCTTCATATTACTCACTATCTCTCACTATCTCTCACTCTCTCTCTCTTTTATCCACCGAAGAGATTTACAGCAAAATCTTCACGGAGAGAGAGAGAGAAACAGAATGAGAGAGAGAGAGAGTGGCGTGAAGTAAATAAATATTTAATATTAAAAGTATGAATAAATCTTTGTAACAAATTACTTTAAAACACAGTTAAATACATATTAGAACATGATTCCTTAATTTTAGCAATCAATGAGAATATCTTACAAATTAATGAATGAGAATATCTTACAAATTATGATACTTTGATCTGACACTAACACATGTCACAGACAAATTTTTAAATTTACCCCTGGCCTCCCCCATATAAATCCATTTTTCTGAAAAAAGAAGAAGAAAAAAAACATAATTCTGGGTAGCTAACGATCAGAGTTCTGATCGTTGCTGCCTCAATTTGATATTCTTCGATTTAGCATCAACGTTTTCGTTTCTAAAGTTCGATTCGCTGCTCGATTCTTCTCCATGTTAGATGTTTATTCGATGATTGAAGCTTGATTTTTGAAGATTTTCTGGGTTTTTAAGTGAAGATATACAAATATGTGATTTTGAAGTAGTAGTTGCTCGAGTTTAAATCGTTCCATCTCTGAATCTCAAATCATCAATTCTCGGTGAGGATTCTCGACTTTGTTGACGTGTTTTTTTAGTTTCAAGTATGTTTTTTGTTCTTCAGTATCAGATCATGTGTTTTTATATATGATTAGTACAATATGAGCTTGATCGAAGGTTAGGTTTGTTATTGTCGAAGCAAATTATGTGATTGTTGTTATATTTTTAAAGTTTTAGGCAAAACAGAAGAGATTTGAACCAGAAGAGCTTCAGAATGAATGCTCTGTTTTGTAGTTGCTTTTGTGCTTAGTTGCAGGTTTTCAATATCAATGATGTTTTTGTTGTTGTATGTGTGCAATGTATGATTGTTAATTGATGTTTTTTTAGTATCAACTGTTTTTTCAGTAGCAGGCATTTTTTAGTTTTGTAGTATGAGGCAGTTCATTTTTGTGATTTTCAGTACTAGTGACTATTTTTTCAGTAGTATTTACAAAATATTTGGTAACAGATGTGTGTGCTTTTTTTAAGTAGTATGTACCTGAATTTTTCAGTAGAAGTTCATTAATGTAGTTCTGTTTTCAGTATCATAATCGAAGAGGAGAAAGATTTTCCTAAAACTCACAAGAAATTATTGGAATAGATTGTTGAAAATGTTGTGGCTTGCGGTGTAGCGGCGCTTTGCTTTTTTTAGATGTGTTTTGTGTTTTCAGTTTTAAAAATAGTATCAATTGTGTTTTCTGTTTTCACTAACATGCATTTTTTAGTTTTGTAGTATGAGGCGGTTCATTTTTGTAATTTTCAGTAACTGACTATTTTTTCAGTAGCATTTGCAAAATATTTTAGTAACAGATGTGTGTGCTTTTTTTAAGTAGCAGGTACCTGAATTTTTTAGTAAAAGTTAATTAATGTAGTTGTGTTTTCAGTATCATAATCGAAGAGGAGGAAGATTTTCCTAAAACTCACTAGAAATTGTTGAAATAGATTGTTGAAAGTGTTGATGGAGAGGTGTGGCTTGCGGTGCAGAGACACGCTGCTTTTAAAAAAAATTAGCATCAACAACTTATTATTAATTGTGTGACGACCCAGAACAGAATCAGCAGTGTGATTAGCTTACTTCATGAGTTACTGCGTAATCAAAGATTTCCGACAGATGATTGAATCGCCAGACTTGTTAACGACTAAATCATTGGCCGAGAATTGGAGCTGGGTCTCTTCTCGAGAGTCGTTGTACGTGTGATTTCGAGTTCGTGGGCGGTTCCGGATCGTTATTTGGACGACCGAGGAATAAGTTAAGAATATTTGAAGTTTTGATATAATCGGTTTTATATGTCGGATTTCTTAGCGACTTAATTACCGGACGAGAATTTGGTTTTGGCTTCTTCACGGAAGTTGTTGAGAATTTAATTTCGAGCTCGTGAGAACTTCCGGAGGATTTTTCCGAGTTGCGAGGATTAAGTTACGAATATTTCCGATTGTTGATTATTTAGTCGGTTTAAATATGTGTTGGTTTGAACAGTTGACTTTTTATCCGATTGGTCGATGTGTTTGACTTCAGGTGATAATTGAAGAACATGTCGAGTCGAGTTTGTTGCCGCGAGAATTATCGGAATCGGAGTTACGACGTGAGAGTTACGGATATTTTAAGTTTGTCGTAAAATGTATTTATGGGGTTTCCATTTTGGGAAAGTGTATATATGTGGGTTTCCCCTTTTGGAAAGTCAAAAACTGAATTATTATTGTTGACTGGCGTTGACTCGGTCAACGCGGGCTGAGATTGAAGGGCGACGGTGGCCACGGCCTCGCCGGCAACGGAGCACCGTCCGGCCACCTCCGGGCGTGACTTCGGTGTCTTCCAACTCGCCTCGGCCTTCCGGTCTCGATTCCGGCCTCCCTTCACGGCCAAGCTCACAGAGGAGGAAGAATTTTCCGGCAAGAAAATGGAGGAAATTAGGTGAATTCGGGTTGCAAGATTTCGTTCGAGTTGAGCTTAATCAAGCACTGGGTTTTGTAGCCCTCATCTCCATGATTCTAACCATGTAAGTATGGAGTTTTAATTCGATTTGTGGATGGAGAATTTTGGATTTGAAAATTTGGTACCAATTCGGTTTTGCATGAAATTGACCTAGTTAGAGTGAGAATTGGTCTTCGATGCAGTTGATAAAGTTGCTCAGTGGGTGATTTTGCATGGAATAGGGGCTGCTCCGTCGGGAAAAGTTCAAGTTGGTGGCGCCGCGGCCGCCGGCCGCGGTCAACGGTGGTCAACTTTGACTTTTTGAGGTTTTCGACAAGTTGCATGTCATTTCACTCGAAATCGCGCCCTGATTGCAGTGGGGAGGTTCGTTTCTCGATTTGAGCATCCAAACTTACAGCGAGGTATTGATGTGTGATTTCCGGATTTTCGACAGTTTGTCGTAATCGGATTACGTGTTTCCGAGAACGATGGTTTCTCGTGATTTGTTTTGAATTGTCGAATTATGATTTTGAGAAATGGATTTTGTGATTATTCAGGGGTTCGTGATCGTTTGTTTGGCGAGGGACTTTCCGCCGGATCACGGGTTAACGCGAACTGCGTTACGCTAGTCTGTAAGTGGACAATTTCTTTTCACGGATTGTTTGCGAGTCTTTATACATGTTTTACGAACTTGAGCATGCGTATGAGATTTCAGACTACATGAGCATGTGTTTTACGATTATACAAATACGGATATACGTATACAAATATACATACACTTATATGCTGTTTCATGCATTTGCATCGAACTATTTATGATTTGATTTACACAGAGTACAGTCTCAGTTACGTTGTTGTATCGATACACTTGCCTCTCGGCTGATCCCCGATGGTAGGCTCCCAGGAGGGGCGTTACCCCGACCTGACCGGCGAGGGGCGTTTCCCCGGAACCGAGGCCTTTCTGGCTTAGAATCACGTGTGGGTCTGGGATCCCGTGATTCGAACTGTACTAGCACAGATGTGTCCATGAGTGACCCCGTGAGATTTTTACTTGCATGCTCAGTACGCTGGAGGAGTATGATTTTACCTCGTGTACTTTGTTATTTTATTTACCTGGACTCGCATATGTTATTTTAAACATATATATCAACTGGTGAAAGACATTTATTTTCGTCCACTCACTCTAACAGTTTTCATGCCTTTCCCCTGGGCTTTTCGGTTTCCGTGCCCAGTTTGCAGTTCAGACTCTGGTGTCGCACGTCGTGGTCGGAGGCATAGTGCTCGAGCTACCTTGTTTCTTCCAGTAGGTTTATTGTTCTACCTACTGTGGTATACTTATATGATTATACATTAGAGGTCGCTTTGAGTAGTCTGTTGTATATATTATACGATTTTACTCCGGATTTCAGTAAAGTACAGTTATATTTACTACTTTACATTATTGTTGATATATTGAGAAATCCGGATGAGATTGGTGCCCACGGTTTGATTTTTGTGGCATAGGATGAAGTGTATTTTCCGCGTGCAGGTAATGGTAATTCCACGTTAGTAGCGAAACTCTGCCAAAATTTCTACGATTTTTGTTGGTTCGTGTTTTCGAAAGGGTTTGATTCCGGTTTAGGGAGCTAAATCGGGGTTGGGTCCTTTCAAATTGTCTCATTTTTAAGTAGCAGACATCTTATTTTTTAGAAATAGTTTCTTGATTTTAGTACTTTTGTGTCTTGATTTATAGTTTTTTTTTTTATATAAATGTGATCTTTAGTTGTAGTTTCTGTTTTAATTTTGTTTTCCAGCATCAACTTCTCATTTGATTTTCATTTTTGTGTTGGTATTTTTGTGTAGTGATGACTTTTCTTTCGAAGCTTGCGAAGATTGTATATGGAAGTGAGGATCTTCTTATGCCTTTGATGAGGTCAACCAAGTTTGATGATCTTTGCGATCAAATTTGCTCAAGGTTTCAAAATTTCAAACCAGGGTAGTTCACATTGGCAAAGCAGCTTGACTCGACTTTGCCTCGACGAACTCTATCAGTTTGTCTTTGTATTTGAGCATATTTTCTTCTATTTTTCTTTCAAAAATTAGGATTTGAGTATATTTGTTTGTGAATTTTTTTGTAAATTTTTGGCATTCATTTGGTATATATGAAAGTCTGGCATTCAACATTCGTTGGTTATTTTTCGTTAATAAGATTTCAGTAGCAGCACTACCAGGAAGTTTTTATTGAGCCTTTTACCATATGAGACATTCGCTGTTCTCAGAACACTATGATTTTATTTTTGTATCAGTTTCTAACATATAATTTAGGCTTTTAGTTTGATTATATATTTGCAGTGGCTGAACATAAATATGTTTACAGTAGCAGGTAATGTGTGATTTTTAGTAGCAGTGTTAAATTATCCTTCAGTTGTAGTGTTATTTGATTTTTTAGTAGCAATGTCGTATTATTTGATTTTTCAGTAGCAATGTCGTATTATTTGATTTTCAGTAGCAACGTCGTATTATTTTGATATTTTCAGTAGCACCGTTTTTCGAATTAACATAAAAGGCTAGAAAGATATTCTAGGTTGTTGATTTTCTGTAGCAGTGTTATTTGATTTCACAGTAGCAGTGCAAACCGGAGGTGTAAATTACTATGCACAATCGATTGATGACGCAGAAGGGCTAGAAAAGGTTGAGAATCTACCCTCGACGACGCTTGTGCCTCTGCCACTATTGGTGGATTAGATTGTGATTTTCTTATTTGCGAATTTGATTTGGTTTGTGGTCACTGTTACTAGATGTTTTGCTCTTTGAATTATATTAGTTTTAACGAATTTATTGATGCTGTGATGGTATAATGTGATGTTTGGTTTGTATTTGGCATAGATTTGATAGTTGACTGCTACTGTTAGTGTAGATGATGTAACAATTTTATCTTTTTAGTAGTAGATGCATTTTTTTTATCATAGTAGCATATTTATTTATTTTTAGTATAAAGGGTGAATTTTGTATACTTTTTCTCTTAAATGTACCATTTATGAAGCTGATACTGTTTCTAATAGATGGTTACCATTTCTAAAGCTGATATTATATTGTTTTCATTCAACTTTGGAATTGTTGCTACTACCTATTACAAAAGTTGGTGCTGCACATATTTTCAATCGTTGCTATGGTGTTTCAAATTATTGTTGATACATTGCTCACATTGTTGCATTGATTGTTGGGCAAAATAAGTGTTTAGTACCTAAATATGCTCTTAGAGCTGCTCAAATCCAAGCATTAATAAAAGGTATGGAAGTTGTACCTCTTCTCCAATTTCATCACTGAACATACCTCTTTTTCATGAATCAAACATGTTTTTATGACCGGAGTATTCATGTTTGTATTTGTAGGATGATTGAACTGAGTAAAAGCATCTCAAAATTTCCTACATATAGGAGAAGATTTCGCCAAGTTGTGAAAGCCTTGATCACCTACTCAATTGAGAAAGAGGATACCATCACATACTTAGTTTGAAATATAGTAGCAGCATATCTGATTTGTCTGTGAATGATGTTTTTACTGATAGACAGTGATTGGTGTTCCTGCTCTTGTCAGGAAAATTATAGTTTGTCATGTTAATCTTGCATGAAAATAGTGCATGTATTTAGGATATTGTCTTTGAAAATGTGTTACTATACTTGACTGAAAACAAAAATGTGCTACAGTATATTGTTTGGATATGCTCAAAATCTAATAGTGCTACTGCATTGAATTTTTTGCGGCAGATAGTGTTGTTTGAATTTAAGAATGTGGTACTGAATTATATAGTCGAACTGCTATTGAATTGTTTGTTCTCGTAGTTTTATTGTATTCAAATCGATTGTGATATTGATACTTCTAAATTTTAAAAAATACTACTACTGTGGTAAATGTTATTAAATATGAATGATCAAAGTGTTGTAGAAGTAATCAATAGCCTCTTTTATACATATTTAGAAGAACTTTCATTCATATAAATTCAAAAATTTGAAGCAATGCTACTGACAAATACCACACTGCTACTTAAAAAACATAATAGCAGTAACAGATTCAAAAATGTATCATCACCTTTGAAAAATATCAATACCAAACGTAGAAGAATCAAAACCAATTGGTACACCAACTACTAAAAACCAAAAAAGGAAACAAATAAGATTGATCGTTGAAGAGCTCCGAAATCGATATGGCGGAGATCGATTATGCTTGGAGGCAGAGGTCGCAACGACCGAAAAATAAAGCCGAGTGGCTCCTCGATCGGCGAGAGAGATAGAAGGTAGAGGATGCGGCTCGTGAGTCTAGGACGGTGAGGTGGAGGTTGCTAGGAGCTCGCTGCACTACTGCTACTACTTAATGGCAACTAAGAGAGGAGATGCGGCGACACAAGGCTGAACGTCGTTGGAGGAGCTTTGCGCAGCCCTGGAGATCGAGGAAGAGTTATGTCGTAGTTGCTGTAGGAGTTCGAGGAAGAGGTGGCGAGGCTGAGTAACTGGATGACAGCAGGGCTAGACGGAGCTTGACGACGATGAAAAATGGCTGCTACTATATTTTTCTCTTGGCAGAGAGAGAGAGAGAGAGAGAGATTTTTATGTTTTTTTATCAATTATATATGGGGGCAAAATCATCTTTTTGATGTGCTTAATGGACTGGGTTTGTGGTTCTTCGGTTTGGGTTTTAGGCTCATGTCGTTTGTTATCTCAATACTAGTGGGGTGAATTTTTTGTAGTATTGATATTGCAAGTGTCCTTTTATTTCGTTTTCTCAAATTTTTTTCTATAAGTGGAGATGGATCCAATTAGATTATTTTTTTTATTTTTTCTAAAAAGAGAAAGAGAAATGAAAGGACCCGATCCTAGATTAATTAGTAATCTAGAATCAAGCCCTAACGACTGACCCTACTCTACGAGTTTCTGTGAAAATTTTGACATAACTTCTCTTATGAAAGAGACATCCAAAAACCTGAAAGGAAAACTGACACTCCGCAGATAAACCCACAAATAATACCGTGGACCACCAATGTCCATCTGAATTTCTCAACATAAAACTGAAATCAAACCTGATCCATTACTCAGAATTTAAAAAACATACTTCCAGTAAAAACACTTATTCATAAACAATGAAATTCAACTCGACAACTATTCGAGTGACAATTCACGAGAGTCTCACTAAAACAATACTAGTGAACCAGTATCCAGAATGACTTCAATAACACAAGAGACATACTGACAATGAGCTGGAACCTACTGTTGAAGGAATTGATTGGTGGACTCGACGCCCTCGATGGCATCCAGCATCCTCATGATACACACTGCAATCTGGGAAAATAAAATCGAAAAGCCCAGGAAAAAGACACATAAAATAATAAAAACTGTTAGAGTGAGTGGACAAAAATAATCCAAAATATATATAAAATCTACAACATGCCATTCCGTAAATAGAATTTCTAAATCGTGTAGCGAGTCAAAATTACTGAAAATAAAGTATAAAAGATACGTCGCGGGGGAACACCTAAATCTTCTCGAGTATCGTGCTCAAGTGGAGGCAGTGGCTGGAGTTCTCTAACCTCGAGCCACTAAAGTCGTCCGGTGATTCCTGACATAAAGACGACGTGATTTCCAGGGGGTAAGTGCTGCTACTTCCCTAGAGCCACTCGGGGATCCGCCGAGTAACCAATGCATCGGTGTACAACTAATTAAAACAAGCCTCCAAAAATATATACTGAATACTGAAAGCACATACTGACCTGAAACTGAAAACTGAACTGAATATAATATAATAATAAATAGACTCGCTAATCAACTGTAAAAATAAAGTGTCCACCCACGGCATTTTGTTGGGATAATTACAAGGCTGAAACCTGCCAAACGGCGCAATTATTCATCTGATACGCCTGCTAATTCAAGATCCATTGCGTTCGATACGTGAAAACGAGCGAAACTACATAAAACTTCATCGAAAATTTCACCTCGCTAGAGCTCCGCCGCGCACGGCAGTGCGTGGGGCCCCAGACAACCGCCGGCGGCAGCAGGAAACCCATCGGCATAAAAACCTGAAAATGATGCATCATTGGAAAGCTCAAGACAAGCCCAACAACTTTGTAGTTCAATGCTAAAACCAATTCTAACCGAAAAATATCGAAATCTCACCGTTAAGTCAAAAACCTCGCTAGAATTTGATTATCCGATCGGCCACCACCGGCCACGGCAAGGCCCAAAACCACATGGGTTCAACTCACCATCCTATGGGCTTCAGAACTCCTATGGTTTTCATCCCACATCGCCGCCGATTACGCCGCCTCCAACTCCGGCGAAATTTCACCGTTCTGGCCGGTTTTTAACTCATTCCTCCGCCGTTCTCCGGTCACCAACGCCGGTGATGCACCAATCAAAAGAAAGAGGAAGTCGAGCCCAACAAATCCCACCAAAGAACACTACCAGAGATGGCTGAAATTGAGCTCGCCGCGGGTGAAAAGTTCGGTGGCAAAACGGGTCGACTCGTGGTCAACGCTGGTCAAACAACTTTTCCCAAAATGGAAACTTTCCCAATATAGTTTGTATAAATACCATATAAATACCCATATACATACATAACTCAAATCAACGGCTACAAATTCAATCTGATCTAAATCGGACGGCCACGATTAAATCAGCAATTAAATCAATACATTTTAAATTGTTTCACCAACCGACTTCAAAATTTGATAAATAATTGCTCGCTTATCCAAAAAATTCCCCAAAAATTCACTTGAGCTCGGAATTAAATAATCAACAATTCTTGTGAAGGAACTCAACACAAATTCTCGCCTGATGAAAAAGTCATTAACAACCCAATTACGTGACTAATCCGCAATAATGCGTAACACAAATCGATAATTGCGTGATTACTGTTCGGGTTGTCACAATCCATCCCCCTTACAAAAACTTCGTCCTCGAAATTTACATACCTTCTAAGAGAACAAAGTTAATGCTCACAGAACCTGTTCTGACTGCTACGTGGCTACATTTACTGCATGATTTTTGTACAACACCGACACTAATAGAATATTCATGTTCCAGAGAATTTATTGTCGACGGTTAAGAAAATCCATCGGTTCTACAACATGAACTAAAACTGTCTGCAATGGAAATTTTCTGAGGCAAGCTAATATTAAAGGGTTAGAAATATACGTCCATAATCACGATACGCGAAATACGTGATATACATATGCCAGCCTTGATAGTCATTCTCAAACGCTAAACCATAACGCCCATATCCATACTAATCTCACATGGTTCCATGAACCGCGGCAACAACTTGCCGCGCCAACAATTGTGCGTAACTCCTTTCCATGACGATAGCTAGAGGGATACTCAATTACCATTGTATACTCTGACTGACATTTGCGTAATCTTTTCTGATGATCCGACAATTTTATTCTGTTAAGAACAATCTGCATGTTAACTGTCATCTCTGGCACACCAACTGGATTGATAACGCTTCCTCATTAACTTATCTCAGCATAGCCGAATACCACGTGGCTTACCATAAAATGCTTTATAAAGTGATATCTTAATATTCAAATGAAAACTGTAATCATAGGCAAATTCAGCCCAAATGCTGACGCTTCGTAAGAAACTGCAATACACATAATCTTAGCATACCACCACAATCTGAGTAGGTTCTTACGAACTGATACCCCACCTGGGATGGAAACTATGTTAACCTACAATTGATATCTCATGCTGTAATTCAATAACCTTAGCAATAATAATTGAGCCAACTTGTTCACGAAAGGTTTCTCAGGGACTGAACTAAATTGAGAAATCTTCTTAAGACGATTCACAATTAGCTGAATACCGATATGCTCTTGACTATACGTGAAAGTTATAAACAAACTATAATAACCTGCTTCCACCTCTCACACGCTGCTACAAATCTGAAAACTCCTGACACTCTACTACTCATAAGACTGCTTCAAGGTTCGATACATTATATACTTTAGAATGCCCAACCAAAATCGAGCAACGAGCCTCACCGGGAATCTTCTGTTTTCGACTAATCTTTAACTGATACATAGAATCTTCCTTTATATACAACAACTCACCTCTCATATGCAAGAAATCAGGTGATCCACCAGCATACAATTTACTAAAGAAAAATCACAATGTTGGAGTTCACGAACTCGATAAGAAGAAACTGGTCGAATCAGGAATTAATAACAAAATCTCTGGCTCAAAAACTGCGATATAAGAGAAAACACTTCTAACACGCATCTCTGACTGGAGTAGTATTCGCGATTCCTGAATACATTCTCAGGTAACACCAGATTTCTAGCTAAATACATCAGCTACAAAATTAACTTTCTCGCTAACCTCAACAAGGTCAGCATTGAAACTGAGATTAACTTGTTCTTTGAACTATCTTGTTAGATTGAGACCATTTAAATCAATTTTTTTTCTAATCTTTGAGGTCAGTAGCGCCGTAATACATGAAAAATCTAACACGAATCGGCGATAATAATAAACTAAACACATAAAGCTCTGAATAACTGCCACATTAATAGATTTACTCTAGATCAACACATCTTCAACCTTATCCAAATCCGCACTGACCTACCCTGCTGATAACACATGGCCGAGAAATCTAGCACCACAAACCAGAACTTGTACTTACTAAATCTGATATACCACAAGAGTTCTCACAAGGCCATCGATAATAAATCTAATATCTCACCTGCTGCTGTACATCCCTGGAAATACCTAGTATGTCGTTAATTCAGTTGATAACGAATTCACCTGAATATACTCAGTACACACGATTCATTATACTCATATAGAACCAGATACGTTCAGTAAAACAAACTACATCACCCGAAATTTACATCGACCGAAAATCGATCAAAAATCAAATTTAAGCAATACTGAAACTCTTTCCGAATTATCTAATCAACCATCATGACAAACGGTGGATAATTGCTCTTCACAATAACTCAGATCAGCTACCGACAGACATCACACAAACATATGAAATCATCTGGTACAACGTCTACGCAATGAGACATATAACTGGAAAAAGCTCATACATAACAACAATTTCACGTAATGAAGGAAGACCTAATAATTTCTCAAGACAGATATCAGGATATTCCCTGACTACTGCAATCTCCTCAAGATTGGGAGGGGAAGCACAAGTATTTACACCATTCGCTAAATTTTACATCATTACACAGTATTTTCGCAACTTCATAGCAGCGATCACTGTTAGCAATATTCCACCCTTCCAAAAGCTATATAATGCCATCGGCTTGACTAGTATGTCCAATCTTCACCACCTTTGATCCTGCTAAACTGACTGCCTGAGTGGCGGTGTGGTGCTAACCTTTGAAGTGACTCCTAGAATCACCACAAGCACTTTGCACCAAAACTCCACCTGAGGGGTCCTAGTGTGGACACACCCTCCCAAAGTGATCCAATTGACCACCATAAAAATAACTTAAATTACAAAAGGTCACTGTCCGAAAAATTACTTGTGGCATCTGCCACAAAAGAGAAATCTCTGCGTACAGAAGGGGTAATTAAATAACTCTTAATTTCACTGATACTGGCTTCTGACCCGCACCATCAGAGTTAACACTTCCTAATTCTGAAAATGAGTGGGACAACATACACTGGGAGTAGGAATGCGAGTTCCCATGACTGAAGAAATATTACAAACCGAAATGCTCAAATTTTCCACATCGAGAACTCTGACGCAGTACACTACCATTAAATCATTGAGTTTCTCCACACACAGATTGGCAACAAACCTTGCATCAAACTGCAATACTGATTACTATTTAAAACAATGTGTATTACATCTGATAGATACAGAGCGACATCAGACCACAAATTCTGCTCAAAACCTCAACGCTTCACTTTCACTGTCCTGCTGGAATTTGGTGCCAACTCGGGCCAAACGATGAAACGATCTCGATACTCTAACCACAAAGTGAAAGCTTCATTCTTCTCAATACCCTGCCACTGGCAAACTATATGGTCCAACAATAGACCGGAAACCACTACAATTTTCTTTTCAGAAATCAACTGAGATCGCAAATGTTCAAACTCGACCAATTCCACTAGCCAAAATTCGCTAGCCACAGGGTTATGGGAGTATGTAAAAGAAATTGTGCCTACTATAATAACTTTACCAATTAATTATCAAAATCCACTCACAAAATTGGAATCATGCGTACAATCAAATTACGCACAAGCAAACTAGGGTTTGTGTATCATGCAGACAAGCTGGGTGTCGAGGCGTACCGACAGACTGACTACCTAGCCCAAAACTAACAGCTCACTGAAAGAAGTCACAAACCGAATCAACTAGGAGACTCTAGACATTTGACAAAGCATAACACTTGGAATAATGAGCATCCGCCAGCTGGTCGGGCTATCCTTTCAGAAGTGTCGTACGTTCTCAAATGCCTATACTAACCTAACCAGAAGAGTCTACAGAATTTATAACATAATGCTCTGATACCAACTAAAAGGACCCAATCCTAGATTAACTAGTAATCTAGAATCAAGCCCTAATGACTAACCCTAATCTACGAGTTTCTGTGAAAATTTTGACATAACTTCCCTTATGAAAGAGACATCCAAAAACCTGCAAGGAAAACTGACACTCCGCAGATAAACCCACAAGCAATACCATGGACCACCAATGTCCATCCGGATTTCTCAACATAAAACTGAAATCAAACCTGATACATTATTCAGAATTTGAAAAACATAATTCCAGTAAAAAACACTTATTCATAAACAATGAAACTCAACTCAACAATTATTCGAGTGACAACCTATTCACAAGAGTCACACTAAGACAATACTACTACACCAGTATCCATAGTGACTTCAATAACACAAGAGACATACTGACAGAGAACTGGAACCTACTGTTGAAGGAATTGACTGGTGGACTCGACGCCCTCGACAACATCCAACACATTCATGATACACACTGCAATCTGGGAAAATAAAATCGAAAAGCCCAAGAAAAAGACACATAAAATAATAAAAACTGTTAGAGTGAGTGGACAAAAATAATCCAATATATATAAAAAATCTACAACATGCCATTCCGTAAATAGAATTTCCAAATCGGGTAGCTAGTCAAAATTACTCAAAATATAGTATAAAAGATATGTCGAGGGGGAACACCTGACCCTTCTCGAGTATCGTGCTCAAGTGGAGGCAGTGGCTGGGGTTCTCTAACCTCAAGCCACTAAAGTCGTCCGGTGATTCCTGATACAAAGACGACGTGATTTCCAGGGGGTAACTGCTGATACTTCCCTGGAGCCACTCGGGGATCCGTCGAGTAACCAATGCATCGATGCACAACTATCTGAAACAAGTCTCCAAAAATATATACTGAATACTGAAAGCACATACTGAACTGGAACTGAAAACTAAACTGAATATAATATAATAATAAATAGACTCGCTAATCAACTGTAAAAATAAAGTGTCCACTCACAGCATTTTGCCGGGATAATTACAAAACTGAAACCTGCCAAACGGCATAATTATTCATATGATATGCCCGCTAACTCAAGATCCTGAAATCACGATTAAACTTAATATCTGATCATCAGGGCTCATACTGAATAGCTAAGATTATAATCTGGTGAGTAATAACATCGAGAGTTCAATGCTCAAGACAAGCCTAACAACCCAATTAGTTCAATGCTAAGACCAATTCTAACCGGAAAACATCGAAATCTCGCTGTGAAGTTCAAAAACCTCGCCGGAATTTCATTATCCAATCGGCCACCACCGGCCACGGCAAGGCCCAAGACCACATGGGTTCAACTCACCATCCCATGAGCTTTAAAACTTCTATGGTTTCATCCCACATCACCGCCGATTACGCCGCCTCCAACTCTGGCAAAATTCCATCGTTCCGGGCAGTTTTCAACTCGTTCCTCCACCGTTCTCCGGTCACCAACGTCGGTGATGCACCAATCAAAAAAGAGAGGAGGTCAAGCCTAACAAATCTCACCAAAGAAGATGGCCAGAGATGGCCGGAATTGGGCTCGCCGTGGACGAGAAGTTCGGTGGCAAAACAAGTCTACCCGTGGTCAACGCGGGTCAAACAGCTTTTCCAAAATGGAACATTTCCCAATATAGTTTGTATAAATACCGTATAAATATCCATACACATACATAATTCAAATCAATGACTATAATTCAATCTGATCCAAAAATCGGATGGCAACGATTAAATTAGCAATTAAATCAAGACATTTTAAATATTTTCACCATCTGGCTTCAAAATTCGATAAATAATTGCTCGTTTATCCGAAAAATTCTCCAAAAATTCACATGTGCTTGGAATTAAATACTCAACAATTCTTGTGAAGGAAGTCAACATAAATTCTCGCCTTATGTAAAAGTCGTTAACAACCCAATTACACGACTAATCCGCGATAATGCGTAACACAAATCGATAACTGTGTAATTACGGTTCGGGTTGTCACAGTTAATCTTATTTCCTTGCATGTACATGTGTGGCACAGAATGAAACAAAGTTAGTAGCAGTGGGTATAAATTTTAGGTCAGGGTCAAATGTTGGGTTATTGTCTGATACTTTGTAAAATTGAGATATAAAAATTTAAAATGAGCAAAAATTTGGGTACTGCTTGTTGAATTTTCCCAAAAAATAAATAAATGAGACACAAGTACTGGCACAATATCTAACTGAAACATTCTCAATATATATCATGATAGCATTTGTCTAATTAATCTAAGGGAAAATTGTTGTTTACTTACCCGTAGTCTAGTGTGGACATTTACTACCTCAGTTTTTGTACTTCGTCAATTTACTACTTATACTTTCAATTTCTCATCACTTTGGATAGAAAGTTAATTTGAGGTGTCAAGTAATCAACGTGGCGCTGATGTGACTGACAAATGTTTGCTACCTCACTTCAAGTGGGCCATGTGCATTACAAAATTCCTAAAATACCCTTATTTTTTTCAATTAAACCTTGATTAAGTTTAAAGACTTAAAATAAAAATATTTTATTTATTAATTAATGGGCCAAAAAACCAAAAACAATTTAACTTAAATTATTTAACAAAATAGAAATAAAAATTAATTATACCTAAATCAGAAAAAAGTACATTTTTTCTTTTTGGTTAAATGATTTGAGTTAAATGCATGATTTGAGTTTAAAATGTAATTTTTTTTCTTTTTATTTCAAGTCTTTAAACTAAATATATATTGTTTAACCTTGCTTGAAATGCATGTGTTGATTAATCTCGTGATTAAATAATGTTAGAGATAAATTAGTTATTAATTTATGAATTTAAATATGTGAATGCATGTTTATATTATTGTGTTATGTAATTTAATTTTATATATAGTAGTAGATGAATATTAATATAAGTTATGAATGATAATTAAGAAGATTGTTTCCGAAATTAGCTAGATGAATATATATTGTAAGAATGACAATTTTTTGTTAACTAATTATAGTTTATTCGATAATTTTTATGTTTTGTTTAACTTATACAGAAATATGGACAAGGGTTGGATAAAGTATTCGAATAGAAGTGATGTGAGGTATATGGATGAAATTCATGACTTTGTGATGTTTGTGATGCAACACAGCCAAGGAAAGAAGCGTTACAGGTGTCCGTGCAGAAAATGTCTTAACAATTAGTATGTGGAGGTTAATGTTATGCTTCAACATTTTTATGAGCTTGGTATGATGTGGAGCTACACTACATGGAGTGAGAATAGTGAAGAAGTAGACTACAGCTCAGCACCAAACTTCAGCTCAGGGTACAGTTACCAGAGTACCTCATCCAACAGTACTGACGCCGCTTCTTGGAACCTTGTTATAGATGAAGTGCATTATATTTTTCCGACATTCAGTCATGTTACACACCAACACAAAGATGAAGGTTATGATAATCCTAATTTTGACATAGTCCCTGCAGCATTTCCAAACATTAATACTATTGAGATGGATAAGCACAACAACATGCTACTTCAAGCCCTGACCCCGGTGTACAATGGATATGAATTGAATGTCTTGCGCTCTATAATGACTTAAATGTCGTATAAAGTGAAGAACAAAATCTCGGATGAAGATTTTAACGATATCCAGCAACATATATGTGATTTTCTGCCTAAGGGTCACAACCTTCTTGATTTCCATTACAAGGTAAAAAAGATCTTGAAGTCCCTCGGTCTAAAGTACAAGCAAATTCAATAACGATTGTGTGCTGTTTTACAAGGAGAATACATATTTGGACTATTGTCATGTATGCAACAAGTCCAGGTGGTTTAAGTCTAATAAAAGAAGTTTGAAGAAGAAGATTGTCGTGAAGGTGCTTTGTTATCTTCCACTGATTCCCAGACTGCAGCATTTATACATGTCTCTAAACACAGCACAAGCAATGAGATGGTACGCAAAACAACAAAGACTAAATGACGATGTGCTCAGACATTTGTCTGATGAGGAGAATTTTAAACGTTTCGACTAGGAATTTCAAGACTTTGCAGCAGATGTTTGAAATGTTAGACTCGGACTTTCTACAGATGGATTCAATCCTTGGGGTAATAATAGCGATGCAGTCAGCACTTGACCAATTATTCTCATGTCGTACAATCTACCTCCGTAGATGTGTATGAACAAGAAATTTAATTTCCTTACTATGCTAATTCCAGGTCCTAAATCTCCTGGAAAGTGTTTAGATGTGTACCTCAGACCATTGATTTACGAGCTGAAACTATTGTGGGAAAATGAAGTCCTAACTTATAACATGTTCACTAACGTAATGTTCATAATGAGAGCAGCTCTAATGTATACCATCAACAACTTTTCTGTGTATAGTATGTTGGCATTTTGCACAACCAAAGGGTACAAAGCTTGTCTTTTTTGCTTGGACAACTTCAACGCTAGTTCGCACGCGGGGAAGGTGTGTTACATGGGTCACCATAAATGGCTTCCTCATGGTCACATATGGTAAATAATAAGGATGTATTCGAGGGGACAGTAGAGGAAAATTCGCAACCAAAATAATGGTTTGTCGAAGAGATTTTTGAGAGGTTAATCGGCTTCAATTTTGGTGTGTTGAGCAATGACGATAATGTGAAGAAGCTTAATCCAAACCCTCTAGATGAGCTTAAATATTGACACCACATAAGTATCTTCTTTGACCTACCTCACTGGTCGAAGTTGAAACTCAGGAACAACCTAGATGTCATGCACATAGAAAAGATTATGTGTGACAACGTGGTGGAAACAATTCTCGATATTAAGCTCAAGAGTAAGGATACTCCAAAATCCCGAAAAGATCTTGAAACTATGAATTTGGGCCGTACCTTGTGGTTAAAGAGGGATAGAAAGGGTGTGTACAATAAGATGCTTGATGCACCTTACACGTTGAAGCATGCACTGAGAGATACTGTATTCAACTGGTTTAAAAGTGTTCGGTATCCGTCTAATTGAAGCAAACATATATCAATGTGTCAATGTTGGGATCACAAGTTCTCTGGTATAAAGACTCATGACTATCACGTTATGTTGCAACGTCTGATTCTAGTGGTAACTCAACCTTATTTGCCTAAAGACGTCCACGAACCAATAGTTGCATTGTGCAGATAGTGGCAGAGGTTATGCGACAAAGAGTTGAAGAAGTTAGATATTCTCGAACTACAACAAGAAATTGTCCATATCCTTTGCAAATTAGAGATGATTTTTCCCCTGCTTTCTTTGACATCATGATTCACCTTATGGTCCACCTTCCAGAACATGTGCTACTTTCTAGTCCAGTCCACTACATTTGGATGTATTTTCAAGAAAGGTACAATTTTTACATGTAACTAAATTTGTTAAACACGATTTTCATCATTTATATATCTTTATTCTTACATGCAGTAATGTGAAATAAACTTTACCTTATTGTATTGTAGACAACTCGGACAGTACAAAAGATTTGTCAAAAATAAAAGTGCCTCGGATGGCTCTATAGACGAAACATGCCTAATGCATGAGTGTGTAATATACTACAACATGTACCTCAAAGATCTAGTCCAGACCGCCTCCAATACACATATTAGCCAAAATCTTTCAGTCACCACATATGTTATACGACAGTTTATAGGAGTTTTAAAAGAAAAATTAACTCAGGCAGAACTTGATGAAGTCCATTGGGTATTGTTAAGTTGCGAGACTATGACGAGGTTGACCACTTCATGAAAGCTTACAGGGCAACAATTCAGGCATCCAAACCGAACAAGAGTGAACTCTGGGTTAAAAGATAAGTTAAGAAGAGGTTCCCTAATTATTTTCGTAAATGGGCATGCACTAACATATCATACATTTTCATCATTATAAATCAAGGTCTTCAAACAATGTATCTTCATTGCTTTTATATCCAAAGCTTTTGAAAAAAGAGAGTTGTTGAGAACGCTTGTGCTTTCCTCTCCTATAAGTATTCGGTTGGTTAAAAGGAAGTATAGCTCTTCCTTATTTCATGGAAAAAAATGTTTTTCCTCAAAGCTTTCCTTTCTTGTGAAGTCTCGGTTGGTAGAAAGAAGAAGTATGGCTCTCCCCCATTTTATGGAGAAGCCATTGATCTACCTTTTTGTGATCAAAGATGAATAGCTAAGATGGCTTTTTCCTTTTCTCTTGTCACCTGTGTAGGCCTTTAAACACGATGTCCATAAGAAGCAATCGGCACTTAGAAAAATTGGTCATGGTTTCATTTTCTAAACTCTCTTTTATTGTCTTCAAAACTCTTACATTTTTTACGAGGTTTTCCCTTTTGTCTCAAGAGTTTTCACATCTCTATGCAAACTTGAAAACTCTTCAAAACTCCTACATTTGTTAGGAGGTTTTATTAAAAGATTTTTCTTGAAATTTCATATCTCTAAGCAAGTATAGAAAAACCTTTCAAAACTCATACTCTTTCATATTGCATATCATGGAGTAAAAGTGATAGTGCAAGCTCATCGGAAGTGTTCTTGGGAGAATTAGTTGTGCGATAACTAAGTTTTTATAAGAAGCTTCGTGGCCACTTATTGTTAAACACTTGTTTGAGAGAAAAAGAGAAATAAATCTTAGACTAGTGCAGCAAATACTAGTGAGGATGGGAAAGTGTCTTTGTATCCTGAGAGCTATTGTCTTGTAAAGAATGATGTTTACATAGTGGAAAGTATTGGTATTCAAGAGTAAAGGCCACACAGTTTTATCTACATCATTACAGTTAATTCAGGATAGATACAGTCCCTGCTATCCTTGAATTAACACTTTGACGAATTTTTTTATTAATAGGCTTATTCACCCCCCTTCTAGGACCTTCACATTCCTATATCTTGTTCACAATTTTGCGGATGAATGATCTACACAATTCGGACGACCACGAGGGAGTGGTCATGAGAAAAGCATAATTTGGCCCATAAGCCAATCGAATACTATATTTACCCCCGATATTTTGTCAACGGTGTAAAGTTTCATTCAGTTTACCGAGATGAAGGAAGAAGAACACAAAACAGTAGGATCGCGGTAGGACAAGGTGATATTGTATATTACGGGGTTCTTCTTAATGTTGTTCAACTGCTATATAGGAATGATATAGAAAATTTTCTATTCAATAGTAAATGGGTCAAGCGTACGAAGGAAAATCTAGGCCTTATATCAGCCGATACAAACTCAATTTGGTATGAAGATGAGCTATTCACTCTTGCCACCTTAGTCAGGCAGGTGTTCTATTTGGATGATCCAAAATTGGGTGCAGGTTGAAAAATAGTCTGTAATATGTCTGCAAGAATGCTTCTTCACTTGTGCATATATAAAGAGGTAAACTGTCTAGGGGATCCGTTTTGTGATTATATGTGTATACATAGGTAAATGAACTTGAGAAATGTGGATGAGATTTGGTTTTAAGGTTATTCGAAGTGTTTTGGTTTTTGTGCAGGTTTTTGGTTTCCGCCATTTTTAGGGAAAACTATGTCAATTTTTTTTTGACATTCATATATTGTTCATGTTAATTTTCAGGAGAGACTGAAACAAATGGCTGACGAGAAACTGGCAAAGATGCAGTCGTAGTTACCAGAGATGACGCTTGAAGAGATGCCTCCTCTTTCACAAGAGACTCAGATAGAAATTGTATATGCAGTCTTCAGCTGTTGACCTGGGAAGAGGTTCGTGATCTTAGACGGGGTATCGAGCGAAATTTGAGCAAGTTGTCACTATTGAGGAGTCGGCGTTCAAATGCGGCGGCTAATGAGGACCAAATACAAGCCTCCCAAAAAAGAAGGCTCGAGCGGCTCGGGAGGAGACTCAAGTAGCGACAGCTCGGATGGATCAATTAATCTGCTTCATGTCGGCTAACCTAGGCATAGATCCCAGTTCTATTTGGCAGTCGTTTTGCACTCCTTGAGATCCTCCTGGACAAGATGACGACAATAGTCCGAGCATGGGGAAAATCGATGGTGTCCAAACTCCTGCTAGTGTCGCGGGTTAGCGAGAGATTAGGTTTAGTATGTATATATTATGTAGTTTTATATTTTGATCGGGTTAATTATGTACAAATTTGATATCTATTATATTCGATTATTATTAGTTAATTTTTAAACGAATTTATTAATTTAATATTTAATATATTTGATTTATTAATTTCAGAAGAAGAAAAAACCTCATAAGACGACGGAATAAAAACTATTGTTGTTTAAAAAGTGTCACTACTAAGACGACGAATTTTCATTGTCTAGGTCAGACTACTTAGACGACGAACTTGATGATTTCGTCGTCTAAGCAATATGTTTAGATGACGGAATATTTCGTTGTTTGAAACATACACGTAGACGACGAACAATTTGTCGTCAAAAGTTCCAACTATGTTTCGTTGTCATAAGTTCCAACTTAGACGACCAAACATTTTGTCGTCTAATTTGACTTAGACGATGAAACGTTTCGTCGTCTCGGCCTGTAATATTTCGTCTTTGAAGAGCTTAGGCGACGACAAAGTTTTCATCGACTTACTGACTGCTTAGACGACGAAACGATACTTAGATGATAAAGATTTATTTCGTCATCTAAGTATTTAGACTACGGTACTTAGACAATGAAGATTTCGTCGTCCAAGTATTTAGGCGACGAAAATTGCCTCTTAGATGACGAAATTACGTCGTCGTCCAAGTGTTTTTTTTTTGTAGTGTCATATTTGACAGTTAAAATGTTTTAATCAATGAATAATGATAAATATTGATTTGATCATCCATGTTTTACCTTGACATTCAGATTGGACACTTTGTCCGTTTTAGACATTAAAAATCACACATGGGACAAATACGCGTTTTACTTAAATGAATATTTTTTTTTCATTGTCAAACCATATATATAAACTGACTTATATATAAATTCTAAATGAAAATTCCAAAATTCTAGGGGATGAAAATTCTTTCCAATTTTCTCCTGAGAATTTTTCTCTCTAGTCCTTCTAGAGCCCAATCCATCTTCGGATTTTCTCTTGATCTTTCAAACTAAGCCCATTGTCCTCTCTTGCTAATCTCAGTGTCCCCCACTTCATCTGTGAAATTTTTGTTTCGAGTGTTTTGAGGCCAGGTTTGATCTTTTTTGTATCATTCCTGGATTTGAAATCCTTCTCCATTTCAATTTTGGTTAATTTCCTGGCTTGCTTTTACTCCCTTGAGATACCCTGTGCTATGGGATTGCTTGGTGTAACTTTTCTCCTCACCTCCTTACGCTGGCCTTTCTGCTTCCTACCTTCTCTATTCTTTCAAATCTTCTAGCTAGCTTCTGCTCAAATCTCCACACTGTTTCTCCCCATATCCTTACTTCTTGTTTCCCGGAGCACTAGGTATTCTCCTTATCTTTTTTTCTGGTAGTTGTTGTCCAAACCTTCGTCTAGATTGCGCCATTCCTCTTTAGAATTAAGTCTACTTCTAGTGAAGCCATATGTCACTTTTGGCTTAAGTAATCTACTTCTTCACCTTAGTGTTCTTAATTAAGTTCAACCAACATGTACTTTGCAGTTATGATTTTCACTATCCATAGTAGGTTTTTGAGGTGTTCGGTTTCTATATTTAAACAAACCAAGTCTCATTCTCATTCCTTACTCAAATTGTTCTCCAGAGAATATCTTTCATACCTTAAACACTGCCTCCTTCTCTTTGCTCATATCAAGACACTTTCACTCTCACAATTAGCTTTCCCTCCCATCTTTCATTGCTCTTTGTCCGAAATCATGGATCCATCTATTCATCAAGACTTTAATGACCTCTTCATTGACTTAGTTGGTGCTAATCTTCCTATAGCTCTCCCAAACCAATTTTTCGCACATGTGATTGCTGCTTGCCTTCCTAATGTTAATGCTATGATCCACATCCTTACTCGTGCTTAGGAAGGCTTTGGTGATGTTATCATCGAAAGATTTCACAACAATAACACGTATGGAATCACTGGCAATGTCGAAACCGAAGTTGTCATTCGTTCCCGTAGCCCATGGTCGGTCGTGGGATTCTCTGTAACTACTCACCTTTGACCGGCTACCGAGCGCATCATTTATATCCCCTACATCTTATGTGGTTTGGGTTCAAGTCCAAAGTATATCGATCAAGGGGTCAAATGACCATGGAAAATGCTCGTCGAATCGGTGTTCAAGCTAGCCAACTCTTGGCCATTGAAGACTCGACACATCCAGTTCAATGGAGATCCTTTCTTCATGTTTGTGTTCACTTTGATACTAGGAATTCGATCACCTCCGATTTTGGCTCAAAAGGCTTGCATTTTGGGCTGAATTTCGAAATGAAAGGATCTCCTCCTTTTGTATTTATTGTGGCCAACTTGGTCATTTGGAAAGAGCTTGTATGACTCCCGGCTTTCCCAAAACGCAACCAGCTGGGTCCAAACCTTTGAACCCTCTCTGCTAGGGTCTTGGATCCTCCTCACAACCATTAAGGAATTTGGATAGGAAAATCTTTTTTGCCACTAGCTTTTCTACCAACTGTCGTAGAAGAAGATATTGTCGTGAACTTCATGGAAGTCCAGGTCGTTCCTAATTTGCTTATGTTGACCCCTCTTAACTCTCATGTTCATCCCCTCCAAATTCAGGTGGATTTGAATTTATTCTCGGCCTCCAATATAGTCGATGGTACGTTCTACTCTGTGATTCAACATGCTTTCCTGTTTGATATGAATTTAGGGGACGGAGTGGTTCCAAGGTCATCTCAGCCTGAAACCCTAGTGATGGTCTCGTTGTCTGACCAGACTTTGACGCCCATGCAAACTAATTGTGGCCTCTCTGTGCCAACACAAAATCAATGGGTATCTAGGGCCCATTTGACCCCTGCTAAATCATTCAATTCAAATAGTCTTGCTTTGACCAAAGTAAAAGGCCCAATGGGAATGTAGCCCAGTTCTTTTATTGATTATAAGTCTTCTTCCAAATCTACTTTGATTGAGGATGAGATGAAGCTTTTCGTGAGCACAACACTATGGCGCTCTCTCCGGTGACTCTACCGCCATCAGTGGAAGCCGAAATCTCTACCTACCTAGCGCGTCTTCGTTTGAAGAGACCTAGGGTGGATTTTGTTCTAGCTTCAAATCCCGAGTTTCTGATAACTCCAAAGAAGCAGCATTGAGTTCCATCGCCGTCTAATCCCTCTGATGTGGATTCCCAGGATGTTGTGCCTACTTCATCTTCTCAAGATCTTTAGAAGATGAAATCTTCCAAAACCAAAGCCAAAAGAGGATCCTGCATCCAGCAACGTCCCTTCCAAAACCAAAGCCAAAAGAGGATCCCGCATCCAGCAACGTCTTACAAGTCAGAGATGGGGAAGTATAATCCAAAACCAAGAGCAGGAAGTTCGTGATCAAATCTAGGTTATCCTTGAATCAATTGAGGGTTATGTCCCTGATACTAATTTCATGAATCTATGGGGTAATTTTGTGCATCAAAGAGGTAATTTCTCTGTTCCAATCCATATCAATCCTTCATTTGAGGAAAATTATGACCTTTGGGCCCAAATTAATCCAGAAGGTGATTTTAATGAATTACTTTGGAATTCGGAAAAATAGGGAGGTAATCTGTAACGACCCGAACCGTGGAATGTGTACATATTGGTCTGAGCCGTAATTATTGTGAATTAATCGTACTCGTGGGTTTGTTAATGAATAAATTATCGGGCAAGAATTTGATTTGAGTTCCTTCGTGGGAATTGTAGAGGATTTGATTTTGATCTTGTGGAAATTTTCGGGGAATTTTTCGGATAAATGAGCAATGTTTTATCGAGTTTTGAAGTCGGTTGGTGAATGTGGATTTAATCTTAACCGTCCGATTTGGATCAGATTGAATTATAGCCGTTGATTTGGGGATGGTATGTGTACAGTATGTATACGGTATAAATACGAAACAAATTGGGAAACCTTCTATTTTTGGAAATACCCGTTGACCCACGGGTCAAAACTGACCCGTTTTTGGCCGTGAGCTTCTTGGCGTCGATGTGCCTTATTCATGAATCTTTTGGCTGTGGTTCCTTCATAAAAGTTGGGCTTGAGCTCCTCTTTATTTTGATAAGTGGATCACTCAATTTGGTTGCCGGCTGAAGAAGTTATGGCTTGTTAAAGTTTGGGACATTCTGGCGGTAATCGGCGGTGGACGGAGGTGGCTCGGACGGCGATGATGAGGGTTGAGGTTATGGGAGTTTTGTAGCCCATGGAGAGGTGAGTCTATTGCAAGTGGATTTATCCCTTGCCGTGCCCGGTGGTGGCCGATCGGAGAAATGAAATTCCGGCGATGTTTTCAAACTTCACGGTGAGTTTTGGATCTTTTCCGGTTAAAATTGGCCTTAGGTTTGAACTACAAAGTTGTTGGAAATGTCGAGATCTTCAAACTGATGTATAGGTCAAAGATTTCTGGACTGGTAAGATTCCGGTGGCCGGCGGCGGCCCCACGCGCTGTCGTGAGCGGCGAATTTCCGGCGACGTGGATTTTTGGCAAGTTTTATGTCGTTTCGCTCGTTTTCGTGTGCTGAAAGCAATGGTGAGGTTTTTGAGTTGATTTGAGTATTCTATTTTGGGATGAGGGTTGTTTGGGTGTATTTTGGGAATTTTGCTATCCTCGTCGATATTTCGAGCGATATGTCTTTCGAGAACGCGGGGTTCTCGACGTATTAGCTCTGTATGTTGTGCTTCAATATGTATTGATTGTATCCATGTTATTCAGGTGATCATAATCGAGCGTTTGGAGAGGGATCTTTCGCCGGACCTTAGAGTTAGCCTCGTACTGTGAGTGGACATTTATTTACACTGTCGTAGCGAGTTCTTGGTTTCAGTATTTGTTTCCAGTACAATGTTCAGATTATTTATCGTTTTGAAGGTATTGTATATTTTATTGGTGATGACATTTATTTATTTAGTATCGATGCATTAGCTACGCGGCTGATCACCGGTAGTCTATCTATCAGGCTCTAGAGATTCGCTTGATATGCTGACTAGGCTTGAGAGATTTGTATAATCTATCACCGTTGGGCTTGAGAGATTAGCCCGACATGTTACTCTGGCAGGGAAATCCGCCGGAGTGGCGACCTTCATTTATTTTAAGAACTCGCATTATTTTTATGAACATATAAATGGTGAAAGACATATGATTATTTTCGTCCACTCACTCTAACGATTTTATTTGCCTTTCTCCTGGACTTTTCGGTTTCCTTTGCCCAGTTTGCAGTTTGAATTCCGGGGTTGCACGTCGATGGTGGAGGCGTAGAACTCAGATCACTCTTTAGTTTGAGTAAGTTCTTTGTTAAACCTACTAGTTGTATATGATCTATATAGGCGTCGCTCTGAATACTTATGTTGTGTTTTCAGTTGAGTTTACTCCTGAATGTTTCTGGATTTCTTATAAACCTTTTGGTTTATTATATATATGTTGTTGAGAAATCCGGATGGGGAACGGAGCCCCACGGTTTGGCTTTTGTGGAATATTCTAAGTGTGTTCTTTGCAGGTTCTAATAATGGTTCACGTATTTCAAAGTAAACTCTGACAAAAAAAATTTAAGGTCATGTTTTCGAAGGGGTTTGATCTCGGTTTAGGCAACTAAATCGGAGTCAGGTTCTTTCATAATCCTCATCCTCTTTGGCACCTAAATCTTTTTCAAGACTTCTTACTTCATTCTAATCTCCAAGATCTTGGTTTTAATGGCTCGGCTTTCACTTGGTTCCTTGTTGAAAAAAGAAAGGCTTGATATGATTCTTGGTAATCGGATGTGGCTTACTACGTACTTTTCCTCACTCTCAAGTATTCCACATTAATAGAATGGGGTCTGACCATTGCCCAATCATGCTTGATGCTATTCCCCAGGAAACCAAATCCCATCAATCTTTTAAATTTGAGCAAGTTTGGCTCTCCAAACCGAAATGTTGGAATATTGTTAAGAATAGTTGGAATTACTTTTCGGGCCCCTCCCTTGCGTCTTAACTTATAAGTAATCTTACTCTTATCGTTCTGCTTTGTTATTATGGGCAAAATATGCCTTCCCAAATCCGGGGAATCTATTATCTGGTTTAAAGTCAGAGTTATGCTCCCTGCAAAGTTGTACAGATCCCAACTCTCATGGAATAATTACGAATATTACGGAAAAATTGCCACATGTTGGAAACTCGAAGAAATGTTCTGGCAGCAAAGGTCTAGAGTTAATTGGTTATCGTTGGGTGACGATAATACAACTTTCTTTCATCATTCTGGTTCCAAAGGAGACAATATAACAAGATTCTTTGTCTGAAAAATTATAATGGTTGTTGGTTCGAGAAAGAAGCCGATATTATTTTGCATCTTAATACTCATTTCCAATCCGCCTTTAAAGTTGATCCATGTTCTGACATGTTGGACGCACTTGGCTTTGTGGATAAGCTGGTTACCCAAGATATGAATAGTTCTCTTTTATGCCCTATTGATATGGGTGAAATTAAATTGACTATTTTTTTATCTTGGTGGCCTTAAGGTTCTTGGTCCGGTTGGGTTTTCGGGTATTTTCTACCAACATTATTGGAATATTATTAATGACATCATTCTTAGTATGATTTCAAATAGCATCACCTCCGGTTCCATCTTAGCTTTGATGAATCGTACTCATATTGCTCTTATTCCAAAAATCTCCATCCTGGAGTCGGCTGTTGATTTTAATTCGATTAGCCTGTGCAATTTCTCCTACAAAATCTTGTCAAAAGTAATTGCCAATCGTTTAAAACCTTTCATGACTACCCTTATATCGGAAAATCAATCAGCTATCGTTGGTGGTCACTAGATTTAGGACAATCTTATCATTGCTCATGAAATGTTCCATCAATTAAAAATTCAAAACCCTGGTAATGATGGTAATTTGGCTATGAAGCTTGATATGTCCAAAGCCTATGATAGATTTACGTGGCCCTTCCTGGAAGCTGTCCTTTTCAAATTAGGTTTTGACCCATATTGGGTTAATTATGATTTGTGTCCTCTCTCTCTCTCTCTCTCTCTCTCTCTCTCTCTCTCTCTCTCTCTCTCTCTCTCTCTCTCTCTCTCTCTCTCTCTCTCTCTCTCTCTCTCTCTCTCTCTCTCTCTCTTCTTGTTAATGGGAAGCACGGGCATTTCTTCTCTCCTTCTAGAGGAATTCGTCAGGGAGATCCTATTTTTCCTTATCTCTTCCTTTTCGTTCAAGACGTCTTGTCTTCCATGACTAAGAATATGTGTACTTCGAACCATTCACAAGATGTCCAAGTTGGCTTAAATGGTCCTATGATCAGTCATATTCTTGTTACGGATGACTCAATTTTCTTCCTTAAAGCTAACCTGGCAAATTGTGAAATTTTCTCTGATTTGGTTGAAACTTATTGTCGTGCCTTTGGTCAACTTATCAATAATCAGAAATCTTCCATGTTCTTTAGCCCCAATGTCCATCCCATTATGTCTCACCTTTGTAGTGCTATTCTCCAAATAAAGGTGGTTTAGGATCCGGGTAAGTATCTCTGTCTCCCTACTGTTTGGGGCCGGTCTAAGGTAGTTGCTTTGGGTTACATTAAGGACCAGGTCTTTAAGAAGTTGGCTAATTGGAAATCTTTTACATTATCTTATGCAGGCAGGGAAATTCTTATCAAATCCGTTGTGGCCGCTATTCTAGCTTATCCTATGGCGTGTAATAAATTCCCCAAATCTCTGTGTACCCAACTTAACTCCTTAATGGCTAAGTTTTGGTGGGGATCCACAAATTCTTCGGCAATTCACTGAAAAAATTGGGAGTCTCTTTATAACTCTAAGGATGCGGGAAGTATGAGTTTCCGTTCCCTAGAAAAGTTTAATGACGCCTTGCTTGCTAATAAATGCTAGAGACTTATCCATGATGCTCTTTGGCCTGGGTAAAATTCCTTAAAGCTAGGTATTTTCTGAATAAATCTTTTTTCTTGGCTTCTAAAGGCTTTTCCCCTTCTTGGATTTGGTCCAGTTTATTGGGAGCAAGAAATATTATTAGTAATGAAGCTACCTGGCAGATTGGTGATGGTAAAAGTGTTGATTTTTGGACTGATAATTGGCTTCCTTCCATTAAGTGTAAGTATCTTTCAGACTCTCCGCATCTCGCTAATCCGAATGTTGCTGATTTTATTAACTTCGAGCATAAAAGGTGGAATTTAAGCCATATTTCTCCCACTATCTCCAATTCCCAGCGCATTGCCATTCAGGCTATCCTGATCACCTATCCCTCTCACTCGGATAAGCTCATTTGGCCCTTAGAAAATCATGGGAATTACATTGTTAGGTCGGGTTACCATTTTCTTCGCAGACTTAATGCCCATGTCCCTAGTTTGCACCCGCATCATTCACATTTCATTCAACCATCCTTCTGGAAGCTAGTTCAAAAAATTAGATGTCTCCCAAAAATTTGTACTTTCCTTTGGAGAACTCTCACCAATAATATCTCCACTAAAGCGAATCTCTTTCGAAGACATATTAGGATGACTGATTTATGCCTTATTTGCTCTAAATCCCCTGAGACTATTGAGCATGTTTTGCTTGCATGCCCCTAGATTAGAATCGTGTGGTTTGGCCATCCTTTTGGTATTCGGTTTAATTTATGTGATATCACCTCTCTGGACAAATGGTTGGAACCTTTCTTAGAATCTATTAGGTCTGGTTCGGAGGGTGCTCATAAACTAGTTACTAACATTGTTTTTATCTTTTGGCATATTTGGAAGCATAGGTGCTCTTGTGTCTTCAATCAGGTAACCATGAATCCTACTTTGATCTTTAAACAAGCTGCTTCTTCTGCTCAGGTATACATTCATCGCCCTTCTATAGTCAAGAATCACTCCAACTCAACTCCATTGGATCAACACTCTTCTATTTGGCCCCCTCCTCCAGATAGCTTTCTTAAATTGAATACTGATGGGGCTTGGGATTCATCTACCATGTCTGGTGGTACAATGGCTATTATTCGCAACTCCAATGGAGTTCTTATTTCTAGTTCGACTAGCTCGATCCATGCCCTTTCTGCCACGGCTACGAAAGCGTTGGCTATAATTGATGGGCTCAAGTTGGCTTTATCTCTCAATATCTCACTCTTCATGTGGAATCTGACTCCCTTCAGATCATTTCGGCTATCAAGATTCCTAAACTAATGATGGACTGGACTATAGCGCCCTTGATTGCTCAAATTATTACTATGATCCGTTTCTTTTCTAATGTTAACTGGTCTTGAACTAGTAGAAATGCTAATATGGTTGCTAATTTTATCGCAGCTTTAGCATACAAGAGGATGTGTCTCTCTAATTGGCTTGTCAATCTTCATTCCACTTAACCCGAGAGTTTGTTCTTGACATTTATAATGATGGTAGTTAGCTTGTTTTCTTTTTCTTTAATCGAATTCCTTTTTGTAAAAAAAAAAAAACTGACTTATGTATATGCATTTTACAAATAACAAAATATACTCTTTTGTTTTTAATGTGTAAAACAAATTGAATGATCAACATGAATGACTAAATTGATATTTGTTGTTGTTTAATAACTAAAGCGTCTTAACGGTCAAACTTGAGTTATCTTTTCATCAAATTTTCCAAACAATAAACACAACAGTCACGTGTATATTGGTGGATTGGTATCCGTTAGCCACAATTCCCGCAAAAGAGGCTAGGTTTAAATCTGGAGATGGAAAGCCGACACCGACACATTTCTTCTTCCCTTGTGTTAAAATACGTACACTTGATATAGATATAGATATTGATATTGATAGAATGCTATGTAGTAATGTTGAAGTGATCGATACTCTATTACTAAAAATGTCCGACGTCCATCTTCTTACGCATGCAAGTGATGCAACGCAGAATTCAACCATTTAAATCGGAATCTGAATTCTCTGTTGAAGATGCGGAATGGAACAGCATATATTAAATTCACAACTGCTAGCTGTTATCCCAACTATAATATAATTGAGAACTCATGTACAGCTAGCTTCGATTCGATTTTAATCTCTTTCGGCCCCGATCGTACAGCCAGTATGTCTCGTCTCTTATATTTCAATCCAACCACAAACAAATGCATGTAATTCATAATTATTGCTGTTACAGAGGATGCATGATATGGTACGGAAAATATAACATAACATATATAACATATATATTTTGGAGAGGAAATTGAAAATTAATAAGCACAAGTACCATACATTATTACAAAAAAAAATTATGGTTTAATTTCTATATATAATAAAATATCGATAAATTAATAATTTCGGAACTGACAAAATTTATTAATTTAACGAAATTATTAATTAATCGAGTATTAAATAAATACTCAAATCCTCAAATTTAGATCGACAAAAATATTATTTTAATGAGATTATTAATTAATCGAGTATTAAATTAACAAAGTTTTATTGTATACTCTCCCTTTTTATAACCCCTCTTAAAAATTAAAGAGGAATGCGGAAACTACTTGCTAAAAAAAATCAAGCAACTCATTTATTGATCATCATTTAGAATACATAACGGTCCACCGGCGCAGGCTAACAAATAAAAGAAAGTTTTACCTAAGCACAAGCTACCTTCCAAACTATGAAGCTAGCACTTCGAATTTTTAACCCCTAGAACTCCCCTATGGATAAAATAATTGTCGGCATAAGCTACAAACTAGAGGAAGACAATTCTCTCTGCACTGATTCTGAAATAGGATTCTTTGGAACCACTGTGTTAACCTCCGGAACCAAGGCGGATCTACGTATAATTTAAGGTAAGCAGTTGTTCAACCTGTATTTTGACAAGTAGTTTAAATTATAGGGGTTAGACAAAGTTATAATTAATTTGTAAAATAGATAAAATGGGGCATATTTTATAAAATCTAAGCGATTCTAAATGCATATAATAACGTCTATAACTAGTGCAAGTCTGCCTTCTTAAATATGACAATTAAATTGATAAGATTGTAAGCAACTTAATTAAGGTAGGTTAATTTTCTCCTTGGCTTTAATTGGTCAATCACGACACTAATTTCATCCATTTGAAGCTTTTTATCAATTCTTTTTGCTAATAACCGCTTATAATTAAATTCAAGGAATCAAATTAATGAATTATAATTTTTTTTCTTTCGGCCGATCAAATGTGTCTTTCTTCATCAGCATGTTTTACTCGATTATTTTTCCTATTTGTAAGAAACAATTCACTCTATTAGTATAAAAAAAATTTTGTTTACAAGAGCTTGCATGAGTACTTATACATTATTACTTAGTTTTAACTTTGCCCGACCTAAAAAAGTTTTCTGCATCCACCACTGTCTGCAACCATTGCGTTAACCTTTGGAACAAGTTCCTAAAGACCCTCCATAAACTCTCGCTCGACAACTAATGTCACCTTATTGCGTGATGCATGCATATGTATGTGTTTTAACTTCCAAAACTGCATTTGATAATCTAATTGTGTTCTTATGTTTGACAATATAATGAGACTCGAGACAAAGTTTATGATAATAGCTTTGTACACGGATTCGGGTTAATTTGTGTGGTTTACAAAAGAAAATGTCGTAGAATTTGTGGAAGTATATAGGTGACATTAACATTTTATGTTGACGTCTTCCTTTTACATGACGTTGTCATTAAATTTCCTTGTTTAAAAATTAAAATCAATGAAAAATAAAGGGCAACCCATAGCCAAATTAAGAAAGAACCCTGATCGATCCTTAATAATTTAGATACAGATCCTACCATGCATAAGTGGTAACTATCTTGCTAGCTCAATTTGGAAAAGAATTTAATGAGAAATAACTTCGACTGAAAAATGCATGAATTGGTTGGTTTGTTATCAAAACACCACTGCATTAGGTCAGATTAGTACATCCCCGATCAGCTGGCATGGACCAGTACGTACACTGCTGCATCTATCTAGCTTCCATACTTGAATGCATTTTTGCTCGACTACGTACGAGTTGTCTAATATAGGGTCATCATTTGGCCCGTGGGGCTCGTGGGTAGGCGGAAGCCCGCAAGCCTGTGGATTAAAAGTCCAACCCGACCCATAAAAAAGCCCGTAAAAACCCGCTTAGGTGGTTAGAAGGCCGGGCTTGGTTTAGAGGTTTAAAACCCGGCTCAACCCGTGAGCCCGGCCCTCTAAGGATCACTAAAGCCCGTCCCATCAAAGTCCGTTAGGCCCGGTCCGTCAAAACCCGTCAATTTTTATATGTATAATATAATTAATTAATTAAGTACATAACTAGTAGTTTTGATTAATAAAATAAAAAGTATAGAAGTAATTATAAGGCCATTAAACACTAAGGTGTCACAAATAATATATGACATAACTCAATAATATAATCCATCTATCCAAATAAAAAGTATAGATTTGATTATAATTGTAAAAGTATTCGTAATAATATACTTATAAACTTATATCTGTGTATATATTATTCTATATTACTATTCAATCATTGTTTAGATTTAGGAGTTCAAAGTTTAGGGTAAGTTAGGGTTTAAGTTTAGGGTTTTGGAGTTTGAGATTTATAGTAAGTTATGAATTAAGAGTATTATGTTAATCAAATGCTTAAACAAATTTAGATTTGGCTAATTTTTTATATATTTCTCAATTCTATATTTGTCCATATAACATTATAACTAGTGGTTTTGATTAATAAAATACAAAGTATAGAAGTAAGGTCACTAAGAGCAAATGCACCCATTGCTTGAGCAATTGCTCAAACAATTCTGCAAACTGCTTGAGCAGTTTGAAATAACCAAACTGCTTGAGCAAGAGCAAAATAGAATGCAGTAGTTCACAAACTGCTTGAGCAGTTACTATTCAGTGACCAAATGAAGTTGTGGCACGTGTCATCTCTGGTTAACAATATGTGTGTTTCAATTTCAGTATGTGTGTTTCAATTTCTGAAAGTGTGTAATAAATATGATGTGTTTCAATTTTAATTGTTAGATTATGTCTTTAATCAGATTTGTATGTCGGTAGCATACGGGGGTCTCGCCGTATTTTTTGAATTTATTAAGAACAAAATATGATTTTTTGAATTTATTTCTTTGAAAAAAATTAATTAATAAATACCTAACCGGCTAACCCTAACAGCCTAACTCTCTCAGTCTCTCTCACACTCACTTTACTCACTTATATAAATACTACCCCTTAACAAGCTAAGACACAGAACAAAACCTAATATGCACCTCTCTCCTTCTCGGCCTCTCCGCCTGTCTCAAACTCTCAAAGACAAACTCTCTCAAACCTTACAGATTCTTCACCGGCTCACCTCACGTCCTCACCTCTCTCAAACCTTACAGATCCTTCACGGCTCACCTCATGTCCTCACCTCTCGATCTCACCGACTCACCCTCATCGATCTATCTCGATCTCACCGGCTCACCAATCTCGATCTCGATCTCCCCAATTTCTCTGGTTCTCTCTCTCACTGAGCTGCTCTGTGTTGTGTGTTGAGAGACAAGTCAGAGAACGTGAGGAATAACAGAGGATCTCACTGAGCTGCTTTTTGTTGTGGTTTGCTTCTATTTCATTTGTTTGCTTCTATTTGGTTTGATTTGCAGAATATATCTCTCTGTCTCACAATATTCTATTTGGTTGACAGGTCCATCACAACTTGGTATTGATTCTGTCCCGATCCAATCTTCTACCACTTCGGCTAATCAGCTTAGTATTGATTCTGTCCCGATCTACTTACTTTTTTGTAGTTATATTTTATTTTAGGAAAACTACATCTGTTAGCATCACATCTGCATGTGTTTACGTCTGTTCTTGAATCCATCTGTGCTCAAATCAATTCCAACCCATATGTGCTCGAATCCAATTTGTTAGCTTGCATCTGTTAGCTTGGATGGTGAGAGGATCTGTTAGCTTACATATGTTAGCTTGCATCTGTTTAGCTTTTGATGCCGAAATCCAATCCAACCCATAAGTCTGTTAGCTTTTGATAGTGAAAAGCTTGCATATGTTTACATTATGAGTATCTAGTTTTTAAAAGCGAGCATCTGTATAAAAGTAAGCATCTGTTTACATTATGACAATCTTATATTAAATGTTAATCATTTCCATACATCATGATGCAGGAGCAATGAAGAAATGATATTCATGCACTAGCACTAAGAAGAGGAAAGGAAAGCTTGCAACTTAAGTATCATATTATGAACCTTTTCTTTTTAGTTTAGAAATGGAACATGCAACTGATGATAATGACAATACTGCATCCTTTAAAAAGTCTAGGTTTACAAGTGATGTATGTGAATATTTTGAAAGAATTGAAGTTAAAAAGGATGGAATTTTGGTACTGAAAAATAAATGTTTGATTTGTAGTGATAAACTTAGAGGTGGTTCTAGTGCTGGTACTAGTCATTTAAAAACACATTTACTCACTCATCAAAAAAATCAGAAAAAATTAAGTGCTGATATTTCTGGAAATTTGAATGCTTTTGCTTATGATAAAAATGTTGCACGTAAAGAAATTGTTGATTATGTTATAAGATCTGAATCGCATTTTACCTTAGTTGAAAAATATGATTTTACTGAAATGATTAATCTAGCATTTTTTTTCCTCAATTTCAAGAAATTTCAGCCTCAACATCCAAAAGAGATGTAGTGGCTTAGTTTAGTAAGAAAAAAGAAAACCTTTTGAGATATTTTGAAAAATTTTCTGGAAAAATTAGTTTGACCAGTAATGTTTGGTCTTTTCGTCAAAAAATGGAATACATGTCACTTAGCGCACATTTTATTGATACTGATTGTGTTTAGAATAAAAGAATAATATACTTTAAGATGATTGAATACCCGCACACAGGAGAGTCACTTGCAAGTCATATATATGAAGAGTTGTTAGCTTGGCATATTCATGATAAATATTTTCTCTTTCTTTAGATAATGCGTCAAATAATGAAGTGGTTGCATGCATTCTTCCGGATTATCTAATGATAGATTCTGTGTCTAAAAAGTTGTTTCATGTTAGTTGTTGTGCACATATTTTGAATTTGATTGTGCAAGATGGTTTATCTATTTTAGGTTCATCTATTGATAAAATTGTGAATGTTGTTCGAAGCATGAATTCTTCGAATAAGAGGCATGAGTTTTGGGTGCGTTGTTGTATTGATTTGCAGTTTTCTAAAAAAAATGTTGATAATAATGTGCCTCATAGATGGAATTCTACTTATGAACTTTTGAAAGTAGCTATAAAGTACAAAGGGCCTTTTGAATAGGTATGCTATAAAATTGAATGAGTCACGATCTTGTAATTTAGATGTCCCATTAGATAAAGATTGGGCAATTGCTACACTAGTTAATGATTTTTTTAGCAATTTTTGCATCCTCAACTAAGATATTTTCTGGTGTATATTACCCTACATCTTGTCATGTTATTAGTTACTTGATGAATATCCATACTTCATTCGTTGCATATTCTAAATTTACTATGTTTCAGAATGCATTGGATGCAATGAAATTGAAATTTGAAAAGTATTGAGGAACTTTTCCATTAGCCTTTGGTTTTCCACGATTATGGATCCTAGATTTAAGTTATATGCTATTGGTGAATGGTTGAAATGTTTGAACATTGATCAGCTTGAGATAGATAGAAAATTGCTAGCTTTAAAAATTGAATTGCATGCTCTTTATGAAACATACAAGGTCAATGTTGTCTCTAGTGTACCTAGCCAACCTCAAGTTTTGAGTTCTCATTCTTTGTCCTTAGTTTCTGGTTCTTTAAAATTGCCTATTGTAGGAGATTTCTCAATACAGTCTTTAAAAAGGGCGAAGACATCAACTTCATATGCTTCTTCTTCTGCTACATCAAATTATTTACAAATATATTTATATTTGCCAACTATTGAGGTTGATGATGATAATCAGTTTAGTGTCTTGGCTTGGTGGAAAATAAATCAACCATTATACCCTATACTCTCTCTTATGGCTAGAGATCTGTTAACAATTCATGCTTCTACTCTAGCTTCAGAGTCATATTTTAGTTTAGGTCGTAGAATTGTATCTGAAAGAAGAGCCAATTTGAGTCTAAATACAATTGAGGCGTTGGTCTGCTGTAAGGATTGGAGTTTAGCAAAATTGAGGATGCAAGAGGCTATGAGCGAGAAAGAGAGAGCTGAAGAAATGAGGCTTATTAGAGCTGCTCGACCAGATTGGATGATTGATAGTGACACTACCAGAAATGGAGACATTACCGGCGACCTCCCGTCGCCGGCCTTGTCTATTTTTTTCGCATTACCGGCGACAAGTCGCCGGAAATCCCCCGCCAGTGTTAACATTGCCGGCGACGGGAAACGGCGTTGCCGGCAATGGCAGCGCCGCCGTGGCTGGAATGTGAGACATTGCCGGCGACTGAGGTCCATGTCGCCGGCAATGTCTGGAAAAATTTTGAAAAAAAATCGCGGTTCTGGATTGGGCCCAATTCCGGAACCTGCATTGAAAGACATAAACCGTACAATCATACAAGTTCAACAGTACACATAAATGTCCAACGTACAGTACAAATAGCAACGACGATACGAAAATTAACTACAACTACAGGTCAGGGTCGAGGAACTTACGGGTCAGGGTCGAAGTAATCCATGTACTCATTTGAATTCCGGTGGCTTCCTTGGTCTTGCTCTGGCGTTGACTGGTGCGGTGGTGGTGATGGATAGCTAGGGAACGGAGGGACCGGGACCGGGGGAGGTGTGGGGAACGGTTGTCCAGTAGTCTGAGCCTCGTACATCGTCCGCATCCATGTGTACATCTGAGCCTGCATCTATGTCTGATGCTGGACCATGTTTTGGTACTCGGCCATCTGCCTCTTTTGCTCCTTCAACTCCCTCTGCGTCCTATGAAGCTCCGCTGCGAGGTTACGACTAGAAGTTGAACTTCTTGACCCGGTAGAGTATTGTGCAGTGGTTTTCAATATTCCTTCGCCCGCCGAGCCCATTCCCCTACAGTAGTAGGTATTATTTCCAGTCCCGCACGCTTTTGCCATGATCTGAGCCGCTATCGGGGGATCAAGCGGATCGATTTGAGAGGCATACTGGGTGACTTCTTCCTCGGAGCAGTCAGGATGGTTCGTCCGAGCTATACTCATGGTCACTTCTGCGGTCGCCTCCTCCACTCTCGCCTAATTGAAAAGCGAAAATGAACAACATATTAACTAACAAAATCTATTAATATCGAAAACGTTTGTATTATTAACACATGGAGAGGCGAAAGACTTACCGCTTCGTCAGGGCACTGCAGATAGAACTTCTGATGAATATACACCAAGAGGTTCACTTCTTGTTGTTGCTGCACCTTAGTCGACCAACCCATGTAGTTGAGTGAACCTGCATGATGGGCCCTGGTGTTTTTTAATCTATTCGCCCGGTTCGTCTTCGAAATCGCCTTGTTTGATAAACATATGGAAAAAAAATTAGTAACTAACTATTTCAATCTGATACGATACATTAGGCTTGTATGATATATTAAGGATGCATACCCGAGCTTTGGGGTGCTCGAAGTGGGCTATCAGCCACAGCCACTCGTACTCCCTAAACCGGAATTCGCTAGGGGTAGAACCTCGGCCTAGCTCCTTGTATACAGTGTAATGGGAAGAAAGCTCGTTCTTCCACTCTTTATACCTATATTAAAACAAGGAAAAAAAGTTAGAGATATTAAAACACTTGATAAACAAAAATCTAACTCGATATATATTCAAATAAGTCGAAGCACATCACCTCATATGTAGTTGACGCTCTACCCACGTGTGAATAAGAACTTCATCAACGTCAAACCACACATGTAATATGAATATATAAAAGGTAAAATTATATATTTAAGTGGACTTAATTAATAAATGTAAAATTTACGTAATGAAAATACGATTTTACTCACACTGAGTGCATTATGCACTTGCATCTTCACGTAAATAGGCACAGATTCCCAATCTGGCCAAAGCATTGGGACTTTGTCCCGCACGATCGCACCGGCCATGTTGACATATTTGCGCGTGGTGTCGAATGCCTCGATCACCTCGCCATCCTCATTGGCCCTTATGGGCGTTTTCCTTCCGCCGGTGGCCTGCTCAAGTTTCTTCCCGGTGCAGGTGCCTCTAGCCCCTTTCCGTTTTCCAGTCACATTAACGAAATTGCCTAATAATACAATGTCAACAAATTGATATCATTAATTGAACCTATCGCAAGTCTTAAGTAATAATTAAGTAATCAATCTGATGTTAAATAAAATTTACCTGCATCGTCCGTTTGTTGGTTGGTGCACCTCACACTCCAAAGATACACGGGGTCGAACGGGAGGAAGTTATACGCTTCCTCCACGGTCAGGAACTCCGGCCGTCCTTCAACATAAACAGGCATCCCCCTATCATCGAATTCAGGGATGACAGGAATCTCGTCGGATAGGAAGAGACCGGACGGCGGAGATAGACGAGGCCTGGACGATGAGGCGCTAGCACCACCATGTGCCTCAGATGATTCCCGTGAAACGGGAGTAGGCACCATCCGAATATGGGGCATTCGAATTGAGGGAGTTTCTGATGCCCCCGTTGACTGTCGCTCGTCTGAGGCTCTGCCACCGGAGGGACGTCTGCTGATTGAGCATCTAGAGACTGAGGCTTGAGCCTCGACTTCCGGTTCCACGGCTCTTGATCGTGCAGCTTCCTTCTCAGCTCGCGCCTCTAGCAAGGCTCTCGTGCGAGCAGTCATCATTGGCCCACTGGGCGTGTTGCTAACTGCGGGCGAGGAGGAAGCTTGACTACTGTTCCCTCCACTATTTCGGGAACCTTTTCGAAGCCAATTAGCCGCAAAACGTTCTGGACACCGTAATAGTCATGGATTCGGTTCAATAACAAATCGGAACCGGGACGGTTTGGAACCGGAACCGTTAGAAGCCGGAACTGTTTGTAACCGGAACTGTTTGTAACCGAAACCGTTTGTAACATAACGGGAAAGGTTACAAACAGTTCTGGTTCCAAACGGTTCCGGTTCCAAACCGTTTCAGTTCTATAACAAATCGGAACTGGAACGGTTTGGAACCGGAACCGTTAGAAGCTGGAACTGTTTGTAACCGGAAACGTTTGTAACATAACGGTTCCGGTTACAAACAGTTCCGGTTCCAAAGGGTTCCGGTTCCGCGCGGTTCCGGTTTAAAACCGTTCCGATCCCGATTTCCACCTTCATTTATACGATTAATTAACAACTATATCACCTAAATTAACATATATACATTTTCGATGTATATATATATACATCATGCATCTTAATTTAATTTAATTTTCACATATTCATCCAAATCACAAACCCTAATTAATTTTCCACATTTTTCACACATATATATCATGCATCTTAATTAGGTTTAATTTCCACATATATATATACATCACATATTCATCCAAACCACATATATACATAATTTTCACATATATATACATCACTTAATTTTCACATACCTAAATATATATATACATCACATATATTTCCATTGCATATAAATTTAGAACTTATCACCCTAATTTCCAACTTAGCACCCTAATTAATTTACACATACACATACACATACACATACACATACACATACACATACACATACACATACACATACACATACACATACACATACACATACACATACACATACACAAAAATAATTAAAAATTGAGAGAGAGAGAGAGAGGGAGAGAGAGAGGATCGGACCTGCCATGGATTTCCACCTACAATGCTTTGCCGACTACAATGGTGAGGGGAGGAGGAGATTTTCGGAGGAGGAGAGGAGAGGGGATCGGTGGAGAGGAGGAGAGGGAGAGGAGGAGTAAAGGATAAGGAGGAGGAGTGGGAGAGGAGGAGGAGGAGGTGAGCTACTTTGAACTCACCGGACCGATTTCGGAGGAGGAGAGGGAGAGGAGAGGGAGAGGAGGAGGAGAAATGAAAGGCTCGGGCTCGACTGGGTTTCTAACCATAAAACATTGCCAGCGAGTTTCTTATAACTCGTTGGTAATGTCATTACCAACGTCGTTGGTAATGTCATTACCAACGAGTTGCTTATAACTCGTTGGTAATGTCATTATTTCCCGAAGAATATCCGACAACATTTTCCGTCTACGATTTCCGGCTACATTTTCCGACTACAATTTCGATTATCAATTTCCGTATACGTACGATTAACAACTACATTTTCCGACTACAATTTCGATTATCAATTTCCGTATACGTACGATTAACGACTACAATTTCCGTCTACGATATCCGGCTACGTACATTTTCCGACTACAATTTCCATTATCAATTTCCGTGTACGATTAACGACTACAATTTTCGTCTACGATTTCCGGCTACATTTTCCGACTACAATTTCGATTATCAATTTCCGTCTACGTACGATTAACGACTACAATTTCCGTCTACACTTTCGACCACATTTTCCGACTACATCATATTTTCGACAACAATTTCCGACTACATCATTAACGTACTAAGGATGATAATCGTAATCATCGTCATCACTTGAGTCTGACTCGGTTTCATAGGTAACCTCTGGCAATATGTGCCTCTCCTCGTCATCTGAATCAGCGTCAACTTCATATGGATTAACATCGAGAAGTTCTGCTCCAGTAATTCGAACCACACTCCCAGATCTCACATTATTAAGGCGAATCGTAGATGATTCCGGAATGTCAAAAGCGTTCGGCTCTTGGTATGCAGTAACTTCCTCATCATCTGCGGTATCACCAAGTGTGGCAGCACTGTATATGTTTCTATGAGCAACATGGTTAACCACCTTCCACGGGACTTTGTTAAGAAGATCGTCCAGGTAAAACACTTGTTTTACTGATGAGGCAAGAACGAAAGGGTCTTCTTCATACCAGGTAGTAGCAGTATTCACCGAAAATGTTCCGTGCTGATCGGTCCTTGTGTTCTCCGGGCTAGTATCAAACCATCTACACTTGAACAAGTGCACTTTCATGCGGTTCCCATAAATTAGTTCAACAACTGAATGAAGGACACCGTAATAGTCAACGCCATCCTGCCCACCATGGACCATCACCCCACAATTCTGTGTTTTCAGTCGGTCGTCTCTATTTTCACATATAAATTTCACGCCATTGACCTGACACATCGAGTAAACTTTTGAAGCTATCGGTTTCATCGCAAGGACCCTCAATTCGTTTGACCACTCTGGGTAACCATCATCTGCTACATGGTTCATCTGAAAACGATAAGAAACCACACAAGACATTATGAACATAGAAACCAAAAAACCACGTACGTACACACATGCTATATAAGGAAAATGGCAATAAAAAAAAGACATATACACATATACCCTTACCCATGGACCAAAGTAGTTTGCAAACGTCCTGTTGTGGTAATCAACATTTCCGGCAATAGCAGGGCAGTGAAGATGATAGTTTTTTCAATATTGTACTTCTTCACAGTTAATCAGTACCGACCAGTGGGCAATGACTACCTCATTTTCATCCAACTTGTACGACTTTGGCAAGCTTCCCTGTACTACAACGTCATTGGAGATGATAGAAAGGTTGAACTGAGGTTCATCTATCGACATCTGTTGTTGGGGGTCCTCAAGCGCTCCCAAATACACTTTGGTGTACGTGACACACTCGTGCGCAACATATGCTTCAGCGATACACCCTTCAGGTGCATATTTATTCTTCACATAGTCCTTGTAGGCTCCCAATTGTCTACAAGTTAACAAGTGCATGTTAAAAGGGGTAAAACTAAGACTTTACATATAAAAACAGAGGCAAACCAAATGTACCTTTCCATGGGATACATCCAAGTGTAGTGTATGGGACCGGTAAGCAACAATTGTTCGGGAAGATGGATCGTGAGGTGAGGCATGATGTCGAAAAAATTTGGCGGAAATATCCTCTCAAGCTTGCACATGATAAAAATGATGTCATCTTGCATCTCCCTGAGATCTGATTTTTTAACTTCCCTGGTGCATAACTTCTGAAAGAATCTTGACAAGGCCACCAATGGCTCCACCACCTCCTTGGGCAGGTACCCTCGAATGAAAATAGGGAAAAGGCGTTGAAGCAATACATGGCAGTCATGACTCTTTAATCCGTACATCTTATTGTCCCGGTAGTTAACACACCTGCTTATATTTCCTGCATAGCCATAAGGATACCTGCATGTGTGTATATATATATATATATATATATATATATAGCCATAGGCAACAATTATATTTATCGCATATCACCATAATCCGGTAAAAATTAAAGGCAAACCAATTTTTGTACTGCATAGTCATATATAAGAATATTTACCTGACATTACTCAGCCACCGAAAAATTTCATGCTTATGCTTCGGCTTGACGGTATAAGGAGCTTGCGGCATTTTTCTCTTACCATCTCATAACCACAAATGTTTCCGCAGTCCCATAGCTTTCAGATCAATACGTGCCTTAGGGATGTCTTTTGTTTTCCCCTCCAAGTTAAGAACTGTGCCCACCACACTTTCACACACATTCTTCTCTATGTGCATGACATCTAGGTAATGTCTGATAAGCAACCTGGGCCAGTAGGGGAGTTCCCAGAATATGCTCTTGTGTGTCCAAAACTTATACCTTTCGGGCTTGTCTGGAATTGACGCCACTATGTCAGGATGATTGCTCAGCTGGCCAAAATCATATTCATTCAACACTTCCAAAATTTCTTCCCCTGTCCATCGCCTGGGTGCCACACCTGTTTCCACAGTCCCATCAAACGCGTCTGGATCCTGCCTAAATAGGTGATCATATGGAAGCCAGCAACGGTGACGCATCTGAACAATTTTACTGCAATGAGGACTGCAACAATCAACCGTCATGCACTCTGAACAAGCCCTGTAACCCCTGGTAACGTTGCCCGACAACATACCGAGAGCAGGAAAATCCCTGATGGTGCCACCAAGCATGGCATGCATCTGGAACATCTCCTTTTTGAACCTATCGTAAGTGGGGTGGCCACACTCACTCAGGTACTTAAGCTCCTCAATCAAAGGCCTCAAATACACATCGAGACACTTTCCTGGATAACCCGGGCCCGGAATTAACAGAGTGAGCATATTGTATTCCTTCTTCATGCACATCCATGGTGGAAGGTTGTACGGTACCAAAATAACTGGCCATATACTGTATTGAAGACTCATGTTGCCAAAAGGGTTGAATCCGTCAGATGAGAGCCCTAGCCAAACATTTCGGACCTCTGCTGTAAAATGATCAAACTCCCTGACCATGTGCTTCCAAGCCTCTCCGTCGGAAGGGTGTATAAGGGTGTCATCGTCAGGCAAGTTCCTCTCAGCCCACCATCTCATTGCCTCGGCCGTGAAAGCACAAATGAACAACCGCTCCAGCCTATCAATAAGCGGGAAATATCGAAGTATCTTCACAGCTTTCTTGTTGCCTGCAGGAGTCAACTTATACCTTTCTGTAAAACATACCGGGCAGGCTTCAAGGTCTTCGAGATCTTTTCCCCAGAAGAGAATACAATCATATCTGCATGCATGGATTTTGATGTAGGAAAGCCCAAGATCTTTCAGGATATGTCGCACCTTATGATGAGTGGTAGGAAGACGATGACCGGGTGGCAGTAGCGAAGCAGTCCACTTCAACCAAGAATCAACAGCTTTGACAGACATTTTGTTCTCCATTTTGAGCTGCATCACTCCCATCACACTTTCAAGAACAGTCTTACTACAACCGTCGTACAACGGAGTCTGTTGCAATGCAATCAGGTTGTTGTACTTGTCCATACCGCTTGTGTTGACATGAGCTCCAAGTAATGGTTCGACTGGCTCGATATGGGGGAAACCCTCAACGACGGGAGGGACATTTGGTGCTTCATCAGCAAATACACCGCTCTCATGAGGAAACATATCATTGATTAACATCGATGTTGGATTATAGGATGAACTGCCCCTCTCAGCAAAATCTCCATGATCATAGCGTGGACTGGCCCTCTCACCAAATTGTCCATGATCATGTGGACCCGCTACCGATGTTTCACCGTGATAAATCCAACAAGTGTACTTATCCCAAAACCCGTATTTACTCAGGTGCCTCTGGACTTTATCAATGGGAAATCGAAATCGATCGCTGAAACACTTACATTCTTTACACGGGCAATAATGAAGTGTAGTGTCTCCACAATTAGCCTTCACAAAATCCACAAAACTCCTAATTCCCTCGTGATATCTGACATCCCATCTTTCGAGGCTCATCCAACTCTTGTCCATCCTGAAAATTCTAACAATTTTACGTATTAATTATATATATACACACATTCACTACTAATAATCGACGTGATATCTCAATTCAACTCTAATTAAATCAACACATGCATGCATATATATATATCGATCTAATCTCTGAATTCGATTCAGTACTCGATGATAGTATTCTCCTTTTTTCAATTCAAAACGTATTTGACTGGGTAGGAGGCTCTGTTAAGCCTGGCTCCGATAACAATACGATAATACCAGTCATTGATTCAGACACAAGATTAACTACAAGCTGTTTTCTCGTTTCGGTGACCGTACATCAACAACATTTCATATATATCTCACGAATTGGATTTGATCAACACACACACATATATATATACCACATATACGTATATATACACCTACCTATATATATAGCTTCCCGAGTGATCGAGTTTTCGACGCGCACCTTAATTTTGACAATATACCGAATGATCGATTTCAGAGCGTACGTTTTCCTTCTTTCGATTTCTCTGGATTTTTTTCGATCAAAATGATTGAATGATCAAGCTGCCGCATCCGGCATCTAATATAAGACACATTGCCGGCGACGGAGTAAGTCACCGGAAATGAAGACATTACCGGCGACTTTACGCCGGAATCTAGCCGGTAATGTTCCAAAACATTACCGGCGACTCCAACCGTCGCCGGCAATGTCTAGCCACACATTTCGGGCGAAATTCCGGCCAGAAAATCACCGGAAATATTCGGCTTGACATTGCCGGCGACGGTTGGAGTCGCCGGTAATATTTTGGAACATTACCGTCGAGATTCCGGCGACTTTTCCGGTCGCCGGCCTTGTTGACCGGAATCTCGCCGGTAATGTTTCATTTTCTTGTAGTGTGAGGCTAAAGATGAATGCACTTTTGAGGATATGGGAGAGGTATGTTGATGCATTCTGTTAAATTTTTTGGTTTTTAAATTTTGTTGTGTAGGTTATTAACATTTTTTGTATAATGTGTGGGCCATATTTCCTCAAGTCTCTCAACATCCTCAAGAGAGGACTCCGGTAGAAGTTCCATCCAAAGTTTTCTCATCAACTAATCTTCCTTATTCATACTGATGTAATTCTGGGTTTATAGAATTCTGGATTTATAAGATGTAATTTTGGACTTTGAACTATGGACTTTTAAAGCATTCTAGATTTGGATTTATAGAATTCTGGGATTTGGATTTATAGCATTCTGGATTTGGATTTATAGCATTTTGTATTTGGAATTTAAGCATTCTATAGATTTGAATTTTTAGCATTCTGGATTTTTGCATCCAATATTTGAAGATGCATTATGGATTTGTAAATCTGATATTCTGATTTGAAGATGCAATTTAGATGTAAAGATGCACTTTGGATTTGGATTTGCAATGTTTTTAAACTCTTAATTCTAGTCATTTAAATAGGCCCGGCCCATTAAAGTCTAAGAGGCCCGGCCCGTAGAAGCCCGTAGAAACCCGTGAAGCCCGCTGAATGGGCCAGGCCTGGATCTTAATATAAAAGGCCAATTCCAGCCCGGCCCACCCCACAAACCTTGAAACACTGTTGAAGCTCGGCTCGGCTTGGCCCGTGCCAGCACTACCTGGGCTAGGCCGGGCCGGGCCAGTTAATGACCCCTAGTCTAATATTAATAAGATAGGAAGAAGGAAAAATAGCGCATACTACCTCTTAATTAAGCTTTCGAGCTATGAAAAAAAAAAGAACCAAACTTTAAAGTGTGAGAACAAAAACCCTAAACTCCCTATCTTCTTCGCGCCGCACGCCGCACGACAAGATCAACACCGTCGTTCGTCGTTGTGTTGCGTAGCCGAGGTAGGAGAGCCAAATCCATTTTACTCCACCTAAGTGGAGACGACAACCCTTCCTTGTTTCTTCCTCGGTCCAGGGTCGAGTCTTCTCACGCCGCATCGACTCGACTTCGCCCTTTCGTCAAGTTGAGTTCTTCTCGGCCTCGAGTCGAGCCTCATCTCTAAAGCCTCATCCTTTCATCGCAACCATCACACATAGCTTCTCTCATCTTCTTCCTATTTCCAGAACGAATGGTTGCTTTATACTACATTCTTCCTGGATTTTCCTTTATCCTCTCTATTTTGGTTCTTAGCTATCGGCATCTGGTGGATAGGCGGCAAAGCTTGTATCGAGATTCTGTTGGGTCCTTCATGGATGGAGTTCTCCCCTTTGGGGCCATGCCGATACACTGCTGTGACCTTGGCGGCAGTTCCTATGACTACATCTTTAATCGTAAGGAGAGGCTTCTGGGCATCTATTTTATATTTCAGAGTTGGATGAGACAATTCGTCCAAAGTGGCTACCCTCATGGTAAGGGATATTTAGCAACCCCCTGTGAGATTGTCAGTGCTTGGATGGGAGCGGATGCAGTTGGAGGAGTGCTAGACTCACTAAGAGCTCCATTATCAACATGAGCAATCATGGCCATCCCAAAAACCAACGTACCAGCAGTGACTTAGTATTTGACTACATTGACGTCTCCAACGATTGTCTAGTTTCAACGCTAGTTTGGTGTCATTTATTTAATTTCTATGTAATGTTATTATTTTTGGTTTGTCTTAGTGTTAATCCCAGTTGTACTTGATTTCCCTGTAATGAATTATTTTACTTATAAAAAAATATAAGATAAGAAGAAATGCAATTGATCGAAGAAATTACAATGCATGATAATATAGTCAAAATTCGTACACGTACACGATCACTATGATAGAGGACCATGCTACTGAATTAACTACCAGAATAAGGTGCAATTGCGATAATTATCATATGATGTCTTGTTATTATTGAGATACTTTATGTTCGTGAGCTCATATTAATATGTACATATGATTCTGTATTATGTCTTTCTATATGCATTAAGCATTCTTATTAATTAATCAGGACTTGAGAGTTGCGACACCGCTTCTCTTCGAGATGCAGACAATTAAATTAAGCTGTACGTACGTTAAGGGTCCTCTTAATTACTCCTATAGTCCTATAGCAGCTAGGTAAAGCATCAAATCTAGCTAGGTACCTGTAGTTTTACTCTACTCTCGATCATTCGTCTCCTTAATTTGGAGACCCTAATTAAGCTCTCTGAAAGACTGGTATAAATTAATTAGTGTGATTAAAATTGTAAAATCATAACAGAGAGGTAAATATAGCAAGTAATTAACGTCAAATTACGGGAGGAAAAAAAACTCGTACTGTACGCTATGTGACTAAATGCATGATATACAGTACGTCGACATACAACATAGCTAGTTTATGCACAAACATGTTGTATTGTTTTAATGACCATATAGGTCATTATAAAACTCATGATGATACATTATGCTTGAACTAATTGTTTGCTATATATACTAACACAATCAGATATATATATATATATATATAGCTGTGTCGTTGGATTAGAATGCATGGCTGGTCCCGATCTGATCCACCAGTATGTGCTTCAAGATCTACCTTTGGTCATATAATTTGCTCGCTTTTTGTAAATCATAATTTGCTATTTGTGGCACTTCAGTGCATTTTAATGTGCTCGAGTCCCATGCATGCTTAGTTTGTAGGACAAATTCCTGAATTGTTACCCCTCTAAACTTTTCTTTTCTCTGAACATCATGTTGCTCCCACTACTTTTAAATTCAAAAATTTACCTCTTCATTTTTTACTTTTTAATCTGCCGTGTCCATCTCCCCATTTAACATTCATTCAGAATGTTAAGTGATGACATGGAATTTGCGATGTCACAATGTGGAACCCATATCACACTTAAAAAATCTAAATTACTTTCACTTGTATTTCTCCCAAAATCAAGCCAGCTTGATTAATGAAAGAAAAAACACCCATTTTTTACTAAAATCTGGACATCAATTAGCAGAAAACTTCATAATCCTTGTAATAAAGTACATAGTACAGTAATCATAAATTACACAAATTACATAAAGTGCTCAAGTAATACAATAATCAATTGCAGTTTTGAATACCTTAACGGTCACCATTTTGGCTGAAAATTTACAGGCTTGATCTACACATTAAGACCTAAGATCTGAACGGTGGAGATGGTAAAATATGATCGAAAAGTTGGTGTAATACCCTATACCTGAAAATGACCCAAAAAAGGTATACCTGAGTGGAAGGGTGTTGTATATCATATATCAAACAAGTTCATTTATTTGCATAGTGTTCCAGAAGAAATATTCCTAATACCTCTGTGTGTGTGTCTTGTCCTAATTACAATAAAAATAGATATTCTCTCAATCTTGATTTATAGGGATATTAATTGTAATATATTGTAATGCATATATTTAAAGTCATCTGTTAATGAATAAAATACGGTTCAGTCTATATCTTCTGTGTATCTATTTTCTCCTTCAACACATTATCAGCAGTTCTTGTGTTGATAGTCATCACCACCAAAGAAAACTACCCTAACCCGAAAAGACTTAAACCTTCATCACCACCGGAATCCACCACCAACCATCATCACCGTCACCATCGTCAGAAGCTCTCCACCGTCCTCGAAATTTGCGGTCATTCCTTGTTTCAAATTTTTTACAAGTTTTCATACCGAGCATAACACCCTAGCTAGAGGTAAATTTTCTAACTTCCTTCAATTTAGAAATTAGGTTGCAAACCTTAATTATCACAACATCCTAAATCTAGATCTAAATTTAGGTTTATTAATACCTTGATTTACTTTTTATGCCCTAGTTCCTATGGATTAATACATGTTGATAAAAAGTTATTATTAGTGACGGTACTTTGAGAGTCACGATTATTAGTGAATGTCATAAGTAATTGTAATTTCACTTTGAAAAAAAAAAGAAAAAAGAAGTTGATATTTGTGACTAATTGAGAGTCATGGTTTCTGGGAGTGGTATGAAGTCACCATTTTTGCATCGATTTTTGTGACCATACATCATTGATCATGATTCTTATTCCCTAAATTTGATATTAGTGATCGTAGTTTTTTCGATCGATACTAATTACATCTATTGTCTATCTTGTAGATAACTTCAACTAAGCCGGTAAGGCCTGAGTTCGGTATCCTTGATCCTCAAGGAGAAAAATATCATCATTGGGTATTAGATATTGAGAATACTATTCTTGGTAAAAATCTTATTGATACTATCCAACCACCACCACCACCTAGTGAAAACATTGAGCTACCAACTTCAGTTCACAAAGCTCAAATCTTCATATTTTTTAGGAGGCATATACATCCAGTTCTAAAAAAATAGTACTTGCTAAAGAATGACCCCGCAAATTTGTAGGCGAATTTAAAATAACAGTTCAATAATGTGCATGATGCACAACTTCCAAAACTGCTAGAAAGATGAGATTCATGTGACGACCCGGATCAGAATCAGCAGTATGATCAGCTTGATCGATGAGCTTGCACGTAGTCGCAGAGTTGCGACAGTTGTTTTAATCGCCGAAACTTGTTAACGACTTAATTATTGGCCGAGAATTGGAGCTGGGTCTCTTCTCGAGAGTTGTTCTACGTGTGATTTTGAGTTTGTGGGCGGTTCCGGATCGTTATTTGGACGACCAAGGAATTAATTATGAATATTTGAAGTTTCGACGGAAACGGATTTAAATGGCAGGTTTGTTAGCGACTAAATTACCGGACGAGAATTTGGTTTTGGTTTCTTCACGGAAGTTGTTCAGAATTTAATTTCAAGCTGGTGGGAACTTCCGGAGCATGATTTTGAGTTACGAAGATTTAGTTGTGATTATTTCCGATTGTGGATTGTTAGTCGATTAAGTATGGGCTTGGTTGAATGGTTGATTTTTTATCCGATTGGCAGATGTGTTTGACTTTGGGTGATTAGTGAAGAATATGTCGAGACGAGTTTGTGGCCGCGAGAATTATCGGAATCGGAGTTACAACGTGAAAGTTACGCGTGTTTAAAGTTCGTCGAAATGGATAATTACGAAGTTTCCTAATCGGGAAAGCTATAAATAGTAACTTGCCATAAAGGGAAAGTCAAAACAGGAAATAAATGTGTTTGACCGAGTTGACTCGGTCAACTCGGTGGAGAGAGAGTTCGACGGTGCTCCACGGCGGTGATGTCGCCGTCCGGCCACCTTAGGCCACGGGGTTGGTGCCGTTCCCTTCGCCTTGGCATCCCGAGCTCATCTCCGGCATCCCTCCACGGCGTAGCTCGCCGGAGGGGAAGGATTTTCCGACTTGAAAATGAAGGAAACTTGGTGAAATCGGGTTACTTGATTTTGGCCGAATTGAACTTCAAGATGTAGTGGGCTTTGAAGCTCTCCTCTCAAGGATTCTAACCATGTAAGTATGAAGCTTTAATTCGATTTGTGGAAGGAGAATTTTGGAATTGAAATTTGTGGAACAATTCGGTTTTTCGTGAAATTGGATGAGTTAGAGTTTGAATTGGACTTTGTTGCAGTTATGAAAGTTACTCAGTGGGTGATTTTGAGTGGAATAGAGGTATCTCCGCCGTGAAATTCTCCGGTCGGCGGCGGCGCCGCCGTGGACGGCGGTCAACGGTCAACGGTGGTCAAAGTTTGACTTTTTGGGATTTTTGACGAGTTGCATGTCATTTCACTTGAAATCGCGCCCCGATCGCAGTGGGGAGGTTCGTTTTTCGAATTGAGCGTCCGAAAGTTAAGCGAGGTATTGAGGTGTTATATATGGATTTTTGACGATTCGTCGTGATCGGATTATGTGTTTCCGAGAACGGTGGTTTCTCATGATTTGATTTGTATTGTCGGATTATGACTTTGAATAATGGACTTCGTGAATATTCAGGGGTTCGTGATCGTTTGTTTGGCGAGGGACTTTCCGCCGGATCACGGGTTAACGCGATACGCGTTACGCTAGTTTGTGAGTGGACAAGTTTATATTTTCACTGTTGATTTGCGAGTTCGTGGATTTATGATTTTTCGTATTTTAATTATACGATGTTGTGATATGTGTTATTTTCGGAGGTATTGTTATATATTTATTTGTGATGGCATTCATTACATCGATGTACCAGAGTTGAGAGATTCCTCTGGACCAGAGTTGAGAGATTCCTCTGGGCGGGGTTGAGTGGTCCCCTGCATGCCGCCAGGGTTGAGTGGTCCCCTGGCTTATCACTGTCAGGTTTGAGCGATTCACCTGACGTCGGGTTTGAGAGGTCGCCCGACAACCTCCGTATATATATATGTGATGTGTTGTTTTCCGAACTCGCACTGTTTTATATTGAGTATGTATATAAACTGGTGAAAGGCATATGTTTATTTTCGTCCACTCACTCTAACGTTTTTTTTTGCCTTTCCCCTGGGCTTTTCGGTTTCCGTGCCCAGTTTGCAGTTCGGACTCTGGTGTCGCACGTCGTGGTCGGAGGCATAGTGCTCGAGCTACCTTGTTTCGTCCAGTAGGTTTATTGTTCTACCTACTGTTGTATACGTATATGATTATGTATTAGAGGTCGCTCTGAGTTTTCTGTTGAATATGTTATACGATTTACACCGGATTTCAGTAAAGTACTATTATATGTATTATGTTACTTTACTGTTGATATATTGAGAAATCCGGATGGGATTGGTGCCCACGGTTTGCTTTTGTGGCATAGGATGAAGTGTATTTTCCGCGTGCAGGTAATGGTAATTCCACGTTAGTAGCGAAACTCTGCCAAAATTTCTACGTTTTTTGTTGGTTCGTGTTTTCGAGGGGGTTCGATTCCGGTTTAGGCAACTAAATCGGGGTTGGGTCCTTTCAATTCAATCCGGTTATTGGATTACCCAAACATTAATGATTTTAATCAAGTTATGTTGGAGTTTCAATCTGAGTGGGCAATTTATGGCGTGGAAAAGACCGATCAGACTATGATTGAGAAGTCTTTAGGCACATTCCCTACTTTCATGGATACACTCACCCATCAATACCAAATGGATTATAAGCAAGGAAGAATAAGATCATTTGGTGATCTCATGAATATTTTGGCCAAGAAAGAGAGATATCGTGAGATACTTCTCAACAACAATACTAGGCCAGCTGATACTAAGAAAATTCATGAGACTTATAACACTGGTGAGAAGGCATGTGAGGATAAGAAGAACGGTCCCTCTAAGCCTTACAACACCCATAGTGGGAGAGGAGAATAGGGAAGAGGTCGTGGTAGAAGAAGACAAAGTTGGAATCAGACTTGGACTCGCCAAGACAATAGCCAAGGCCACTCCAACAAGAATCACTCCAATTTTGGTCCTAGGAATGATGAAAATTCTTCTCGTTCTACTCATTCTGGCTTGTCACCTTGCTATAGGTGTGGTTATACCAAGCACATGTACAAACAATGTCATGTACCAGAGGATATCAAGAATGTCTACAAGAAGTGCAAGAAGTAATAGGCACATGAGACAAACTTTACTAAAGATGAAAGATTGTGGTGAAGCCAATCTTATTGTAACAAATAACACATTGAATAGTCTATGCATTAGGCTCATACTTCTGCTATGTAATCAAGTTTAGTTATGTTTTTGGCTTCGTTTTGAGTCATGGTTTGAGACTTTTTACTCTATATTTTTTTAATAAGACAATCTTTGATGTAAGTTTTTGTGTTAGCGTACTAATAAAATTTCTTCTTTTTTTCGGTATTTGAAAGTGTTAAGAATGGTTATTTAACTTCATAATGTATGAATGGTTTGACATATACAATATTCTGTGGCAGTATGACACCAAAATACCATAAAAACGAGATAAAAAAAAAGGATGGTTTGATCCAGGAAATTTTTGACCCGTCCAAATTTTTCCTAGTTCCCTTTCGACCCGTCGAAAGAGGGTCCTCCTGTTATCAAAAGTGCACCTTCAACCCCGGAAAATTGGTGGTCTTACAACCAATACCTACTTCTGCGCCTAATAATCTACATCAGATGTGGTTTTACATTGGTTTTGTCATGTCATGAAATGCAATCTACAAAGATCATTTCGACTGGTCAGATGTTGTTGTACATCGTGTATTGGATGTTGCTACGATAAGCACTCTAATTGAACTATGCTAAGTTTAGAAAATATTTGTGCCAACGTTTTCAATTCGAACAATATTGTGAGAATGGAAGACTTTTGTATGCAATCTCCATAAAATGCAGCCAACGACACAATCTAAAGAGTTTAATAAGGATTTGTAAGAGTTTATATTTTACTACGGTACGGATTATTTAATCCAATGCATTCATTCATACTTTTGTATGTGACTCTGCCTCATATAAAACTTTTGCATTACGATGATCAAAATATTGAGAAATTTGCATGGTCATCTGTCTTTAAGAGCAAAGAAGCATGTGGGAATACCTATAATCATCGATTTAAATGAGGAAACTCTGATTACTCCACTCGGACTAGGCTCGGTCTCCAAGACGAGCGCAGCATAATCCTATGCATTTTCCCCATCGGGTGTTTATATGGCAAAATCCAAGGCATATTGCTTGGTTTAGAAAGCTTGTTCATTGTCTGTAATACTATCTATAGGCATGACCTTTTTTTTCTGTAGACACAACTTCCATTCTATTACAAATTCCAAGGATTTATCTGTGGATCAATCAAACCAGTATGCGGACAGTTAATATATGGTTTTGACTGCATCGACACGTTGGTCACACGTCACTTTGCTATCCATATGGCATGCTGTATTTTTAAAACTCCTAGCATAGATTATTAAGTTTCGAGCTCACACCTGGACAATCCAATTAGGTTTATTAGATTGAATAATGCAAAAAAGTTTATATCAAAATATTTTGCTGATTACTGCATATCAATTAGGATTGAGTTGAACATCTCGGTTCCCCATGTTCATTCACAGAACAGCCTTGCAGAGGCACGAATCAAGCGGTTACATCTTGTGGCCAGCACAATGGTAATGCATACTAATTTACTGATATCTGGTTAGGGATATGCAGTATTACATGCAGCTATACTTATTCGCTTGAGACTCGTAACTCGCCAACTATTCAATGCGTACTAGTTCGTAATAGGATATGAGTTTGATATCTCACATCTACACATCTATAGTTGAGCGGTACATGTGCTTACTATGCTTCGACTGCATGTAAAAATGGGTCATCAACGACAATTAGACATTTATGTTGGTTTTGATATTCCAACGATTGTGAGCTATTTAGAACATTTGATAGAAGATCTCTTTACTGCTAGTTTTGCAGTAAGTGACTTTGATAATACATACTTTTCACCGTTAGAGAGAGATAGCAATGGTTCCATTCTTGTTAAACGTCGAAAATTGATGTTGTATATCCACACTATGTCTCATCTGTAGAAAAAAAAATAGTGATATTAAACAAAATAAATTCCAAAAATACTAATGATTTAATTAGTAAAATATAAATGAAAGAATGAAGTACAAATTCAGGGAAAAAGATTAACTAAGTTGAGTCCCGTGTATCACACGCTCTACTTAAGAATTTTATGCTGCCCACAGACTTGTATGACATTGTTCTCTCAGGATAAAACAACTTGAAAGTTTTTGTACCGCAGAACAAGAATTTCTCGTCGAACTGAGAAGTACCTTACTCTATCACCTGATTTGTTTGGGAGAGAAGAGATCGATATCAGAATAAAATAGATGCTTGCTTTCTGATAGGATGAAGAATGAGGAGGAGAATGCCTTTATTTATACATGTTGGGATGGAGTGGATCATCATTGTCGGTCACTCAAAGGTTTTAGGTTACACAAAATTAACCAGCCAACATAAATTCGGTCATTACTTTGTAACCAAATAATAAGTTGAAAGACCAAAATGTATGTAACTATTGGAATGTGGAAAGCCAAAAGTCACGTCAGTTTTCATGAGTGCAAAAGGAAACTTGTGCAACTTGGGCCCAAAGCGCACACATGTCAATCTTAATTTGCAAGCCCAATTAAACCAAGATTCACACCCTTCCCTGAGCGTGCATGAGAGAAAGTCTCTCTTACTTGATCACTCAAAGCAGAGTATAGTGCAATCATATTTAAGGACTTTCACATTCCAAGTTTTTCCCATGTGGGATAAACTTTATTCTTTTTGTTTCTAGTGACCAACTTTGGGTGATAATTTCTCATTCACCTCGTAACCAATTTAAATAAGTGAGTACATAATCTTTATGTACTCTTGTAGGAGAACACAAACTCATGTTTCTCTTCTAGTAATTTTAAGTGTGTCTCACTTAATTATTTTGTTTAAATTGTCTTACTAAATTGGTGGAAAACCACCATTTTTTCAACAATTCCCTACATGAATAAAGATTGGAAACCAAAGACTCGATAGACGTGGTGATAGATTTTGTGGTTGAAAACCTGCATAGGATAAGTACGGGTTAACCCTTTGAACTTTTCCTTGTGAAAGAATGCATACTTTATTAAGTAAATAGCAGATGCGATGTCTTTAAACTATTCGCTATTTGTGTAAACGATAACATACTTCACACATGTATCTTCTTGATAATTTTAGTTCTCACTATTGTGTCCGTTTGGTCCTGGACACGCGCCTGGTTCTGTAAGAGCTTAACATAAATTGCACTATGAATAATTCCTTTAAAAGCGGCCCAACTTCCCTCTTACAAAGGTGATTTCTTAATTAAGAGTAACGCGCATTAATCCGCTCGGATTTCTGACGCATAAGAATCATTAAAAGTTTTAAGTTTAACCTCATTCCTTACGAGCATCACTGTTTTCATCATAGGAATAGACTTGGGGAAAATCTCCACAATCATCTAGCACGGTCTCTACAATTTAATTGTCCCTTTTGAACCTAGATCTTAGGATCTCCAGTCAATTAGGTTGGATGTCCACTGTAAAGACTTTAACTCATGGGGTTTAGTCTCATTCCCCTTGATGATTTATCAACCAACTCTCTATTTAACCCTTTGGTTAACGGATCCGCTATGTTATTCTTCACATAGTCAATGGAGATGACACCAGTAGAGAGTAGTTGTTTAATGGTATTGTGTCTTCAATGAATATGTCTTGACTTACCACTATACATATTGCTTTGCGCCCTACCAATTGCACATTGACTAATGCAATGTACGCAAACTGCAGGCACAGGCTTCGTCCATTTTGAAATATCCTCTATGAATGGGTGTAGCTATTCTTCCTCTTCCCCATATTTTTTTAGGGCAAAAAACTCATATTCCATCGTGGATTTGTTTATAATAGTTTGCTTTCCTGATTTCCAGGATACTGCTGAACCCCCTAGTGTAAACATATAACCACTAGTAGAATTTGAGTATTTCATGTCAGAAATCCATTTTGCATCGTTGTGTCCTTCTAGGACAGCTGGATATTTGGTATAGTGCAGCCCATATGTACGAGTATACCTTCAGTACTTGAGCACTCTTACAATTGCTAGCCAATGCATTCCTCTAGGATTACTCATGTACCGACTTAGCTTTTTCACAGCGTAAGCCAAGTTTGGCCTTGTACAACTTGTGTAGTACATTAGGCTTACAATGACTCTAGAGTATTCTAATTGAGAAACACTCTCTCCTTTATTTTACGAAAGATGAAGAGTCATGTCAATCGGAGTTCTGGCAACTCCAAAATTTTCCTTGGGAAATACCAAGGATATTATCCATATAGTGGGTTTGATTCAGTATCAGCCTTCTGATGTCCTTGTGATTTTGATCCCTAAGATCACATCAACAAGTCCCATATCTTTCATTTCAAATCTGGAATTTAACATGTCCTTAGTGGATTTGATCATCTTATCATTACTTCCAACAATGAGCATATCATCAATATAAAAACATACAATGACATATTCACTCTTTATTTCTTTGGTGCATAGACACTTGTCACATACATTGATTTTAAAATCATTCGTGATCATAATGTTGTCAAACTTTGCATGCCACTGCTTTTGTGTTTGTTTCAAGTCATACAATGACTTCATCAGTTTACATACTTCCCCATTTTGATCAGGAGCTGAAAAACCCTCAGGTTGTTCCATATAGATATCCTCCTCTATATCTCCATTTAGGAAGACAGTTTTCACATTCATTTGATGTACCTCAAGATACCGCAAGGCAGCAATGGCAAGTACCATTCTGATGGAAGTTATTCTCGTCATTGGAGAGTAAATGTCAAAATAATCCAGGCTTTCATTTTGTCTATAGCCTTTAATCACAAGCCTTGCCTTGTATTTATCTATTGACCCATTTTCCTTCATTTTACTCTTGAAAATCCACTTGGAACTCAAATGTTTACAACCCGGTGGAAGATCAACCAGTTCTCAAGTGTGATTCTACATAATAGAATCAATTTCACTTTTTATAGTTTCTTTCCACAGAGGACTATCTGTGGAATTCACAGCCTCTTTAAAGGTTTTAAGTTCACCTTCAAGCATGTACGTCATAAAATCTGGACCAAAAGATTTTTCTTGGTCCTAGCCATCTTCTGTAGTGGTCTCATATGTTCGTTTAGAAGAACTTGCTTCTTCTCTGCAGGCATGGAAATATAGTTTCAAAGAAGCATGCATTCCTTGATTCCATTGTTGTATTTTCATGTATCTCAGAGATTTTTCATTTATGCACTTGGAACCGATAAATAGAACTATTCTCTGCATACCCAATGAAAATACAGTCAACTATTTTTGGCCAATTTTAACCTTTTTAGGTTTAGGTACTGCCACCTTGGCCAGACATCCTCACACTCGCAAGTAATTGTAGGATAACTTTCTCTCTTTCCATAATTTGTATGGAGGTTTCTCTTCTTTGTTTTTTTGTATCTTATCTAAAAGATAATTAGCCGATAAAATGGCATCTCCCCACATGCTTGGTGGCAAACAAGAACTCAATAGCATCGCATTCATCATATCCTTTAATGTACGATTTTTTCTTTTAGCCACACCATTTGATTGTGGTGAATAAGGTGTTGTTGTTTCATGAATGATCTCATACTGAGCACAGAAGTCAGCAAATGGTGATTCATACTCAACTCCTCGGTCACTTCTTATGACCTTTATAGTTTTGTTGAGTTGATTCTCAACCTCATTCTTATAGAGAATGAATTTCTTGTTAGCCTCATCTTTTATTTTCATGAGGTACACATAGTAATATTTTGTGCTATCATCAATAAAAGTAATAAAGTACTTATTACCACTTTTCATTTGTGTTGCCTTTAAATCACACATATCATTATGGATTAAATCAAGGGGTTAAGTATTTCTTTCAATGCTTTTGAAAGATGTTTTTTTGTCAATTTTGCCTCTACACAAGTTTCACACTTATGTTTAGGATCAATTTGGAATGTTGGCAAGTGCTTCATGTTAATTAGTTTTCGCAAAGTATCATAATTAATATGTCCTAGTCTACCGTGCCATAAATTGGAAAACTTAGGCATATAAGTGGAAGAGCTAGCTTCATTCATTTTCTTGAATATAGTCATTACATTCAGTTTGAACATACCACCACTCATATAGCCCTTACCCACATACATTCCACTTTTAGACAAAACAACCTTGTCAGAGTCAAATACTAGGCAAAACTCATGAGTGTTCATCAGAGCGTCAGACACAAGGTTCTTGCAGATCTCAGAAACATACAGAACATTGTTCAGAGTCAGTTCCTTTCCAGAGGTCATCTTTAGCACGACCTTTCCTTCACCCTTGATTTTAGAGGTAGCAAAGTTCCCCATGTACATCATCTCACCATTCACACATACCTCATAAGTGGAGAACATCTTTTTGTCAGCACACACATGGCGAGTCACACCAGTGTTAATCCCCCACTCTTTTGGGTTTGAGCCCACCATGTTCACCTTAGATACCACAGTACAGAGGTTCATTTCAGACACATCTCTAGTAACTTCTTCAAGTAAGTTCGCTTCCTCATTCTTCTTTTTCTTGGCTAACTTACATTTGAACGATTTGTGACCAGTCTTGTCACAATTGAAGCATTTTCCTTCAAACTTTGGCTTCTTGCCAATGCCTATCTTTGGTCCCAGCTTTGACCCTTGATTCTTATTCTTCTTGGTCTTTAAAATTTGACCATGCTCCACCACATTAGCCTTGGCGGAGTAGCTGTTGTTGACTCAGCTCTTCTTCTCAGATCCTCAATTGTCTTTTCAATGAGAAGCCTAACAATCAGATCATCCATGTTCATTTACTTTTGCTTGTGCTTCAGGTAGTTCTTAAAATCCTTCCATACAGGTGACAATTTTTCAATGACACATGCAACTTGGAAGCTTTCACCTAGAAGCATCCCTTCAGTATGAATCTCATGCAAGATCAATTGAATCTCTTAGACTTGGTTGACCACAGTCTTGTTGTCCACCATCTTATAGTCAAGGAAGCGGCTCACAATGAATTTTTTGGCATCCTCCGTCTTATACTTCTTTTCCAGAGATTCTCATAGCTCTTTGGCAGCTCTCATGTTAAGATCAACATTGTATAGGGCATCCGATAAGCCATTCATGATGTCACCCTTACACAGATAGTTAGAGCTATGCCATGCATTTACAGCCACAACTGTTTGGTCATCAACTTGCTTATCATCAATCTCAATCACACTTTCCTTGAACAGAGGAGCATCCTTAGTCAGGAACCTTGCGAGATTTAGAGTGGTCAGATAGAACACCACATTCTATTGCCACATCTTGAAATTCTGCTCATTGAACTTCTCAGATTTTTCTCCATGAGAAACTGTGATAGGTATATTGGGAGCATGCACAGTAGGCATCAGGGTCAAAGACTTGGGTCCTTCCACAAATTTCTCGTTCCCAGATTGGGTCGATATTTTCTGTAAGGACACACAAAGTAGTGTTACTCTTTATGAACACTTAATCTGAAAACAACAATCATTTAGGCAACGGTTTGGTTCAATATCACATAATAAAATATCTTAAGATTGTAGAAAAAATAGTGATATTAAACTAAATAAATCGAAAATACTAATTATTTAATTAGTAAAATATAAACGAAAGAACGAAATACAAATTTTGGGAAGGAGATGAACTAAGTTGAGTCACGTGTATCACACGATCTCCTTAAGAATTTTTACGCCGCCCATATGCTTGTATGCCGTTGTTCTCTCTATATAAAACAACTTGAAAGTTTTTGTACCGCAGCACAAGAACTTCTCGTCGAATTGAGAAGTACCTTACTCTATAACCGGATTTGTTTAGGAGAGAAGAGATCAGAATAAGAGAGATGCGTGCTTTCTGATGGGATGAAGACTAAGGAGGAGAATGCCTCTATTTATACATGTTGTGATGGAGTGGATCATCATTGTCGGTCACTCAAAGGTTTTAGGTTACACATGATTAACCAACCAACATAAATTCGGTCATTACTTTGTAACCAAATAAAAATATGAAAGGCCAAAAGGTATGTAACTATTGGAATGTGGAAAGCGAAAAGTCATGTCAGTTTTCATGGGTGCAAAAGGAAACTTGTGCGACTTGGGCCCAAAGTGCACATAAGTCCATCTTTGCAAGCCCAATTAAACCGAGATTCGCACCCATCTTTGCATGAGAGAAAGCTTCTCTTACTTTCTCACTCAAAGCATAGTATAGTGCAATCATATTTAAGGACTTTCACATTCCAAGTTTTCCCCATGTGGGATAAACTTCTTTCCTTTTGTTTCTAGTGACCAACTTCGGGTTACAATTTCTCATTTACCTCGTATCCAATTTAAACAAGTAAATACATAATTTTTATGTACTCTTGTAGGAGAACACACACCCATGTTTCTTTTCCATTAATATTAAGTTCATCTCACTTAATTATTTCATTTAAATTGTCTTACTAAAATGGTGGAAAACCACAATTTTTCCAACATCATCATGATCCACGTACATCTCAATGTGATATTGAAGTGCAATGAATTCTAGATCTTCAAAAAATAGCAGATTCGACGCCTAACTTCTTTACTGATATCATGAAAGTGACGATATTGCTTATACCTGCTACAAATCCTGCAATGTTGAAAGTCCCTAGAATTGGGCAAGTTAACGCAACACCCAGGCAAGGTAGCGTCTCTCTTGCCCATAGTAAGGGTGTAGCGTCGATCAAAATTCACAAATGAGTTGTCGGTGAAAAGGTAAGTCATCAAGGCACAATTGTTCATCATCAACACATGAGATTGTTTCTGACTACAACTGTGTTTAAAAGTCGACATTGACAAACATTGGGTGACGGCTCAAAGTCAATGACGATGTCAGTAAACAAGAAATCTCACCAAGTTAAACAAATGCTAGCAGTATTATAGATGGTTCTTCCAGGTTTGTTGATGATGCATTTACTTATTTCGTCGCTCAAGAATTTATGACAATGAATTAGAATGGTCTGTTGCGGATAGTCAACGGTTAACGTAGAGCAGATTTACCGATATGGAAAGTTATAATCTAGCTAGGTTGAACTAGACTCTCTTACAAATGGCAAATTTTTGGTCTAGTAGTGCTATGACCACCGAATGGTAAGCCAATTACACAAAAATGAATCTTTGTTTGGATTCACAATAAGAAGAACTTGTGGCTCAATGATTTTCTCAACGCTCTAGTATTAAGTATGAGGAGATGTATTATCTAGTTATGGACATAATAACTTTCCGCTACCTTATCAGCTTGGTAGTGTCTAAAAAACTGAGTATGCAGCTAATGGATGTGGTTATAGCATATCTCTATGGGGATCTTGATTCAGAGATATACATGAGAGTGTCGGTTGGCATGGTTATACCAAATACAAGTAACTTTAAACCACAGAGTGCTCATGTGTTTAAATTGAGATGTTCACTATTCTAAGTGACTACTTGATTGGAAAGGGATATAAGAATGATAAGTTATGCCCATGCGTGTTCATTAAATGAACAAGTTGTTTGAGATGATAGATCTTGGTATGGCTCGATTTTGTCTTGGTTTAGAGATGAAACATCGAGTTTGTGAAATTCTTTTTCATCAGTCTGCTTATGTCTAAATCAGGCAACGGACAAAGCACACCCTCTTAACACACAAATGGTTGTTTGTAGTCTGGAACCCAAAAGGATCTTGGTGTATTTAGCTCGATGTACTTGTTCAGACATTGCCTTCTCGGTCTGCGCCAATACAAAGTCATTGGAATTTGGTATAGCATACCTTCTGGTACTTGAAGAGATCCATTAACTTGAGCTTATTATTTCCCTACAAAGAAACCAGAGATAAGCTTGAGATTCCCAGAAAAAGGATGGTTGAATCATTCAGGTCCTAGGATTTTCTACCCGTCGAAAATGCATCCTGGACGGACCGGAAGATGTCATTCGACATATCGAGTGGATCTCTCAATCCATTGAAAAATTCACCTTGGATCGACCCAAAGGTATCATTCGACCCGTCAAATGGAATCTTTGACCTGTCGAAAATCTATCCATCTACGAGCAATGTCCCTCAATTCAGTATGGTCCCCTGCTCAGAGACACCTTATGATATCTTGGTTAATTTTATAGATGTTGGATATCTCTCTAACCCACATAAAGAAAATTCTCAAATAGGTTATGAATTCACCATGGGGAACATGGCGATTTCTTTGAAATCAACAAAGCAAACCCTTGTGGCTACTTCCTCGAATCATCTTGAGATTATAGCTTTGCATGAAGTGCTTAAAAAATATGTCTGGCTTAGGTAAGTTATACACCACATTTGAGGATATCTAGTTGATTGACATCTACTATGACAGTGCCAACTTGCATATTTAAGGACAATGTGGCTTGTATTGAACAAATAAAAATGGGACACATCAAGGGTGATCATAAAAAATACATATTGTCGTAGTACTCCTACAATCAGCAACAAAATCAGTTATTGAATATCCGTGTGAGCCGGATTAGTTCGGTGGATAATGCTGCAGATTTGTTCACCAAGTCTTTACTAGAATCTATATTTGTGAAGCATGTGAGACACATTAGTACGTGAATATTATCTAAACTCCAAGATTGAGTTACTGATCAAGCGAGTACATTTTATAGATATTAGTGGGAGTCTACATCACATGTGGTCGATTTTGTGGCTGATGTGTTATACTCTTTTTCCCTTAGACCAAACTTTTATTTTTATCCAAGAGGTTTTTTGTTTGCTTGACAAAGTTTTTAGTGAGGCAACAGGTTATGCATCATATATTACGATTGTGACACAATGGGAAGTGTTCCAGGAGAAATATTCATAATATCTCGGTGTGTGTTTTGTCCTAATTAGAATAAAAGTAGATATTCTCGCAATCCCTGATTTATAGGGATATTGATTATAACAGAATGTAATGCCTATATATAAGATCATTTATTAATGAATAAAGTATAATTTCAGTCTATATCTTCTGCGTGTCTATTTTCTCCTTCAACACATATTAATTAACTAATTAATAATTTCTTACAAAGTCAACCTAGTTTTTTTTTAATTAGTTTACATTTTTGTGAGATGACACAGTCCGTAGTATAAATAATTTAGAAGAAATTAAAGCGGAAAATTTTCCAAATTTAGAGTTGTACGTATTTGTTAGCAATTTATATAATACATGGGGTATTAATGCAGAGAAGTTCTGCGATGTGCGGAACAGTAGCGTGCGGATAGGTAAAAAGATAGTTTTACCCTTAGCGAATAATGAATAGTAATAGTGAATAGTGAACAGTACATAGTAATTATTGAATAGTATTCTGGAAAAAAACTTAGCAAAAAGAAAAACTACCCAACAAGAAAATTTAAACTAGCCATCATTAAATCACAATCTTCACCTATGGCTTCCTACTGGGTTACTTCTCCAAACAAACTCACTGCTGAAAAATCATCTTAAACGGAATTTTTCCTGACTAATTTTCTCTCCAGGTAACAAACATATATTAAGAAATAAAATGTGCTTAATTAACCCAATTTTTCTTCTTCTAGACGGTAGTCCGCCTCCTAGGGGATCAACTGAGCATGAACAAATATAAAAAACTCACTTTCTTCCTCCTTCTGAGCGGTAATTCGCCTCTCAGGAGAGTTTTATGAGTTTTTATGGACACACAAAAACAAATTGAAAGATTTCTAGTGGGAAACCGTAGCTTATTCATTTAAACATATTTACAGACTATAGATCCAGAGTCTCACTCTGTAGTAAACAGTTATACGTTGTATACCCACTCATAGTAATAGACATACTTACTCGAAGATAAGGAAGCTGAACAGCTACTTCGACTCTTTTCTCATAAACTAAAACTTTCAGGTTTTTTGTTCTCAGATGGATTTTTCTGATTCTGATCTTCGATGCCTCACACTAAGCCTTGATGCTCTTTATATAGAGAGCGGACTTCAAAGCAGAACTGAAACACATACTAATAATAGTGACTCCACTAGCTATAGTGCTTTTATGCATATAGGGCATCTGCTTTCCTCCATTATCTTCTTTCGGAAAGTAGATTCAAGGATAAAGATGTCTCCCACTAAGAGGAAGAAAACAACACGATTTTTACCTGTCTTTACAGGTTATTGTATACCTCTGAGTTATCCCTAAGGTAAGGGTCTTCATACCTCATCCTTCTTCTTATCTCGTTTTCTTCCATATCTATATCTGTATACATCTGGTAGCTTCTTTCTCTCTCGATCTTTTCAAGCCAATGAGTACAGGCGAGGGAGGAATCTATTTCCTTTTTCTTCAGGGCGACAAACAGTTCACTTGTAACTGCCTCTGGATGGTCGTATGTAGTAACTATTATCTTTTCCCGTGACGCAAGAAATATATTCTCTTGATCTTCTTCGATTACTTTCTTAATATATTCCATCGCCATAGCCTTCATCCATGGAATACTAGAATTTGAGTTTCAATTGTATCCAACACATGCTGGTTGTAGATATTGTCCCTGGATGATCATGACGTAATGGTATGGAGGAATATATTTAGTCTCTCCATTGGATTTCTACACCCATTCTGGGGGTGTAGACCTGAACTTTAGTTTGAGAATGTAGTTACTCTTCCTGACATTCTTGACCGTATTGTATATAATTGCTGGCAATCCTTTGAGATCTTCATTTGTCTTTGTCCATAGATTATGAACAAGTCCATTCTCAACTAACCATAACTTATGCCCCTGCGGATGTTCACTCTGAACATTTACCAAATACCTTCCCAGGAAGGGTCCTGGGACAACGAAGAGGGTGTCGAGGATATCTTCATCAGGTGTATGTGTGCCAATATATCTGTGAAGCTTGAACCATTCTGATTCTTTTAGCGTCTGGATAGGAACTTAGGCACTCTCTTAAGTTCTAATGTACAGTGCTGCTGGTTCATTGACTATGCACGGTGCTTTCTTCTTTTGTCTTAGTTCCACCGCCAAGGCGTCCATGGTCTCTTCCATGAGCCTTTTTCATTCTCCTGGAAGGCAAACATAAATTTATCTAACAGTGCCCTCTGGTGGGATGCTAGACTTTGGTCAGTTTGGAAGACAGCTTCTGAGAAAGTGTTCAGCTGGTAGCTGAAGATGTTCACGAAACCTGTAGGAAAAATTCTGCTTTTTGGCAAAGCAGCAGCCATCAACGGTCTTGATTTTCCTTTACCGTCTGTCGTTTGAGATGGGCTAGTTAATCTTTTCCCCTAGGATTGGTCAGTTAAGGCTGGTATTTCGCGACGCAGCAAAAAACTCTTGAGGACTTTTTTAACTGGTTCTTCTTATTGGTTAGGTTCCTTTCCTGGTCTACTTCTTCTTGGGTTACGACATTCCTCATCTCTTTCACTTCTTCTATACATGGCCATTTCCGTTGTTAAAGCATCCAGAAGATAGTTCTTGTTAGCTACAATCAATTCCACATCATAATCGTATTGGTTAAGAAGTAATTTCCAGTTTGCTAATCTTCCCCTATCAGCAGCTTTATCAAGTTTGAAGTTTTTGAAAATTTTCACTCTGGCACAATCTGTTCTCACGGTGAAAAGTTTTCCTAGAAAGGCTGGAGAATTCTCGATTGTCTTTTTGATAGAAAGAATTTTTTTTTCCCTGTGGGATAATTCTGCTCTGCAGCATTGAACTTTCTACTACAGAATTTCAAAATTTTCTCGGTGTTAGTGCCTGGCTCTTTTGCCAGTATTACACCTGCCCAGAAGTTGTCGCCAGCATCAGTTTGAATGATGATTTCTTCATTCTCTTCAGGTTGATGAAGTGGTGGAAATTTTTTGCATAGTTCTTTAATTTGTCTGACGATTTTTTCGTCATTTTCTGTGAACTTTCAAGCTCTCTTTGAGCTTATTTTGGGCGACAAGATTGTTATTAATCTAGCAATTTTTGGATGGAAGTCTCTTCCATAATTTATGACTCTTAAAAATCTTTGTAGACTTTTGGCGTCAGGAATTCTGTCTGGGAACTTCCAGACTTTCTCTAGGATATATGGCTAAAGCTTGATGACTCTGTTTTTTATGTTGATCCCTAGGAAGTCAATTTCATCCAGGACAAGAAAGACTTTCTTTTCTCCTAAGATGATTCCATGTTGGACAATAAGCTTGGCTACTTCAAAGAGATGATTCATGTATTCCTCTTTGCTCTTTGAGAACACAAGAATATCGTTTATATAGACAACACAAAAGTTTGCCACTTGCTTGAATATGTTGTCTATTTTTCTCTGAAAAATGGATGGAGCTTATTTCAGCCCGAAAGGTATTACAAGTCATTCGTAGTGTCCTTGTGGATTTCTGAAGGCTGTAAGAGGAATGCTGTCAGGATGCATTTTAACTTGCCAAAATCCTGATTTAGCATCGAATTTTGAGAACTCCTTGGCTCCTCTAAGCCTGTTGATTAACACTCTTGCTTGTGCTATCTGGTAACCATCTTTTATGATTTTCTTGTTGACGTCTCTGTAGTCTATCATCATTCTTGCTTTCCTGCGAACTTCATCTGCGTGGTTTCTAACATAGAAGGATGGGGCATGATGAGGACTCTTTGACGGTCTTATCAATCCTTTCTCTAAGAGATCAGCTATACCCTTTTTGAACTCCTTTTGATCTTCTTCTTTGTATTGGGGAATAACTTTTACGTGACAGATGGAATTCATGTCATGTAATTTAGGCTCACAGACTACTGGGTCTTTCTCCCAAAACTTCAAAGGATTGATATCGATATTTTTTCTGAGCATTTCTTTGATCTCTCCGAGGGTATGCTTCTTCTATTTTTCGAGCTTAGCCTTGAAGTGCTTGAGATTATGCTCTCTTACGAATGCTCCTTCAATTATCTCATCATTATCTTCTGATGATTCTTCGTTGGGCAACTCTTGTTGATCGTGTTGTTTGTCAGAAGCTTTATAAGACACATAATAATGATACTTGTCTTGATCGTGAAGCGGTCCAATGGTAGGATCTCCATTCTCGAACCTAGTCTTCATACAAGGTTTCTTAGAGTTTCTTGCTTTCTTTTTGAGCATTTTCTCATGTTTACACTTGTCACAGTCTATCTTGAGAATGTTGTAGACAGTGTATTCTTTGAGTTGGATTATGGTAGGGGCATGAGGTGGAGCATCAGGATGCTTAAATTTTTTATTGCCATGAAACCTACAGAATTCCATTTCATCAAAATCTTCTTCTTCTGATGATGATGATTCCTTGATAAGCAACTCATCTTGTTGCTTATATTGCAGTATGGTTTCGAATCTTGGTATGTATCCACCACTATTCTGCTATGATCTCTATTATTGTTCTGTGAATCTTGGACCACCAATACTTTTAGCTTCTTTAAGCCACACCGTCTAGAAGAATTTCTTATTCTTCTCGAAGCCTAATAAGTTTACTTATGGCTTCTGGGTAAAAGTTTGTTGTAGCAGGAAATCATTGTCATCGGAGTCTTGGCCTTTTGATTGCCAAATATTTTCAATGACAGAGGTTCCTCCTCCTATCAAGACTTGAACCTTCTTGGCAAATGTATGCATGAAGATTCTTCTTCCTTCTACAGTTTTTCCAATTGCACTTCTTTTTGGATCAGTTGTCCATAACTCTTCTAGTATAGCAAGCTTCTTTGCTAGACTGAAATAAGAACTGTTATCTACAAAGGTGTGTAGATGATACTTCTTGTATTCTGGAAACTTTAATCCAGTTTCCATGTAGTTATTGAATCTACTTGTAGAGACAATTGCTACTTTGCACAAATTCTGTTTTGAAGAACTTGCTTTCTTTTCTGTAAATGGATTGCATTACTCTTCTTCACAGTTATATACTACTTCTTTTTTCGTATCATGGACTGGTTTATATTGTTCTTCTTCACAGTTAGATACTACTTTTCTTTTTGCATCATGGACTGAAATTTCTGCAGGTACTACTTCTTCTTTAGTAGTAGTATCAAACTTCGTTCTTTTTAGATCTCTTTGTAGAATTTCCTGCTTCCCTTCTATCTCATAGAAGTAGTCTTCGTACTCTTGTTCAATAAACTATTTTATTAAACCCTTCTTCGTCTTTCTCCTTGCTTCAACTATGAAGCATTCTTTGTGATATGTTTTCCCTGATATTTCACAAAACATGGGGAGTCCATTCTTTTCTTTGCCTTGACATGTGCTTTCTTCCCAATTCTTTTTCTCAGAAAGATAACCTTTATAGGTTCATACTCTTCTTCATACTCTATTTCTAATTCTTCTATCGATTCGTCTTCTGAATAGACTGAATAAACAAACATATCTTCATCATCTTCTGATGAATAGACTACCTTGTATCCTTTCAGGTTTGCCATCTCCATGGCTTCTTCATACTCTTTAAGAAGAGACGTTGAACTTCTTTTCTCTTTCTTAGGACATTCGTTAGCATAGTGTCATTCGACCTTGCATAACCAACATCTGGAAGTTTTCTTCTTTTATGGTTTTTGATGGAATCTTGTCTTCTTGAAAAATCTCTTTCTGGGATTTTATTTTTCTCTTCTGTAATTGGAGTTTCTCTTAAACCTCCAATTCTTCCTTCCGTTTCTCTTGAAACATTTTTGGAAGTGTTTTTTCTTTTGCCTCTTTTCTTCGCATCCCTAGTTGGTACACCTATCATTTTGGAACAGAAGTCATTTGTTCCTTTGAACAGCTTCTTGGCGGCGTTTGCTCTTGTGTTGGCTTTACGATGTTCGCGCATTAGCTACCTGATTCTTTCTACAACTCCTCCGACTAAAAACCTCTATGAAGTTCTTTCTTCTATGCTTTCTTTCATAGTTGTCCTCCAAGGTTTGGGAAGCTTCCTGTGTAAGAGGTGTACCAAGTCGGTATTTTTCAGCTCTCCTATTGTGCAATAGTATTCTTGGAACTCATTCAGATATTCGTCGAAGTACTTCATATTGCAGATCTTGAAAGCATATATATTGCATTTTGCTATTTCTTTAGTCTTTTCTCCAACATATGAGATGTCTCCGCAGAATTGATTATATAGCGGAAAAAGTATAGGGATTCCTATCCATTTTTATGTCTTCTAGCCATTGCTTTCCTTTGATTGTTTCTTTGAAGGGAAAGTGATACTTTTTTTCCATTCCTAGGAGAGTTGATTCGTAGAATGTTTGCAAGTCTTTTGCTTCAAATATTCCGTAGGTTGTGCAAGATGCCATGAGTAGACTAGTTGCCTATTCATCGTTGGCCTTTTTTTTTGTCTAGAGCTTTGCCTAGATCAAGCTATACTCCTAGTTGGGTGATTGACACATTTGGAGTATTTTCCTGTGGAATGAAAAATATGCGGGAGCTTCTTTCTTCTTTCTTTCCACTAGGGCCTCTTCTGTGTGGAAGTTTGGCCTTTCCACCAATTCTGAATATAGTGGTCTGTAAGGGTGATGGTTGTGAAGATTCTACTTCTTCCATGTCCTCATCTTCTGTATCTTCTGCTTCTTCATGTAGAAGAGGAAATATTTTTCTTTCCTTTTTGAAGGTGAAACTCTCGATCCTTTGATCAATTGTTCCAACCGCAAGGGATCTTCACACTCTTTTGCTTTCTTATAAAGCTTGAAAAGTTCTTCTGATTTTGAACTTCCTACTCTTAGTATGCTGATGTTTCTTTCTAACTCAGCATCTAAGTCTTCTTCCATCATTGGGTTAGCCCTTATAGAGATTCTGGTACTTCTAGTACTAATTTCTCTTGTAGAGTTGCTTCTCCTGAGTGGTCTAGAGTTTTCTCCTCTGAAGCTTTCGAGGGATACGTCACTGTTTCTGTGTCCTTCGAACTTGAGGTTGACATCTACGATTTTTCTGTCCTCGTAGATTGCTGCCTTCGAGTTTTCTGATTTTTCCCTTAGACCAGATAATTTTCATTCAAGTGGCAAAGTTACCTCATCCCATGTCACCTTGTGAATCTGTTGATTATGGTTCTTGGGATTTGTAAGGAAACCAGTAGTAAGACTTGGAATGTTTGTTATCTTGGTCTTTAGCTCTACTATTGTGCTCATTAGTTTATAGTAGATCCTATAAACTAATGTAAGCTCTTGCATGCCTTCTTTCATGGACGTGTCGTCTGTTTTGACTCTTTGTCGTCAACAGTGAGCGGCATCTGCTAGGCTAGTAGAAAAGTTTGGGAAGCAGTTGAAGTATACAACTTGATTGCATAGTGATGCTTGAAGTGTTCTCAGTAGACTTTTCTGGAAAGCGTTTAGCCTGTTGTCTTGTAAGACGCATAGGACTGAGCAATTTAAGTCTTCTCTGGCTAGTAACTTTATGCCAACTTAGACTGCTCCAATGTGCATAAACTTGAAATTTCTTTTTCTGGATTTAGAAACTTCCTCAGGTGTTACTAGAAGGAGATTTGTTTCTCCTGTCGTTGCTGGGATAGTGAATTCAAGAATCTTGAATTGATGTCTTTCCATCAAATCAAAACTTCCTTTTTTGTAGATCTGGTTGAATTCAAACTTCGGGATCGAAGTATTTCGGACATTGCTTTCTATTTCGTTGAACTCAAACTCTTCTAAGTTCAATAACTGCACTGATTTTTTCTTGAAGATGCTCAACATCTTCATGTCTCAAGTATCTTCTCTTTTAGGTTCTCTTATTCTGATACCTGGCAGATTTGGAGAATCTAGAAAAAAAAAAGGCTTTGGCAGTGGGTTCCCTCTTGGAACTGGCATGGTAGTGATTTGAAGTCATTAGTCTTTCTAATGACTGTTCGGGGTGGACTATTTCTTGATTTTTTGTGTTCTCTAGCTATCTTTTGAACACAATCAAGGATCTTGATTTGTTGAAGATCTACTCTCTCGATTTTACTATTAACTCTTGTTAATAGTTCTTGCTTTTCTTCCGGCTGATTCTGGATGTAATCTACTTTGGCTTTCAATCCATGTAGTTGGTTGCTGATAGCTAGAAGAATTTCTAGATATTCTCTATATCTAGACATTTCTGATAGAGATTCTTGTTGTCTTGCATCTATTAGGTCTAAAAGAGAATCTAGTTTCTCTATTATTACCTTAGATGCTGATCTCATCTTTGTGATTTTGAGCAATAACAAGCTCTGATACCAGTTGGACTGCGGATCTAACCGATGCTCAAATGGACAGTTGGTTCAAAAGTTTTTCTGTTTTTAGTTTGTCTCTTGACAAATTTTCAAGACAAGATTGCTCTCTAGCAATATTAGAATCAATGAGTGCCTGATTTTGAGGACGATGAAAGATGGATTTTGAGGACGACGAAAGATGGATCTTGATTTCTTGAACAGTTTAATTCTTTCTTCTGTATTAGTGATGAATTCTCTTAAAAGTTTAAGTTTAAAACTTAAATCATGTATTTTTTTAAAGTGATGAGAAATTTTCTATGGTGAAAAATACCTATTTACTTTGAGTGTAGATGATAAGTCTTCAACTGCAGATGTTAGAACAAACAAATTATGTACCCACTACGCTTTAAAAAATACAAAAAAAAAATGCTGAAAAATATATTTTTAGAAAATATTGAAAAACAGTACTCACACATCACTATGCGAAGCATTGTAGATGCACTCTATTAATTAATGCATGTCAATGTTGTTTCTTGATCGTATATAAGTTTGTAATTGCAGAGTCCACGTACATTAACTCATTCAAATTGTAGTTGTATATTTTCTCTCCCGATTTCTCTGTTCTTTCTGTCTCTCGTTTCTTTCGTTTCGCTTTTCTTCTTTATGATCTATAGTTTCCTAACAATAATATTGTATGCAAGTGACTGTTGTGAATCGGACAGTTGTGTAGCGTTTATTTTCTCCTCATTATCTCATACTCTTTTATATATATATATCCAAAGGGAAATAAAAACATAGCTTTTGGTTTGAAGATTGACATAATTGCTTGCAAATTCATTTTCTTTTTATCCATGAAATGAGACCCAGAAAATAGGCCGCACAGGGCCTGTGAAAATGACTTTTACTAGTAAACGTTTCACGCCGTATCCATTCAAGATAGTGATCCAACATTGCAACTGAATGAACTGATGAAAAATGTCACTAATCACTAGAGAGTACGTTAATAAATGTATTTTCCCACCTGCCCCTCCAAGACCTCAATAAAAATGGAGTGCGATCTGTCAGCTCTCTACATTTAAGTCGACTCAAATAAACCACTCCACTTATTCCATTCTCTCTATCTGCAAAAATGGTGGCGGCACCTACCGACGTCATCCAACGCCTCAAGGCCAGCATGAGGCTGTCCTCCGTCGTCCCGGCCACCGCGACTGACCAACAGCACAAAGCCCGCGACCTCTCTAACTTGGACCTGGCCGTGAAGCTTCACTACATCAAAGGGGTCTACTTTTTCGCTAGTGATGCAGTTGGAGGTCTTAAGGGGGAGGACGTCAAGAGGCCTATGTTTCATCTGTTAAAGACCTTCTTCGTCGCCTCCGGGAGGATCCGGAAGTCCGAAACGGGCCGGCCTTTCATCAAGTGTAACGATGCGGGTGTGAGGACTGTGGAGGCATGTTGTGACCAAACCATCGATGAATGGTTGGCCATGGCTGCGGAGGAGGAGTCTGTTTTCGAAGCTCTTGCTTACAATCAAGCACTTGGTGAACCTCATCTTGCCTTCTCTCCTTTGGTCTTTGTACAGGTAAAATCACTATATTGCTTGATCAATCATTGTTCCTCTTATACAGTCGTATATTGCTCACAACTGCCACTGTACAGGTAAATGTATTTATGGATCCCATGTTCTTAGCTCAATATTTATGTTTCAAATTATTATATATATTTGAGTTCTGTAATACAAATTTTAATTGAGGTACTGCATATACCTAGTTACAAATTGCTGCGAAATTGCAAATCGAAGATGCGTATATAATTACATATTATGATGATACGTACGTACATGATTTGTGGGCTGTAGACTGGCCTGTTGTTAGTACTCGTCCTTGAAGCTCTCAGAAGTCATAAAGATTAAGAAAATGACATAAATTATTTCTTTTAATGGAGAAAGAAACAACTCTTAACGATCGACTTACTGATTTTGGAAAAGAAAAAAAAATCCATCTAGATGGATCTAATAATTAAGCACATGCATGACAATTACGTATAACGCCTTTTTATCCATTTTGGGAGTTATTTTTGTGGTGCCTATTATACCGAGGCCAAAGCATAATTTCATTCTAATTTTCTCGAGTTATTCCATGACTTCTGAAATTGGTAATAATTTGTTCTTCAACTCTCGCATCTCATTTATTGATGTGGTAGTGTGGTATGGTACGTGAACATTGTACCAGCACAACTACAGGGACTTCTTGTTCAGCTAGCACTATATATATATATATATATTACTATTTGCGTTTTTATAACACTATCTACATATTCTCCATGATATATACACTAATTTTTGCCTTGCATGCCTCTGCTATTTTTCATGTGGTTATTTCTGAGCAGTTCACTTGGTTCAAATGTGGAGGAATGTCGGTTGGGCTTAGCTGGGCACATGTTCTTGGAGATGCATTTTCAGCTACAGCCTTCATCAACATGTGGGGAAAGATCTTGGCAGGTCAAGTGCCACACAAGTCTCCACACGTGTCATCTCCTTCGATGACTGGGCCAGCTGCTGCAACACTTCCCAAGCCAATGACACCACCAAAAACCCTGAAAATGATCGATTCTGTTGGTGACGTATGGCTCACACCCAAGAGCTCGAACATGAAGTCACATACTTTCCATGTTGCTGCACAGAAATTTGACTCCTTTTTCTCAAACAACCCAAAAGCCAAGGATGTCACACCGTTTGAAGTACTCTCTGCTATGATATGGAAAACCTCGTCCAAGATCAATGACAACCCAAAAGAGAAGCGGGTGGTGACTATTGTTTGTAAAAAAGACAAGTCCCATGAGATGGTATGGAGCACAGTTGAAGCAGATTTCTGGGTTGGAGAGGCTGAAGTCTCAGAGGTGGTGGAGCTGATGTTGAAGAAATGGGTAGTTGAAAATGATATTATTAGAGAGATGGAGATGGGGCCGACTGATGAGAGTGGGGAAGAGTATTGCTTGGACTTCATTGCATATGGGGCAAACTTGACGTTTGTGAATTTGGAGGAGGCAGAGATTTTTGGGCTTGAAGTAAAGGGACACAAGCCGGTGTATGCAAATTTTACCATTAGTGGGGTTGGCGACGGAGGACTTGTTTTGGTACTTCCTGCGGGACCAAAATATGAAAATGGTGATCGAACTGTGACTGTGGTTCTGCCTGAAAATCGACTTGCGCAGCTGAGAGTTGGGCTTGAGGGGGATTGGAGTATTGCTTGATTGAGATGGGAAAAAGAAAATCACCCCAATAGCTTAGATGGGAAAATGGTACCGATGATTTATCGCTTAACTGCACGTTTACGTTGTGTATGATAATCATGCTTGTGATCCACGTATAATAAACATGCGTGTATGCCTTTATGTATACATGCCTGGTAAGAGTAAGACAACCTATTTATGAGAGTTAATGTTGTTTAAAAAAATTATATTTCGTATTTTTTGGTATGTGTCTTGTCTTAAATAAATTAGATTACAGAATCTAGGAATCTTGATTATTCGGATATTGTTTGAAATACCTATATTTAAGGCATCTTATCAATGAATTAAATGACAATTGATTAAAGTTTCATTATTGTATTCTTTTTATCTTTCAACAAATTTTATATTTTGTATAGATATAGATAGTCATTCTCAACCATAACGGTTTATTTTTTACACTTTCAATTAAGCTTTTGAGTGGTTGGATATTTGAAGACATATTGGTAATTCATAAATTAACAAAATAAAAACCACTACAAGAAAACTGCACTTAGACCACGGACCATTTCCGTCGTCTAAGTGCAGTTTTCCGTCGTCTAAGTACTTGGACGACGGAATCTCCGTCGTCCAAGGTCCGTGCTCCAAGTGCTGTCGTCCAAGCACCTGGACGACGGAGACTTAGTGTTTCCGTCGTCCAAGTGTACTTGGACCTCGGATATTATCCGTGGCCCAGGTGTTCACCTGGACGACGGAAACACTAAGTCTCCGTCGTCCAGGTGAACACCTGGGCCACGGATAATGGTTGCAATGTCCGTGGCCCAGGTGCTCACCTGGACGACGGAGACTTAGTGTTTCCGTCGTCCAGGTGAACACCTGGGCCACGGACACACGAGCCATGTCCGTGGCCCCGGTGCTCACCTGGACGACGGAAACACTAAGTCTCCGTCGTCCAGGTGAGCACCTGGGCCACGGACATTGCTCGTGTGTCCGTGGCCCAGGTGTTCACCTGGACGACGGAGACTTAGTGTTTCCGTCGTCCAGGTGAGCACCTGGGCCACGGAGAACGACAGGGTTTAGGGGTTAGGGGTTAGGGGTTAGGGTTTAGGGGTTCTGAACCTGGACGACGGAGAACATAATCTCCGTCGTCCAAGTGAATATTTTATTTTTAAAAAAAAATAAATTGAAATTAAATATTATTAATTTAATTTATTATTAATTTAATTTAAATAATGAAAAATACTAATATTAAATAAATAAACTAAATTTTGAATATTAAAATTAATAACTTATATATATAATTATTAAATAATCAAAGTAAATTAATTTGTACATACGAAAAAACCCATAAATTAAAAATTAAAATATTGTTCGGAATGCGTAAAGAAACGAGATAATATACTACGTGCTAGCTAATACACTGGAGGAGCAGATGCGGGGCCGAGTCCTCCGCCTCCAGCCGGGTCGTTGTCGTCGGGGTGTGGGTTCGGAGGAGGTTGACATACTTCTCGATTTTGGTTCATGAGCGCGATGAGTTGGGCTATTTGTGCTTGTTGTTCGTCAAGTCTTTGCCGCATTGACTCATTCTGCTCTTGTGTCCGTCGATTCTCCTCTCGTGCCAGTCGAGCCTCTTTAATGGCTGCTTCGACGGCCGCAGCTTGACTCATTCTCCGCTGCCTCGAACCTCCCGTAGATGATGAGCCGGAGGTCGTCGACAAATCTCGTACCACCCTAGGCCCAAAGTGCCTAACCTCCTTGCCAGCTCTACGACCGTAGACCTCATCCACGATTGCAATTTGGCTCTCTAAGGATAGAGGAGGCAGGTCTTCCGGCGGCACATCTGGGAACGCAAGCTGAGTGTTGGCCAACTCTTCATGCGCACGCTCTATCGCCCTTGCCTACAAAATTATAATTAATTTATTATAATTTTGTAATCATATTTAAATAATAATTACTATAATTAAAAGCACATATATATATATACATATCACTTATATCACTTACCCCGCATTGACTCGCTTCATTATCGAGCACTGGCGTCACGTACGCGCTTACGCTTGCATCAATAAAAGGGTGTTTGGAACCCTTATCTTTGTGCTCCTTGGCAATTTGAATGAACTGTTTGGCGCCGGTAGTATGGTGTTTCTCCTTCTTCCCCCGGTTGGCTTTGTTGACACCGGAGAATTTCTGTTACACAACATAATTAAATCATTAAAAAATGAATAACTACAATTTAAATAATTCAATTATTTTAATTGAAATAAAAAAATTAAATTAATACCTTAAATTGTTCATCGGCAAAGTGGTTACACAACCACTCCCACTCATCTTCTCTCTCCCCTTGCAGCTCTACCGGGGGAGGCACGGGACCGACATCTTTGAAATACTTATGGAGCCTGTACTTCCAATCTTTGTAGATGGAGTTGGCAGTTTGATTGATATGCCTCAACATAGCCGGTGTCGGATCCACGTCAAATTGTTCCTATGAAAAATAAATAGAAAATTATAATCGTATATATTATGAAATTTTAGGCTGAGATTAACAATATTATATAATAACTAAATTGAACGTATTACGTACCGAAAGATCTTTGAAGACTTTCGCCTTCTCATGATCCGGCGCCTCCTTCCAAGTAGGGGCAGTGATACGAACCCGGTTACGGATGATTGACCCTATCCCATGCGCCGAGAGACTTGCTAGTTGAGCTGTGGGAGGGCCACCGGTGAATTCGTCGTACGGCAAGTCGATCTTTTTACCGGTCGCCTTACAAATACGCTCCGCTTTCCCCCCTTTAACGAGACCCCGAGTCCTTTTCGGTTCCGGGTCAGTGGGGGCCCTCCTTTGCCTACGGCGGGCGCTGTACATGATTGATTCGGCGGTGGAGGACGCCTGAGTACTTCCCGTTGAATGGGTACCGGGCGTCGGAGATTGGAAGGGGTCGACGTCATCACCGCTCGAGATGAATGGGGGAGCGGGAATTTCCCCAGAGGGCGCTACGGACGGACCAGATGATCCGTCTGGATTGAGAGCGTCGTTGCCCTCCGGTGGTAATTCCCAACCGACTTGGTCCGCCAAGCGGCGGAGCATGGCATCTTCTGCCTCTTGTAGGGCTTTCTTCTTGCCGGATGTCGTCTTTGGCGGAGCCATTTAAACCTAAGAGTACGGGGTTAAAATACCTACTTACCATAATAATTACAATGTCCAAAATTTACGCTAATTAATTAAGTACGTTTAAGATTTAAATAGAGTACACTAGCTTGGCATTTTCCGTCGTTCAATGGACGTGCGACCCGCGCGATAAAGTGTAAATTTTCAATTAATCAGCCTTGGTTAAATCGAAAAACATGGCCAGTTAGGGATAGAGATAACGCGAGAGGCAGGACTAATTTCGACAAAAGTCTTTCTTAGTCCAAATCCTGTCACCAGTCATAACCCGTTTCTAGACACCATGTCCGACATTCGGCCAATTTTTCGAAAATTTACACTCCCTCAAGTCCTTTGCAAACTCCGCCCTCAACCTCGTGTCCATAACTTCACTTAGGTTATGGTGTGCGGTGATGAAATCCACACATCACGAGGGGTTAAGGAGATAAGCAAGGAAAAGAGGCGCCATCTATTCCAAAGAGTGCGACTTAATAATTACCAAGCCTATGTACTAAATTTAAATCGAACACGTACTACTAATTAATTTACTAGAAAATAAACGTAAATATTAATTAATAATTCCTTTAATTAGATGCAATAATTTATATTTATTTATCATGCAACTAATAATAAATAATTTAATAGTCAATTCATTTAATCATGCAACTAATTAATAATATATAAATAATTACAATAATTATGATTTAATTAATTAATAACAATAATTAATCATTTATTAAATATTTAAACTAATTAATCAATTAAATTCTACAAATTAATTATATTTAGAATTAAATTAATTAAATAAATAAAATTATTTTAATAAGAGAAAAATAGAAATTTACCGAACCGGAGTTTGCGGGAATATCGGCGGAGTTGAGTCGTCGGAGAAGAGGAACCACGGCAGAAATAATGTCGTCGGAGCGTCGCCGGAGGAGGATCGCCGGAGGAGAGGAGGAGAGGAGAGGAGATGGAATGAGAAAAGGAGGGGGGGTGCTGTTCTATTTATAGACTTTAACTTAGACGACGGAGCACTATTCTCCGTCGTCTAAGTGAACCTGGACGACGGAAACAGTGTTTTCCGTCGTCCAGGTGGCGGTTTAAAAATTTTCAATCGGCGCGTAATTAATCGGCGGGACGTTTTGAACCGCCATGAATTTGGACTTAGACGACGGAGAATGGATTCTCCGTCGTCTAAGTGAAAATTCAAGCGGTGCCGAAAACGGAAGCGGTAAATTGAACCGCCATAATTTTTGACTTGGACGACGGAGATGGTAAGTTTCCGTCATCCAAGTGAAAATTACATGAAAAAAATAAACAAAAATAAATTTGAACCGCCATGGTTTTTGAACCTGGACGACGGAGATGGTCATTCTCCGTCGTCCAGGTGAACACCTGGACGACGGAAAATGACCATCTCCGTCGTCCAGGTTCAAATTACGTAAAAAAAAATTTTAAAAATAATTCGCTAGGAATTTAGCGATCTGTCATTCGAGTGAAATAGTCGTACAATATCGATGAACGCATCGTGTATATAAACAGTTAAATTTGAACCGACGATTAATTTTACGTATTGAAACATGTTAAGTATCGACTAATCTTTACGACTGAAGTGTTCATGAGTAGACGCTCATTTGCAGCAGAGTATTAACGAAATTGAATTTGGACAAAACAACCGTTGGATATGTTCGTCGTAACATAATATATAATTGTCTTCAAAGGATCATAAAATAATAAGTTCGGGAAAGGTTTGATCGGCACAGTCAACCGCAAAACCGATAATTTCACAAACCGGAAACGTGGATACTAGGCATTTCGGAACTCCGATTTTCGAACCGTCGAAGCTCACACACCAAGAATTGTTTACTCTAAAGTCTTGATGAAAAGACTTTGCATTGGAAGAAGGTCTAGATGGTCGTTGTCTTAGAAAAAATTACGATATCTGCACCTGGACGACGGAAATGAGTGTTTCCGTCGTCCAAGTCAGAACCTGGACGACGGATAACTTCATTTCCGTCGTCCAAGTCAGAACCTGGACGACGGAAACACTCATTTCCGTCATCCAGGTGTATAGACCCTGAATTCAGGGGTTAGGGCCTTACTGTTTAGGGTTTAGGGTTTGTGAACTTGGACGACGGAGAATGACCATCTCCGTCGTCCAGGTGTAAAAACCCCGAATTCAGGGGTTAGGGCCTTAGGGTTTACGGTTTAGGTCGTCCCCGGTCATTTGTGTGTGCGTTCAATTATTCTGATTCAAAAATATAATTAAAAAATTGATCGATCGATCCGAACTGCTAGATTTAGGGTCCAAGATTTAGCTAGGGTTTTATATGAGATTGAGATTTGGCGCCAAAGGTGAATCTGCAATTAATTTCTCCGTTGTCCAGGATATATAATTCGGATTAATTTCTTACCGTAAACCAGCATCGATCATATGTATATATATATATATATTACAATAATTACAGTAATTAATTACCAATTAATCTCCCTCGTCGTATGACCGTACTCTTCGTCATAATCATCATCGTCCTAGTGTGTACCTGGACGACGGAGAATGACCATCTCCGTCGTCCTAGTGTGTACCTGGACGACGGAGAATGACCATCTCCGTCGTCCAGGTGTAAAAACCCCGAATTCAGGGGTTAGGGCCTTAGGGTTTACGGTTTAGGTCGTCCCCGGTCATTTGTGTGTGCGTTCAATTATTCTGATTCAAAAATATAATTAAAAAATTGATCGATCGATCCGATCTGCTAGGTTTTGGGTCCAAGATTTAGGGTTTTATATGGGTTTAGGGTGAATATGGCGGGGGACCTAATATAAACGTGGACAGAATTCAGGTGTCCGTTAAATTATTTTGAATGACCATAAAAAAATTAAATAAATGATGGATCGATCCGATTTGCTAGATTTAGGGTCGAGGATTTAGCTAGGGTACGTTTTATATGAGATTGAGATTTGGCGCCAATATTTATTAATTTCTCCGTTGGCCAGGATATATATATAATTCAGATTAATTTCTTACCGTAATCCGGCATCGATCATATATATATATATATATATATTACAATAATTACAGTAATTAATTACCAATTAATCTCCCTCGTCGTATGACCGTACTCTTCGTCATAATCATCATCGTCCTCATCCCCGTTAGTCGACGGCTCATCCTCGTCATCGTACTCAACATCGTCCGACGAATAACCTGAGTCCTCGTCCGCGTCCTCTTCCTGCTCGTCTTCTTCATCTACCTCATGGATAATCTCATCTTCAGTTAGATCTGTACAACCATCAGGCATGGGTAACCGTTCACCATCTTGAACCAGGTCCATTATATCGGAGCGGACCATAGAAATATTAGGCTCTTGATAGGCAGGAATGTCTCTTTCTGGTTCAGCAGCATCTTCAGTCGTCGCCGGTGTCCCTTCAATTGTCTCTGTATTCCATATTCCTCGGTGAGAGATATGGTTCACTATTTTCCACCCTTCACCGGCTTTCGGATCGTCGAGATAGAACACCTGCCGAACTAAGGTGGCGAGAGCGAAAGGCTCATCCTCATACCAGTGCGAGTTTGTATCGACAAATAATAGTCCCAGGTCTTCCTTTGTACGCTTGAACCATCTGCACTTGAATAGGAAAACGTTGACATCATTCCCGTAACATAGCTGAACCACGTATACAATAGCCCCGTAATATAGATCATTGTCTTTCCCAACGGCTACCCCACTGTTTAGTGTTCTTCTTCCTTCGTCTCGGGCCAATGAATGGAACTTTACACCGTTCACAAAACATCCGGGATAAATATAGTGTTTAACCGACTTCCCTGCTAGCAAGTGCTTTGGCCATGACCACCACCCTCCGTGGTTATCAGATTTTTGCAGATCAATCATCTGCGAAAAAGGCCAAATTAATATAATGGTTTACTTTCTACAAACATGAGCAATATGTATTTAAATAATTAATACCGAGTCGTACGTACGTACCCATTGGAAGAAATAATCAGGAAACTTCTTCTTAACCATTTTCTCAATCCACGCCGAACTCTTGTTTTGATTTAACGCCTGAAGCCTCTCCCTATATGACATCATGTACGGCTCAACTTCATCACAGTCTCGCAACACTACCCAATGTGCCTCAATAAGTTCTTCCCGTGTTAACGATTCCTTTAATACTCCTCTAAACGGTCGGACGACATTGGTGACGACAGAAAGATTGATGCGGGCACTGCGATCGGAGGCAGTGCTGGGAGGGGGTGGATCTTTGAGGTACCTGTTGCAGTAAGTAACACACTTATGCATTAGGTATGTCTCTGCTATGGAGCCATCCGGGGCCGACCTGTTTTTGACGAATGACTTATACTGTCCAAGCTGTCTACAAAATCAAACGTACACATTACATAAGTACATATAGCTAGCTGGCTAGTATATATATAATCTCCAGTGGAACAAATTAATTAATTAGTTGTACGTACCTTTCTTGAGGATACATCCAAGTGTACTGGACCGGACCAGAAATGAGCACCTGCTCGGGCAGGTGGATCATTAGGTGAATCATGATGTCAAAGAAAGCAGGGGGGAAAATCCTCTCTAGTTTGCAAATGATGTGCACAATTTGTTGTTGCAATTCCACCACATCTGACTTCTTTAATTCTCTGGCGCATAACCTCTGCCACCACCTGCACAATGCCACTATTGGTTCTACGACGTCCCGAGGCAAGTATGGTCGAATTACCACTGGAATCAGACGTTGCAGCATAACGTGATAGTCATGTGTCTTTAGACCAACAAACTTGTGTTGCACCTCGTCCACTGCTCCAGTTATAGTAGCTGCATACGTAGCCGGATAACGAACGCCCTTAAACCAGTGAAATACAGAACGTCTAAGCGTCGGCTTCACTGTGTAAGGTGCATCTGGCATCTTGTTGTACACTCCTTTCCTATCCCTCCTCAACCACAAGGGACGACGTAGATTCATTGATTCCAAATCTTTGCGCGCTTTGGGAGTATCTTTAGTCTTGAACTTAATACCGAGAATTGTTCCCACCACGCTGTCGCACACATTCTTTTCTATGTGCATCGCGTCCAATTTGTTCCTCAGCTTCAACTTCGACCAGTAAGGGAGTTCAAAGAATATACTCTTGTGATCCCAATAGCTCAGATCATGTGGAGGAATTGGATTGCATTTCTTTACATCCGCGTCATTGCTCAACACACCAAAGTCGAAATAGCTCAACCTCTCTAAAATCTCTTCGCCCGACCAACTACGGGGTTTAGGATTGTTCTCTACCGTACCGTCGAAATGAGCTTCATCCTGTCGCCACGGGTGGTCGTGAGGAAGCCATCTACGGTGACCCAAGTAACACACCTTCCCCGCGTGCCAACTAGAGTTCACGTCGTCCAAACATATAGAACATCCATTATATCCTTTTGTCCTGCAGGCTGCCAACATCCCATAAGCTGGAAAATCGCTGATCGTCCACATTACCGCAGCCCTCATCGTGAACATCGTGTCAGTGAATTTGTCATAAGTTGGGACTCCATTTTCCCACAACAGTTTCAGCTCGTCGATCAAAGGTCTGAGGTAGACATCTAAGCACTTCGATGGAGATTTAGGACCTGGAATTAGTACGGTAAGGAAATTAAATTCCTTGTTCATGCACATCCACGGAGGCAAGTTGTACGGCATCAGAATAACTGGCCAAGTGCTGACGGCGGAGCTATTACTTCCCCAAGGATTGAATCCGTCTGTAGATAGGCCGAGTCTAACATTTCTAACCTCTGAAGCAAAGTCTCCAAATTCTCTGTCGAAATGTTTGAAACCCTCCCCATCCGCGGCGTGTCGCAGGACATCGTCATCTATTCGCTTTTCTGCGTACCATCGCATCGCCTCTGCTGTGTGTAGCGACATGTACAGGCGCTGCAATCTGGGAATCAAGGGAAAATATCGAACAACTTTCACAGGAATTCTCTTTTTCGAACTCTTCCTATTCAACTGGAATCTGCACTGGCCACATACGGGACAATAGTCCAACTCTTTATACTCTTTGTAAAATAGCACACAATCATTCGGACATGCGTCAATTATCCTGTACTTTAGGCCGAGGCTGCTCAGGATATTTCTAACCTTATAATGAGATTTAGGAAGATTGTGATCATCAGGAAGCAACTTACATATTTGCTCCTGAATTTCGTCAAAAGCACTCACTGACATTTTGTGCTTCACTTTTATCTTCATTTGCTCCATCACATATTGCAACACATTCTCTCGACATCCAGGGAACACCGGGGTCTGCGCTTCAAGTAGCATCCGGTTGTACTTTTCCATCTCACTGGTGTCAGTGGCCAAGCTAGCTGCGGGGAATGTGTCATCATGCTCATTGGTGGTACTGTAACCTCCGTCTTGGTGTTGGTGTCCGCCATGACTACATCCTGGAAACGCATCATGGACCAAATCTGCAGTTGGGTTGCAAGCTGGGGGTCCGGCACCACTGCCGCTGGATGAGGCACCATGGTAACTGTACCCTGAGCTGAAGTCTGCTGCGCTGAACTCTACTGCTTCACCATGCTCGCTCCATTTTGTGTAACTCCACATCATACCATTTTCGTACAAGTGTTGCACCATAACATTAACCTCCGCATACTGACAATTAAGACATTTCTGACACGGACACCTGAAACGTTTCTTTCCCTGACCATGTTCTATCGCAAAATTCACAAATTCGCTAATTCCATCCATATACCGGACATCACATCTATTCTTCAACTTCATCCAACTCTTGTCCATACTGCTACAAAATATTATACTTAATTAATTATTACATATATATATATATATATTTGTCCATTAATTTACGCTTAATTATACGTACTCGATCTACATATCGATCCATCAATTACGTGCGTATGTACGTAATTTAATCGATCTGTACACATATATATATATATAGCTAACATCAGCTAACATCCTTGCATGTATATATATATATGTACGTACGTTTTCACTAAATACATATTAATTAAGCAAATTTTAACTGCGTACGTACGTACCTGCTGGCCTTCTCGATATCTTTACGTTAATTAAGCTAACTAGCGTGTCAGCGGAGATCCCGGCCTTATCGATCCTGATTCTTCTCGGCCTAGCTAGCTTCTAGCTACCTAGCTCGATCGAGCTCCCTAGCTTCTAGCTACCTAGCTCAATCGAGCTCCCTAGCTTCTCCTTCTCCCTTCTCCTTCAATTATTCTTCAAATGGAATCGATCATGAAGAGATCGAGGCTAGCTAGGAATGAATTCGATCAGTACGTTTGGCCGGCAGTGGGCTTATATAATGCTTCACTTAGACGACGGAGGTGTCGGTACGTCGTCTAAGTGGAAGTACGTTTTGTGAACTTGGACGATGGCGTGTCGGTCCGTCCTCCAGGTAATCACCTGGACGACGGAGAATACCATCTCCGTCGTCCAAGTGGTCACCTGGAGGACGGAGAAGACTCCGAGGTCCAGGTGGTCACCTGGACGACGGAAATGGTATTCTCCGTCGTCCAAGTGGTCACCTGGAGGACGGAGAAGACTCCGAGGTCCAGGTGGTCACCTGGACGACGGAAATGGTATTCTCCGTCGTCCAAGTGGTCACCTGGACGACGAAGAAGACTCCGAGGTCCAGGTGGTCACCTGGACGACGGAGATGGTCAACTCCGTCGTCCAGGTGGTACTTGGACCACGGAGTCTTCTCCGTCGTCTAAGTGTCACTTGGACGACGGAGAATTAGTGTTTCCGTGGTCTAAGTGCTGTTTTCTTGTAGTGAACCGAAAGAAAAAGATATTTACGGAAGAAGAAGAAAAACTACAAAATGGTAGTTATTTTTACAACCCCAAAAACGACCGGTAATGCTCTCCAATTCTCCATATAATTTTTCCTATGAACAAACAAATCTTTAATTTTTCCTATGAACAAACAAATCTTTGATTTTCACACACCTATAGATGTGTGACATGTTGTTCCCTTATTTTGGCATTTCTTCTAAAAATACCATTTTCACATAGATCTAAAATAATAATTTGAGGACATTATTGTAATTGAATAATAATCTATATTATTATCAAGAGAACACATGTTGTTCTCTCTTTTTGATATTTTTTCCAAAAATATCATTTTCACATAGATCTAAAATAACAAATTGAGGATTGTTTAAAGTGATTTATTCTCCGTAACTTCTTGTATGTGTCGTGTTCTAGTTAGATACGGATTACTTTAGATAGAGATACAGAGAATCCCTGTTTTATTGGGACATTTATTGTAACAGATTGTATCAGCCTATATATAAGACATTCAATCAATGAAAGAGTTACGTTTTCAGCTATTCTTCTAAAACACGTTATCAAACACGCTCTGAGTTGATAGCCAGCCATCGCCACAAAAGAAAAAAAATCCTAACCCTAGAATACTTGACTTCAGTGCCGCCAACCCTACTTCACCACCGATCTACACCAAATTGGCTCCTTCTTGATTTCGGCGATCCTCCATATGTACACTCCAACGAATCTCCTTACTTCGACAAGATTGCTCGACTTCCAAGAAACCACTTCAGACAAGCTCTTCCCAAACATCGTCCCAACTCCATACAGGTCATACCGAGCATAACATCAATCAGAGGTAAATTTTCTAAATCGTTAATCTTTAAATCTATGACTAAAATTTACTTTTTGCAAAATTCTAGATCTTAGGATTGTAATATTTTGATTTGTGTTTATTGCGTATATGTACCCTAGTTCCTATGAACCTATATTCATAGAGTATAATTGACGGTCCTAGGGGAGTCACGGTTTAGAAAAGAAAATAAACGAAAGGGAAATTGATAATATGTGATGGTTTATCACGATTTTTGGGTGTGGTTTTTGAGCCACCGTTTGTTGATAATCGATTTTTGTGACCATATATCATTGATCACGTTCTTATTCATTAAAACTTTCTATTAGTGACCGTGGTTCTTCAATCGATACTAATTCAATCTCTTTTTATTTTGTAGATGACTTCGAATGAGCCGGTTAGGCAAGAATTCGACCTCCTTGACCTTTAAGGAAATGAATACCATCGTTGGGTCTTCTATGTGGAAAGTACATTCATCAGAAAGAGACTCAGCCACACCATCAAACCCGTTGTGGGATGTTCTGAAGCAACGCTTCCACAATGTGCATGATGCACAGCTTCCTAAGTTGACTGCGAGATGGGAAAACCTTAGGCTTCTGAATTTTCCTAAAATCCAAGATTACAATCAAGCTATATTGGATATGGAGTTTGAGTTTAGTTTTTGTGGGTGGAAAAGTCCGAGAACAACATGATTGAAAGGTCGTTGAACACATTCCCAACATCCATGAGCATCCTTGCTCATCAGTACCAGATTGAGTACGAACATGGGAGGATTCTTACCTTCAGTGATCTCATCAATAACCTAGCTAAAAAGGAAAGGCATCATGAGATCATCCTCAATAATAACTCAAGATCGGCTGATAATAAAAATCCTGAGAGTTACCAAACTAGATAAAAGGCCCGTAAGAAAAAAAAGAATGTTCGTTCGGAACCTTATGTGCGTGGAGGACTAGCTCCATAGGGCAGGAGATGAGGGTGTAGGCGTGGGCGTGGCCAAGGCCTCAGGCAAAATTTTACTTAGCATAGAGATTAGAATGCCAACTCCAACAAGAACCAATCTGGTTCGACAAGTGATGGGCAAAAGTCTTCCAATTCTAGAAGATTCACTTGTTATTAGTGTGGTTCAACAAAGCATATGCACAATCAGTGTCATGCTAGTAAAGAAATCCAGAGCATCTACAAGAGGCACAAGCAATACTTGTCTCAAGAGTCCAATTATGCTGGAGATTTAGAGATGGACGTTGACACCAATCTCGTTCTTGCAAAGGATAAGGAGAAGGACCTAGCTACTCCGGATTTTGAATAGCCTAAGTAAAATGTGGTTATCTCTGTCATGTATTCTAGTTTTTGGCTTATTTTTTCATTCATTTTTAGTAAACTCTTTGTCTTTGTTTTTTGGATAAAAACATCTGTGATGTAACTTTTAATTGTTGGTGAGTAATTAAATTTTCTCTATTTTTTTTGTATATGGAAGTGTTGAGAATGTTATTTAACTACTAATTCAGTGTATGGTTTGATGTTTACATTAATATATGGCATAATGACACAACGATACAATAAAAACGAGACAAAAAGAAGAGGATGTTGTTGATCTCGGGAAACCTTCGTTCCATTGAAGATTTCCTTCGATCCATTGAAGTTCACCCTCGGGTCGCTTTTTGTAATCTTTGATCCATCAAAAATTTGTACACAAAACACCTTTGATCCATCAAAGGTGATCTTTGGGCCCCCATTTTGTATTTTTGATCCATCTAGAAACTTTCTCGATCCATCGAATGAATGCCTCAAGTCAAGTTCTTTGATCCATCGAAGCTTTTCTTCGATCCATCGACTGAGCAATTTAAGATTCTCTCTTGGAACTGTCAGGGTCTAGGGTCACCACTGATAGTGAAAGCGCTCAGGCGGCTTCTAAGGAAACAACAACCTTCCCTTTTGTTTGTCATGGAAACTCATGTGAAGGACGGCATCTCTGCTCATTGGCATAAGGATAATGGACTCCATCATCATTTTGTAGTTCCAGCTAAGGCAGGCGGTGGCCTTGCTTTATTTTGGTCTGATGATGTGCAAGTTAGAATCATAGACAGTAGTGCCAACTATATAGTTAGTGAGATCTTGTTTATTCTAGAAAACTTTAGGTGTAACATTTCTTGGATGTATGGAACTCCCTCAATCAGAAATAAAATGTCGTTTTGGTATTCGATGTGTAATTACTTTCAAACTTCTTCTTTTCCTTGGTTAGTTCTTGGTGATTTCAACGACATCCTGTGGCCTTCAGAAAAGCGGGACGGGCAGCCGCAACGACAATGGAGGATGTCTTTGTTCCAAAATTTTATCAATTCTTGCCAGTTAAGAGATCTTCGCTTTAAGGGGCCTCCATATACTTGGTTTGCCTATATAAATGGTGTGTTGTACATTAAGGAACGAATAGACAGAGGTTTTGCAAACAATGCTTGGTGTTCGGTCCAAAATCAAACCCAAGTCTTCCATCTTCCCAAAGAGGGATCCGATCATCGTCTTATTCTTATTGATACTTTTCCTTTGTCAGGCAAACCTCCAGCGATTTTTAGATTTGAGCAATTTTGGTTGGAAAATTCTGATTGTGAAACAAGGTTCAAAAGCCTTGGAAGCCAATTTCATTGTTTTCCCCTATGGTTACTTGGGCCGTTAACCTAAAGAGATGCTCTATTCAGTTGAAGGATTGGTCTAGAACGGTCTTTTCTCAATTCCAGGGAAGAACTATGGAATTTTTGAAACATCTAGACGACCTCTATACTGATTCGGCTCCTCTCTTGCAGATTCATAGCATTGTTTCTAGCGTGGACGATCACTGGAAATTGGAAGAACTCTATTGAAATCAGTGCTCCCGTATTCAATGGCTTCAATCAGAAGATGATAACACGAAATTCTTCCATCAATCCACTCTTCAATGTCGACAATACAACCAAATCCTTCGTTTAAGAAACAACTCTGGGGTTTGGTTGGACATCTTAGTTCACTTAACTAACTACTTCCAAAACCTCTTTTCGGCGAGTTCTACATCTTCCCTAGAAGCAGTCCTAGCTTTTGTAGCTCCGGTAGTCACTCCATCTATGAATTCTGCCTTTCTACTCCATCCCTCAGTTGAAGAGGTTCGTGAGGCAGTCTTTGAGCTGGGAGCTCAAAAGACCCCGAGACCTTATGGCTTCTCCGGTATATTTTACCAAACCTACTGGAACATTGTGAACCCGATCATCTCAACGGCTGCCTCTGATTGTCTGCATTCTGGTACAATTCTGCATGAAATGAACAAAACTTTCAAAACTTTCTGATGATTCAATTTTCTTCCTGCAAGCTACAGTGAACAATTGTGAAATCTATTTTGATGTCCTCCGTCACTTTTGCTTTACCTCCAGTCAAGTAATCAATAAACATAAATTGTCTCTTTACTTTTCCCCGAATACCAGACTGGAAATTGTAGCTTTGCTCAGCTTTATTCTCGAGATGCCAATCAAGAATGACCCGGGCAAGTACTTAGGTCTTCTGACAATTTGGCCGAGATCAAAAGTTGAAACCCTCGCATACATCAAGGATATGATCAATAGGAAGCTGCAGGGGTGGAAACAGGTCCTCCTCTCTCCTGCCGGAAAAATAACCCTAATTAAATTTGTGGCTTCTTCCCTTCCGGCATACCCCATGCATTGCTTTCGGTTTCCCAAATATCTATGTAGATAAATATCGGCAGACATTACTAATTTCTGGTGGGGTAATTCAAATGGCAAAAGGGTCCACTAGAAAAGTTGGGAATCCTTGTCGCTGCCAAAAAAAGATAGAGGGATGAGTTTCTGGAATCTGGAATCGTTTACTGAGGCCTTTCTCCTCAAGCAAGATTGGAGGCTTACTCAATCCATATCCACTCTCTCGGCTAGAATCCTCAAGGCCAGATATTTCCCCCAATCCTTATTCCTTAAGGCCTTTAGAGGTTCCTCCCCATCCTGGTTATGGTATAATCTCTAGAGCGTTCAGTCTTTCTTCGGGAGGTTTCATTATATGAGATAGGCAATGGCGCTACCGCAAAGATCTGGACAGAGAACTGGATCCCCAACATCCCAAATCACAATCTTCAGCACCATTTGCAAACCAACCCCTCGGTTTCAGTTAGTTCTCTAATCGTCCGGGAGCCGATTCGATGGGACCTCTCAGCCGTTGAGGATACCTTATCTATGGAGGAATGTAGGGTAATTCATTCCATCCCGCTCCCCGAGACCCCGGGTTCAGACAATCTTTGATGGCATCTGACGCGGTCTGGTTACTACTCGGTTAATTTAGGATACCAACTACTTCGATATCAGAAGATTTGTCAACTTAACCCTTTGAATGCATCTACTTCTTCTCCTTTGAATAATGATGTTTGGTCCTGGTTATGGAAGCTGCAATCTTTTCCGAAAATTAAAATGTTCCTGTGGCATTGCTTCCACAATATCTCCCCCACTCACGTGGAACTCCACCATCGTCATCTTTCGAAGGATTCATCTTGCCCCATTTGCTCGGACCCTTCCGAAACTTTGGAGCACTGTCTTTTATTGTCTCCCTGGGTAACCAAGGCTTGGTTTGGTCACCCTTTTTGCATTTGGATTAAGCCCTTTGGTCTTACCACTTTGCATAATTAGATCAAGGGTCTCAGGATTATGACCACCACAAAATCTTATTTTGAGCCGTATTTGCCCACTCATCTTTCCTTTTTACTCTAGCATATTTGGAAGGCTCGGTGCTCATTTTTGGCACTCCATCCTAGATCCTCTTTTCATCGCATGTCAGGCATTTTTCACAGTGAAAGCTTACCTTGGTGCTAATGCCCCCCGATTACCCCTTTCCGCCCCTCTGAAAGTTAGCAACGTTTGGACCCCCCCTCCATGCGGTTTCGTGAAAATCAATACAGATGCTTCTTGGAATTCTTGTATGTTGGAGTGTCGTTATGTAGCTCTGGCTCACAACTCGTTAGGCCCCCTCTTGTTCGGTGTTGTTAATATTTCCAGTGCCCTCTCAGCTGAAAACAGCTGAGGCTCAAGCTTTAATCATTGGGTTACAATCGGCCTCCCACCTTGGCTTGTCTTCCCTCTATCTTGAAGATGACTGCGTATCCCTGGTAGCAGCTGTAAAATCTTTGAAGATGTCACTGCATTGGATAGTATGCCATTGGCTGCCCATCATTCGATCTTTGGCGTCCTCTTTCTCCTCAATTAATTGACTCTGGGCCAGTAAAGAGGCTAATAGAGCTGATGATTGTGCAACGTTTTTAGCCCATAGCTTGGTGTTTTCTCCGGGCTGGTACAAGAATCCATTTACTCCTCTCCAGGATATCCTCTACTCTGATGCGGTGTCCCCTCCTCCTAGAAGTTCTTCCTCTTTTCTTTTTTAGTTTGCTTTGTTCTTTGCTTTCGGTTCCGTTTTCCAAAAAAAAAAACTCTGGTCTTGGAAAAGCAGAAATTATTGTAGCAGAAGCAATAATGTTATGAGAAAGTCTCCTTCAGCTACATCACTCATTGCATTGATCATGAAGACTTTCACCCTCCCTTCATCATTGAAGAAGACTCAACAACGCTTATTGATACTTTAAACAATAACTCAAACCGCATGTACGTGGAGCAAATTTACTACTGTTCATAACATCGGACATCCGACAACCCTCTTCCTAGAATTTATATTTTGCCACATCGTACAACTCGTTTTATTTTTCTGAGTTGAATGTGAGGAAGAAAAATGGCGCCAAACATGGAAATGATCTAAATGTTTATCACAAATTATAATTATATGGAAAATATTATTTTAACGCCTAAAATGGAATGATCAAATAAATGATGGAAGTTAAAGATATGTGACCAAATAAAATTTAAAATGTGTTTAACCAACACACATCATAGCTAAATACGAGCGATCAAATTAACAAATTTTACATTAATTAAAAGGAACTACTATTGAATTTTACAATTGAGGTTTGTTGGGTACTTCTCTTCCGAACCTATACGTCTAGACTCCTATACACTCATAATTCTCATAATGGAGCTGGAACACTCATCTTTAGAAAACTAGTCACTATTTTAGTTGCCGTCTTTACTAAACACACACATCCAAAGAGTCCATCTAATTTTTCTGAGGTTGAACTTGTCCACGTGGCGTTGCTTGCCGACCGTACAAATTTTGTAGCATGCGTGGCCCAATAATTTCCCTCAAATTAGAGCCGGCACTCCTCCGCTGTTCAAAACTAAAAATTAGTTTTAATTCCCTCATTTACTCAAAAGTCAAAACAACATAATGTCCCAGGACTTAACAGTCAAAACAAACTCCGTTTAGAGCAGTTGCATCGCAGGCACCTCGAGCAGCTCGATTTCGGCGGGCCCCGGCACCGGCAGCACGAGCAAGGAGCAAGGAGACGTGCACCGGGGAGAGAAGGAGGCGGCGACTGCTCGTTGACGACGAGGACGAGCAGCTACTGCTCGTTCTGTTGCTCGAGCAGTGCTGACGTCATCCACGCGCGTGGGTGACGTCAGCACAGGTTAATTTTTTTTCACCTTGGCGCGTGTCATCCACGCGCCAATAAAAGTTAAAAAAAAAATTTTACCGGACCAATAGGAAGCTGACACGTGGCAGCCCGGGTTAAAAAAAAAGGTAACGGTCAGATTGATCTGGACCGTCCATTTCAAATCAAAAAATCTAATCGGACGGTCCAGATTCAACTGAAACGGTAACCTGATTTTTTTTCTGATTTTTTCTGCCATTTTGCAAAATAACCCCTAAAAAATTGCAAAAAAATCCCTAAAAATTCTAAAAAATTGCAAATAACACCCTAGTATTTCTCTATAAATACTACATCAATTTCATTCACATCTCACACAAATTTATCCTCTCCTTCCTCTTCTCCTTCATCCTCCTCACAAAATGTCTAATTGGCTTGATTCCGAAGATTTGCAACTTTGTATTTCTTATTGTCGCATTAGCGTTTGCCCAATTACCGGCAACATGCAAAAGTCCGACAAATTGTGGGAAAAAGTCTATGCTGATTATAAGGAAAATTGGGAGCTTGCGCATGGTGAATCAAGGCCGGAGCCTAGGACCCAAACCGCGGTTTCTTCTCGTTTTACAAAGTTGAAACCGAGTTTTAGAACTTGGGGTGCCGCTCTTGCATATGCACGAAGGAATGTACAATCCGGCTCAAATTTGCAAGATGAGGTAAGTGTTAATAATTTTGTCTTAAAGCTCATCTATTACATTTATTTTAATCAATGTTGACATCTCCATTTCCTAGATATTATTTTGACATACAAATTTTTGGCACCTTAGATAAGAAAAGCTCAATCATGGTACGTGGCACAAAAAAAGAAACAGTTTACCAAGTTTGATTGTTGGGAAGTGATGAAAAACCATCCAAATTTTCGGGCCGTCGAACCTACTATACCACCTCCTTCATATTCCAACTCCGCAACTACTCCTCCTTTTACCTCAATGCCTCCCCCCGTCGACGTGGAGGATGATGAAGTTATTCCAACACCACAAAGCAATGAAGAAGAAGTCTACTCTAGTCCGGTTAGACCAATCGGAGTGAAGGCGGCCAAAGAAGCCAAAAGAAAGGGGAAAAGAGCATGCTCATCTTCAAATGAGGTAAGAGATGAGGTTTTGAAAAGCATGATGGAAAATCAAAGAATGCATCTCGCCGGGCAAAAAGAAAGTGATGCCACTGAACTAGCTTTGTACCAAAAACAACTCGCCCTTAAGGAGAAGGACTACAAATTGAGGGCCGAAGCGGAGGATTTAAGGATAATGGCAATGGATACGGATGTTATGACCCCAAAATCGAAGAGGTATTTTTCGAAGAAAAAAGAGAGTATCCTAAAGAAAATGGAGGAAGAGGAAGGAGATGGTAGCGATGAAACATTTTCAAATTGTTATCGCCCACTGTTTCCGTAGTGCTTTATTTGTTTTTCCATTATGAAATTATGTACTTTAAATTTCCAATAATTCTACGATTTGATTGAAATTATGTACTTTAAATTTTCAAGTAATAAAAACGCACTTTTATTCCATCAAAGCTCACGCACAGTACAATAACACATAATGACTTAAAATCAAACACACATCACTCAAACAACTAAAAGGAAAAACAAATAAAGCAAACATGTTGCAAACCAGGGTAATTAAAATTACACACACACATCATTTAAAGTCGTTCTCCGGTCTCTAGATACCAGTTGTGCTTAACTAAGTCCTTTTGCAACTCTCCATGGATGTACGCAGATTGGAGATCTACAACACGGTCGGCAAATCGTTGTTCATTTTGTGCATCCCTTCCAACAGGCTCAAAAGGAATACGATTACCTTGTTCATTTACTGGTCCATCATAAACATTGAAAGCAGTTGATGAGTTTTGAAGATCTTCTTCTTCCAACTCCTCGAACTCCTCCTCCACAAATTCTTCTTCGACAATCATGTTATGCATTATAATGCAAGCCAACATGATGCTCTTCAATGTCGATTGGTGATGACACCTAGCTGCATGCCGAATAATTCCCCAACGAGATTGCAAAATTCCAAAGCACCTCTCTACATCTTTGCGGTATGCCTCTTGTTTCTTGGCAAACAGTATCTGTGGAAGCTCTTGGGGATTGGAGATTGTTTTCACAAACGAGGAGTACCTGGGATATATACCGTCAGCTAAATAGTAAGTATTGTGGTAAGTCATACCGTTGACTTTATAGGTTGCACTCGGACTGTTTCCGGCAAGGAGCGAATCAAATATGTCCGATTGGTAGAGCACGTTGATGTCATTTTGTGATCCGGGTACCCCAAAGAAGCTGTGCCATATCCACGTGTCATATGAGGCCACCGCCTCTAAAATAATAGTTGGACGCTTCTTTCGGCCCGAGAATGCTCCTTGCCAAGCTGTGGGGCAGTTCTTCCACTCCCAGTGCATGCAGTCAATGCTTCCGATCATACCAGGAAATCCGCGATGCCTTGCTCTCTTTAGAAGTCGGGATAAGTCTGTGGCATTTGGAGCGCTGAGATAGAGGTCACCGTAAAGCTCGTATATATGCATACACCACTTCTTCATGCATTGTAGTGTTATTGATTCACCCATCCTTGTTATTTCAGCACACTGATCTGCGGCTGCGCCGTACGCCAACATACGAAGAGCGCCTGTCATCTTTTGTTGTGGAAGAAGTCCAACCAATCCGACGGCGTCAGCTCTTTGGTGCCAAAATTGGTCGTGGTTGCAGAGATCCGTCATTATACGGTTGAATAAATTGGTACTCATTCGATACCTTCGACGAAAGGCTTGTTCGTTGAAGACGGGGCGTTCGATGAAGTAATCCTCCATCAGATTATGTCCCCTTGACTCCCTCATTCTTTCTTCATTTGGTCGGCGACAAGGTGGTTCGTCATCGAACATTGCATCGACCACGACCGCTTCAGTGATGAAAGCATTAGCAATTTCGGCATTTCGCTGACGTTGCTGTCGCCTCCTCCGGAAAAAATTCTCAAAACTAAAAGGATTCATCTTATCGGAATGTAGAATATATGGTTGGTTTTGGTGTGAATGAACGATGAGCACCGATCAACAAATATATAGCCGAGTGTAGATGAAGTGATTAGATAAGATGATGACACGTGTCGGCTTTCGATTGGTCGGAAATCTCTCCGAGAATCTTATACAATTATTAGAGCCGATAATGAATAGTGGACATGACACGTGTTGCCTCGTGATTGGTTGAAAATCTTATCGGAAATTTTGTACAATTATTTACCCGATAACCTTCTGTCGGTGTGAAACGTGTCAACTCGTCATTCGTCGGAAATCTTACCCGAAATCTTATTCAATTATTCATACTACAACGACACGTGTCGTTTATGGATTGGTTGAAAAATATTAAAAAAAAATTTTAATACAAATTTAATTTATGAACAGTAATAGCACGTGCTATTTTTTGACACCGCTGCGCGAAAAACAGAAACTGCACCTCTTATTCGATGAACAGTGACTGCTCCACCTCAAACAGTGCCTGCTCCTCCTCAAATTGCTCATCCTATTCTAAATTACCGGTGCGAGTGCTCTAAGTTTGCCGTCAGCAGTGATCTCACACAGTAGAGAAAGGTAAATTAATGGAAGAATCTGCTAGAAGCCTAGAAAGGAAAAGCTTTTCTCCCTCGTTGACCTTTACTGCAGTAAAGCCGTAAAAAGGTAAAAAGTCTGTGATCGGGACCCTCAAGACCCGAATAATTGGAGATTCAATTTCAGTAACTTTTTTATTTATAAGATTTAAAATATATAAATATAAATAGCAGCTCATTTTCTTCCTCTTCTTCATCTTCTTTCTCCTGGTTGATCTCTCTCTCTCTCTCTCTCAGTTGTTCTTCTAGTTCACCAACCTCGCCGCTAACGAAAATTTCGATAGCCTCCGAGAGAGAGAGATAGAGGGATCCGTAGCTCGCCGGTTTCTTCATTTCTCGGTGGCGGCGACGATGAGCTCGGATTCCGATTTGGTCCGGCGTCTGGAGTCGGCGCTGGGGGTTTCGTTCGGAGGCTCGGTGACGGACACGGCGGTGGTCATAGCGACGACTTCAATTGCTCTTATAATTGGAGTTTTGGTGGTGCTGTGGAGGAGATCGTCGGATCGGAGCCGGGAGTTGAAGCCGCTTGTGGTGCCGAAGCCGGTGGCGATTAAGGAGGAGGAAGACGAGTTTGAGGTCGGCTCCGGTAAGACTAGGGTTGCTATTTTCTATGGGACTCAAACCGGCACAGCTGAGGGCTTCGCTAAGGTATAACAATTTCGCCTGAGCATTACTGTTTTTTTTTTAATATTCTAATTATTTCAATTTCCGATTTTGTTGCTCAATTTTATAGGCTTGGGATCGTTAGAGTGTAATTATGTTGGATTTGGAGAGTTGTGTGGTGGTCATGAATCATGATAGTACTTTTTGAGTATATTCACTTTCGACTTGTCGATATAAATTAAACACCTGTATGTGAGTTAAATATGTGGCTCTACTCTCTATTAAGTAGCTGCTCTTGGTTTTCATTCCGATGGAATGGTACACTCTAAATTGAATTAAATAGTGCCTTTGTAATCTAACTTTCCAAGAGATTGAATGGTTAACATTGACTTTTGGACCGCTAGAGATGAATCGATAGGTGCAGGAGGGGGCTTTGGATTCTCACTTTTCATTCACAATTGTACCGTAAAATATGTGCTAGTGCGATAATAGCTCTTTGTATCCTTGAATATTCAGTATAATCACCGAATGAGGATTTCTTTTGAAAATATTTCTTACTTTAAATGATATTCATTGTTGCGAGCACAGGCTTTGGCCGAAGAGATCAAGGCAAGATATGAGAAAGCTGTAGTCAAGGTTATTGACCTGGTATGTTGGCTGGAAACCGATGCTTTGTATTGCCTTGTTGCTGATAAACTACATAAATTGAAATATACAATACTTATAATGTTTATGGTCCGATTAGGATGATTATGCTGCAGAGGATGATAAATATGGAGAAAAATTGAAGAAAGAGACTATATCATTTTTTATGTTGGCCACGTAAGATCTACGCTTTTACCTATATTGAGATTATCCATTATTAAAATTTAGTTGTTCTTATAACAGTGTTGGACTCAATATACTTGATATTACTTTTTCAGTTATGGGGATGGAGAGCCAACTGATAATGCAGCAAGGTTTTACAAATGGTTTACTGAGGTTGGTAACTCTCATATTAACATTCAGTCAATGAACACTCAGTCACAAATATGGCATAGGAATTAATTGATAAGTCACGATGTATGATTTTGTTACAGGGAACGGATCGAGGTGTGTGGCTGGAACAACTAAGGTACGGTGTTTTTGGTCTGGGTAACCGGCAGTACGAGCATTTTAATAAGGTAAAGCTAGTTCTGTACTTTAGTAACTCCATTTGTTTCATTTATGTCGTATGACAATGTCTTGTTGAAACAGATAGCAAAAGTGGTTGACGACCTACTTGTTGAACAAGGTATAACTAAACTTGTTTCTTTATTTCACTACTATAAAGTTAGTATAAATGTCTTTTGTTTCCTGTCACCTTGCTGAATACAACAAATGACATGTTTAACTTAACTTCATACTTGATGCTTTCATAGCCAAATGTGTATGTAATTTAGAAGGAAAAAATTTCAACTGTATCGAATGCCCACATGATCTAACACATATCGACCTGGTGATATACCCTTACGTGTATAAAAGATAAAGCCTTTCATTCTCTAGAAACAAATGGCTTAATTCAGACCAAAATCCTCTGTGTCATTGCTAGCAAATTCATCAAAATTCTTTCCTACAGCCTAAATACACAGAACAAAACCAAAACCATACCACCCCATATAACTTTGGCCTTTGTCCCCTTGCTGCCTGTATATGCTTCTAGCAAGTAAATATAACAGTGCCTAGAAATTTCAAATTTCTAACTATCTCAACTGATAAGCACAAATGCTGGACAATGCAAGAAAGTAATGGACAAATTCTAATTCATCTCTCACAATTTGAACCATTGAAGAGAGAAGGCTGGGATTTGAGTCCTTCAATCTGTTTCACAAGGACTGGCCTTTCCACAAGTAACCAACCCAATAAATATTTTGACCTTGGGTAGTACTCTATCTTCCAAACAAATCCATGGGGTTGAAATGCCGGTACAGCTTCAGTCTTGATCAGAGAAGTTCTGTAATATAGGTATCCGATGCTTTTATAGATCATTCCTGATGCTTAGTCCAGTTGTCTCTTAAATAATAGCTAGAGACCAACTTTGGGTTAAAGATGTTATTTTATGTCATTGTTTTATGCTTACGTTATTTTATTTGTCAAGTTTACAGTTTACTAATTTTCTACTGCACTTGCCTCCTTGTGGTAATGTAGGTGCAAAGCGTCTTGTCAACGTTGGCTTAGGTGATGATGATCAATGCATCGAGGATGATTTTTCTGCTTGGTAAGCTTTATCTTTTTATGAGAATCTCTTTATTAGTTGCCCTTTCTAAGGCAGTATCTTGTTTGGAGGGTGTTACGGCGACACCTTTTTTTGCTGTATTAATTGTACCGTTCTTGTTCTTCTTAGGAAGGAAGCACTGTGGCCCGAGCTAGATCAATTGCTCCAAGATGACACAAATACTGTGACTACCCCATACACAGCTGTGATTCCAGATTATAGAGTTGTTATCCATGATCCCAGTGATACCTCTTCTGAGGACCATATCTCAAATATGGCAAATGGGAATGCTTCTTTTGACATTCATCATCCCTGCAGGTAGTTCAAGATCAAACAGCGTTCTATTTTTTCTTTCTCCTCTCTTCTCCCATTTCCCCCCTTTCCTTTCACTAATGTTTGTGACTGCATTCCTCTGAAGAGCTAAAGTTGCTGTTCAGAAAGAGCTGCATAAGCCTGAGTCTGATCGGTCTTGCATACATCTGGAATTTGACATTGCTACGACTGGTATTACGTGAGTTCATGACTTAAACAATTGCACTTGTTTAAGACTGTTTATAGTTTGAGATGGATCGCCCTTTATCTTTGCTGAATGTAACCATTTCGGTGCATGTACCCTACCCTTCCATGTTTACTTTTGTTTAAAAGATATGATACATTTACTTCTCATTCGTAATTTTCACACTGACCATATTTAGTTTTAGATTAAATTCATATGCATGTGTCATCACTTATTATTACTTTTAATTTATGCAATGAGCACAATAATCCTCTCATAGAGCTAGGGTTCTGTATTCATTCGAATGGAGAAGAGATAAGAAGTTTGTAGGAATATTTTGATATTCAAGCATCTGCCGATTGACGAAGTTATCTGTAATGGCTATCTTTAGTCTGACAGTCAGCTGGCTGTTTGTTTTGGCTGAAATAGCTTGTTTTTGGTGATGTGAAAGTACTGAATAGGAATTTATTAATGCCTAACTTGATTATCAAGCAATCATGTGTTGTCTCCTCTAATTGTTCTGACTTCTGAGTTTTTTTTTCCGTAGTCCCCAATAATGATAATTACATTTTTCTTTCTTCCAGATATGAAACTGGAGACCACGTGGGTGTTTATGCAGATAATTGTGATGACACAGTTGAGGAAGCTGCGAAGTTGTTGGGTCAACCTTTAGATTTGGTGTTCTCCATTCACACCGATAATGAAGATGGCACATCCCTTGGAAGCTCATTGCCGCCTCCTTTCCCCGGTCCTTGCACACTCAGAACAGCACTGGCACGTTATACTGATTTGTTAAACCCACCTAAGAAGGTGAGCTTCATGTATTTTTTAAGCTTTTCTATTTCTCTTTCTTTTAGTTTTTATTACTAATCTCGAATACTTTTCCTATCAGGCTGCTCTAACTGCTTTGGCTGCACATGCTGTCGAGCCCAGTGATGCCGAAAGACTCAAGTATTTATCATCACCCCAGGGGAAGGTTGAATTTACTATTCAATTATTCCATCTTTGGTTTTTCGTATTTTTCATTTTTCTTACTTATGCAATGATGATGACATTATCCAGGATGAGTACTCAAAATGGATCGTCGGAAGTCAGAGAAGTCTTATTGAGGTAATGGCTGAATTCCCATCAGCAAAGCCTCCACTGGGCGTGTTTTTTGCTGCGGTTGCCCCTCGATTGCAGCCTCGTTACTATTCGATTTCATCATCACCAAGGTAATTTCCCTATGCTATTTTGTTTAGTATTTCCTGACTATTCATTGGTCATGTCAAAAACTAATTAGCACTAGTGCTTCTTACAGGTTTGCCCCTCATCGTGTTCATGTGACTTGTGCATTAGTTTATGGACCAAGTCCGACTGGCAGAATTCACAAAGGAGTATGTTCATTCTGGATGAAGGTAATATGAGTTGTGAATATTATGCAATGTCCCCTTCTGTGTCACTATAGCATTCATTTTGGCTTTTCAATGTCAAAGCCTAGCGCTCTCTGACTTCTCGCTTACAGTGAGACTCGATTAAGATTGTATCTGACACCAATCTATGTTGAATAAAATCAGAATGCAGTTCCTCTAGAGAAAAACCAGAACTGTAGCTGGGCTCCTATTTTTATTAGACAATCAAATTTCAGATTACCTGCTGACCATTCAGTCCCAGTTATCATGGTGGGTCCTGGTACAGGCTTAGCACCTTTCAGAGGATTTTTACAGGTATGATATTTGAGGAAAATTTGGTATTCTACTTGCTTCTGTATAGGAAAAAGTTGTAAGAACCATTTTGAATTTTCCAGGAAAGATTGGCCCTCAAAATGGAAGATGCTCAACTTGGTCCTGCAATTCTCTTCTTTGGTTGTAGAAATCGCCAAATGGTAAGCAGTATAACTTTGTTCCTTAAAGAGTGTATTTTTGCTACATGAAAATACTAAAAATAGCAATTAGGGTAGATGATTTCATATATCTTTGTTTCTTTTGTTTTGTAGGATTTCATTTATGAAGATGAGTTAAATAATTTTGTGGAACAAGGCGCATTATCAGAGTTAGTTGTTGCATTCTCACGGGAGGGACCGTCAAAGGAGTATGTTCAACATAAAATGATGGAGAAAGTAAGTGGTACTAGAAAGTACAAAGTGGGTTCTGTTCACTGGATGAGTACCTTTCTAATGAATCCACCAATTTTGTTTCATATGCAGGCAGCATACATGTGGAACCTAATATCGCAAGGGGGATATTTCTATGTATGTGGTGATGCTAAGGGTATGGCGAGAGATGTTCATCGGACTTTGCATACCATTGTCCAGCAAGAGGTTCTCATTCTCTCACGCTCTCCTACTTGTTCTTAAAATATTTCATGAAAAATGTTGAACCTGATACAATAACTATTTGGTGGTTTGTCTCTCCTTATTTTAACTCCTATACTCTAGTGAATCAGTGTGTTGCAACTTCTCTCTTGCATAAACTTTCAGGACAAAGTAGACTCGACTAAGGCAGAGGCTGTAGTGAAAAAGCTCCAGATGGATGGTCGATACCTCAGAGATGTCTGGTGACATTGCTTTGCCGTCTTCGGTTTTTATGTATCAATCTTTCACAACATTGGATTTATATATCTTCAAGGTGGGCTTCAGCTGTTGTCTCTGTCCTACAAGTAATAGCACAGCAGATTTGGAAAATATTGGTGGGAACTGAAACCTGGCTTCCTGAAAAGGGTTTTCGTTTTAATTTGATAGATGTCAGTCTATTTTTTTTATTTATTTTTGCTTTTCCTTTCTTATTTCAATAGAAGGACAATTTATCTCTAGGAATGTTAGGTACATACAAATATCTAAAACACAGGTGCTCGATTGACTGTAAGTTCTTTTGGATATTGTTTTATTAACACTTGGTAAATTATTGGTAATTAAAATAAACCTGAAATGTTACAAATTTATAGAGAATCATGAACTCATTGCTGATTGATCAGTGGTAGCCTCACTTTTTTTGTTTTCTGAATTGAAATGGAAGCCTAAGGTTGATGTTTGGGAATATGAAGCAAAATGAGTTTGATCGTTGGTTCAATTTATACTCTCTTTATTATTATTATTATTATTATTATTATTATTATTATTTTAAGAAAAGTAGTATTACAAAGAACAGCCTCTTGAACATATCCTTGACCAGCTATGGAGGGCTGTGCTAACACTGCTCGGTACCGACTTCTCCCAGATATGAAGATTGCAGTAGTTATGTCCTATGTTGGGTTATGTCCAAGGTTGGTAAGGTTGGTAAGCTTGTCTGTAGTAAAGTTGGCTTCTTTATAGACATGGTTGAATTTTTTCATGCTGAAGGATTGAACAATGTGGTTGACATCTTGGATTGTTGTTTTGAGGCGCCATGGGACCTGGAAATCGCCATTGATGCATTGGATGACAAGGTTGGAATCTCCTTCAACTAGAAGTTTTTTATGTAGCCTTCTAGCTTGTATGAGCCCCTCCTTTTAATGTTGTAGCTTCGGCAACAGAAATGTTAGTTCTCCCAATGGCCTTGGCCCCGGAGATTATAGGATTGCCCTCACTGTTTCCAATGATGAATCCATACGCCGCATTGCCAGCACCTCCCTTGCCGGCCTTTGAGGGTTGAGAAGTGTTAAGATGCGAAGCTAGTCTCCTAGATTCGCCGGCCTTTGAGGGTTGAGAAGTGTTAAGATCCGAAGCTAGTCTCCTAGATTCGATCATCGTACCAGTATACCTGTTTTTCCTTCCCTTCTCTCCTCTGTTTCTTTCTCAACCATGTTTCACATCCCTTCCTTTTGTAACCGGCGCTTTCTGTCACGGTTGGTGAAGCAGTCGACTCACATTCGGCTCTGGCAGCGGGCGACGATGGTGCGAACCCCAAGGCAGCCGAGAGGACGCCGTCCCTGGTTCGCACCTTTGTCGGCGAGCTTGACACTGAGGTTGGGCCGATTTGCAGGGATCCGTTCGTGAATGATGTGGCGTGGCGGGGACGCGTCCGCCCCTGTCGCGCGAGACTGAAATGGGGATCGGAGGCTGGCGTCGATCTGGGAGCCACTCGAGTCAGGACATAGGATCCAGGAGGCCGACGCGGTGATGGAATCGGCCGGCAGCGACGCTGGCCTGGAGAGGACACCCTGCGAACATGGATTTTGCTTGCTACGGTCACATGGATCACTTCGGTCGGTGGTGGCGGCTCAAAACAACGACGGCGGCGAGGAACTGAGCTGGGCAGTGTACATCATGTGGGCTTGCAAGGAACCCTAAGGAATGGGCTGGGCCTAAACTCTGTTTCTAGTCTGTTAGCCCAATTACCTAGGGCCTCTTGGCAGCAAGCTGTTTGTGTTTGCAGGTTATGGCATCTGGGCTTCAATTTTCTTATTAATAGTTGGATGCGAAAAGTCGTAACAAGCTGGCTTCCTCCATGTTGTGGAGACTTTGAATGGTAAGATGGGGAGAGGTTATTGGAGTATCTATCCGATTATTTGTGAGATTAGGAAAAAAAGTTCTACCATTCTTAATCTCACTTGGAATTGGATACCTCGTCAAGTGAATAACGCGACTCATTCGACGGCGGCGCTAGAATAGGAGAGGGTGGATCTCTTGAGATGAAAGGCAAAGCCGCCACCTTCCCTCACTATGATACTTGGGAAAGATGGATGCCCATGCCCTCATGTTGAGGAGGAAGTATGACTGATAGCAGCCAGTGTTTTTTGCGACTGCCTTTGTGTCCATTCTCTTTGTAGATTGGTGAAGGATTGGTCAAGTCTTTTAACGCCTATTCTTTTATGTTTGTTGGTTCTCTAGTTGGTGTGCAGGCACGGAGGGATGTGGGGACCAGGGTGGGCCTGGGCCCCCCCTCAATTTTTGTAAAAAAAAAAATTAGTATATTATTATTATATAATATAAATATTATAATTTATTTGAAGTACGTATATCTAAACTTCAATGACGCGTATGCGTGCATGACTAATTCAAATATGACGACTTGGTAAGAATATTATTATATATTATTTTAATAATGAAGTTCAAATATTAGGTCAATTAGGATTCAATCTCTTACCAGGTTTAGGATGTTATGGTCTTTTTTTCTTTATAAAAGCTCTACCGTTCCTGAGATTAAAATACAATCATTTTTATTAAGTTTATTAGATATAGAGAGATACTTCAAAAAAAAATCATCTTCTTCTACTCCAACATCAGATGAGCAACCACCTACGAAAATTCAAAAGAAGAATAGTAACAATATGAAAAAGTCTCGTGCTGGAGATATTACATAAACGTGTTTATCGGATCTCGCTAAATGCCCGCTAATTTCAAGTTATCATCATAACATTTAAGAAGAAGTTCGAAGATATTATCTACAACAAGACCCTTGTCGACCTAAAAATCATACTTTTTCTTTCACCGAATTTGGGAGAGAAAAAAAAAAGTTTATTCGTGATTGGTTTATAATTTTCATATTGGTTAGATTACAGTATTAAAGAGCATGCTGCATTTTGTTTATGTTGTTATCTTTTTAAACCAGCTACTGGAGAACAAGGCGGTGGTGAAACTTTTGTTGGTGCTGGTCATGGATTCAGTAATTGGAAGAAGAAGTAAACGCTAATGTCAAATTTTGGATGATCAAATATTACTCATAATCAGGCTGCGAGTAATTGTGATGTTTTATCAAACCAAAAAAAATACATGGAGATTGTTTTGGCAAAATATATAGATGAAGATCGAATTGGCTACCCTAACTGAGACTATTTTTTAAGATTTTCATTTAGGCCCCCCCTAACTGAAAATCCTGGCTCCGTCCCTGTTGGTGTGACTGGTGTTGTGTACTGTCTCTCCCCTTGGCTGGTTGGTCTTGGGTGGTAGTTATGAAATCCATTTCCGTAAAAAAAGCTGTGAACGACGTGATTATAGAAGCAAGCGAAGGCCGTCGAAATAGTGCTCGACTCACAAGCTCTATCAAGAATAGGAACATACATGGCTTATGGAACGGCCAAGATATCATCCGTGATCGAATATCTGACAGCCTGATGAACGATTCCAGCGACTATCGACACCTAACTTTTGATTGGTGCCAATTTCCTTTTAGTCCATCCTTAGTAGTTATATTGTTTATTTTTTCTAGTTTTAATACCGATTGTAACTAGTTTTTCGTTTAATGAAATTTTATCGACTTGTCAAAAAAAAAGTACTCTTCCTAGATTTTTGCTACAGTGGCTACAATTGAAGTTTGAGTTAGAACCTCGTTTTTAAAAATTAGAGCATTTTTCGCTCTCCAAATGTCGATCAAGCTATTAAAACTTTTTCTAGCAGTAACTTATTACTGCTATCAATCTTCAACATATGTCTGAATTGGTCAGCAAGATCATGACCTGCAATGGGCTTAAACAAGCTTCTTAAATTTCAAATTTTCATAGCGTACATGCATGCACCAAAAATATGAGATGGAGATTCTTCATGAGTTACACCAGAGGCAATTACTATTATTTAAAACTTTTAATTTCATTAGCCTATGCCTAGTCTTCAATCTTCCACGTAATAGGGTCCAACCAAAGATTTTCACTTTTGGTGGAATGATCACTTTCCTTAAGAGATCAATGAGGTCCTGATTTTTTAGAGAAATTTTTCCATCTAACAGTAACACCATCTCACTTGTTTGACACCCCAACTAGATGACGACATGTGGCACTCTCATGCCAGTCGGCTAACAGTGTTTTGCGGTCTGAAAGCAACGTTTTCTTCTTCTCTCTCAGTTACAATCTTGTTGCTCTCAATTTCTTCACCTCTATTCGTGCATTCTGCATTTTGCATTCTGCAATACTTATTCTGCCGATTATCAATTTAGAAGCCATCGAATTGAAATAGGTCTGAGAATGAGGTGTAAGATTATCAAATCTATGTTATTCTCGTTCACATGTCAATTCTGGCACTGCATGCCTACAAGGGAAATAATTTGTTAAGATTTTCTGTTTGAATCTGGGTTTCTAGTATTGGCCGGGTCTTTGATGTTAGCTGAAGATCAACCATTTGATTGAATCTCTGATGTAAAATTGCTCCATTTTGGCCATGTTGCTATTTATCAACAGATGGAACTCACATTCTCACAAAAGCATCTTATAATCAAATCAATGAAATCCTCTCACAACCATAGATCCATACTTCCATAGTCGCAAAATTTAGATCACCCCACTGCTTAAGCCTCCATGTAAGAACTGCTTCAAAACATGCATCTCCTGGGAACATGAAATCAAAATTGTGAGAACTGTTTTTTTTTTTTTAAATTATGGGTTGTGATTCATAGATCTCTTTCCATCCCCCTTTACAAGAATTCATGGTGTTCCAATCAAACTATAGTTATGATTTGGAGGAAAAATATCAAAAGAATCAATAACGGCTCCGAGCAAAAGAGAAGTAGACGGCAAAGTGGGACAAAATCTCAGTAAGGTGACTAATCCATAGAATGTCACATGTCGTCATTTTATTGGGACGTCAAACAGATGCAGTGGAGTGATGGGAAGACAGAAATTTTTTTCGATTTTTTGCCTTCTGATAGTCTAAATGCTGAATCTAAGTTGCAGATTTGATGGAGAACTACCCTTTTGGGTTTAGTTCCCAAACAAAACTATCCTCAGTTATCATTCTAGGAATAGGGACTCTCAAAATTTGCTCTACTCTTCTGCTTATTCCAATTGTTGTCTTGAATGAAGTCACTAACATTATCCTCCAAGAAAATAAATGGAGAGCCTCTAGTTTTACCTCTAGAGCTAGAGGGTGAGGGAAGACCCAATTCTGGCTCCAGAACTTTATATTTTTCCCGTTGCCAATTATCCAACTCATTCCCTTATTTATAACCTCCCTACTATCCTAAATCGCTTTCCTAGCAGCAGAAGAAGTAGCTTTCTGCTTTTCCTTGAAAAAATCATAGCATTACCACATTTTTTAGTATTGCCGGCGATTTTTCCTCCAAATCGCCGGCAATAATTGGCCGGTAATAAAAAAAAAGAGTATTGCCGGCGACTTCCATGCAAGTCGCCGGCAATAATAATAATAAAAAAAAAAGTATTGCCGGCGACTTGCATGGAAGTCACCGGCAATACTTTTTTTTTTATTACCGGCCAATTATTGCCGGCGATTTGTAGGAAAAATCGCCGGCAATAATAAATAAAAAAAAGTATTGCCGGCGATTTTTGGGGGAAAAATCGCCGGCAATACTTGAAAAACTATTGCCGGCGATTTTAAATCGCCGGCAATACTAAAAAATGTGGTAGGTACTTTTTTCTGATCAGTTGTACCCACCAGTTATCTAGTTTGGTGAGAATCTTCCAACCCAGTTTTGTCAAAATAGCCTAGCTTGTTGAAGCTTGAACTTCACCCGACTCCTAGACCACCATAAGCCTTAGGAGTACAAATAATGGTCAAAGTTGCCACTCATCAAATTTAGGAGTATAAATTGGTTTGGATCCTTCAAACAAGAATTCTAGATGAATAAGGTTGTGAATCATAGTAGAGATCAATGAAATCTAATCGAGATTGGAAGCGATTTGGAAGAAAACAGATGAAAAAGGTATATGGCGACTAGGGTTTTAGAGAGAGAATAGGAGACCTATAGGGACAAAGGAAACAAGCGATAACCACTTACTGCAATATTATCTTTTATAGTTAAAATTACTCAAAAGTAAAATATAACCAATGCTCTTTTAACTTCTCCTCTAGCAATATTTATTCTTGAGCTAATTAAATTCATAAAAGAGTAAAAATAAAAAGCAGCGTAAAAAATTCAATAGGAGTTCAAATTTTTTGTGATTAAAAGATTTAACTGAAAGTTAAACTCTCTCTCTAGTTTAGCTATATATAACTAAATGTTTTAACAAAAAGTGATATTTAACTTAGTTATAAGGAATGTGTTGTGTTGAGGTGTTTTTAATAATTAAAATATAAAATAAAATAACTATTAGGGCCTGTTAGAGCACCTGCACCGGGGGAGGATTTCAGCACGAGCAGCTCCGGGGGCCACGGAGTGGGTGAGAGGGGGGGAGGTGGGCCCGACCGGCGAGCAGCACGAGCAAGGCAGTGCAGCGGTAGCTGCTGTCGTCGGCGACCGCTCGTTGACGAGCTCGGGAGCTGCTGCTCGAGCTCGCTGCGCTGCAGGTGCTCTTAGAGGTGCCCTAGGATTGTCCACTATCATATCCGATTATCAAAATATGAATATCATTGCACTATCTATACTGTTTGATGTTGTAGTTTAATTCGTAATGCGGTTCATTAAAGAAAGAAAGTAGAATTTACTTTATATATACTATAAAAAAATCCACTCTCAATGGGTTTGGAGATGGAACTACGGGAAAAAGAAATGGGTGTGGAGGTTAATTTTTTATTTCGGTTATTTCTTTTTGAAATTTATATTATTAATTTTTTTTTTACTATGAAGGGTAATTTTGAAAGTTCACAATTTGGTGAAGCTGATAACACCAAATGAGTCTTTGACTTTATTACAATAGAGATAGAGATAGAAATCATAGTAGAGAAGTGGAGATTTTTAATATTTAATATTTGATTTGTTTATTTTTGAAAGGCATCTTATATATTTTTGTTTTTCTTGAAAATGCATGGGGCATATTTGATTTAATTTAAGCAATACCGTAAACTTTGCTAATAAAATAGGTGTGGCCACATGATGGTAGTTTCTATTGTGACTGCTCAGAGATCCGCCGAGTGACCCAGAAACTTGGCGTCGATGTCTGGTTTGTTGAGACTGTTATAGTTAGGAGGGATCAACGCGGGGATGATAGCAATTTGGATGGAGCTTTTGTTGTGTTTTTCATTGGGTTTCTGTGTCTGGTACAAATCCATGTAGGGGTGTGCTCAACCTCGGGGTAGCTTTGGCAAGGGGTTGAGACGGCTAAGACAAGGCCGATTTAGGCCGCCTCGTGCTCCACTGAAGAGTTTAGACAGGACGCCGCCAGTGTGTTCTTGCATTTGGGCAGTGTTCCACCAGCAGCAACCCAAGGAGCGAAGGGGCATTGCGACGTGGAAAGTGGGGCCTTCCGAGATGAGGTGGCAATGTCGAAGGGGCGATTTGGCGCTACAGAGGCTACATCCTTCTGGGCCGGCAACGTCAGGTCGGAGGAGGTGCGGTTCCGACTTATTTCAGTGTCACCCAAAACAAAACCCTAAGACTATGTTTGGGCCATTGGGCCTGAGGAATTGGTTGGATGATTTTTGTTTTGGGCATTGGGTTTTTGCTTTTGGGCTGTTTGGATTAGCATGGTGGTTGTTTTGTAGAATTTAGAGTGAGCCGTGGGCCTCTTGAATTGGGCTAATCGTTGTACTTTCATTTCAGAATTTGGGAACTAAGCATTGAAGTTATATTTTGGAATTGGATAAAATTATTCGTTGCAAAGCTATTCCGTTCTACTATTTGTGTCTTAACTGTACTTAGTGAAGGGTGAGGGTTGAGAAGGTACATCGGAACACTAAGAATTTTATGCATTCCTTTCTAAATACTAGCACGACAGTTGCAATTCTATTACTGTCACATGTGGTGCACGACTCAGGTCGTACAATATATCCGACGAATGGAAAAATCCAATTCTGGGTGTACCATTATATGCTCTTAGTAGATTTAATTTAGTTTTTGATAGATTGACGCAAGAGTTTTTTTTTTATGTTAATCATAAAACGGGGGCATATTTGATTTGTTTTACTTAAACTGAGATACTGGCAATTTTATCACATGGTAGTGATGGCACTATAGAAAGCAATTCGATTCGAGAGACGACGACGACGACGACGACGACTCCTTCAGACCAACCTCGACTCTTTTCTGCTCCTCCCTTCCAGACCCTGATCACTCTCCTTCCCTCTTTCTTCTTCTTCATAACCGCGCGTGCGCCTCACTCTCTCGAAACTCTCAAGTTTTAGGGGTCAATCCTCGGTTGACCTTATTCCACACTATCTTCTTCCTCCTCGTTCGGTCAAACCCAGCATTGGGGTTTTAGGGTTTTGGGCGGACCAAAAAACTTGGTCCCTTTCGCCAAATTGGTCTCTGGTTTATTCAATTTTGGGATCAAATGATGGGCCAGAAGGCTAACAATAAGAGGGGTTTCATATCTGAAGAAGATACAGCCACTCTATTACAAAGGTCGTTCCTTTATTCTATCCACTCTCACATTGATTTTGATGCTTCTTTGTGAACTTTTGGTGATTTCTGTGTATTGGGTTTGTGTGGAATTTGGGGTTTTGTGGTATTGGGTGTATAGGGATTGATAAAGAGGGGTTTATGTGGTTGTGATTGGTAGGTACTCGGCGACAACGGTGCTGGCATTGCTGCAGGAAGTGGCACACTGGCCGTCGGAGGAAGCGAAGATTGATTGGAATCAGTTGGTGGCCAAGAGTACAACTGGGATTACCAATGCTAGAGAGTATCATATGGTTTGGCGCCATTTAGCTTATCGGGAAGCTTTGGCTGACAAAGTCGACGATGGAGCTCCCATTGTATGTTTCGAAGTATTTGTTTCCCGAGTTGTAGGCTTTGCGTTAGTTATGAACTGTTTATTTGTGTCCTTCTATTGATGGGATTCGGTGGATTACAATGGGGGAAACTGGAAATTATAGCTTAAGTTTAGAGATTTTTCACTGTAGGAGTTCTTATATTTATGGTAGCTCGAATCCTGATGAATTTTACAATCCCTGTAAAAAGTCTGTTAATTCATATATCACCCATGTTTTCCTTGTTCTGATTTATGTCAAACTTTATTGGCAGGAGGATGATAGTGATTTAGAGTATGAAGTGGAAGTTCTACCTGCTGTTACTTATGAAGCTACAACAGAGTGGTGTATTGGATTGAGATTTTAATAGACAATTTTGGAAAGTAAAAGTCTAGTGGTATTGGATTGAGACTTTTTAATAAATTAGATAAGTCTGGTGGTATTCGATTAGGACTTTTAAGATTTTTTTAAAAAGTCCATAATATCTTTTGGTATTGGATCCAGACTTTTAAGAGGCAATAAATTGTCTGGTGGTATTGGATTGAGATCAAGATTTATAGGATTTCATGACAAAATGGATTGTTTCAGACTTTTTAGTGATAACTATAAATACCAAGACCCCAAAATTGTCTTGCCCTTTCTCATCAGACTTTTCATACTCACTCAAGACTTTTTTTTATTAGGGTTTTGAACATACGCAGAGGCACTGACTCTTTTTTCTGAAGAACAGCGCCTATTGTTCACGTTGAAGCTCAATAATCTGGTGCAAAGGACAATTCACGTTGAAGGTAAAATCTCATCATGTTTTTGTTGCCAATAGATTATTGTTCACGTTGATTCCTAGATTGTGATCGAGTCTCTTAATTGTTAAACGCAAAATTCAGATGATTTCTGATTGAACAGAACCTTCTGCACATAAAAGGTTGAGTCTTTTTGTTTTATCTCTGATTACCGAGAACAATTTCTAATAGAGGAACTACTCACTTTGGTGATTCTTCACCAGTGTCATCTTCACCAAGGACCCCTTGTCTCAACACGGTTTCTAACATGCCAGCTGTTTGGTACCATAGAGAAAATGCTCTCTCATTGGGGAAGAAACCAATCTGCAGACTAATCACAATGGTTATTTAACAGAAAACTGATCATAAAAACTAATCTAGCTAGCTAGAAGCTAACTGTCTATCAGAAGTAGTATATACGTAAGAAAACAATCGCTTAGGAAAACCTTACCTGTTGATATTTGTCCACAGTGAACATGTTGGTTTCCTTAATTTTGTATTCTGCCCATTCCTCGTCATCGTATCCGGAAACTGAAGCTTGTTTAATATACAATCTACACAGCAATATAACATCACACCATTAAAATTCACAATTATAACACAGCAATGATCTAACAATGCTTGTCATACTGTAATCTAATATTTCAAAGATCAGAAATTTATGTATGGAGGATATAACACATGAATACCCTTATCCTCTCCGATATTGTCTTGCCAAGTTATTAACAAAGTGATGAACTTTATTTTGGTTTCGACTTTCGAGTTACAGCATTCAAAATTAAGGTGTCTGTCGTGGTCTGCATTTCATTGGTTGGGTTTAGTTTTAGGATTGCAGAAGATATTGTAGATAAGAACTCTTTGGTGTTTATTTTTACTTGGGTTGGAAATAGTTGAGTAATTTGAGATGCAGTATCAGTTTATTGGTTATTAGCCTTGTTGTGTTTATCGAAGTTCATAAGCTTTTTTAGTGATATTGTTAATGTTGATTTGGACAAAAAATTGTTCAATTTTTGTGACTGGCTGTTTGAGACTTTGAGTGGCATTAGTTTCGGTGTACAAGGGCCATAGTATTAGTTATCCAACGTGAGACTTTGTATCTGTTGGTCTGGAACTCTGGATTAGTCTTGCACTCTTGCAATGTGAACCCAGTACCGTTTGGATCTGATCTTGGTTATGTTTTTTTAAAAAGTTTATTCTGATAGTTGAGTGATTTTTCTTGTTTTGGATGTGATGTTGTTAGTGGATAATTGATATTGTACTACTAGTTGAGATGGAAATGGGGGATTCACAAAATGGAAATGGCAAAGGAAAGGGAAAAGCTGATACCTATCAACAGTGGACCATGGATGATAGCAACTTGTTGTTGGGGTTGTTGGCTGAAGCTATGAAAAATGGGTTGCGTGATGCGAATGGATGTTTAAGCAAGCTTAATGTAGAAAACTTCATACTTCTTCGTCTTAATGCGAAAACTAGGTTTCCCAAAACCTATAACAATTACCTGAGCCGAATGAAATGGTTCAAGAGTCAATATAACAAATTGAACGAGCTGGTGCGTAACACCTCCGGTTTTGGTTGGGACCCAATTGGAAAGAAAGTCACGGCTAGTGATGAAGTATGGGAAGAATACTTGAAGGTGAGCTTAGTTCATGATTTTCAATAATTTTGGCACCCTGTAGTTACTATAACATTTTATGTGTAGCTGATATATTAACAAAATGTATGCTTTTTTTTTCTAGTCCCACCCAAGCCACAAGAAACTTCGGACAGAATGTAGTGTTGATTATGACGACTTGCAACTTGTTGTTGGGGTTGGAACTGCTACTGGGAATGGCTCAATGGCATTAGGTGCTGATGATACTGATGCAAGTATATTAGGGAATGAAGAAAATACAATTTCTGGGATGGAAAAGTTTCCATATGATGCTGCTAGCAATGCTTTCATAGCACCACCAAATAATACCTTTGACGAGTCCTTCCAACCTTCATCACCCCTCGAACCTTCTTCTCCTTTTGAGGCCCCTTTAGGCTCAATGTTTAACAAAGAAAAGACAGGTCAAAGTAAGCGAAGCAGATCTTAGTATGAAGGGAGTTCAAGCTCTAACGGGACCAACAATCATGCAAGGGTTCTAGATAATCTTTCTATAGGCATTGATTCAATTTCTACCAACTTCGAAAGGATCTACAATCTGATGGAGAAAAGAGAGAGAGACAGAGAGATTGAGAAAGAAACTACAATATGGGATGCTTTAAAAGATATACCAGATTTGAACAACAATACTCGTTTCAGGGCTATCGAGTTGCTTAACACTAAAACAAAGGACATGTTTTTTAAGATGACACCAGAAGAACGATCAGCTTGGATACTCTTCAACTTGAAGTTGGCAACATAGTGTTTTTTGAAAGTTATTTGGAATGTTATTTGGAATTTTCTACACTTTAGTTGAACTAGATGTTGGGTTTGATGAACTATGATGCCAGTTTGGATTGTTGTAGTTCGAATGTTTTGAAAGTGTGTTTTAGTTTACCTTATATTTTGGCTGATATAATTGTTATTTAGAATTTTCTACAATTTAGTTGAACTAGATCTTGGTTTGATACATTGATGGATTTCATTTTTCTTTTGCACAGGATGTATAGAGGTAATGATTTAGAGGATGAAGAAATGAGTGAAGAAGAAGATAATGAAATACATGAGTTTTATGAAGCCATCAAGATTTTGGTGATGGCAGTTCAAGCAGTAATACATGTGGTGAATGAGCTTAGGGTTATTGAGGCTGGTAGACAAATTGAACGTCCACTAAACCCGTGACAAATCAACAATGTTTTTGGATATAACTATATACATAGGGCATTGAATGATGATCCTGCAATATTCCGAAGAGTATATAGGATGTACCCTGATGTGTTCTGCAAATTGTGCAACATCCTTAGAGAAAAAACACACTTGGAAGATACAAGGTTTATTTGTGTTGAAGAAATGCTTGGACAATTCCTACAAATTGTCGGCCAAAATCATCGTTATTGTGTTATTCGCAATAATTTTCGTCGATCACAGTTCGCGACTAGTGAAAATTTTCACAAAATGTTGAAGGCTTTGAATACATTGTCAAAGGACATGATGGCCAAACCCGGACCAATGGTGCCTGCTAAAATAAGGGAAAATACAAAGTTTTTCCCTTATTTCAAGGTAAGTATTATACTATTTCATTATATGTAAATTGTCATTTGTATTATTCTTGTATTTCATGTATCTAAATCATTACCATCATCATGCTTTATGTTATCTTAGGATTGCATTAGAGCTATTGATGGGACACATATTCCGGCAACGGTGATGGGACGTGATAATAGCAGTTTTCGTGATCGTCATGGAAATATATCTCAAAATGTATTAGCAGCATGTAACTTTGATTTGGAGTTCATGTACGTCCTTGCCGGGTGGGAGGGTTCAGCTCATGATTCCAAAGTGTTAAATGATGCTTTATCAAGGAGGAATGGACTTAAAGTCCCACAAGGTAAATGTTAGTTTTTTTTAAAATTTAAAATATAATATAATTTTAAATAGCCAATGCTTTATTGTGTGGTACTGTTGGGTAATAATTGCTGGTCGTGTATTTGTAATTAGGTAAATATTTCCTAGCAGATTGTGGATTTGCTAATCGACGTCAATTTTTAGCTCCATATAGAGGTGTGCGGTATCATCTCCAAGATTTTGCAGGTAATGGGAATGATCCTGAAAATGGAAAAGAATTGTTCAATCTCCGCCATGCGTCTTTGAGAAATGTGATCGAGAGAATATTTGGCATTTTTAAATCCCGGTTCACCATTTTTAAATCGGCACCTCCATTTCCATTTAAGACACAAGTAGAGATAGTGTTGGCATGTGTAGCGCTCCACAACTTTCTTCGCAAAGAATGTCGATCTGATGAATTTCCTATTGAAGGAGAATCTGCATTGTCATCATCCCCGATTGTTGAAGAGGAACTTGATGAACTAGTTTCACAAACTCAGGAGCAGCAGAGAGAGGATGCTAATGCATGGAGACTAAACATAGCTGACCATATGTGGAGAGAGAGATATTAGCATATTGATTTTGCTTGTTGGTTTAAAACTTTTGAATATGTTCGTTTATTTGCTCTTCTTTTCCTCTTTTGTTTTTTGCTGGTCTAATTTGATTATCAGTAAAATTAGTTCAATATGGTTTTAATAAAATTAGATAAGGCCTGTATGATGGTTTTTTGATCGTAAGGTTATATACCTGTTAAAATGACGTTAGACTTGTTTGGGTTTTTTCAGATTAGGCCTGCTAGCTAGTTTGAGTTTTTCAACTTAGGCCTGTGTGTTAGCTAGCAAATTTATAAAGCCCATATTTCAAAAAGTCCAAAAAGTCTTTAAATAAAGTCTAGATAATCCTAATAGTCTATAAATAAAGTCAAAATACTCTTTTTAAAAATTCCAGAATCTTGAAAGTGTAATCCATATAATCCTAATAGTCTTTAAAATCCTACAAATCCATAAAATCTTGACACTCCAAAATTGTCTATTAAAATCTCAATCCAATACACCCCCCTTAAACTGAGATACTGGCAATTTTATCACATGGTAGTGATGGCACTATAGAAAGCAATTCGATTCGAGAGACGACGACGACGACGACGACGACTCCTTCAGACCAACCTCGACTCTTTTCTGCTCCTCCCTTCCAGACCCTGATCACTCTCCTTCCCTCTTTCTTCTTCTTCATAACCGCGCGTGCGCCTCACTCTCTCGAAACTCTCAAGTTTTAGGGGTCAATCCTCGGTTGACCTTATTCCACACTATCTTCTTCCTCCTCGTTCGGTCAAACCCAGCATTGGGGTTTTAGGGTTTTGGGCGGACCAAAAAACTTGGTCCCTTTCGCCAAATTGGTCTCTGGTTTATTCAATTTTGGGATCAAATGATGGGCCAGAAGGCTAACAATAAGAGGGGTTTCATATCTGAAGAAGATACAGCCACTCTATTACAAAGGTCGTTCCTTTATTCTATCCACTCTCACATTGATTTTGATGCTTCTTTGTGAACTTTTGGTGATTTCTGTGTATTGGGTTTGTGTGGAATTTGGGGTTTTGTGGTATTGGGTGTATAGGGATTGATAAAGAGGGGTTTATGTGGTTGTGATTGGTAGGTACTCGGCGACAACGGTGCTGGCATTGCTGCAGGAAGTGGCACACTGGCCGTCGGAGGAAGCGAAGATTGATTGGAATCAGTTGGTGGCCAAGAGTACAACTGGGATTACCAATGCTAGAGAGTATCATATGGTTTGGCGCCATTTAGCTTATCGGGAAGCTTTGGCTGACAAAGTCGACGATGGAGCTCCCATTGTATGTTTCGAAGTATTTGTTTCCCGAGTTGTAGGCTTTGCGTTAGTTATGAACTGTTTATTTGTGTCCTTCTATTGATGGGATTCGGTGGATTACAATGGGGGAAACTGGAAATTATAGCTTAAGTTTAGAGATTTTTCACTGTAGGAGTTCTTATATTTATGGTAGCTCGAATCCTGATGAATTTTACAATCCCTGTAAAAAGTCTGTTAATTCATATATCACCCATGTTTTCCTTGTTCCGATTTATGTCAAACTTTATTGGCAGGAGGATGATAGTGATTTAGAGTATGAAGTGGAAGTTCTACCTGCTGTTACTTATGAAGCTACAACAGAGGCTGCAGCATGTGTGAAGGTATATTAGTACTTTCCTACTTGAAAATATCTTTCGATTTTCCTGCTAGCAAAAAAAAAGAAGTTCGAATCCTAAATATTCCAGTTGAGGTTGTTGTGAGCTGGGGTATTCCAAAAGGCTGTAACAAGCTTTTTAACAAGGTTAAAGTTATATGGAGCAATATAATGATAGCTTTGTTGGGACAATCGATGGCTGAGGATTTTCTTAAAGATATTTATTGGAATTTGTGTGGAAAGAGTGTTTATAATTTTTTGATTAGGGCTTCAATCACCTGAGAGTCTAGGACTCTAGGTACTATTCTGTTTCAGTCTTATTGCTGTACTGGAAAGCTGAAGTGATCTGAGCCATTCACTTTAGGGTAGAATGTTGGCTGTTTTTTTAGTTATCTCTTGAATTTTGTCTTATTTTGAGGACTTGTTCTCTATAGTACTATGCTTCTTAATAAAAGTTGTCTTATTTTTCAAACAATAAAATAATTTATACTCTACTTGAGAAATTAATCTCTCTATTGATCAGGTTAGATAGATATCTGTATGGGTTTGGTGGGTTTGGTTTCTAGAAGTTATGGATTTTTAAAATTATGTTAAAAGGAACAAGTAGGGGTGTGCTTCCAAGAAAGCCATAGCTTACTCTAAGTGACTATGTAGTGGCTAATAATAGTGTTGTTCGAGGGGTTACTTGTGGCTAATAATAGTGTTTTAGGGCTATTTTGAAAAGTTGTAATTGGGAGAAAATATAGTTTAGGAGAACTGTTGGGTTAAGGATCATATAGAAATTACAAAAAAAAGGAGAACTAACTTGATGTTCATTTTGCGGTTCAAGCAGTACATTTTATAAAAATATTCTTTAATTGACAAGATTATTACGTGTTTTACGTCATGAGTAACTTTGGAATTGCCCAAAAAAAATAACACATGTTTGCTTAAACTTCCCCGTCATGGTAATGTTAGCACTTGAAAAGTTGTGGACTTAGTTTTCACCAAACAAATTCGTCTAATCGAGCAAATTCTTTGCCTCACTTGGGTCGTTAGCTTGGCATATGATCTCAGTTAATGGACAAGATGACACATACAGCTCTGATTGGGCATGTGTGATCCCAGTGACAGCTCACTCACAGCTAGCTTTATTTATTTATTAATTTTTTTTTTGAAAAAGGAGTTGTGATTATGTAAAGTTTACCTTAAATTTGTTTTGGCTAAACTCCGGTTCCATGCCACAGGTGGCAGAATAACTATAGCCTTTAATATTTCCAGTTAAATTTATTGGTATACTATGCTTTACTGATCATTTGGGCATTGTTTACCTAGCTTTCATAAAGTGTCCATAAGTTTCAACCCTAAGCAGCTTAAATTGTTGATGGTTGCTCTGATCAGGTTCTAATTGCTTCTGGTTTACCAAATGAGTCAAGTCGTTTAAATGGCACAATAGTTGAGGCTCCATTGATCATAAATATACCTAATGGCCAGCCATGTAAAACATATGACAACTCGCAACCTACTGCTTCAGCGAAAGGAATGAACATCACAGTTCAGGTTTCTGTTCAGAAACAGACCCTTCCGGCAGCGACAACATCTGCAGCGGCCAAACTCGAAGGATTTGATTCAAATAGATCAGCTAGCGATATGCTGGCTCCTCGGAAGAAAAGAAAAAAGTGGTCGCAGGAGGAGGATATGGAACTGATTAATGCTGTGGAAAAATATGGTGTAGGAAGTTGGACTGCTATCTTAAAAGCAGGTTTCAAAGGGGAGAGAACTGCGAATCAGCTATCTCAGGTTTTTTTCTGCTGGCCCAACTGAGTCTGTGTTCATTTTTTTTGAACAAATCCCTTCAAGAGGGTTTATTAAATTTATTGTTTTTACTATTGAACAAACAATCCAAATTTATACACGCCTTAAAAAAATAAGATTGATGTGTTTTTCCCTGTATGAAAATGTAATGGTACATCTTTGTACTATGTGGTTTTACTAATTAATTTGTTGCTCACTTTTGATGTTTTGTTTTCTTCATTTCTGAGGTAATGGGTTGGCAGTTCATTTCTGGCCCTTTTCATAGTTGTCTTTGATGGCATGATTTTGTGCTTTCCTACTAATCTTGTGGGTATATATCACAGAGATGGGGCATTGTTAAGAAGCGACAAGATATTTCGGGTGCTCGAGAAGGAGGCAAATGGAGCAGTAAACCTTCACAGGCATTGCTGGCAGCTCACAATGCGATGAACCATTTTTTAGATGATGGGCTTAACAGAACAGCTAATACAATTGGTACTGGTGATTTTTCTTTTCTTCTTATTTCTGCTTTTTTAATCACACCTTATAAATAAATTTCTTCTAAAATGAAAACATGTTAATCTTATTCAAGGGATCATATATCCGTATTATCACAGTATTCCCAAAACAGTATATTGTACCTAAATATTAAAGTATATCCACCAAGATGCTGACTTAACATTAAAGTTGGAATGGTCACATCAGACTACAATACATATCATTTAGTTTCATCAAATATTGTGTTACAACTCACAGGAAAAATAAAAATTCTATTTCTACTATATGTAGAAAGTTTCTGCATTTTGTTTGTCAGTTTTTAACTTTCCCTTTCATTAGGATGTTAGGGATAATTGGTCCTTAATAATCCATAAGGGCAAAATGGATGCCTAATTGTTTCTGAATGGAAATATGGAGAGAGTAGTACAATTTTGTAATCTTTGAGACTTAATAGAATTGTTTTATATGCCGAGTGGTTATTTTATACTCTGGTTGTTGGATTATTTATGACTCGTTCACTTGACTCTGGATGGAATTGTATTCTTTCTGAAAGTTTGACTTTGTGGTTGATGTACCGTGCTTCGTCTCTTTTCTGCTAAGGCTGATCTTTGGCACCTAATTGAAATGAACAAATGCTAATGTGGCAAAGCTGTCGAAACATTTTTGCTTTATGGTTTTTAGCCTATTTGGTGAAGAACCATGGTTATGTTTTATCTTTGCTTTATTAGAATTATTTCAGGTATGTATGTGCTCAGATTTTCTAATAATGTTGATGCTTAATTTGAAACAGCTGGATCAAATGCAAACAAGAAGTCTTCTGGAACAATTGCAAACAGCAAATCTGCTGTAACAAATGGAACAAGCAGCTCTGGGCTGCATACTACTACTGTGGAAGACCTTGCGACAGAGCCACATCAAATGGAATCATTGGGCTCAATCCCAAAAGCACGAGTAACCTCCAAAAAAACCTTGCCAAAGCCTAAATTTGTTGCAGATCCCTTAAGAGATGCTGCAGTGGCTGCTGGGGCACGTGTTGTCAGTGCTTCAGATGCTACTCAGCTCAAGGCTGCTCAGGCTAAAGGAGCTATTCATGTCATGGGCCCAAAAGGGGGTGCTCTTAAAACATTGCCACCTGGTAGCTCGTCCATCAAACCGGAGCCTCATCCTAATGTGCATCATATTCGTACCGGCTCGGCTGTGACACCATCTTCTGCATTACCACCGACTGCTAAACACCCTGTATCTGTCAAAACTCTACCCCAGACAAGTCAGCAAGCTTCAAAGCTTGATGCTTCGAAAAAACCCAATGGAATAAACACATTAAACAGTAGCTCTGGTGCTGAACACTTGGCAAAATGCGAGGATAGGAAAGGGATAGTTTCCATATCTGGATGTGCTCCAATGGAGCAAGACCGAGATGGAGCAGTTCTTTCTAGGATGGGACAGGTTCAAGAAGATAAAATCGAGTCACCAAAGGTGAAAGCTATGCCAGAAAGTTTATTAGCCAATACTCGGATGCCTGCTGGTTCAGGAAACACTGAGAAAGATGGGAGTAACGATACAGGTGCACAAGCTGAAGAGACACAGGTTAGTGTAGAAGGAGCAGCAGCAGTAATCAGTGAAGATAAAAGCACAGCACATGAGCAGACAAAAGAAATGTTGTGACCAGCTTCTTATGCGAAGAGAAGCTGGCGGTTAGGAGCAGGTAGAGATGGCGATTAGAGTATCTGGTGAAAATTGTGTACATTAGATGTTAAGGAATCTCTTGGAAATTAAATGACGGATTAATACTTTTGTGAATGATGTATAGTCTTGCCAAATCTGGATGGTGATGGAGGTCTCCTCAGTTACTGATATTTAGTCCTCTCTTGAATATGAGAATCGATTCTTTGGCCGCTATGAGATGGTTGGCTTTTACCTTTTTGTTGGAAGAAATTAGAAGAAAACCATCACATGAACCTGAACAGATAAACAGATGTCTCTACTAATTCTCCCAAGTGGAATTAGAAATCATACTGAACATGCCATAGTTGCTGGATCTTCTCCTATTGAATATGCTTCGGTACTTCAAAGCCGAAGAGAAATAAGGCTATATCTCAAGTTCCATGAAGCTTTCGTGCATACTACAATATTAATATCACTGTTTTCCCACAAGCATAAAAGCCTCGTACTTAAAAGGTTTGACTACATCATCATCATGTTCACCCCAAGCTGCATGAAACTCTTGCATGACCTCTTCAGACAACAAATCCACTCCTTGGTCTCTAGCTGTAGTGACCGCAGAGTAAGACCTCAACATCTTCTCTACTCCTCGAAATGACCATTTCATTGGTATTTCAAGCCTCACAGGTTCACCTTCATGACCCAAACCAACACTCTCAAATGGGAAAGGCAGTGTCTTGTAACCCTCCTTCACATACTTGGAATTTGGATGCATAAATGGTCGAGAGTTTTCTCGGAAACGATTGAATACAGGATCAAACTCAGGATTAACCAGCATTCTGTTGTAGGCCCAAACAGCGATTATGCCTCCTGGTTTATGCAGAAGGCGCTGGACAAGCGAGTACAACTGGGGGAGATCGAACCAGTGAACCGCTTCTGCCACGAGAATCAAATCGACTGAATTTTCATGACCTCCGGCTATCAAGTTCACCATTTCGTCCTCTGAGATTGATGTTGGAGTGTGAATGTATCGAACTCGAGGGTGCTGGATGGCATGTTTCAGTTGTGCTTCACTTATGTCACTTGCTACTACTTGCTCGTAATGCTCTGCAATCTGTAGTAACACGCATGCATTTATTTAGAGTAACTTTAAGTGCAACAAAAATGTATGTATTCTTCACAAGAATTGGCCAGTGAAGCTGTAAAATTTGTTGGAAACTCACACGTGATAATCATTTCTAACTATGAGATTCAATAGAAAACTTACACCAATAGCAGCTTGGCCATTTCCAGTGCCAGCATCCCAAGCTAGACATTTTTTGGGGGTGAGATCGGCCAGCTTGGAGTACCGTTCTTTGGGATATGTTGGCCTACCTTCCACGTATACCTCGGCTTGTTTGTCATAATGAACCTGCCATTTCCCTAGTTCCGGCCACCAATTTAAGAATGTGATATACAAGAAACCCTGAGGAGTTGAAACTTTAAAACACAAGAAATTAACCCCCCAAATACTTGAAGAATGAATAATTCAAATGATAAATATGGATCAGGAAATACCTTTTGACTGGAGAAGGGATCAAGAAGATGAGGAGAAAGATTCAGAGCTGAGCTTATTGATCAAGCAGGGGATTTAGGAGGTAGATTAATAGGATTGGGGGTATCAGATTACAGATGAAGATAGCGTTTGACTTCTTCATTCCATGACTTTTAAAGCCCATAAGCCAATAGTTCTACTTGGCAAGTCGGCATGTATCAATATACCCAAGTATTATTGGTTGGTTATGAGACATAAGATGGGAGTTCTAATACGTCAAATAAAATTGCATCCAAAATTCCAAATCATTTGTTTTGCAACGGAGCCCAAAAAGGCCCAAACTTAGAAATCAACTACGGTAACCTACACTACTCCTAGTCCTACTAGGAGTCAACATTCTAACGAGGACGTCCAATGGGCTCGTCGAAGACGACGAAAAACCACGACGGTTGTGGTGGAGGAGGCGACTGTTGAGAAGACTGAAAGCATAAAAGTTCAAGAAAAAAGGGAAGTTGCGTCAATGTCTTATTGAGGAAGTGGTGGAGGACTATATGATGTTGCTTCTAAGGTGCAAGCTGATGAAGTGATGATCTTTTAGTCAATGTTCAAAAAGATGCTAAGCAGTCGTAAAGCGTTTTGTTATTGCTTATTGCTGAGCCAAGTACTCGGGAAGTACTAGGGAGTATTCGGAGTCGCTATTTTTTTAATTTTATAATAAGATAATTATTAAAATATTCAATTAAAAAATAAAATGGTTAAAATAAAATAAAATGTCATCAAAGTGATCAAAATTATTAAACACATATTGAGAGAAGCAGGAAATTTGTGAGAGTTTGAGAGGAGCAGCAAATGTACTAGCTATTTTTCCTATTTAGGATTTAGGGTTGTCGGGTTGAACAAAAAAAAAAGAGTCCGAGTTGACCGAGTAATCGGTCCAAGTTGACCAACTCAGCCGCGTACTCATTGCTTGCTCGACCGGCTGAACGGATGTCTACTCAGGCCATAATCTAAGCGTTTCTCTACCGATCAACGAGTACTCGGCCACTTAGCCCGCTTTTTCGAACACCGAAAGTTAGTGTGGGGCTCCTCTCTTGTTGTAGGATGCCACAACGTCTTTATTCTAGCTTTTACATGTTTGTGTCCTTTGAAATATCGGATATTCGTAAGCCTTAAGTTGGATGTGCTTCATTGTCCAATTAAAAAAGGTAAACTTGCTTAGACATGTTCTTTTGTCGCCCCTAGCGGGTACGTCAGTATTACATTGAAATAACGAAATAGCAAACATACAGAAGGGATTCGGCACACAACAGTCAATAGTGCACTACCTACGTGTCATCTCCTTATTGGCTCAAATTTTCATTGAAAGTCAATAGTGTTAGACCAAAATCCAAAAAATAATAATTTGAAGTTCCTATTTTACCCCTTCTTCTATCTATATCTCTCATGTCGCGGGAAACACTAGAAATGCTCTAGGCCCCGGCCATGCTGCCAAACTGGAATTCGTCGCCGCACTCCCTACCTCCCTCGCGCACCCTCTCTTATGCTACCTCTCCCTCACACACCTCGCACCCTTCGATTTGCTAGGCATCGCCAAGGAATAATATTGTAGACACCATGCTTGAGTCAAGCTGATCCAAGGCGGCGCTGGACTTGTTTAGCTTCCCGAAGCTGAAGACGATGCATGTAGTCGTCGTTGCCGCATTCGAAACTCGAAACTTCCTTCTGCTTCTGCGCCTCTGGTCAAACAACTTCGTAACAGTTTTCGATGGTGGTCCATTTCTTACGGTGTAGCCTTGATGGCGATGGAGAGAGAGGCAGCCTATGGGTGTCCAAAGAGGGAGACGGAGACTACAATTATGGGTCGAGAAGAGTTGAGGGGAGGGGAGGGGAAAAAAAGGAACACCATCAATTTTCAGTTAAGTTTCGAGCCGATCAGCGCTTGACACGTAGGCAGTGCACTTGTACTGTTGTGCATAGAATAATTTTCGAGCAAACATAATGTCATAAAACAATATTACAATTGTGAAATTGTGAAATGCTGGTTAAACAAGTCCAAACTCTTTTGTTTTTGTTTTTTAATCCCTGTACATTTCTAATTTAAAAATAACTAAATAAATAAATTTTCGTGAGTTGTCTATGGCGATAGAGCAGCTAGTAGGCCGCCTAGGCATAGTCTGATTTTTTGGCTGATTTTGGCCTAGCCGAGGCGTTGACATGTGGACTAGCGCCTAGAGCCGCTTAGGCCAATTTTTAGAATAGTGCACAATACCAATACATTAAACAAAATTGCTAGTATTAAAGCCTTGTACTTGAAAGACTGAACACAATCATGACCCCAAGGTGCTTGAAACTCTTGCATGACCTCTTCAGACAACAAATCCACTCCCTTGTGACCAGGGACGAATTTAGAACATTTAGTTAGGGAAGGCAAGTTTTCTTGAAGTCATGCATATAAAGTTACGATGTTTACCATTGTAACGACCCGAATCTAGATTAGTAAGTTAATCATTATTAGTCGCGCTAATTAATGAGCTAAGTGGCATTCGTCTCGTTTATCAAGTTTTGTCGCGATTAAAAATTGACTTTTTATAAATTATGAATTTGGACTCACTTCCTTCATGAAAGTTGTAGAGAATATTATTGCGAGCTCGTATGTATTTTTTATTGGAATTTTCAGAAATCTAAAAAATTAATTATGATTTTTTAAAGTTTGAGAATAAAAAAATTATTTTGGAAATCAATTATTGATCAGAAAATTTTGGACCATAAGATCAAACAGTAAATCGATCTGGGACGTTGATTTATTTCTACCCTAGGATATAAATTCAAACTTTCTACCCGATTGGGTAGAACTCTCCTCGCGCGACCCGGATGGCAACCCAATGGCGCAACCCGACCCGACCCGGATTTGTGACCCGGTCGGATTCTTGTCGTCCAGCCACCACTGGACGTCACTCTGGCCATAAAAGACTCCCCTTGAAGTTCCTGCCTTCCTCCACCCTCAAAGTCGTCGTTCATCTCTGAACGAGAGCGAATCGAGGCCAAGAAGTTTCTCGGTTTTCCTAGTTTGGCTCCTTCGTCGGCGAGGTTGTTTCGGCCGGTTTTAGTTGGAGAAATCATAGGGGTTTTGACCCTCACCCCTCCGGGAGTTGATTGAGGCTCATCCCGAGTCACGTAGTGGTCCTACCGCGTCGGTAGGATTCAGGCCGATTCTAGTGAAAATCTGCCGCCTTTCGAGGTATTTTTCAACCCCTTCCGGTTTGATTCTGACTTTGACTCAGTTGTGAAAATTGATCAGCATGTTGAGAGCTCTAAATTGCTGTATCAATTACAGTGATCGGAGGTGGCCATTTTTGGCAACACGTGCCCACCCGCAGTGGCGGCCCAGGCGCCGTCGTGTGCGGCGGAGCTCCAGCGACTAGAAAACCAGAATTTTTCACAAGGAAGTTTCTAAGCCATTTTCACGTAGTTTCAAGTCATTTTACAGATTTGGTAATATCTTGGCTTTAACATAGGATTCGAGGTGACTCGACAATTCGACGCAGTCGAGTGTCGTCTGTCGAGTCGAGGCTCATCTTCGGTCGAGTTTGTTTGCAAGGCGCAACGTCTAGGATCAAGTTTAGGTTTCAGCGATACAAGGAGTTTGGGTAGCGTCTCCTGTTTATCAAAATAGAAATGTGAGTTTCTGATCGATATTTTGTCTCTGATTATTTTATCTACTTTAGTTGTACAATAGTAACATGTCATTGATTGAGATTAGGCTCTTGTTTTGTTTTAGGAACATCAAATAAGATCTTTGATTTTTGTAATCAACTACTTACATTTCAGCTAGCCAGATGAGTGGACTTTGTTTTTCACTGTCGACAGTGAGTCTAATTAGGCATGTTCATAATTTACATTATACTTTTCTAACACGACATGTGATATGTTTTATGATATGCTTTTAAGATACGACATGTTATACATTCCATGATTATTTATAGAGGCTTTGCATCTACTTTATGATTTTTATGCACGATACATACACAATTATGCATCGATGCATCGGCTACTCGGCTGATCACCGAGTACGGCCCAGGGGGACTAGGAATGCCTTACCCGTTGACTTATCAGTTTCGCCTCTACACGCTTGCATTACTTTTATTTAGAGTCACTCAGTTTTATTTTATTTCTTAAGATTATTTATTTTTGTCCACTCATTCTGACGCTTTCCACGTTTTATATGCCTTTCCCCTGAGCCCTTTGGTTTCAAATGCCCAAGTTTACAAAGTTATGTGGAGGTCGAGTGCGCATGTTGTTTGGGGCATAATAATTTTCACCGTAGGAGCAGGTTGATTCTACGAGCTAATATTTCAATTAGCTTAGTTAGTTTAAACAGTTAGTAGCTCTGTTGTCATCACTACAAGAAAACTGCACTTAGACCACGGACCATTTCCGTCGTCTAAGTGCAGTTTTCCGTCGTCTAAGTACTTGGACGACGGACACTCCGTCGTCCAAGGTCCGTGCTCCAAGTGCTGTCGTCCAAGAACCTGGACGATGGAGACTTAGTGTTTCCGTCGTCCAAGTGAACTTGGACCTCGGAAATTATCCGTGGCCCAGGTATTCACCTAGACGACGGAAACACTAAGTCTCCGTCGTCCAGGTGAACACCTGGGCCACGGACATTGCTACCATTATCCGTGGCCCAGGTATTCACCTGGACGACGGAGACTTAGTGTTTCCGTCGTCCAGGTGAATACCTGGGCCACGGATAATGGTAGCAATGTCCGTGGCCCAGGTGCTCACCTGGACGACGGAAACACTAAATGTCCGTCGTCCAGGTGAACACCTGGGCCACGGATAATGGTAGCAATGTCCGTGGCCCAGGTGTTCACTTGGACGACGGAGACTTAGTGTTTCCGTCGTCCAGGTGAACACCTGGGCCACGGACATTGCTCGTGTGTCCGTGGCCCAGGTGTTCACCTGGACGACGGATAACATAATCTCCGTCGTCCAAGTGAATATTTTATTTTTTTAAAAAAATAAATTGAAATTAAATATTATTAATTTAATTTATTATTATTTTAATTTAAATAATGAAAAATGCTAATATTAAATAAATAAACTAAATTTTGAATATTAAAATTAATAACTTATATATATAATTATTAAATAATCAAAGTAAATTAATTAATTTGTACATACGAAAAAACCCATAAATTAAAAATTAAAATATTGTTCGGAATGCGTAAAGAAACGAGATAATATACTACGTGCTAGCTAATACACTGGAGGAGCAGATGCGGGGCCGAGTCCTCCGCCTCCAGCCAGGTCGTTGTCGTCGGGGTGTGGGTTCGGAGGAGGTTGACATACTTCTCGATTTTGGTTCATGAGCGCGATGAGTTGGGCTATTTGTGCTTGTTGTTCGTCAAGTCTTTGCCGCATTGACTCATTCTGCTCTTGTGTCCGTCGATTCTCCTCTCGTGCCAGTCGAGCCTCTTTAATGGCTGCTTCGACGGCCGCAGCCTGACTCATTCTCCGCTGCCTCGAACCTCCCGTAGATGATGAGCCGGAGGTCGTCGACAAATCTCGTACCACCCTAGGCCCAAAGTGCCTAACCTCCTTGCCAGCTCTACGACCGTAGACCTCATCCGCGATTGCAATTTGGCTCTCTAAGGATAGAGGAGGCAGGTCTTCCGGCGGCACATCTGGGAACGCAAGCTGAGTGTTGGCCAACTCTTCATGCGCACGCTCTATTGCCCTTGCCTACAAAATTATAATTAATTTATTATAATTTTGTAATCATATTTAAATAATAATTACTATAATTAAAAGCACATATATATATATCACTTACCCCGCATTGACTCGCTTCATTATCGAGCCCTGGCGTCACGTACGCGCTTACGCTTGCATCAATAAAAGGGTGTTTGGAACCCTTATCCTTGTGCTCCTTGGCAATTTGAATGAACTGCTTGGCGCCGGTAGTATGGTGTTTCTCCTTCTTCCCCCGGTTGGCTTTGTTGACACCGGAGAATTTCTGTTACACAAGATAATTAAATCATTAAAAAATGAATAACTACAATTTAAATAATTCAATTATTTTAATTGAAATAAAAAAATTAAATTAATACCTTAAATTGGTCATCGGCAAAGTGGTTACACAACCACTCCCACTCATCTTCTCTCTCCCCTTGCAGCTCTACCGGGGGAGGCACGGGACCGACATCTTTGAAGTACTTATGGAGCCTGTACTTCCAATCTTTGTAGATGGAGTTGGCGGTTTGATTGATATGCCTCAACATAGCCGGTGTCGGATCCACGTCAAATTGTTCCTATGAAAAATAAATAGAAAATTATAATCGTATATATTATGAAATTTTGAACCGAGATTAACAATATTATATAATAACTAAAATTAACGTATTACGTACCGAAAGATCTTTGAAGACTTTCGCCTTCTCATGATCCGGCGCCTCCTTCCAAGTAGGGGCAGTGATACGAACCCGGTTACGGATGATTGACCCTATCCCATGCGCCGAGAGACTTGCTAGTTGAGCTGTGGGAGGGCCACCGGTGAATTTGTCGTACGGCAAGTCGATATTTTTACCGGTCGCCTTGCAAATACACTCCGCTTTCCCCCCTTTAACGAGACCCCGAGTCCTTTTCGGTTCCGGGTCAGTGGGGGCCCTCCTTTGCCTACGGCGGGCGCTGTACATGATTGATTCGGCGGTGGAGGACGCCTGAGTACTTCCCGTTGAATGGGTACCGGGCGTCGGAGATTGGAAGGGGTCGACGTCATCACCGCTCGAGATGAATGGGGGAGCGGGAATTTCCCCAGAGGAATCTACGGACGGACCAGATGATCTGTCCGGATTGAGAGCGTCGTTGCCCTCCTGTTGAACCCAACCGACTTGGGCCGCCAACATTCGGAGCATCTCATCTTCAGCCTCCAGTTGGGCTTTCTTCTTGCCGGATGTGATCTTTGGCGGAGCCATTTAAACCTAAGAGTACGGTGTTAAAATACCTACTTACCATAATAATTACAACTTAAAAATTAACGCTAATTAATTAAATACGTTTAAGATTTAAATAGAGTACACTAGCTTGGCATTTTCGGTCGTTCAATGGACGTGCGACCCGCGCGATAAAGTGTAAATTTTCAATTAATCAGCCTTGGTTAAATCGAAAAACATGGCCAGTTAGGGATAGAGATAACGCGAGAGGCAGGACTAATTTCGACAAAAGTCTTTCTTAGTCCAAATCCTGTCACCAGTCATAACCCGTTTCTAGACACCATGTCCGACATTCGGCTAATTTTTCGAAAATTTACACTCCCTCAAGTCCTTTGCAAACTCCGCCCTCAACCTCGTGTCCATAACTTCACTTAGGTTATGGTGTGCGGTGATGAAATCCACACATCACGAGGGGTTAAGAAGATAAGCAAGGAAAAGAGGCGCCATCTATTCCAAAGAGTGCGACTTAATTACACCAAGCCTATGTACTAAATTTAAATCGAACACGTACTACTAATTTATTTACTAAAAAATTAACGTAATTACATACAATAATTTATTTTCCATTTAGCATGCAATAATTAACCATTTAATTAATTAATAACAATAATTATTTATTTAATTAATTAATAACAATAATTATTTATTTATTTATTTAATAACAACAAATTTACAATTATTCATTTAATTAGGAAACAATAACAATAATTATGATTTAATTAATAAATAACAACAATTAATCATTTATTAAATATTTAAAATTAATTACTAAATTAATTTCTACTAATTAATTATATTTAGAATTTAATTAATTAATAAAATGAAAATTATTTAAATAAGGGAAAAATAGAAATGTACCGAAGCGGAGTTTACGGGAATTTCGCCGGACTTGAGTCGTCGGAGAGGAGGAACCACGCCGGAAAAAATGTCGTCGGAGCGTCGCCGGAGGAGGATCGCCGGAGGAGAGGAGAGGAGAGGAGAGGAGAGGGAGATGAGGAGATGGAATGATGAGAAAATGAGGGGGGGGGTGCAACTCTATTTATAGAGTTGCACCTAGACGACGGAGCACTATTCTCCGTCGTCTAAGTCCACCTGGACGACGGAAATAGTGTTTTCCGTCGTCTAGGTGGCGGTTTAAAAATTTTCAATCGGCGCGTAATTAATCGGCGGGACGTTTTGAACCGCCATGAATTTGGATTTAGACGACGGAGATGGTCATTCTCCGTCGTCTAAGTGAAAATTCAAGCGGTGCCGAAAACGGAAGCGGTAAATTGAACCGCCATAATTTTGGACTTGGACGACGGAGAATGATCATCTCCGTCGTCCAAGTGAACCGCCATGGTTTTTGACATGAAAAAAATAAACAAAAATAAATTTGAACCGCCATGGTTTTTGAACCTGGACGACGGAGATGGTCATTCTCCGTCGTTCAGGTGAACACCTGGACGACGGAAAATGACCATCTCCGTCGTCCAGGTTCAAATTACGTAAAAAAAAATTTAAAAAATAATTCGCTAGGAATTTAGCTATCTGTCATTCGAGTGAAATAGTCGTACAATATCGATGAACGCATCGTGTATATAAACAGTTAAATTTGAACCGACGATTAATTTTACGTATTGAAACATGTTAAGTATCGACTAATCTTTACGACTTAAGTGTTCATGAGTAGACGCTCATTTGCAGCAGAGTATTAACGAAATTGAATTTGGACAAAACAACCGTTGGATATGTTCGTCGTAACATAATATATAATTGTCTTCAAAGGATCATAAAATAATAAGTTCGGGAAGGGTTTGATCGGCACAGTCAACCGCAAAACCGATAATTTCACAAACCGGAAACGTGGATACTAGGCATTTCGTAACTCCGATTTTCGAACCGTCGAAGCTCACACACCAAGAATTGTTTACTCTAAAGTCTTGATGAAAAGACTTTGCATTGGAAGAAGGTCTAGATGGTCGTTGTCTTAGAAAAAATTACGATATCTGCACCTGGACGACGGATAACTTCATGTCCGTCGTCCAAGTCAGAACCTGGACGACGGATAACTTCATGTCCGTCGTCCAAGTCATAACCTGCACGACGGAAATGAGTGTTTCCGTCGTCCAGGTGTATAGACCCTGAATTCAGGGGTTAGGGCCTTACTGTTTAGGGTTTAGGGTTTGTGAACTTGGACGACGGAAAATGACCATCTCCGTCGTCCAGGTGTAAAAACCCCGAATTCAGGGGTTAGGGCCTTAGGGTTTACGGTTTAGGTCGTCCCCGGTCATTTGTGTGTGCGTTCAATTATTCTGATTCAAAAATATAATTAAATAATTGATCGATCGATCCGAACTGCTAGATTTAGGGTCCAAGATTTAGCTAGGGTTTTATATGAGATTGAGATTTGGCGCCAAAGGTGAATCTGCAATTAATTTCTCCGTTGTCCAGGATATATAATTCGGATTAATTTCTTACCGTAAACCAGCATCGATCATATATATATATATATTACAATAATTACAGTAATTAATTACCAATTAATCTCCCTCGTCGTATGACCGTACTCTTCGTCATAATCATCATCGTCCTCATCCCCGTTAGTCGACGGCTCATCCTCGTCATCGTACTCAACATCGTCCGACGAATAACCTGAGTCCTCGTCCGCGTCCTCTTCCTGCTCGTCTTCTTCATCTACCTCATGGATAATCTCATCTTCAGTTAGATCTGTACAACCATCAGGCATGGGTAACCGTTCACCATCTTGAACCAGGTCCATTATATCCGAGCGGACCATAGAAATATTAGGCTCTTGATAGGCAGGAATGTCTCTTTCTGGTTCAGCAGCATCTTCAGTCGTCGCCGGTGTCCCTTCAATTGTCTCTGTATTCCATATTCCTCGGTGAGAGATATGGTTCACTATTTTCCACCCTTCACCGGCTTTCGGATCGTCGAGATAGAACACCTGCCGAACTAAGGTGGCCAGAGCGAAAGGCTCATCCTCATACCAGTGCGAGTTTGTATCGACTGATAATAGTCCCAGGTCTTCCTTTGTACGCTTGAACCATCTGCACTTGAATAGGAAAACGTTGACATCATTCCCGTAACATAGCTGAACCACGTATACAATAGCCCTGTAATATAGATCATTGTCTTTCCCAACGGCTACCCCACTGTTTTGTGTTCTTCTTCCTTCGTCTCGGGCCAATGAATGGAACTTTACACCGTTCACAAAACATCCGGGATAAATATAGTGTTTAACCGGCTTCCCTGCTAGCAAGTGCTTTGGCCATGACCACCACCCTCCGTGGTTATCAGATTTTTGCAGATCAATCATCTGCGAAAAAGGCCAAATTAATATAATGGTTTACTTTCTACAAACATGAGCAATATATATTTAAATAATTAATACCGAGTCGTACGTACGTACCCATTGGAAGAAATAATCAGGAAATTTCTTCTTAACCATTTTCTCAATCCACGCCGAACTCTTGTTTTGATTTAACGCCTGAAGCCTCTCCCTGTATGACATCATGTACGGCTCAACTTCATCACAGTCTCGCAACACTACCCAATGTGCCTCAATAAGTTCTTCCCGTGTTAACGATTCCTTTAATACTCCTCTAAACGGTCGGACGACATTGGTGACGACAGAAAGATTGACGCGGGCACTGCGATCGGAGGCAGTACTGGGAGGGGGTGGATCTTTGAGGTACCTGTTGCAGTAAGTAACACACTCATGCATTAGGTATGTCTCTGCTATGGAGCCATCCGGGGCCGACCTGTTTTTGACGAATGACTTATACTGTCCAAGCTGTCTACAAAATCAAACGTACACATTACATAAGTACATATAGCTAGCTGGCTAGTATATATATAATCTCCAGTGGAACAAATTAATTAATTAGTTGTATGTACCTTTCTTGAGGATACATCCAAGTGTACTGGACCGGACCAGAAATGAGCACCTGCTCGGGCAGGTGAATCATTAGGTGAATCATGATGTCAAAGAAAGCAGGGGGGAAAATCCTCTCTAGTTTGCAAATGATGTGCACAATTTGTTGTTGCAATTCCACCACATCTGACTTCTTTAATTCTCTGGCGCATAACCTCTGCCACCACCTGCACAATGCCACTATTGGTTCTACGACGTCCCGAGGCAAGTATGGTCGAATTACCACTGGAATCAGACGTTGCAGCATAACGTGATAGTCATGTGTCTTTAGACCAACAAACTTGTGTTGCACCTCGTCCACTGCTCCAGTTATAGTAGCTGCATACGTAGCCGGATAACGAACGCCCTTAAACCAGTGAAATACAGAACGTCTAAGCGTCGGCTTCACTGTGTAAGGTGCATCTGGCATCTTGTTGTACACTCATTTCCTATCCCTCCTCAACCACAATGGACGACGTAGATTCATTGATTCCAAATCTTTGCGCGCTTTGGGAGTATCTTTAGTCTTGAACTTAATACCGAGAATTGTTCCCACCACGCTGTCGCACACATTCTTTTCTATGTGCATCGCGTCCAAGTTGTTCCTCAGCTTCAACTTCGACCAGTAAGGGAGTTCAAAGAATATACTCTTGTGATCCCAATAGCTCAGATCATGTGGAGGAATTGGATTGCATTTCTTTACATCCGCGTCATTGCTCAACACACCAAAGTCGAAATAGCTCAACCTCTCTAAAATCTCTTCGCCCGACCAACTATTGGGTTTAGGATTGTTCTCTACCGTACCGTCGAAATGAGCTTCATCCTGTCGCCACGGGTGGTCGTGAGGAAGCCATCTACGGTGACCCAAGTAACACACCTTCCCCGCGTGCCAACTAGAGTTCACGTCGTCCAAACATATAGGACATCCATTATATCCTTTTGTCCTGCAGGCTGCCAACATCCCATAAGCTGGAAAATCGCTGATCGTCCACATTACAGCAGCCCTCATCGTGAACATCGTGTCCGTGAATTTGTCATAAGTTGGGACTCCATTTTCCCACAACAGTTTCAGCTCGTCGATCAAAGGTCTGAGGTAGACATCTAAGCACTTCGATGGAGATTTAGGACCTGGAATTAGTACGGTAAGGAAATTAAATTCCTTGTTCATGCACATCCACGGAGGCAAGTTGTACGGCATCAGAATAACTGGCCAAGTGCTGACGGCGGAGCTATTACTTCCCCAAGGATTGAATCCGTCTGTAGATAGGCCGAGTCTAACATTTCTAACCTCTGAAGCAAAGTCTCCAAATTCTCTGTCGAAATGTTTGAAACCCTCCCCATCCGCGGCGTGTCGCAGGACATCGTCATCTATTCGCTTTTCTGCGTACCATCGCATCGCCTCTGCTGTGTGTAGCGACATGTACAAGCGCTGCAATCTGGGAATTAAGGGAAAATATCGAACAACTTTCACATGAATTCTCTTTTTCGAACTCTTCCTATTCAACTGGAATCTGCACTGGCCACATACGGGACAATAGTCCAACTCTTTATACTCTTTGTAAAATAGCACACAATCATTCGGACATGCGTCAATTATCCTGTACTTTAGGCCGAGGCTGCTCAGGATATTTCTAACCTTATAATGAGATTTAGGAAGATTGTGATCATCAGGAAGCAACTTACATATTTGCTCCTGAATTTCGTCAAAAGCACTCACTGACATTTTGTGCTTCACTTTTATCTTCATTTGCTCCATCACATATTGCAACACATTCTCTCGACATCCAGGGAACACCGGGGTCTGCGCTTCAAGTAGCATCCGGTTGTACTTTTCCATCTCACTGGTGTCAGTGGCCAAGCTAGCTGCGGGGAATGTGTCATCATGCTCATTGGTGGTACTGTAACCTCCGTCTTGGTGTTGGTGTTCGCCATGACTACATCCCGGAAACGCATCATGGACCAAATCTGCAGTTGGGTTGCAAGCTGGGGGTCCGGCACCACTGCCGCTGGATGAGGCACCATGGTAACTGTACCCTGAGCTGAAGTCTGCTGCGCTGAACTCTACTGCTTCACCATGCTCGCTCCATGTAGTGTAACTCCACATCATACCATTTTCGTACAAGTGTTGCACCATAACATTAACCTCCGCATACTGACAATTAAGACATTTCTGACACGGACACCTGAAACGTTTCTTTCCCTGACCATGTTCTATCGCAAAATTCACAAATTCGCTAATTCCATCCATATACCGGACATCACATCTATTCTTCAACTTCATCCAACTCTTGTCCATACTGCTACAAAATATTATACTTAATTAATTATTACATATATATATATATTTGTCCATTAATTTACCCTTAATTATACGTACTCGATCTACATATCGATCCATCAATTACGTACGTATGTACGTAATTTAATCGATCTGTACATATATATATATATATAGCTAACATCAGCTAACATCCTTGCATGTATATATATATATGTACGTACGTTTTCACTAAATACATATTAATTAAGCAAATTTTAACTGCGTACGTACGTACCTGCTGGCCTTCTCGATATCTTTACGTTAATTAAGCTAACTAGCGTGTCAGCGGAGATCCCGGCCTTATCGATCCTGATTCTTCTCGGCCTAGCTAGCTTCTAGCTACCTAGCTCGATCGAGCTCCCTAGCTAGCTTCTCCTTCTCCCTTCTCCTTCAATTATTCTTCAAATGGAATCGATCATGAAGAGATCGAGGCTAGCTAGGAATGAATTCGATCAGTACGTCACTGCCTTATATAATGCTTCACTTAGACGACAGAGGTGTCGGTACGTCGTCTAAGTGGAAGTACGTTTTGTGAACTCGGACGACGGCGTGTCGGTCCGTCCTCCAGGGAATCACCTGGACGACGGAGAATACCATCTCCGTCGTCCAAGTGGTCACCTGGAGGACGGAGAAGACTCCGAGGTCCAGGTGGTCACTTGGACGACGGGGATGGTATTCTCCGTCGTCCAAGTGGTCACCTGGAGGACAGAGAAGATTCCGAGGTCCAGGTGGTCACCTGGACGACGGAGAATACCATCTCCGTCGTCCAAGTGGTCACCTGGAGGACGGAGAATACTCCGAGGTCCAGGTGGTCACCTGGAGGACGGAGATGGTATTCTCCATCGTCCAGGTGATTCCCTGGACGACGGATAAGACTCCGAGGTCCAGGTGGTCACCTGGACGACGGAGATGGTATTCTCCGTCGTCCAGGTGGTACTTGGACCACGGAGTCTTCTCCGTCATCTAAGTGTCACTTGGACGACGGATAATTAGTGTTTCCGTGGTCTAAGTGCTGTTTTCTTGTAGTGCATAAACGTTTTCTTGAATTTTCTACTTGGTGTGACATAATAGTAAGATAATTACATAGTTGTATGACTTTCGAGTATTGAATTTCTACTTTCTTCTATTTTCCGTTAAGTATTGGGTGAATCTTAGATTAGTATATGGTCATTAAGAGCCTAATCCCGGTTTAGAAAACTAAATTGGGGTAGGGTCTTCACAACCGTACATACCAAAATCATTAAGATTTTAATGAGAAAATATTGTGAATAAAATAGGATATTAGTCGAGAGCACCATGCGATTTGCTAATCTCCTAAACTCTTAATGTCACATTTTTCTATTTTGTATAGAAATATACCAAAGAGAATTCTTGTAAATATAAAGCTTTTGTCGCCAAAATCCAAATCATTAGTTGTGTTGAAATATGTCTATATTTTATGTGTGATTTACTTTCTTTATTTTCTAGTCAATATTCTCATACAATATTTGATATATTTTCTCATTATCTATCTATATTCCCTATCAAATGGGGACGAGCTTGTAACCTATAAATAGGCTCTTGGTGCCTTGTACCAAACACACTACGAATATCAATACAGATCAGCTTTATCTTCACCTAACTTCAGTGATATTTTAACACGTTATCAAGCATGAGCTTTACCCTAAGCCTAAACACCTAAACACTTAAACACTTCCCAACCTCCCTACTTCCGCTTACCCTCTGCCGCAGCGCCGCCGCCTTCCGAGGCCGAAATAGAAGAGTCCAATCTTCTTGTGTTTTGCGATCCCGAAATCAAGAGTAAGTTTCTACCCCGAGAAATATCCCTTCTCTCTCTCTTTTCTACTTAGTGAATTCTATTTTTTCAGGGCTTAAAACACATCTCCTTCTCTGTCTTACTGATGATGTAAAAGAAGCCTATAGTGGGAACATACTTAAGGAAGAAATTCTTTGAGTGATCGACTTACATAAAATTTGAATTATATATCCGAACCTAGAACTAAAATGTTCTCCCTTTGTATTGCAGGATGTTTTACATGAACAAGCTAGACTACAAGCCTCTCAACGCTACGAGAAATAGGTTCCATGTTTGGGCCCAAAATATGAGGACCCCCCTCAAGAGGCAAGATCTGCTTGTCATAATCTTGCCTCCGCAAGATCCTCATGTTGAGTTCAATGCCTCATAGGAGGGGCGCACACTCGGGATACTTGTTCGCCATCTTGATGACAATCTGCAAGAGAAATACGTTGATGAAGAAGACCCTAGAAACCTCTGGGACCATCTCCATAAGGGTTTCAGCTCCCTTAGAGAGACCAACCTCCCTGGGGCCCGAGATCGATGGCTTAAACTCCAGTTTGCAGACTTCGATTCGGTACACAGATATAACTCGAAATTGATGAAAATCTGCTCTGAATTTCGCTTATGCGAGGAGCCTGTCACCGATGCAGCCTAGATTGAGAAAACCTTGTCTACCTTCCCTCCTGCGTCACAAACCTTTTTCGAAAACTATCGGATTGAGGTGGACGCCAGCCGTATAATGCAGTAGCCCTTGACCAAAATGATCAAGGCTGAAAAGAACAACATGATCCTCATGAGGAATTACAATGCCAGACATGTGGAGAAAATCTCCGACAAAGAGGCGCATACTGCTACCGCCGACAAGGGTCACCCGAAAGGAAGATCCAAGTCCAACGGCAAGGAAAAGAGAAAGAGGAAGAGGGATCCCCAAGCTGAGAAACCATCCCACGGTGAGAAGAGGCCAGGAAAACGACAAAGGAAGAGGAATAACGCCTCCACGACGTCCTTCCCCCCACCGCCGTCCCACAGCAAACCAATGGCCAAAGTCCCCGTCTTCGAAACAGATGTCTGTTTCCGGTGTGGATTGAGCGGTCACTGGCAGCAGCAGTGTAAAGCTTCAAGGAACATCGCTGATGCATACGCCAACTACAAGAGCTTGGTGAGTTGGTGGAGACACACTTGGTAGAGAGAGAGGAACTAGTAGAAGACACTAGGCCGCTCGCCGTTGTCGATAGGCACTATGAGGACTAGTTGTTTATTTTCTCTTGTTTTATGTCTCTAGGAATAAAAGTGTTGTGTCATTCATATTTTGTAATAAGCTTTCTTAATTAGTCGTTAGCTGAGACTTTACAAAATTTATGTAATCGTTATTCAATTCAATAAACAAATGTAGTTCGTATGAATTAATAAATGCATTTGCTTTATCAGATTAATATGAATTTTATGTACGCTTGTATAAGTTGAAAAACTTAATCAAAACAAGAAAAACTCCATTATATGGAATATGTAATTAAAACACAAGTGTTTTGACCTCTCTACGAGAAGTCTAAGGTAAATTAATCAAAAACTTGGTCATATTCACGAAAAGTTGGAATTCTGGAAAATTGATAAACCTCATAACTGTTCTGGATTTTAGTTTCGACTAAGGGTAGAATGGTAATTTTGGATGAACATATGGCATTCTGGTAATTACCAGAAAGGATGAAGGGTAGAACGGTAATTTGGCGGAACCAAAATTCGAGCTGGACGGTCAAGGAGGACCGCCTCCATTTCCGGCGACGGAGCTCAATCAGAGCAGGCCAAAGTTTGGGGTTTATTGCCCCGGACCTACCCAGCTCCACCGTCTATCTCCTCCGCATCGATTTCCCGCGAAATCGGGGGGAGAATCAGTATCAATTCCGATCGACCCAATCTCCATCGCCGCCTCCTCCACCGGTCACTGTACGTCGCTGCGGACCCAGCCGGATTTTCAGTCGTCGTTATTGCCTCGCTGACGAGGAATCTCGGCAGATCGTTTCGATCGGTGAGTTCCTTGTCGCCTCCTCTACCGCCGTGGGGTTTTCCGGCCATGACAGGGCGATTCAGTCGAAAAAACAGCCGGATCTGACTATCCGTGAGCAAATGATCAAACCCGACCCAGATGATGCAAACAGATCGGCCCCAGTGGATCCGGACCCTAGCCCAAGAATGAATAAGGTCAACCTAATCAATTTATGGCCTAACCCATGTTTGAAATCTAAACCCGGTTTAGAGCTCTTTTTTGGGCTAAGCTTCTGATGACGTGGCAACACATCAGCATGGCCTGATGACGTGGCGCCATATGTTTGGTCCACGTGTCTATGTGAGAATTAGATATGCGGACTATTAAATACAAAACATTTGATATATCTAATTCAAAGGGCCAACATTGGTCGTATTTTATACAAAACATTTGATATATCTAATTCAAAGGGCCAACATTGGTCGTATTTTGAGCTGCCATCCACAAACTAACACACTAAACCTGTCGTTTCATAAGCTATTTTGATTAGCAAGTACCAAACTAATCGTTGGATTTCTTAATCCGTAATTATAGTGGCGAAAGGGTTTCAAATTTGCCTTGCATAGAAAGGGGATGAGGATAAGGCATTCCAAGACATTGATGATAAAGAAAAATCTCCACCTTATCATTGGTAGTTGAAATAGAGTCAGCACTCCTGGTAAGAGTGACATATCCCGGTCTAAAGTAGAACGACAACCCTCCGCACCATGTATTGCTGATGAGATCAAATCATTTGATATACTCAAAGTCATCATAATGAGCTAGTCTTACACCGTTTAGGGGGAGATAGGAACATAGTTCTTTCATGAAAACAATAGGAATTATCGTGATCAAACTCCACTCAGTCTCATTATAATCCTGGAATCTCAATGTCCAAAGCTGAAATTCACCGTTTGGAAGAGAAGCAATTCACCGTTTGGAAGTTAATGGTATTTCCGATAAACTGTTAGTAGCATTGTTGCCTCTTCGATTGAGATATTCTTATGGGATTGAGAATGATCTTGAGAATTGTGTGACGACCCAGAACAGAATCAGTAATGTAATTGGCTTAATTCACGAGTTAGTGCGTAATCGCAGTTTTACGTAAATTGATTGATTTGCCAGTTTTGATCATGACTTAAATATTGGCCGAGAATTTGAGTTGAGTCTCTTCTCGAGAGTTGTTGTACGTGTGATTTCGAATTCGTGGGCGGTTCCGGATAATTATTTCGATAACCGAGGAATATCTTATGAATATTTGAAATCACGGAATCTCGTCGTGTTTATCCGTTCGATTTGAGTTATCCGAAACGTGGATGTGATTCGTTTTGGACCGTCGATCGTATCGAGTCGCGAGTATAAATATCGGAATAGTAAAAAATTGTCGAAAAATCACTGTTTGGAAGTTTGACCGTCGTTTGACCAAAATTGACCGTTGACTTTCTTTGACCGGAGCTCCACCTTGGGTTGCGAACTGCCACCGTCCGACCTGGATTTTCCGGCCACTTCCGGCCATGAAATTGGTATGGTTAGAATCCTCTCTTGATTTTCTATGGTTTAGAACTTGGATTTGGGTGATTTGATGAAGTTATGAGGGAGAACGAACTCGGTGAAGTTCATGGATTTTGCCGGATTCGGGTGGCCTTCTCCGGCGACTTTTGGGGTCGGGGCTTTGGGAGGAAATGTTCCCCTCAACCTATAGATGCTTTTGGTAGAAGGAATTTGGATTTGGTTGCCGTTTGATGCTCGCCGGAATCTCACCGGAATCCATGGATTCCGTGAGTTTCGAGCTCAATTCCGGCCGGTGGGCTTGGAATTGGGTCTCGGTGTAGAAGAGAAATGTGTTGGGCTTGAGGAGGACTTGTGATCTGGAAATTTTGGCCGGGACCCGTCACTGTTGACGTCGCGCCGCCGCCGGCGGTCAACGGCGGAGCTCCAGTGACCGTTGACTTTTTTGAAAATGTGTCGAGTTATATGTCGTTTCGCTCGTATTCACGCCCCCATCGTCGCCTTGACGTTTTTGAGTTGATTTGGGTACCGGATTTTCAGTCGAGGGTTTGAGTGGAGATTTCGGGAATTTCGTTGATTATTTTTGTATCAGTTATACGTTTCCGGGAACGGTTGGTTTCCGAGGTGTGGTACATTGTTTTGAATTGTGTTTTTGATCAAATATATTTTATGATTATTCAGGAGATCGAGATCGTGCTTCGGGCAAGTGATCTTCCGCCGGACCACGTGATTAGCGCGAGTGCGCGTTTTGCTCACCTGTGAGTGGACAATTCATTTTCACTGATTGATCGCGAGTCTTTAATACACGTTTTACGAGCTTGAGCATGCATATGAGATTATGATTTAAATGAGCATGTGTTATACGATTATGCCTATACAATTATACATTACGTATATGCATTTATATTATGCTTTATACACTTGCATAGAACTATTTATGATTTGGTTTACACAGAGTACAATTACAGTATATGTTGTTGTATCGATACACTTGCATCCCGGCTGATCCCGAGGATGTTTACCGGGGGAGGTTGTGGCCCCTGACCCGAGGCCTTTACCGGGGGGGGGGAGGAGGACCTCTGACTTGAGGCCTTTCTGGCTAGAATCACGTGTGGGTCTGGGATCCCATGATTCGGACTGTACTAGCGCGGACGTGTCCATGAGTGACCCCGCAGAGTTTTACGCTGCATGCTCCGTACGCGTGAGGAATTTGAGTCTCCTTCGTGTACTATGTCATATTAATTTATTTAGACTCGCATATATTTTTTTTAACATATAATATTCGTCGAAAGACATTTATTTTCGTCCACTCACTCTAACGGTTTTCATGTCTTTCCCTTAGGCTTTTCGGTTTCCCTGCCCAATTTGCAGTTCAGATTCTGGTGTCTCACGTCGTGGTCGGAGGCTAGTCGTTTGAGATACCTTTCTTTTCCAGTAGGTTTCTTGTTTTGCCTACTGTTGTATATTTTGTATATATATATACACTAGAGGTCGCTCTGATACGATACTGATACATGTTTTATGTGATTTTTCTCAGATTTTCTATATTATACAGTTATGTTTACTGTTTATTGTTATTGATATGATATTGAGAAATCCGGATGGAATTGGTGCCCACAGTTTGGCTTTTGTGACATATGATGAAGTGTATTTTTCGGGTGCAGGTTAATGGCAATTCCGCGTTAATAGCGTTAGTCTGCCGAAATTTTTATGGTTTTTGTTGGTTCGTGTTTTCAGAAAGGGTTTGATTCTGGTTTAGGAAACTAAATCGGGGTTGGATCCTTTCAATTGAGAAATTCTATTCAAGTATGGCTCTTCCAAGAGCATTGATGGTCTACATGTTAGCACCACATGTGGTATATAACGTTGCCCACATGATATACACTTCAAACCACATATGACTCATCATATGAGGATGTGACTTCGATAGACGAAATTGGTAATTCTGTTGACAAGTGACTACTTGATAAGAGTAAGTATAGCATCATATTGATGCATGCCATGTTCACATGCATATCAGGTTTTTATGATAGAGAGTTTAACTTCAAGAATGTACATGGTTGCAACTTAGTACTTGGTATCGCAGAAGCATAGAAAGTGCAGAACCAACTGAGTCATGCCTCGACAGGTCTGCAGGTTGTTACTTGCGTGTAGCCTTTTGTAGTGTCTGTTGTAACCATTGTCTATCTTGAACTTGCTTCGTGTCTAGTAAAGTTCCTCTTTGAAACGTATATAGACATAGTAGAAGATAAGTTTGGCTTTGGTACATTGCACTACTTGGCCATTGATTTGGATTGTCTCGTTATCAGCGAAGTTTGAAATTATGAACCAACTTGAGTTGGATTCTAATGAAAAACTCGCGGATTGTGTTACTGTGACTACTTACAAAGAAAACTTTCTTTCTTGTCATGAGTTCGGACCTCATGATTGAAACAACATCATATTAACATGTCGTATGTGACTACAGATATCTGACAATCAATGACAATCTATAAACATTCGACTTAGCTTTGACATTTGGATCCTTGACCAACGATCGGCTCCGATATAAGTCACCACATAAGAAAAAACTTGGCTACCATAGATGGTGACAACGCAGCCAATGAAGGCACCACCAACGGTGAAAACCAATGGCTTGCCCTAAGGCATGAGTTTCCTAGTGTTAACCATAGCGATGCCTGAATTCTGGCTTCATATTTGGAGGTCATGCAAAGTGGTGTATCCATTGCATATGTACATACCAAGTATGAGTCCTTAGGAGGGATAAGTATGCGCTTAGCACACCCAATGTGCGTAGACATGGGTTCTTATGGTGAGTGTGTCGAATATCCCCTGATTTTTTTAGTTGTGGATCTTTGATTGAAGTTTTAAGACTCCCACCATTCTCATCATTCAGATGTAAAATGGAATTTTCTAGAGATAAAGAGATTCTATTTTTCTTACTCAGGTTTTATCTGGTATGTTACTAGTAATGAAATGGAAGCGCTCGCCCTGTTTAGGCATCGTTGGAGTTGAAGTTCTTGCTATGTGAGCATATTGGGATACTATCACTCTTGCATTGGGAAATACTTTAGCATGCTTGCTTAGGCTCATGCCTAAGTCCATATCAGTATCGACATAAACTTCTTCTTGAGATAATCGAGTCGCTCTTAGCTCAAGTGAATCCCTCTTGGTGAGTTCAGGGGAGACGTTGACTTCAGGAGGAGTTGAAGTCCACAACGTCGTGTCATATGATAGGATGTGATGAGCTGTATTCTTTTTCCAACAAAGTTTTTTTTTTCCAACGGGTTTTATTACTTGAAAATTATTTTTAATGAGGCAACGAAAATCATTTATGCAAAGTCTCATCGCCTTGATATGAAGGTGGGATGCTCTCAGTTTTTGCTTCGTCCAAGATCCATTTTTCTCCTGCAAAGGTTTTTGGCTCGACAAGGATATTTGATGGGATGCAGCCTAGACGCCACCAACGAAGCTGATCAAATTACATGAAGGAAGACCGCAAATCGTCAAGACATTACAAAGGGGAGTGTTGAAATATGTCTATATTTTGAGTGTGATTTACTTTTCTTATTTGCTAGTCAATATTTTCATAAAATATTAGATATATTTTCTCATTATTTATCTATATTCTTTTACCAAATTGGTATTAGCTTGTAACCTATAAATAGGCTCTTGGTACCTTGTACAAAACATATTACGAATATTATACATATCAACTTTACCTTTACCTGAGTTCAATGATATTTTGACAAGCTGTGTGTAACAAAATTTGAGAAAACTTAATATATACCTAATTAGGTAAAAATGGTTTAAACAAATTTCCTATATAACAGAGTTGGGTTTACTGTACAAAGCCCTGTTCACTATTCATCACGCCTACCTCACGTGACCCTTAACAACTATCTACTCTTCTTCGGTTCTTCCCTTCTCAACCACAAATTGCTCTCTCCTTTCGTTTCTCCAACGTTACCTCAATCGCATCGGCTTTCAAATTTCATTATATCAGACTGGAAAGATTTCATCATCGGCTTCGGATCGGCTCCGACCGCCCATCTCTTTCTTTTCCCCGAACTGGCCAGCAGAAGAAAGTCAACCTACCAAATTTCATTCACATCCGGTCAGTTTTCGATCAAGGTAAGATCCATTTTGATTTCAGTTAAATGATAGTTGGGTTATGGTTAATTTGGAGAATGACTGGTATACATGTATGAATCGGTTTCTGGGTTCCACTTTTTATAGGATTTGGGGTGTAATTTGGTGTCCAATCTAATGACTGGTATACATGTATGAATCGGTTTTTGGGTTCCACTTTTTATAGGATTTGGGGTGTAATTTGGTGTCCAATCTTCTCCTGATTTAGTGTCTGTGTTGGGGGTTTGCCATTTGTGTGTTCGTTGACACCGTTTCTTCTCTCTCCATCCTTATCTCCTTGGTTTCTCACTCTCACGGAAGCCGATCAGACCAAATCAAAGTTATGTTTGCTTATATTCATTGATAGTTGGTTCTTTACCTGTTTGTGGAATGGTAGCATCAATGGATCGTAGGCCTATATATAGAGTTTGCAGTTGCTTTGTTCTTAGTTATTGTCACTGGTTTGTCTGATGTTTTGATCAACATAACCACTGTGTTTACACATTTGGCTTTTGGCTACGCTCAATCTTTTGACTATGGTATTAAGAGTATTGGCCAGTTGCAATTTTTCAAATTTGGCCCTTAATAAACTGCGTTTGGTAATAGAATGCTTCATAAATGTGCAATTCTGCATTTAGCTTATTGTAAGTAAGCTATGAGTATGAACATTTGCTAATAAACTTCTGTGTAGTTTTTTTAGCTGAGGGATAGAAGGTGAATGTTCATAGGGCCTCTTACGCTACTACACTGAGACGTTATTGACAGTATACCACGATTCTGATAGAAGGGACCTGTGGTTTTCTTAGTCTTATAGTTCATTTTGATATCACTCTTTGTGAATAGGCATTGACGCAGCTGAATTATCTTAATCCACAAATTCTCTAATGACGAAGAAAGAATTTTGTTATGCATAAGGTCGATGAGAACACTAGACACCACCATCACGGCCAGAAGAATTAGAGGAAAAACTATTTCTGATATTAGCTCCTATTTATATTCCATGTAAAACATTTTTTTTCTTAGATGATGGTGATATATAGTGGTAGTAGTAGACTGGAAGTATCTACTTGAGAAAAATAGCTGTTCTTTACTTGCACACTTCGTAATCAAGAATGATCTAGAGAGAAGCACCATGGGAATTTCAAGATAAGAAGAAACATGCGCCAAACATTTACTTTGGCCTCATTGAGTTACGTAGTACAGATGCCAAGAGACTGGTTTCATATAAAAAACTTAGGAATCTAACAGTTTAAGAAACGTGTAGCACTGTGTTCTAGAGCTGACATATTCATGAACCCTGACTTTTGAACATGTCCAAAGCAAGTATCTGGCGTTACATGCTGCCCACTGTTGTATCTCTCTCCATTATCCTAATGTGGAAACCCTCTGGAAATTGTATCAAAGGATTTCGTAATATGTTGCCTCCTTTGGATGACCTCCCACCTGAAAGTCTTCCCCTCCCTAGCTACCCTCATGTTCTCTTTTATTTTGTCTTTCTCTAGCTCTGTGATTGTAGTCACAGGAAACTCTTACCTGTACTTTGTGACAAAGCAATGCACATACACAGCCAGCCTTCTGCAGCTTTCCGAACGCTGCTGCTCCTACGCAGGATCTCAAGCCACCACCGAAAGCAATGAAATATTTCGATGCTCCATTTTCTCTTCCCTGTTTCAATTACATTATGCAATAGGTGTCATTTTTGTACAGTTCGACTTATGGATACCAGTTAGCTAGGAGTCGTCTAAATTTTTCTATTGGTTTAGAAGTGTGTGTCAACCGACATATATACTCTCCACCATGTATTGAAGGCCAAAGGATCTTCATACTTTTCGGGATTCAAGTGTGTCCCTTGAGGGTAAACCATAACTTACCAGCCTTCTGGAATTGTGTATCCTGGAGTTGCCAAAACCAATTGGTTATTGTTATGTAGTTTCAACTTGCTATATATGTACCACTTTGGCATCTGTGAAAGAATAAGCAAGACTCTGCTTCCTCCTCTTAAAACTCTAATGCGTAGCTCCAGTTTGGCATTATTAGGCAACCCTATCATATTACCAAAGGTCATGAATCTCTATAGTGGACAGATTAGCATGCATCACACTGATCACAGACGCAGCAATGTAGAAATGCACATAATTTCCTATATAACAGAGTTGAGTTTACTGTACAAAGCCCTGTTCACTACGCGTCTCCAACCATATAACAATTAGTTCTTACATATTCATGCTTTCATTGGTTTCTTTGTAAGTATTTAAATGTTTGCTTTGTTTGTCTGGTGTCTTACTGTCTAATTTATGATTCTGCACATTCGTGTTTCGATTTGTTTCTCTATGGGTGTTTACATCACTGTGTATGCTGCCTCTTCTCATGTTTTCTCTGATGAGTGGTCTTTCCAATTGTGGCGATTATGGTTTTGGCCGATTTTCTAATATTGTTGTTTCTATAGCATAGTGGATCTTTCATTTATTACATTGGGTGAATGTGAGATAATAAGAAGATTAAAGCATGAGTTATGTGTTATTGCTGGATTCTATTGCTGTTACTTGATTTGTTATATTAAATGTCTAAATTATTGATGTCGGCGAGTTTTCAGATTTAGTTGGTCCAAGTTCTCCGATTGTGCCTGAGTTTACAATTGGAACTTAGGTTCTATGCTCTTATTCACTTATCAGTGTAACATGCAAAACAGAGGGTTTATAGATGTTGTAATGGAAACCATGCTTAAGTTGATTTGTTTGGGTTTACAGGTTCTGTGCAAACCAGTTTCACCTGTGCTTTGCTGCTGTTTTCCCTGTGCTTCCTTTCTTCCATTGTTTTCGATCATTATTGTCCTTTAGGTATGATGTCATCTTCTAAACTTAGATCCAACTTTACATTCGATCATTCACCTCCCATTAAGAGTGCTCTCACCTAATTTTATTATTATGTTCTTCCTTCACTGTAGGTGTTTCCAATTCATTTTCTTCGCTTTCTCCAATTTTGTTTCATAGATCAGAGATAAATAGTGGTTTGGGAGGTTTGCAGGTTAAGTTGGCAGCTTATTTCATGATTATAGGTTACTATGTATAAATCCTATTCTGGCATCATTTTTTCCGTATTTTTTTCCTCTTGATTCCTATTTTGGCACTTTGGATTAAGATTTGATGATAATTTCGTTTAGAATTCAATGTCGATATTATAGAACTAGGATTTGATTTCCAGAGCCGTCATTAGAGAATTTGTGGTCTTTTGATTTTTGAATACAGTCACCAATAATACTATAGAGATGCAACCAAATTTCATTTTTTATTGGAGATAGTTTCAAATCCATTTTATGATAGTTTCAAATCCAAGTTGTCTCCCATCAATAAGAAGCGTTGTGGGAAAGCCAAATCCATAAAGGTAGATGTGCTGGAGAGGTTGAAATTGATCTTATAATGGTAGTTGTATTTCTGCTGGAAAGGTAGAAATTGCATACTATATAGTTCTATGAACCAGAAATTGTGGGATTGGGAAACTAATGTCAATCGATAGGAATGGTGCTGACTTCTTTTCTAGATTCCAATTTCAGTTATGTTGTATGTTTGTAGACAAAATAGTTATACTGAATAGTTGTGAAACTAAATGACAGAATAGTTATCAATGTAAGTTTGCTTTTTGCTTCGGGGAAAATAGATATCAATCATATTTGCAGTTTTTTCAAAGAGTCTGTTTGTCATTCTCTTTGTAGCACCAAGATCTGAAATTTAATGCAAAAAAAAAACTTGAACTTTAAATTGACGTAAATTCGAAGTTACAAGGATTAACAAAGGCTATACAAAAGTTAGATAAAAAAACGCAACTATCCCCGTAGCAGAACATGGGTGTATTACTAGAAAACAATAAGAATATGAATATGGGTAGCTATTTTTTGATTTGGGATTCATATAGGTTTAGATTATCTGTTTACATGTTCCACAGATTGGGCTGAACTTTGAATTTGGATGGGTTTTGTCGTTCTGTTGTTGATTGATGAGAAACTAGATCAATCGTTCATTTAGTTGACTAACAGATTAACTCCCTAAGTATGATGGATATGTCTTAAACAGATCCACTAGCCGAAAGAGAGAATTTAATATTTGCAGAGTATAAAGTATTGTGTGATTAATCAGAATGCAATACAATTATAGGTGGTTAATGTAGCATAACAACTGAGCATAGTGATATATATTTAAATAAACCTAACTTGCAGATGTCTCATTAAAGTTAAGTGTCAAAGTTTGAGTTGCTTTAAACCAATCCAAAGTATTCAAGAAAGAAATATGTAGTCGAAACAGACATATCAAGTATTCGAAGTTGCTTGCTCTTAAGATCGATCTCCTTCCTTTCTTGCCTTGATCAATCGATCGACTTACCATCTACCTGATTGAATTACTTTTTCATTTCTCCGGTTTTGTGCAGATTGTGCAAACAAATTGAGCTGTTAGAGTGCTAGAGGAGATTCAGGAACGAATTCGATACCGCACCATCGCTCTCTGGAAACGTAAATACTTTAACTTTAGTGGGCTTCAATAAGTAGTTAGATTGAGACATGGAGCTTGCTTTGAGATTTTGCCATCTTCTGTTTAGGATTTTATCGCTATGAACAACATCTTAACTTTGTAATTGTGGACGTTGCTTTGAGATTCTTATAGCCGTCAAAGGGACTTAAGACTTTTTATACTTATGTGGAGTGGTAAACGCTAAAGCTCTTTCTATACTGCAATGCAAATATGACTAGGGATTTTTTTTTTTGAGTCTACAATTTAAACACCTTAAATAGACACATAGAAGCAATAGAATCATATGAATTCTCTTTACTGAACTGAACACTCACTGTGAATTATAGGGCTGGGATCGGTACGGGACGGGTCGGGATTCGACCTATCCCGATCCCGATCCCGAAAGTAAAATCGGGATCGGGACGGGTCGGGATTCGACCTAATACCGAATTATCCCGATCCCGATCGGTTCGGGACGGGTTCGGGACCAATCGGGACCAATCGGGACCATTCTGCATATTACTTTTTTTTTTGAAAACCTGCACATTAATTACTGCTTGCAATCAAGAACATAGCACAATAACAAGTTCATACTCATATAGCAAACTAATACAAAACCAGTAGCCAAACTTAATACAAACCAGTAGCCAAACTTAATACAAACCACTGAAACCAGTAGCAAAAGGCCAAACTTAATACAAAACCAGTAGCCGAAAACATCAGTAAACAGTTCATACTTCATAGCAAACTTAATAAATAATAACATATCAACTTATCAAGAACATAGCAACAACAATAGCTTCAGATAAAACACCATTAACTTGTCTCTGAATCATATTCAGATCCCAGCTCAGTGTCATCATCACTGACTTCAACAAGTTCATCATCTGATTCATCATCAACTTCAACAACTTGTTTCTTTCCCTTGAATGTTGGAGGAGGACAGTTACTTGAAGAGGCTGTGCTTACATGCTCTGAAAGACAAACAATTTCATTTAGACATTTAGTTGTTAGAACAACTCAAGAACATGACATTATTCTTCTTTGTATATTCTGAATCTTGTACATGATCAATATAGGAATTCAATGAGGATCTGTCATAGACCAATCTATGTTTTCGAATACATAGTTATATCTGTGTATATATTGCAGTAACTTCAAAAGGCACATCAGTTCAACAGAACTGATGCATTGGTTCACATTGGTTCACATTGGTTCACATTGGTTCACATTGATTCAGTCCCTGAACTGATGCATTGGTTCACATTGTTTAGATCAGTTTCTGAACACAGATGCATTGGTTCACATTGGTTCACACTGATGCATTGGTTCACATTGGTTCACATTGGTTCACATTGATTCAGTCCCTGTAAGTTCTATTTGTTTTCATTCTATAAACACAGATGTTCTTAACATGAGTTTTGCAGAATTCATATCACTAGAAACTAAGTTATCTAACATTAGTACCCAGTCTTAAGTGTCTAACAATAAATGCTTCAACAGATTTGTAATCAATGCTTCAAAATAAATTAATAAGATAGCATTAAAGTGACTAAACCACAAACAATCAAGTAATCAACAATTCAAAATGAATTACCTCTCTCACACTGCTCATAAAACTCATTGTCTGTAATGGATGGTTCCTCTTGTATGCAGCTAATTTCATTACCCCTCAACCAGCTTTGTAAACATATCAATGCTTCAACAGATTTAGGAGTCAAGGAACTCCTAAAGCTGTCAATGACTCTGCCTCCGGTGCTAAAAGCAGACTCGGATGCAACAGTTGAAACTTGAATAGCCATTACATCTTTGGCTATTGCTGCAAGAACAGGGTACTTGGGTCCATTCATCCTCCACCATAGCAAAATAGGAAATTCAAATGCTTCCTTCTCATTAGGGTTAGTGACCTCAAGAGGATCCAGCAAGTATTTGTCAACTTCATGCACAACCACAGCCTCATCAAGCTCAGAAACAACCTTGCTCCAGTCAGCCATGTAACCTCTGCTGGCACTACTTGATCCTGAGCTTTGTGATGTGCTACTAACGTTTCTTTCAGCTGTCTTCTTTACAGTAGCATACGTTGGTGCATATTCTTCATACAAGGACATCAACACATCCTTCAACTTCTTTGTTTTAGTCTCCACCTCTTGCTTGGTAAAGCCTTCTATTGTGAAGAGATGACTTATGTGTCTGAGCTTACACCTAGGATCAAGAATCAGCCCCACAAATACCAATGGATTCAAATCAGAATAAGTCCCGTAGTACTTGAGGAACTTGGCCTTCATCTGTTGGGCCATCTCATACAAAGTTTTCTCAGTTTCTGTTTGTGTTGCTATTTCAGGCTGCACAAGGAGCTTTCCAATCTCAGTTTCCATTGCTAAAACATCATGAAATGTGGTGTGGATAGTGGGACGATTACTTGCACTAGCTCTTAGAGTAGCTTTGAAAAACGTCAAAAGAAAATGCACAAACACTTTTGCCTTATACCATTCTTCCTCCTCGGGTGGTCCTACTTTAGGCCTCCTGCCTTTGGTTGGAAGCAAGTTTCCCTCCTCATCGAACTCTTCGTCAGGCTCATTGAAATAGGCTGCAAAACCAGTGTCTGCTTCAACTGCCATTCTTGCAAAGACTGCTTTGAACTTCAAGGCAGCTTGCAACATTAAAAATGTTGAATTCCACCTTGTAGGAACATCCATAACAACCAGACTTTGACAAGAGATCTCTTCCTTTGCTGCACATGCCTTAAAGCTTTCCAACCTTGATGGTGAAGATCTCACAAACTTCACTGCGTTTCTTATCGCTAACACTGCTTTATTCAACCTTTTTAACCCACTTCCAACTATCAAATTACAAATATGGGCTGTACACCTAACATGCATGTGCTGACCCCCTAATATGGATTCCGGTTTTTCTCTTTTGTTCAGTTTGGACCTAACATAATCAATGGCACACTTATTTGCTGCAGCATTATCGACTGTGATGGTAAGAACCTTGCTAATTCCCCACTGAAGCAAACACGCCTCGATAAGAAGACCTATAGAATTCCCGCTGTGAGAAGATATAATGCAGAAGTTGATTATCCTCTTATGCATTTCCCACTTATCATCGATAAAGTGTGCCGTTAGCACCATGTAGTTCATGTTTTGAACACTTGTCCAAGTATCGGTAGTGAGGCACACCCGATGACATTTAATATCAGAAATCAACTTCTTCTTCGTCTTATCATACAAACTCAGAAAGTTCTTCACCAAAGTTTTCCTACAAGGGACTTTAAACAAAGGCACTGCAACATGACAAAAGTGCCTAAATCCTTGCTTTTCAACAAACCTAAAAGGAAGTTCATCAACTACAACCATTTCAACACAAGCTTGCATCACTGCATCAGGATTATATGCTACCATCTTCATCGTATTGCCCTTACTTTTATCACTAGAAAATACTGGCTGATTTTTCTCTACTACTTTCACTTTCCTACCCGGATAAAACTTGCAGTTAAACTTTAAGTGCCTAAGCATCCCTGAATTTCCATTGCTACGAGAATCACAAGCATAGTCTCCTAAAGGACCCTTAGGACAGTATCTACACTTGGCCCTCTGAGATTCATGTACAATATCTTTCTTACCCTTCACCTTAGTGACTTTCCTGTCTGTATATTCATCAAAATGCTTCCATACCCAACTGCGTTTCCTACTATTCCGAGTATCTTGACTAACATCAGAAGATTCTTCACTAATTTGGGGCAATGAATTAGAGAGAGAAGGAGTTGTACCAGAAGAAGAACTGACCGGAGTCGTCTGAGCAGACTCAGCAGAGAGAGACAGAGTTGTACCAGGTCCAGATGTAATGATTGCTTCGGCTGCTTCCTCCGGCCTAAGTCTCTTCTTACTCTTTCTAATCTATAAGAGAATGAAACTTGCAGTAAGAATTAAGATATTCCCAACCCAGAACAATGAAATCTAAATGTAATCCTTAACAATGAAAACCATAAACTTACTCCCAGTTTTCCCATTGAAGGGGGGCACAAGGGCGAGAGCTGAGAGCCTGAGAGAGAGGCGTTGAGAGAGCTGAGAGCCTGAGAGAGAGGCGTTGAGAAAGCTGAGAGTGAGCTGAGGGTGAGCTGAGGGTTTGGGGAAGGTTAGGGCTTGGGCTTGGCTTCGAGAATTTGGACTGGGCTTAGATATTCGGGACGGGTCGGGATTTTCGGTATCTATTCGGCCCATCCCGATCCGACCCGTTTATTTTAATTCGGGATCGGGACGGGTCGGGACGACATAATTTTAGAGGTGTATCCCGACCCGATCGGGACGGGATCGGGACGGGTCGGGTTCGGTATCGGGATTTCGGTATTGGATTCTCAGCCCTAGTGAATTAGCTATAAGATTCATATAGCATACCAAGTAGATCATACAAAGAAAAAACTACAATAAAAAATTAAATGTCTCGGAAGGAAGAAAAACTATCAAAAAAATTTCTAATAGGTGGAGCGAGACTATACTGAACAACTAATCATTAATATGTGGTTTTGAAATAGCATGGATAATGCCGGTTTTTGACTCTTCATCAGTTTTTCATTCTTAATTTTATACATTTTTGTTGCTATTGTTAAAGGATTCATGTATGTACAATTCTGTCATGGTTCTCTCTGACATTGTTTTACTCTCCTTCCGTTTTCCTTTTCCCTTTTTCTTTTGTGTTTTTGCTTTCATTTAAAATGAGTTCTGGGTCTTCTTTGTTTCTTTCCTCTGGTTTTATTTATTTATCTATTTCTAAAAATGAAGAATAGAATACAAACATGAAATTTTCCAAAACTGTATTATTTGAGTTGGGAATAGGGATGTAGTGGTTAGTTTGGATTTAGTTATAAACTTCATTTTGAGCGTTTTCATAAGTTAAAGACAGAAGTATCTTCTTCTTCTTTTGGTGTTTGTTTAGAAAAATACAGATTCAGTAATTGAACCAGTTCGAGTTGCATACAAACTCAGACAGAAGTACTTTAACTCCTTTGCTCTCTTTTTTGGGCAACAATTTCTTGGTGAGAATGGATGAAAGGCAAATAGCAATTATAGATAAAACTTAATTGTTCCAAGTGATAGACAAATCGTATTTGCCATAATTGGGATTGATTTATATTGGCTCGGAAAGAGATATTCTTTGTTGTTGTTTAGGTCACTTTACTTTTCATAATTGGTCACATAGTATTTGAAATCCAAGTATATGCAGTAGCTATCTTCATAATAACATGAATTATAGCATTTATTAGATTAATTATCTCTCATTTCTCGATCCCTTTGCATGTTTTGGGTTTCGCTTGCAAATGATAATGCTAGCTTCGTTCTTCTTTTCTATTTGACAATTTCTAAATTTTAGTTCAAATATGCTACATATATAGGTTTTATTATGATTAGTGTTGTTTAACCAATATTCATACGAAATTTTGTAGAAAAGAGTGTTCATGTATGAGTGCAAATTATGCAGGGTTTGAAGTTTATATGCAAAAAGCTCTTAACTGTGTTATTGGGCTGTTGATTCTGTGGTTGTCGTCGTGCACTGTATCATTTTCTCATCAACATTTAGGTATGTACATTTGTTATTTTGTAATTACATATACAGTGAAAAAAATATAATTAAATGGATTAGATGTGTGCATAGGTTTAGATAAATAGTATAGATATCAATACATATGACTTTAGTATGCACATATAAAAATACTTTTAAATAATAAACTTTTCATTGTGCTATAGTGACAATATATTTGACTACATGATTGAGTTTTGTAAGTGCTTTTGTTTGGAATATGTTAGTCTTTGAATTAAATAGTGTACTGTTTTCATTTGGTACATGATGACATTTATGTTTACAACTAAAATTAACCACTACAAGCTCTTCCTAATTAGACAATAGCTATTGCTATATTGATCCTGACTTTTACTATCCAACGATTATTTTTTTTTCAGCTATGAGAACAAGAAAAGATTTTAGAAAGAGGAAACATTTTTTTGAAAATCGAGAAAATTTTGCACAAGAATTGGCAACTCATGGGTCAACAGCACCGTCTTACAATTTGGAAGATGAGAGTGTGATCGAATCAAATTCAGGTTACATAACCAAGAAGAAGCGTGTTTTTGAACAAGGCTTTGGAGATTGTAATGCAACATCATCGTCAAGTTATTTTCAAGATGACAACACAAACCAGTCAAATATAGTTGATGATGAAGAAGTTGATGATGAAAGTGATACCGAGGAGCATGTATCAGGTAGTGTAATTAAGTAATATTAATATTGGTTATTAATACCAGTTTAATCATTAAGTGAATCATTAGATACATTATTAATTTTAACTTTTATTTCAATAACTATAGCAAAAGTTTTCTTTTTAACATTACTTACAGATCTCAGTGGAACTCATTTTGGTCAAGCAATGTACCAGAGAAGCTACAAAGGTGAGTGACATATTACATTATGATTTATTAAATATCAAAAATTAACAATTTATCAAAAATTCTCTCTAACACAAATTTTGATATTGACATTGCAGGTACGTAACGTACTATCCCATTATCAATTATCAATTATCAATTATCAATTTATCAAACAAATTACTAACACAAATCTTGGTATTATAATCATCGCAGTCGTTATAAATTATAACGACTGTGGTGATGATTGTTACACATGTAATTATTGCAATGCTTGCTTTTGGAAAGATGAAGCTTTAAAGAAAAAAATTAGAAATCAATTGACTTACACAAACTGTTGTGAAAAAGGACGAGTCCAAATTCCATTGTCAAATCCAACTCCACCTTTTCTTGATCAATTATTGAATCCAAATAATGGTCGAGCAAGCATATTATTTCGAGAGAATATTCGAGTTTACAATTCCATGTTTGCATTTACTTCTATAGGAGCCAAAATTGAATATAACATAAACAATGGAACATCTCCTTATGTCTTTAAAATATGTGGACAAGTGCATCATAAAATGGGTTCGGTTTTACCTTTGGAAGGAGAATGTCCTAAATATGCTCAATTATATGTTTATGACACTGTGAATGAAATTTCAAACCGTATAAGCGTTGTTGATCCAAATAATGCAAATAAAGCAATTGATACTAATATTGTTAAAGGATTAATACAATTGTTAGATGAGTGCAACGAAATAACCAAAGAGTATCGAACTGTGAGAGATAATTTTGAAAATAATTCATTGCCCAATTTTGATATCTCTATACTTGATCGTCAAATAACTGATAGCAAACAATACGAATTACCTTCTGCTTCTGAAATTGGAGGATTAATTGTGGGTGACATCGGTGAATTTAATTCTAATAGAGATATAATCATTCGATCAAACGATGGACAATTGAAACGAATCTCTAAAATTCATCCAAAATTAATGTCATTACAATATCTGCTTCTTTTCCCATATGGAGAGGATGGATTTAAATAAATATGTTATTAAAACGAATTGCAGAAAATAGTAACGATAAAAATAGAAAATTAACAATGAACAAATTTGTGTGTTACCAAATTCATGATAGAGACAATGAATCGAGTACTTTGTTAAAAGGTGGAAGATTATTTCAACAATATTTAGTCGATATATATGCAACTGTCGAAGAAAATCGTTTAGAATATATAAGACATCATCAACCAGAATTAAGATGTGAAACATGGAATAATATATCTACATTTATTTCGAATGGAATTGTCCAAGGTTCTGATGTCGGAAAAAAAGTTTTTCTTCCTGGTTCTCACACGGGGAGTCCAAGAGATATAATAAATAATTATCAAGATGCAATGACAATTTGTAGAGAATACGGTAATCCCGATTTGTTCATTACTTTCACATGCAATGTGAAATGGCCAGAAATTTTGAGATATTTTCAAAAAAAAACTGGGTACAAACCAGAAGATCGTCCTGATATTGTTTGTAGAATTTTTAAAATAAAAGTAGATGATATGATTGCTTATATTAAATCTGGAGAACCCTTTGGAGAAGTTCATGCTCATGTGTGTACAATTGAGTTTCAAAAGCGAGGGTTGCCCCATGCTCATATATTATTCTGGCTTAAACATAAATACAAATGTTATACAGCAAATGATGTAGATTCCATAATATCAGCAGAATTACCCGATAAAAATGTTAACCCTCAGTTATTTGAAATAGTTAGTCAATTCATGATTCATGGTCCTTGCGGTCAACTTAATTTGAATTCTCCATGCATGCGAGATAAACAATGTACAAAACATTTTCCAAAACCATTTATTACTGACACGATTTTTCAAGCAATTAAGGCTCCTCATTATAGACGTCGTGATGATGAATCACGTTTTGTAATTAAAAAAGGAGTTCATGTTGGTAATAATTATGTTGTTCCTTACAATGCTAATTTGTTGTTGAGATATAATGCTCATATAAATGTTGAATCGTGTTCTCAATCTATGTTAATAAAATATTTATTTAAATATATTAATAAAGGACCCGATAGAGCTCGCGTGTTAGTTCGTGACAATATAAATGATGAGATCCAAAATTATCTTAATTGTCGATATTTAACTCCTCATGAGTCCATATGGCGTTTATTTGAATTTTCAATTCATTTTAGATTTCCTGTAGTTCAATATTTAAAAATTCATTTGCCCAAAGAACAAACTATTTGTTTTCATCAAACGAATTCTCTTGAAAATGTGTTGAATGATCTGAATATAGAAACTACTATGCTAACTTCTTGGTTTCAAGCAAACAAGACTTATAAGAAAGCAAAGAAATTAACATATACTCATTTTCCCACTAAATTTGTTTGGAATGATAATCAGAAATTATGGACCAAAAGGAAACAATATCGCGTACTCGGTAGAATAGCGCATGTGCCACCAATTGCAGGTGAATTATATTATCTTAGAATTCTTTTGAATATTCAAAAAGGATGTACCAATTTTGATTCAATAAAAACAGTTAATGGTGTAATATACCATACGTATCAAGAAGCATGTAGAGCCTTTGGATTGCTAGGTGATGATAAAGAATGGATAGAAGCATTGTTAGAATATACTTTTACTGCCACTTCTTCTCAAATTCATCATTTATTTGTTACGATTATTCTATTTTGTAATGTCTCGAATCCTCGAGCTTTACTTGATGCATATTGGATTAGCATGTCTGATGATATATCAAACAAAATAAGATCTAATTTTAATATGTTAAATCTTACCATACCCGATGATGAACTAAAAAATGTTGTTTTATTTGAACTTGAAAAATTGTTTAATATGTCGTCGAGTACTTTAAAAGATCATCACTTACCAATGCCAAAGACACAACAAATACGTCAACTTGACAATAGGCTTATCAGAGAAGAATTAGATTTTGATTGTGAAGTGCTAAAATAAAAACATTCTGATCTAATTACTAAACTAAATAGTAATCAAAAAATGATATACGATGAGGTGATCAAAGCCGTTGAACAAAAGAACTCAAGATCATTCTTTGTTTATGGTAGTGGAGGTACAGGAAAAACTTTTTTATGGAATACTATAATTTTTAGATTGAGATCTGAAGGAAAAATTGTTTTGGCTGTTGCTTCATCAGACATTGCTTCATCAGGCATTGCTTCATTATTACTTCCAATAGGCAGAACAGCTCATTCACGTTTCAAAATAAAACCAATTATAGATAAAGATTCAAATTGTAATATAAATAAACAAACCAATCTTTCTAATTTAATTGAGAAGGCTGAATTAATCGTTTGGGATGAAGCTCCTATGTGTAATAAATGGTGTATTGAATCAGTAGACAGAACATTGCGTGATATTTTGTCAAAAAAAGAAGAACCGTTTGGAGGAAAAACTATACTATTCGGTGGAGATTTTAGACAGACATTGCCAGTCATACAAGGGGGTAGTAAAGAACAAGTCATTCAAGCATCATTTAATAATTCATATTTGTGGCCTAGCATTACAGTATTTCATCTAATTGAAAATATGAGATTGTCGACGATTGGTTTAAGCAACATAGAAAAAAATGAAATTAAAGATTTTGCTGAATGGATACTACAAATAGGAGAAGGTCAATTAGAATCGAAATTTCCTACAGGTGATCCTGATGTAAGTTGGATTGATATACCAGAAGAATTACTTACTGATCCCACAGTTAATCCTATAGAATCAATTTTTCAAGCCACCTATCCCAACTTTTTAAGCAAATATAGTGATACAAACTATTTAAAAGAGCGTGCTATAGTGACTCCAAAAAATATAATTGTTCATGAAATAAATAATTATGCTATTAAATTACTACCTGGCGATAACAAATCATATTTTAGTTCGGATTCAATTTCATACAATTCTGGTAATAGTGATAATATCAATCTTTTATATCCTATGGAATTTTTGAACAAGCTTGAATTTAGCGGATTGCCTACGCATGAACTTATATTGAAAATTGGCATGCCTATTATGTTATTAAGAAATTTGGATCAAGTACGTGGTTTGTGTAACGGCACGAGGTTGATTGTGACAAAGTTATTTGAAAGACTGATTGAGGCAAAAATACTTACGGGAAACAACATGGGAGAAAAGGTCCATATTCCAAGGATAGTATTATATGCAACGGAAACTAAATGACCGTTTACATTTAAAAGACGTCAATTTCCTGTTAGACCGTGTTACGTAATGACAATAAACAAGAGTCAAGGCCAGTCATTAAACCAAGTAGGAATATATTTGTCAGAACTAGTTTTTACTCACGGACAATTATATGTAGCGCTATCTAGAGTTACGTCAAAGAAAGGTCTTAAAATTTATATAAATAATGGTGATGACATCCCTAATAATTGTACAAAAAATATTGTCTATAAGGATGTGTTGCAAAATATATAACACTTTGTATTTTGGGATAGAATATACACATTTTAATTACTGCAACTGCTTTAAATATACACGTTTTCATAGTTATCTCTATTTTTTTGACTACTAATTTCTCTGTACATTTACTATATAATAACCATGGTCATACTTTTCTCACGTGTGAGCCGTGCGAGCTCTCTCTCTTACCCGGACCAATTCTCATAACAAAACCAAACAAATACTTTCCTTTACTCTCATGGTTGCCGACGTCAAGCCTGCTAAGGACAACTTTTGCGGCTTCGATGACGATCAAGCCACAGTGCTAGCGGAGAACGACGATGATGGTACAGAAAAAGAGGTGATGTTCCGATTGTGATTGTATACGTAGTAGTTTTTATATTTGTTTATGCTTAATCTTGACTTAATTTTTTGTATTTGTGTGTGTGTCTAGAGTTGTTTTTATTTCAGTTTGGTTTGATGTTATTTTGTTGTGCTAAGGGTTTGTAATTTAGGGGTTTTGGTTATGTTTGGCTTTTGTTGTTGTTTTTGCTGTTGTTGTTTTTGTTGTTAAGTTAGTGTAATAATGATACTGTGTTGCAATATGTGTTTTGTATTTGTATGGTGATTCAATATTTTGAAGCCTGAACTGAGTAAAGGAAAAGAAAAGCATGCTCATTTGTGTAGTCTCTTTTGGTAATATGATTTGAATGCTTGGTAAGAAAGAGGCAAGCAATGGTCTTCAATGTTTTTATCCAAATCTATTTCGTTTATGTTCAATTGATCGGTTGGATGTCTTTTTCGATATGTTTGATTGATCATTTCCCTCTTTCCCTCGGTTCTGACTTTCCTCTCTAACTCATACATCAGCGTCTCATATCTCTAATCTGATGGGCATAAGGGCAAATCCAAACGGCGATGGACATTTGGGAGGTGAACTGCAAATATTATAATCGAGATATATATCATAAATACTTTGTAAGACTATACCCTTACTATCTTGATAACCCAGTTTCAAAATTTCTATTGTTAATTTTGTTAGGAGAAGATTGAGTAGAAGAGAATAAGTGTTTATACTGTTCTCTAACTAATTCATGGAGCAAGATTTACTGCGATTTGATTTGAAGTCTTTGAATTTATGATTTAGGTGAATTGTGCAGGAGATTTCATTTTTGACAAAATATTATCAAATCCTCTATATAATGAATTTTAAATCATATGCTAAATGTTTTTGTGCAGACTCTGTGCCACTGCAAAATACCATTTTATTCAGCTAAAGATTTGGTCATGTTTTTGTTTCAAGTGAGGCTATTGTGATTTGGGTGCTCAATTTTATGGTGAAATTTTGTTTCAAATTCAAAATGAAGATGGGTTTTTGGTTTCAGCTAGAAAGGAAGAAGTTTTTTTTCCTTATTGAAAATGGGTGGGATATTAGTCCTTGGAGCTTTTAGCAGCTTTGTTTTTATGTTGTTCATTGTTGTTTTTCAGATGGATAGTGTATATTGAGTGACTATTCTGTGGAAGCTGCAACATGTACTCTATGTCAAGGGGTTCTGTCATCTGAACATGAGACATTCAGAGATATAGCTGCCGGACTGACAGCACGTGAAACTGCACTTTCACAGTACGTATAGTGTATACAGCTGCAAGAATTATCTGAGAAATTATCTCAGTGTAGTGCATAGATGTTGATGATATGGTTTCATCTAATGATATCATACTTAATTTTTTGTATTTGTGTGTCTAGAGTTGTTTTTACGTTATTAAGACATGAATTATTAATTTTATTTCTTATAAATTATTTATTTCTATTCGATTGATTTCACTTGAATTATCCTTTGTCGCTTTTGTCGCCACCCGCGCCTCGCGCGCGGGCATCAACCTAGTATGAGCTAATGATTAGGATATATGACGAGATAGGAATCCTTATCTCATAAAATTATTCTTTCTTACCACTGTAAAGAAGGGATATTTATATCAACAGAACTATATTTTAGAAGAGAAACTTACGTAAGTGACTCGAGAGAACGGGTTGTTATTTTTTTACTTTTACTCAAATCTTCATGTATTTTTTACTAAAACATGTATTAGCTTATTTTTCTCCCAAAATTTTATCGGTTTTGACTTACAAATTTGAAAGGGTATGGAGAGACGAGAGCATTCTAGCGGAACCTCTCTCTCTCTCTGTCCGTGCGTTTGCACGGGTTTATTTCTAGTGAAAAAACTATTACAATTGCGACCGTCTTCAGCACTCGTCGATGGATGCAACCTCCTTGTCAGCTTAATATTTTAGCTTCGACAGAAGCTCGGTGAGTTTTGGGTCATAGAAATAAGGACGTTTAGTCTAAGCTCTGCTGTCTCTTGGGTTATAGACAAATAAGGACGTTACCCTTTGGTATTCCGGCCTTCCTTGTTTCTCATCTAAATAACAAGAGTGACCAGTGACGACTATTCACACGCGTTTCTTTTTCTCTTTGCGAAAAATCAGGGCTTCATGCCTTCATACTTTTGTGCTCTTCTTTAAAAAGCTCGATCTGCGCAGTGCACAGTCGTCCTAGGGTCATTTCGATCGGTCTCAGTGTATGCATTTTGTTCAAACTCCAAACACAAAGATACCGAACGATTGAAAGTTCAGATTTCTAAAGATGTCCATCCTGGAAGTCAATGAGGTGGAATTAGCAATTCCTGCGCAGGAATTGCTTCCTGCGCTTCCTGCAATTATTGTAAACGTCCCTGTGGCACCTGCAATCGGAGGGGTTAGTTCCTTTAATTAACTGTGTATCGATCACCACTTCATGTTAATTTTGTGTTTTTTAGATAACTATACTTAACTACTAAGTTCAATATTCAGCACCCGATCTTACACTAGAAAACAGGAGTATAACAAGACGGTGAAAAATGGATGTTCCACTCCTTCACCTAGTCTAGCTAGGCAACAGTCTCTACATCTACATCAATACAGCCACGACCAGAGGGAAGAGATTCCCCGGGTCCCAATCAAACGAGAAAAGCCAGCCTTGGCCAAAAACCTCATAGCCCGAGGCACAACAAAGAGGCCAAAAACAGTTCCAGCCCATGCAACTAGAACCCAAACTTGTGAGGCCCAACAAAACTCTACCCGCAGCGAACACACGCTACACCCTAGGCACCATGAAATTTTTTATGAATAATTGAAAAATATTACATAGGAGACACAAAACCAAGCCGACCTAAAATTGAGGAAAATACAAGTCCATGAGCACTCATTAGGCCTGTAAAATCGCCCAAATCCCATCAGCCCGTCCAACCTCAGCTCTAGTTTTCGGGTTATGGATCGGCCTTGCCCAACTTTACGGGCAGGATTAGCCCTGTCTATCTTCGAAAGGGTAGGGTATTGATCATGCTTTTGAAGTCCTGCCTATATATGTAAAATTAGGGTCGGGTCAGGCCCTGTCCAAAAATACATGATTTTTTTAATTATCTTATAGAGTACATATGTATATTTATGGTACGTCATGATTAATTGATATATAAAAGTCAACTAAACTAAAATAGATAACATTAGATTGGCTAAATAATTATTAATTTCATATATAAATAATTTTATTTCATGAGATATGAATAAAAAAGTAAGGCAGACTCTTGGCGAAATTTTTGGCCCAAACTTTATCACAAATTAGTAAATGACCAGCTGTGTCTTTCTGCCCGTTTTATACTAAGAACTTTAAAAGCTCAGGGCCGGACAGTACATAGACAACATCTCTTAGCAAAGGAACAAGAAAAATCAAGAAAACTAGACCACAATCATGCATGTCAAATAACAAGGAAATCGGTGACATGAGAAATGACCGGGCCGGCCCATTTACAGGCCTACCCATAAGCTCATAACAAAGGAACAAGAAAAATAAAAAAAACTAGACCACAATCATGCACGTCAAATAACACGGAAATTGGTGACATGAGAAATGTCCATGGTATAACAATTTTGAAGAAATCCCTTTTATCACATTACAAACACTATTCTCGGCCCCAGATCCAGCAAGAGCATCCGCCAAAAAATGGAGATGCAGTAGGAAATCGAAATCCATTCGAGATTCTTCTGGGAGCAGTTCACGCAGATCATACTACCTAGCTGTTATTTTAATTCTAGAGCCGCCTTGATGTCGCCGTTTAAGTTCTGATGTGCTCATCAGATCAACAATTCATGATCATGTGTGTTATACGTGCCCATTTTTAACATTTTAAAATTAAAATAAACAGAGTGACTAAAATGAAATACGAATTTAACTTTAATTCATTGAGTGACTACAATAATGTTTGGAAAATACAACGTAGCTTGAGTTTAATCATTCAATAAATGCTACATTTAACTCGAGTTTAATCATTTTCGTCTAAATGTAGCTCTATAAACCTCTAATGTTTTTTCTTCTTAGAGACTGCTTTATGGCTAAGATTTAATATTTAGTACTTTAAGCCCCTTATTGGACACGGCCTTACAACAAATAAATGAATATTTCTGTTTCAACCGTAGCAGGTAGTAGAAGTCTCGAGTTCATCCACTACTTTCTTAATTTAGTCATACATTCGTCTGTGTTTTGAGTCCTTTTAATTCACAGTTATGCAGGCCAGAATGCACCGGTGGACGAAGATGGAGGTCGACGCAACTGGTGTAACACATTCTTCATCATATCCTGCTCGATGGCAGTGTTTATTGACCCAATGTTCTGTTACCTCAAAGCGATCGACTTTGAACATAAGTGCATCACAACTGAGCTGAAATTGGCATGGATATATGTATCGGGGCGAACGATAACAGATGTTATACATCTAACCGACTTAATTATTTCCAAATCTGAGCCCTGGTTTAATAACCGATCATCTATCATGACAACTTTATCTCGCATCTTCGTTTTCCTTCCCATTCCACAGGTATGCATGAGAAATATTTCATATTTTTCTCCGTTAAATTAATTATTTCGAACTTTCCTTTTAATTTATTCGATTCTTCAGATCCTCCCCAATCAGATTTTTATTAATTTGCTCGATGCTGATGTACGTTCAGGTACTCGTAGTGGAATTTTTAATAAAAGATGCGCTGAAGAATCACTTTCCTGTTTATGTGATTCTCACCCCGATCCAGTTTCTATTACGGATTTGTCACCTTTACGGATTGTTACGACATCGTCCAATCATATCTATTACTCGATTTGAGAGATGGCTTAAACCTATATTGGATTTTGTTCCCTTCATCCTTGCTTCGCATGTAAGTTTTAATTATATGTATATATATATATGTATGTCAATGTAAAACATAAATTTCACTTATGGTTTAATTTAGGCATGTTAATATTGACACCATCTAATAACACGACTTGAAATTCGCACGATAAAAAATGTGTCAACCTGTCATGACTTGTTTAATGAATCAACTACATGTCATCTCGCTAACATGATAAATACATGTATAATCCATTCATTAATTACAGATTATATGGAATATTATATTTTCATATTCTCAAAATAGTTTTATTTATGATTTTATACAGTTTATGTGTTATTGTAAATATTTTGTTTATGTGGATGTCTGTAAATAATCATTTGTGTACTTATCATATAAACTCTACTCTATATATAGAGACTTAATGAGATGAATAATATATATTTAAGAGACTCTACACATAAAAACTCCACGTACATTAATTAAGAGCAACTCAAATGTCTCCTAAACTACCAAAAACTAAATAGATTTTACTCGTATATCAAATTTAGTGACTCTTATTTTGTTCCTAGTTATAGGAATCTTTAAATCTTCATTCCTTTACACATACCGTTCTTAATTATCGATCTTGTTAAAAAATTACACCTTTAATTACTCATTTCGTTTTACACATTAACTTGTTCCATCCTAATTCCAATAGTTACTCAAATTTATTTTTTATTGGTTAATTAAAAATTTATTATTAAATGTTTTTCTTTATTAATTGCATTTACAATTATTATAAGATTTTACTTTTACTCCATGTAATTAAGGACAAAATTGAATCCCAGTACGTACCTAGCTATAATGATTATTGGTATAAAAATAAGGGATGATTGAGATTCTATATACTTTAGTAGATCGAGAATGAGATAGGGGATGCGTTGCGCGCGGTTGATATTCCATGAAAATTGTCATATCATTGCAAAATTAATTTTCTAAAAATAGAAATATAGATAACGAAAATAGCCACAATCTTGAACCGAAGTATACTAGCATCATTATAAATGGAGGTTACTCCATTTTTTTTATTGAATAGCAATGAGTACAAATTAGCATTTCTGCCTATGCTCGCGCCCTACAAGTTTCTTTTATTTTTCAAATTTATAGAAGTAGTAATTCTAAAAAGAAATACAATTACCAACATTTTATAATATTAAGCCTTTTCGAACTCTTTTGTTGGTTATTGCGTTGTGTTAGTAATCTTACGGTGTCAAATAATACAGTGACATTTTGATAAATTAATAATCTTAAATAATAAATTTCCCTCGTTCAATCTCAGAAACAGTATATATTACTTAGAACCTTGTCAATCAAATAGGTAATATATAATACATATTCTCGAGCTCGTTTTAGGGCTCAACGAATGTATAAATTAATAAATAAATTTTAAAATATATATATATATATACATATATATAATATATATATATACACACACATATGTATACAACATTCTTCCATTCATGTATACATTTTTGGGATCATTTTCAGGTATAGGGCATTACACAAACTTTTCGATCATATTTTACCATTTCCACAATTCAGATCTTAGGTCTTAATGTGTAGATCAAGCCTGTAAATTTTCAGCCAAAATGGTGATCGTTAAGATATTCAAAACTGCAATTGAAGTTTATAAGTATGAACAATTCAGATTTGGCAGATTCGGTCGTTCATGGATTTAACCTAGTTCGATACCTTAACGATTACCATTTTGGCTGAAAATTTACATGAATGATCTACTCATACAGACCTAATAATTGGACTGTGGAGATATTTAAATATGATTGAAAAGTTTGTGTAATGTGCTATACCTGAAAATGACCAAAAATATGTATACCTTAGTGGAATGCCCTCTACATATATATAATATATAATTTCTTGAAAATGAAAATTTTCTGCTCACAACTTCTCAATCAAGCATTCAAGTTATAAAAATTAGAATAATTAAAATCATAAATGATTAATTTATCAACAAAATATAATTTTCTCTAGTTTCAAAAATATTACTTCATAGAGATTTCACTGTAAGTACGAAATTATGAGATTCAAGCCCGTATATATGTTCACTAAAAATCTAAACGAGCGGTAACAAAAACGAGCCGACTCTAAACAATGATATAACATCAACATTTGTTCCGTATACATGTTCACTAAAAATCTAAACGAGCCGAGTCTGAACAATAATATAACATCAACATTTGTTTTGACTAGTCGTTGGAGTGGTGCTCTAATCGTTTCGAAACACTATAAATTACGATTTTTAGTTTAGACTTGGACATGCTTACATATGTGTGCGTACTAGTAAACCCTGATTAAACTTCAAACCTCATACATGCATAAGTGCCTACTAGTAAACCTTAACCCCCTAAACGTACTACCATTATGATTAAAACATGAATAATTAGCTCTATGCATGATATCACTCAAAATCTTTTCGGATGTCGATCAGATATGGATCGATTTTGTGTTTTAGCTTTCAATATAATTGAAGTAACTTTTATAATTACTTTTTGTGGATCCTTCAGCTATTTGGAGCCTTTTGGTACCATCTCGCTGTACATATACAAACGGAATGCTGGATGTTAACTCGTCCTAAAATCTATCCTCAAGGGATTCAGTTTGAACTACCAGATACAACATCTTATGTTGCCTGCAGAGCTAATCGTACAGAAACATACAGATCGGGGACTAATATCTCACTTTGGGATGACTTATGCCCAGTGAAACAAGCTGATCCAAAGACATTCGATTTTGGCATATTCTTGTATGCTCTTCAGTCGAATGTGGCCAGTTCAAGTCGTCATCTATTCCAAAGAATGTTCCAATCATTTTGGTGGGGCCTACGAAATCTAAGGTTTGAAGCATTAATTATACAACTTTTCCTCCTCATATAGCAACAATATTTGATATATATGCATATACATTGGCCATTATATATGTACCTAATTATGGTTCATTTATTCCCTTCCCGGCCAGTTCTTTCGGTTCAAACCTAAATAGCAGTATGGATCCATGGGAAGTTCTCTTTTCGGTCTTGATATCGATAGGGGGCATGGCGCTATTCATAGTATATTTCAATGCACGGCTGCAGGTTAGTGTGATCCATATATATAGTCACTTAATCCAACGTACGTATTTAGTACACATATATATACATATATCAAGTGCGAAACTTCATACTAAAATTTCGGAGTAAAGTTTTATTTTATGCAAAATCGATAAAATAATTTGAACATTGAAACCACCATCCTTTAGATACCCATGCCAGGATTATGCTTGCAAAATTTCAGGTCAATCAGAGTTGTTTTGACTATTTGATCACTACATTTAAGTTTTGAGCTAAATAGGAGAATCGATGGGTACTGTTAAATAATGCGACGATTAAATGGTCAATTCATCTCTGATTGAGCTGAAATTTTGCAATCATGATCCTTGTATGAGAATCTAGAAGATGAGTGATGTCAGTTTTTGAATTGTTTTGTCGAATTTGCGTAAAATAGAACTTCACACCGAAGTTTCAGTGTGAAGTTTCACACTTGATAGGAATTGATACACACACAGATATATATATATATATATATATATTAGGGTTCTTGGATGCGAACCTCCGCATATATTGAAGTATGTGGATTTTTTTGATTTGATCGACCAATATTTTGGTCATATAATCACATCTCCTCTGTTCAGTTTATAGATATATATGTATAGATTAACCATGTAAAATCTCATTCAATTTGATGATCATTTAGGTTCTCAAAATTGTGATTTACCACTTATATACACGAACGATTTTGGTTTAACTAATTTATGTCCGTTCGTTAATTTGATCTAATTAGGTAACTTAATAATCACCAAATTGGATGAAATTTTGAAGTGATCTATACACTAAGACCTAAAATCTGAATGGTGGAGATGTGAATATATGACCTAAAAGTTAAGAAATCCGCATATATTGAAATATGCGGACCTCCGCACCTAAGAATCTCTGTATAATGGTAGGAGAGATCTACCATAAATATGTATCTACAATTATTTAAACAAAATTACAACTTTTTGAACTAGAAATTACTACATTTAGAACAAAATTACGACCATGCATTTTTTTATTATCATTTACAAACAATTAAACTAAAATACAATATTGACAACGATTTGTTCTCAAATTTGTAAAAATATGTTTGTTGGAATATTTATAAAAAAATTGAACGAAATTACTGAAAAATCATCTCATTTTTACAATAATAAAAACAAAATTAGTGAATAAAATATACGATAGAGTCACTCCACCCTAGAATTTCTCATATATATATATATATATATATATATATATATATAGTCCTCTTTAGCTAAGGACGTCCTTATTTATTGAAAAATGCGGATTTCTTGATTTTTTCTTGATTTGGCTCACTTTTAGATCATATAATTACATCTCCACTATTCAGTTTCTAGATACTAGTGTATAGATCACTCTTGCAAAATTTAATCTAATTTGATGATGTTTAATGTACCTAACTAGATCAAACCAAAGAACAGATTGTAATATGTCCAACCAAAACCGTTAATATTCATATGCGGCAAATCACAATTTTGGAAGTTCAAACGATCATCAAATTGGATGAAATTTTGCACAAGTGGTCTATACACTAGTATCTAGAAACAGAGTGGTGAAGATGTGATTATACATATATGTATATACGAAAGTTCTTAGTTGCAGACGTTCGCACTAAGAGCTTTCGTACAGATTTCAATTTTTGGCTGGCTTTCCAGTCACCAAATCACATCTCCACCATTCAGAATATAGATATATATGTATAGATCAACTCTGTAGAATTTCATCCAATTTGTTGATCATTAATTTGGGTCCTCAAAACCGTGATTTACACGAACGGACAGAAATCAGTAAAACTGAAAATATTAGTGTTATAAGTGATAAATCACGATTTTGAGGACCCAAATGATCACCAAATTGGATGAAATTTTACAGAGTTGATCTATACATATATATATATATATATCTATATTTTTAACGGTGGAGATGTGATTTGCTCCATGTATGTGTGTGTGTGTGTGTGTCAAATCTTGACAATTAAGACCACTCATGTTATACATACTAGTTCAACTAAGTCACCTATAAAATTTGAGTCCAATCAAAATCTTTTGCCCATTTGATTTTCCATATATCGTTAACATTTATCCGATGTTTCTTATTTGTTTGTAATCTTTCACCATTTTGGATGACCAAATTATATCAAATTGGCTGAAATTTTGTAGGTCTACTCCTTAAATGGATATATATGTATAACATCAACAGTTTAAATCGTTGAAATCAAATGTGAGATCGATGATCAAAATAATCGAATCCTTACCATCAACATCGTGCATGCGTCTGCATTTGAAAAGCTCTATATATATATACATATATATTGAAAGAATATCAAGCAGCTTTGCATTAAAATTATATTGTGAAATTCTAATTTACATAAAATCTAGAAAACATAAGATTTGATTATTTTATATTCTCATCTAAGCATTGTGAGTTGCAAAATTTTAGCTCAATCAGATGTCGTTTGATCACATATTAATTTGTTATAGTTTAATGCTATATACAATTTGATCACCTATTTGTTGTGTTGATTAATTAAATGACTAAACAATTTTTGACTTGGCACAAATTCTACAAGCACGATGCTTACATGAGAATCCAAATAATAATGAGTAATTACAATAATCGAGTTATATTGTAATCTTGTGTAAATTATGAATAGTTAAAATGATCGAATTATATTGTAAATTTTGTATAAAATAAAACTTCACACCAAAAATTAAATACGAAATTATATACTTCAATTCCGTCTATACACCCTCACGTACACGGTACACATGTGTGATCACATATGTGCATGTCACTACAAGAAAAGGAGACATTACCGGCGACGGGAGGTCGCCGGCCTTGTATTTTTTTTTCGCCGGAAATGTCATTCCCGGCGACGAGTCGCCGGCAATGACGTCGCCGGAAATCTCCCGCCGGTGTTAACATTACCGGCGACGCCGTGGCCGGCAATGGTTCCGCCGCCGTGGCCGAAATTTGTGACATTGCCGGCGACTGAGGTCCATGTCGCCGGCAATGTCTGAAAAAATTTTGAAAAAAAAACGCGGTTCTGGATTGGGCCCAATTCCAGAACCTGCATTGAAAGACATAAACCGTACAATCATACAAGTTCAACAGTACACATAAATGTCCAACGTACAGTACAAATAGCAACGACGATAAAAAAATTAACTACAACTACAGGTCAGGTCCAGGAACTTGCGGGTCATCAGGGTTGAAGTAATCCATGTACTCATTTGAATTTCGGTGGCTAGCTTGGTCTTGCTCTGGCGTTGACTGGTGCGGTGGTGGTGGTGGATAGGTAGGGATATGAGGGACCGGGGGAGGTGTGGGGAAGGGTTGTCCGGTAGTCTGAGCCTCGTACATCGTCCGCATCCATGTGTACATCTGAGCCTGCACCTGTGTTTGCTGCATTTGGTACTCGGCCATCTGCCTCTTTTGCTCCTCCAACTCCCTCTGCGTCCTATGAAGCTCCGCCGCGAGGTTACGACTAGAAGTTGAACTTCTTGACCCGGTAGAGTATTGTGAAGTGGTTTTCAATACTCCTTCGCCCGCCGAGCCCATTCCCCTACAGTAGTAGGTATTCTTTCCAGTCCCGCACGCTTTTGCCATGATCTGAGCCGCTATCGGGGGATCAAGCGGATCGATCTGAGAGGCATACTGGGTGACTTCTTCCTCGGAGCAGTCAGGATGGTTAGTCCGAGCTATACTCATGGTCACTTCTGCGGTCACCTCCTCCACTCTCGCCTAATTGAAAAGCGAAAATGAATAACGTATTAACTAACAACATCTATTTGGAGGAAGCAAGGCTCGAGCCTCGAATTCCGGTTCCACGGCTCTTGATCGTGCAGCTTCCTCCTCAGCTCGCGCCTCTAGCAAGGCTCTCGTGCGAGCAGTCATCATTGGCCCACTGGGCGTGTTGCTAACTGCGGGCGAGGAGGAAGCTTGACTACTGTTCCCTCCACTATTTCGGGAACCTCTCCGAAGCCAATTAGCCGCAAAACCTCCTGGACATCGTAATAGTCATGGATTCGGTTCAATAACAAATCGGAACCGGAACGGTGTGGAACCGGAACCGTTTGAAACCGGAACTGTTTGTAACCGGAACCGTTTGTAACATAACGGTTCCGGTTACAAACAGTTCCGGTTCCAAACCGTTCCGGTTCCAAACCGTTTCGGTTCTATAACAAATCGGAACCGGAACCGTTTGTAACATAACGGTTCCAGTTACAATAAGTTCCGGTTCCAAACCGTTTCGGTTCAATTACAAATCGGAACCGGAACGGTGTGGAACCGGAACCGTTTGAAACCGGAACTGTTTGTAACCGGAACCGTTATGTTACAAACGGTTCCGGTTACAAACAGTTCCGGTTTCAAACAGTTCCGGTTTCAAACCGTTCCGGTTCCAAACCGTTTCGGTTCTATAACAAATCGGAACCGGAACGGTTTGGAACCGGAACCGTTTGAAACCGGAACTGTTTGTAACCGGAAACGTTTGTAACATAAAGGTTCCGGTTACAAACAGTTCCGGTTCCAAACCGTTCCGGTTCCAAACCGTTTCGGTTCTATACCAAATCAGAACCGGAACGGTTTGGAACCGGAACCGTTAGAAACCGGAACTGTTTATAACCGGAAACATTTGTAACATAACGGTTCCGGTTACAAACAGTTCCGGTTTCAAACCGTTCCGGTTCCAAACCGTTCCGGTTTAAAACCGTTCTGGTTCTAAACCGTCCCGATCCCAATTTCCACCTTCATTTATACGATTAATTAACAACTATATCACCTAAATTAACGACTATACATATTCGATGTGTATATATATATACATCATGCATCTTAATTAAATTTATCCATCACATATTCATCCAAATCACAAACCCTAATTAATTTTCCACATTTTTCACACATATATATATCATGCATCTTAATTAGGTTTAATTTCCACATATATATACATCACATATTCATCCAAACCACATTTATACATAATTTTCACATATATATATACATCACTTCATTTTCACATACCTAAATATATATATACATCACATATATACATACATGCTAATTTATAACTTATCACCCTAATTTCCAACTTAGCACCCTAATTAATTTACACATACACATACACATACACATACACATACACATACACATACACATACACATACACATACACATACACATACACATGCAAAAAAATAATTAAAAATTGAGAGAGAGAGAGAGGGAGAGAGAGAGGATCGGACCTGCCATGGTGGAGTCCGATATGCTTTGCCGGCGACGGAGGTGAGGGGAGGAGAGGAGGGGAGGAGGGGAGGAGGAGAGGAGGAGAGGATCGGAGGAGGAGAGGAGATGACTCGGTGGAGAGGAGGAGGAGGAGAAATAGGAGGAGGTGAGGGAGAGGAGGAGGAGGTGAGGGAGAGGATCGGAGGAGATGGAGAGGAGGATGAGGTGAACTAGTTTTCGCCGAAGGAGGAGGAGAGGGAGAGGAGGAGGAGGAGAAATGAAGCTCGGGCTCGACCACCCAGTTTCTATCCAGACAACATTGCCGGCGAGTTGCTTATAACTCGTTGGTAATGTCATTACCAACGACATCAACTCGTGGGTAATGACATTACCAACGAGTTAACTCGTTGGTAATGACATTACCAACGAGTTATAAGCAACTCGTTGGTAATGACATTACCAACGACGAGTTAACTCGTGGGTAATGTCATTACCAACGAGTTGCTTATAACTCGTTGGTAATGTCATTATTTCCCGAAGAATATCCGACAACATTTTCCGTCTACGATTTCCGGCTACATTTTCCGACTAAAATTTCGATTATCAATTTCCGTATACGTACGATCAGAGGCGGAGGGAACTCAGGCCCAGTGGGGGCGATCGCCCCCCCTCAATATATGATTAAGTAGGACTGATTGCTGTACTTCGCCGGTTCGCCCCCACTACAAGTCTACAATTAACAATATGTATATATTTATACTATCATATTATTTTATATAAATTTGTGGTAGAAAAAGTACTTGTTGACTTTGCACAAGTTCGTACGTAACTCTCAGTCTCTCACACAGCAAAAGCAACTAAGCAAGTGGTAAAGTTGATAGAAAGCTTCTTTGGTACTCTTTCAATGTATCAAAAAAAAATAGCTCCAATAGCTATCATACCTGGGAACACATTCAGTCATTTTTTTATCTAAAACCGGCAGAGTGGCAGACCTCTGTTCTCTGCTTCAAGAATCAAAATGCAAATGAAGGGGAATAGCTCTCCAACTTGATTATTAAGGATCAAGGTCTTCACCAATTCACCGATTCTTTTTATTTTCTTGTGAATGAGGTAAGTCCTTTTCTTTTTACTGTTTTATTTTCCTTTAGGTTGTCGGTTGAAAGTTTCAAAATTGAAATTGGATTGTCATTGGATGTGTGTTTGTGCTAGACTAGTAAATGGTTTTATTGCTTTCTCTACATGTAGTTGTGGACTTGTGGAGTGTGATTGTGTGAAATATCATGGAGGGATACTTTAAAAGAAAATCAGATGTAATATCCCCAGCACAGAATGAAAGATCAAAACAGAATCGTGTATCTATGGAGAAAGCACTGATGTATTGGTTCAGCATGGTTCACATTGGTTCAGCATGGTTCAGCATGGTTCACATTGGTTCAGCATGGTTCAGCATGGTTCAGCAAATCGATTTACAATGAACAGACACAACAGTTGCTCAAATAGATACAATTGTTCGATCTGTTCTCTATATATAGCCTTGTTTGGTCCCTGAATTATACACACACATTCATATACAAGTCCCATTTACTTAGAACATAAAGGTGTATATTTGCAGAAGATCAACATGGAAACAAGAACTGCTTCATCCTGTAAGTTTTCATTCATTCTTTTGATATACATAAACTGATGTTCACAAAGTGATTTTGCAGATTACAATTATAGGAACTAAGTTAATTCTTACATTTCTTGCCCCCACTAGAAAATTTTACTGCCTTCGCCACTGCGTACGATTAACGACTACATTTTCCGACTAAAATTTCGATTATCAATTTCCGTATACGTACGATTAACGACTACATTTTCCGACTACATTTTCGATTATCAATTTCCGTATACGTACGATTAACGACTACATTTTCCGACTACATTTTCGATTATCAATTTCCGTATACGTACGATTAACGACTACATTTTCCGACAACATTTTCGATTATCAATTTCCGTATACGTACGATTAACGACTACATTTTCCATATACGTACCATTTTCAGCTACGTACATTTTCCGACTACAATTTCCATTATCAATTTCCGTCTACGATTAACGACTACAATTTCCGTCTACGATTTCTGGCTACATTTTCCGACTACAATTTCGATTATCAATTTCCGTCTACGTACGATTAACGACTACAATTTCCGTCTACAATTTCGACTACATTTTCCGACTACATCATATTTCCAACAACAATTTCCGACTACAATTTCCAACGTACTAAGGATGATAATCGTAATCATCTTCATCACTTGAGTCTGACTCGGTTTCATAGGTAACCTCTGGCAATATGTGCCGCTCCTCGTCATCTGAATCAGCGTCAACTTCATATGGATTAACATCGAGAAGTTCTGCTCCAGTAATTCGAACCACACTCCCAGATCTCACATTATTAAGGCGAATCGTAGATGATTCCGGAATGTCAAAAGCGTTCGGCTCTTGGTATGCAGTAACTTCCTCATCATCTGCGGTATCACCAAGTGTGGCAGCACTGTATATGTTTCTATGAGCAACATGGTTAACCACCTTCCACGGGACTTTGTTAAGAAGATCGTCCAGGTAAAACACTTGTTTTACTGATGAGGCAAGAACGAAAGGGTCATCTTCATACCAGGTAGTAGCAGTATTCACCGAAAATGTTCCGTACTGATCGGTCCTTGTGTTCTCCGGGCTAGTATCAAACCATCTACACTTGAACAAGTGCACTTTCATGCGGTTCCCATAAATTAGTTCAACAACTGAATGAAGGACACCGTAATAGTCAACGCCATCCTGCCCACCATGGACCATCACCCCACAATTCTGTGTTTTCAGTCGGTCGTCTCGATTTTCACATATAAATTTCACGCCATTGACCTGACACATCGAGTAAACTTTTGAAGCAATCGGTTTCATCTCTAATTAAATATATATATATACAATCGGTTGACACAATTTTACGTATTAATTATATATATATACACACATTCACTACTAATAATCGACGTGATCTCTCAATTCAACTCTAATTAAATCAACACATGCATGCATATGTATATATATCGATCTAATCTCTGAATTCGATTCAGTACTCGATGATAGTATTCTCCTTTTTTCAATTCAAAACGTATTTGACTGGGTATATAGGAGGAGGCTCTGTTAAGCCTGGCTCCGATAACAATACGATAATACCAGTCATTGATTCAGACACAAGATTAACTACAAGCTGTTTTCTCGTTTCGGTGACCGTACATCAACAACATTTCATATATATATATATATATATATATCTCACGAATTGGATTTGATCAACACACACACACACATATATATATACCACATATACGTATATATACACCTACGTACCTATATATATAGCTTCCCGAGTGATCGAGTTTTCGACGCCCGCCTTAATTTTGACAATATACCGAATGATCGATTTCAGAGCGTACGTTTTCCTTCTTTCGATTTCTCTGGATTTTTTTCGCTCAAAATGATTGAATGATCGAGCTGCCCGATCCGGCATCTAATATAAGACACATTGCCGGCGACGGAGTAAGTCGCCGGAAATGAAGACATTACCGGCGACTTTACGCCGGAATCTCGCCGGTAATGTTGCAAAACATTACCGGCGACTCCAACCGTCGCCGGCAATGTCTAGGGAGACATTTCCGGCGAAATTCCCGCCGGAAAATCGCCGGAAATGTCTCCCTAGACATTGCCGGCGACGGTTGGAGTCGCCGGTAATTTTTTGCAACATTACCGGCGAGATTCCGGCGACATTACCGGCGACGGGCTAAGTCGCCGGTAATGTTGAACATTACCGGCGACTTTTCCGGTCGCCGGCCTTGTCTCCGGTGATCTCGCCGGTAACGGGCAAAAATGTTGTAGTGTGTACTAGGTTGCTGCCCGCCCCTTGGGGCGGTGTTACAATAATTGTTTCAGCAGATAATAAATCTTGAATGAAAACTATAGATGAGATGAAATAGGTTTGGAGAGAGTTTTGGATATACGAAAAACAATGATCTATTTATAGTATGAATCCAAGTGATTCAAGATGCATTGAAGTGATATGACTATGAGAACAGAAGACCGGTGTCCTCTTTATATGCCATTTGAAAAAAAAATTACCCATTGTAACTATCCAATTCTTATTTATTTATAAACAGAATAACTTTGTGCAGTGGATTATACTCTTGTTTTTGTTCTCCAAATTGTGTTATTTGCATTGTGACTACACAAATCAAAACTAAGTTAAGGTCAGTTTAAATTACACCTCAAAACCATTACAATTTCATTTTCGGATTCAACTTCTGCAATCGATTAAGAATTAATGAGGAAAATGACTGCGTACCGAAGAGAGCGAGAACCCTAGGCCTAGTCATAACTGTGGCTTCTATAATGGTTATTTGAGCTTCAATGTACTTCTTCTTCTGCAGTTATTCTCTTTTGTTGCCCCAAAATAGCTTTTTCTTTTGATGAACAAAGATTCTACTAACTGCAAAAGAAGTAAAACCGCCACTGCAAAATAAGAGAGAACCTTTAAGCATAATTCTTTTAAGTAACACTTGTTTAGTTAAGAAGAAGAAAGAAAAAAACCTCTCTCTCATATAATGTATCATATTCATTACAATTTGATTACATCCATGAACTAAAATCAAGCTTAAGACAAACCTGTTTTTCAAGAACCCATTGTTTAAGCCTCTGCCTTCATTCCCAAAGATTACTCACTCTCCTTTCTTCAAGAAACCACCACCACTCAACACAAATTACTCGTGGGATTGAAAATGTTTTATTTATTTACATGTAATTAAGATGAATGTGTGGCATTTTTACAACGGTCATAATAAATTATGAACCTGGGTTTGAAGATAGAGATTGATGAACATCCCAGAGAAACATAATCTGATATACCCCAAAACTAATTCTCCTCTAAATTAACCTATTGCTTGAACCCTGTAGTTCCAGAAAAAATTACAATAAGCTAAATATGGGGCATCAAAAACGTATCAGAGTAGAATCAAATCGACATAGAGAACAGGAAATAACGACTATAAGAACCGATCCCTAAACATCAATGATATGTTACCCCTACAATCCAACATTCATCACTCGCAAATCCAAATCAAATCGAAATCCCCTCAGAAGCAAGCACAATAGCAAAGACCATACCTAAAATTTGAGAAGTAGTAAAGAATTGAAAGTTTAACAGTGGTACCTTAGAAGTATCCAAGATTCCTTGTAGCGGCGACTGAGAGACTGGGAGAAAATAGACAGCTTGACGCAGCTACAAAAATACAATCGAAGCAGGAGAAATGTGAGAGACCAAAAGATGTGAGAGATCCCAAACGAAAAAGAAAAAGAGGAGAAATAGAGAAATTTACTCTGATGAGACACGATCACAGTCAACTTCGTGCCATTAATTTCTTCGTGCTTCATTAAATAATTCATTTCTTCTCTTTAAAATACTTACAAAATTAATTGAAACAATATGATGTACGTATATATCATATATTTTGCAAAACATCCTTATAAAGTATATTTTTTGTATAAGTATTTGGTATATCATTATTGTTATTTATCATAAATTTTAAACCTTTTCTTGATGTAACTCTTGATAATGCTACATATAATTGTCCGTGACTAAAAACCGGTTCAGTCAAATATATTCCAACTTGGTTTAACGATTGACCTTGACTTTTATTAATTGTCATTGCATAACATGCTCTGACTGGAAACTGTCGTCTTCTGAATGTGAATGGTCATTTATTTTCATTTGCAGTCAGAACAATTCTTGGAATGTAAACTTTTTCCCCAATATTAGTTCCAGTCAGTATTTTGGCCTCTATTAGTCTTTCAAACAACTTTGTTACAATTAATCGTGTTCCGTTGCACAAACCTTGTATTTGATTTAAATTTCTTAATAACATGATTGGCATTCCAACCTTCAGTATAAGTTCGTGTGACGGTAAACTGCTAAATTCAAGTGTATTCAAAAATTCTGTAGGATATAAAAGGCTGTTATCACTATACATTCCTGTATTAAACGAAATTGAGTCTGAACTCAAATATATTTTTTTATCACCAGGTAAAAAGTTAATTGCATATCTATTTATTTCATGAGCAGTTGCATTTCTGGGTGTGACGATAGCACGCTCTCTTAAATAATATGTATCATTGTATTTAAAATCAAAGTTTGGATAAGTAGCCGTAAAAATTGACTTGATAGGATCTAAAGTTGAATCAGTGAGTAAATCTTCAGGAATATGAATCCAAGATGTATCAGGGTCATTTGTTGGGAAATTTGATTGTAATCGACCCTCTCCTATCTGTAGCATCCAATCTGCAAAATTTTGAAGCTCATCTTTTTCAGCAGTTGTTAATTCGGTAGAGCATAATCTCATGTTTTCACTTAAATTGAACACTTTAAGCGAATGCCATAGATATGAATTATTTAATGAAGCATCAATAATATCTTCTTTGCTTCCTCCTTCTACAACCGGTAAAGTTTGTCTAAAATCTCCGCCAAACAAAATTGATTTGCCTCCAAATGGTATTTGTGTCTTTCGATCATCAGAGTTTGCTGACAAAATATCCCGAAGAGTTTTATCCAATGATTCAATAAAACATTTATTGCACATAGGAGCTTCATCCCAAATTATCAGATCAGCCTTATCAATTAATTCTGCAAGATGTGTTTGTTTATTTATCGAACATTTCAAATCTTTATCTACAACTGGCCTTATTTTAAAACGTGAATGTGCTGTTCTACCTTTTGGAAGTAACAAAGAAGCAATTCCCGACGAAGCAACCGCTAAAACAATTTTGCCTTCAGATCTCAATTTAGAAATTACAGTATTCCACAAAAAAGTTTTTCCTGTTCCGCCACTGCCATATACAAAAAATGATTTTTCAGTTTTCTGTTCCACAGCTTCAATCACTTCATCGTATATAATTTTCTGACACGAATTCAATTTAGTAACCAGTTCACAATGTTCACGTTTAAGTGCCTCACTATCAAAATCTAATTCCTCTCTTATCAATTTATTTTTCAATTCATTTATTTTTCCGACAATTGGAAGCGGCAAATGATGGTCTTTTAGTGACGTGGATGCCATATTGAACAATGTTTCAAGTTCATGTAATACACTGTTTTTCAAATCAGCATCAGGCACAATTAAATCAGGCATCTTGAATTCAGCACGCATTTTGTACAAAATATCATCAGACATTCTCATCCAATGTGCATCAAGTAGAGCTCGCGGATTTGAGACATTACAAAAAAGAATAATGGTAACAAATAATTGTCTAATCTGAGAAGATGTCGCAGTAAATGCAGATTCAACTATTGCATCGTTCCATTCTTTATCATCGTCTAACAATCCTAATGTCCGACATGCTTCTTGAAAAGTGTTGTGAGTAACTCCATTAACTGTTTTGATGCAATTAAAATTGTGACATCCTTTTTGAATATTCAATAACATTCGTAGGTAAAATAATTCACCTGCAATCGGTGGTACGTGCGCAATTCTACCAATAACGTCATACCGTTTCTTTCTTGGATACCATATTTTGCTATCATTGTCCCAAACAAACTTAGAAGGAAATTGAGCATAAGTTAATTTAGGCGCGTCCTCATAAATAGTGTTTGCATCAAACCAAGCAGTCAACATGGTATGTTCCGTATTTGGATTTTCCACAACTTGTTCAAGAGATTGACCTTCATAAAAGAAAACACTTTGTTCGTTTGGCAAATGAATTTTTAAGTATTGCACCGCAAGATATCTAGAATGAATGGAGAATTCAAACAATCGCCACACAGATTCGTGGGGAGTTAAATATCGACAGCTCAAATAATTCTGTATTTCATCATTTACATTGTCACGAACCATTACTCGAGCTCTATCTGGACCTTTATTTATATATTTAAATAAGTATTTTATTAACATAGACTGAGAACATGATTCAACATTTATATGAGCATTATACCTCAACAATAAAATGGGATTGTATGGAACAACAAAATTATTACCTACTTGAATTCCATTTTTAATTACAAACTTTGAATCATCATCACGTCTTCTATATTGAGGAGCCTTTATTGAATGAAATACAGTGTTGGAAGTATATGGTTTTGGAAAATATTTTGTACATTTTCCATCCCTCATGCATGGACATTTTGAATTTAATTGACCACATGGACCATGTATCATAAATTGGCTGACTATTTCATAAAGTTCTGGACTAACGTTTCTATCCGGTAATTCAGCTGAAATAATAGAATCAATGTCTGTCGATGTATAACATTTGTATGGTCTTTCAAGCCAAAATAGTAAATGAGCATGAGGCAACCCTCGTTTTTGGAATTCAATTGTACAAACATGTGCATCAATCCCTCCAAAAGGTTCTCCGGATTTAATGAATCCAATCATATTATCCAATTTAATTTTAAAAATCCGAGAAACAATGTCTGGTCTATCTTCTGCTTTATATCCTGGTTTCTTTTTAAAATATCTCACAATTTCCGGCCATTTAACATTGCAAGTGAAAGTTATAAACAAATCCGGATTGCCGTAATATCTACAAATTGCCATAGCATCTTGATAATTATTCAACATATCTCTAGGACTACCAGTGTGAGTACCTGGAAGAAAAATTGATTTTCCCACATCAGAACATTGAGTAACACCATTTGAAACAAAAGCTGACAACTGATTCCATTTTTCACACTTTAATTTTGGTTGATTATTCCTTATATATTCCAAGCGATTTTCTTCAACAGTCGCATATGCATCAACCAAATATTGCTGAAACAATCTTCCGCCTTTTAATAAAGTGCCTACATCATTAGTCCTATCATGAATTTGGTAACAAACAAATTTTATCATCGTTAATTTTGTTCTTTTTCTCGCACGCTTTTGTCCAGTAGGCTCTAATAACATATCTATTCTGAATCCATCCTCACCATACGGGAAAAGCAGTGGATATTGCAATGACATTAACTTTGGATGTATTTTAGATATTCGTTTCAAACGTCCATCAGCTGATCGAATAACGATATCTCTGTTAGAGTTAAATTCTCCAATGTCACAAACAATTAAACCAGCAATTTCAGAGGCACTCGGTAATTCGTATTGCTTGCTATCAGTAAGTTGTCGATCAAGTATAGTCATATTGCAATTAGCCAATGAAACATTTTCAAATTCATCCCTGACTGATCGAAACTTTTTGGCCAATTCATTGATGTCATCAAGCATATTCGCTAAATTTTCAACAATGGAAGCATCTATATTTTTATTTGCATTATTTGGATCAATGACACTAATACGATTAGAAATCTCATTAGCTGTGTCATAAACATATAGCTGCGCAAACCTAGGACATTCATTTGCTACAGGTAACACAGATCCCATTAAATGATGTACTTGTCCACAAATTTTGAATACATAAGGAGATGTGCCATTGTTTATCTTGTAATCAATTTTTGCACCCATAGAAGTAAAAGCAAACATGGAATTATAAACTCGAATATTTTCACGAAAAGTTGTACTTTCACGACCATTGATTGGATTCAATAATTGTTCAAGAATTTCAGGAGTTGGATTTGATAGTGGAAGTTTGATTTGTCCTTTTTCGCAACAATTTGTATATATCAATTGATTTTTGATTCTCCTCTTTAAAGCCTCATCTGCCCAAAAGGAAGCATTACAATGATTGCACGTATATGAGTCGTCGCCCGAATCTTCATAATTCACAATCACACCTGTAATCACAATTGAGAAATATTGTTAGACAAAATGTTAATTTTTATTGATAAAAAATAGACAATGCAGTATACAATCCACCTTGGCGACTTCTCTGATACGACGCTTGACACAAAATACTTGCACTGGCAGCTGCGATTATTGCATGGGGAGCTACAATCATGTGTAACAAAATCATTATCTTGATTACTTTTGATAAATTATTATTCATACCATAAAAGCCACTTATGTTTATAATTACCTGATATAATTACATTATGGCTGGAATCATCGTAGTCTTTGTCTGTTGCAACATGGGAAAGTTGCTGATTTTGAAACATACGATGTTTCTTACTCAAATTTCCAGAATTAGATCCACTGTGTTCTTCATTTTGAAAATAATTCGAGGATGATGCTGTCTTGTGGCAAGCCAATGCTTGTTCACAAATTGGCTCAAGATCGGGTAATTTCCTCTTCATTACAGAGTTTAAATCTCTTTTGAGCGGCATGGCTGAAAAATCAGTTGAAACATTAATGACAAATTTGACAAAGTTGACAAATACAACATCTGACAGTTATTTGACTATAAGAAAGGGCCAACAACTTAGCAACATCTCGACTATTTCTATTTCTAATAACAAATTGAAAAGGGGGGGGATGATTTGACTATGCTATGTCTTGTATTATTTTGAGCAATTTAGGTAAATACCCTTTAAATGACCAATAATAATAAAACTCACATTCTGTCTCGCAACAAAATTTCTAAAAAAAAGAAATCCTGAAACTTCATAATAACCATAACATCAAAATGACTATTTGACACAAATATGAAAATGAGAATGAGCTGTATAAGGACCTACAACTTGGTAGTCGACATCATATAAGCAGTTTTACATTAATTTGAACGTAATCATAAACCTAGAACTACAACAGAACCTCATATAACAATGTTAAAACAAATCATAAACAAAGATGTTCGAATAACCAAATCTCAATTCCAAGTTTTGTAGGTTTTCAAATGAATTATGAACATCTTAAACTGTACTCGACTGATTATAGATCATAAATAACCGGATACCCATAGAATAAAATACAAAAAAAAATGAAAATACGAACCGAATTATTCCAATTATGAGCAAATCAGATGACTTATGCTGTGACTCACACTTGAAACTTAATACTTTAGAGATCCTAATACCTACAAAATAAAAGCGGAATTAGAAAAGCAGTAAACATAATTAAAAGCAAAAAAAAAAATAGTGAGGAAGAGATAGAAAACACAAATAAAATGAACTGCCACAAAATATGAGCCTCACCACAAATAACTTCACCAATTTTCTCCTTATATATTCAACCCAAACAAACTATCAACTTCAAAGAAAGACTTTACATCTGCACAAACACTATATTAAACAAATTGAGTGAGTGTGTAAAGAGTAAATTCGAATTTTTATAAGAGAGTGGGAAAGGGAACGGGTAGCATAGACAGGAGGTTCAGCTCACCAAACCCAGACTCTAACACAGCAATGTAACAAAATCACACACCATTCATAAGATTTCAAACGTAGACTATATATATTATTTGGATGTAATTTTTTTAAATTAAAAATTTAGTTGAAGAAATGAAAAGTACATCAAGCGACACACATAAAAGTAACCCAGCTAAAACTAATACAAAAGAACTTTGGAAAAACTCACAGACTAATCTAAAAAGACCACCACGTAACTTCACTATCCATATGTAAGGCAAGCTGATCATGAACAAAACCAAAACCTCTACACACCACTATAAACACCACTTCCCAGACTAATTCCAATCTAGATACCAAAGCAAGACATACCTCAGCCGAAATGAAGATCAAAGAGATAGGTCCCACCTATAAGACCTATAAATTATGTCTGTTCTTGCATGGAATTTATCAGTGCAAGTGTCCATATATGCTTAGACTATATATATGCCTAGCACTTATGCAGCTATATATACATCTGTATACTGATAATGTCAGAACCAATTTCATCCTGCGAGCCAGCAATACTTCTAGATTGAAAACATCAATATGCCAGTACCTTCAATATCAGGTTTGGTAGATGCAAAATAGGTTATGAGAAAATTGAGTAACATCAGCCAACTTATGATCGACTTTGAAGGAATCACATCCAACTTATAATAATCAAATATGGTGGTTTCAATTCACCACTGCAACCCATGACGGCCATGAGCAGTTAAAACAAACAGTTTCTGTATACAACCCCTAAATATGAGATCTGACTTAGAATCTCATATTACTATACGGTAATATGTCTATGACTGAGTCTATAGATGAACAAATCATAATATCCAAGTAGTTTTATATTGTTTTATGTCTTTTTCTTCATGCTAGTCCATGATATTCGCAAACAGTTTCTATGGTACTATCCTATTAGTACCGTCACTTATCGTATCTTTTTCTCCCAACTTAGGCTCTATTCAGGGCTAGGTGTTTTCAATTTTTCATCTCCGCGCCTCTCTCAAAGCAAATGAGAAGTAAGGATGTTATCATTTGTCTTCATCAATATTCAATCCATCATAAACCCACTTAGTCCTAAATTAACCTTCCTCATCAAATCATCATATCAAAAAAAGACAACCAATTTCACCACCCAATAAAACATTAATCAAGAACCCCAACACAAAGATCAAAACTTGACAGCAATGAAGGATACCTAGCTGAACCAAAATTAGTAGCATACCTAGAGGATAGTTTCGATTCGGGTTTACATTAGTGGCTTGAATTCGATAGCGATCTCTATTGGTTGCGTAGAATTGAGAATACCAAGAGCTGAGAAGAAGAAACACAACATAAGCAGTAATTTAATTACAAACACAAAATGATAAAACTGGCAATAGGCTTGTAGCTTTACCTAGATTGGAAACTGGAAACCTTCAAATGCCTGCAAGATCAAGGAAATCAATCACAAAGGTAAACAACGGTTGTCCTTAAGAGAGAAGAAGATCGAAGAAAACTTTTGGATCACAGATTGGAGAGTAGATCAGAGAGCAGTAAAACAAAAACAGCACAACGATCAAAAGCTGAAATCTTGATCGAAAGAAAAAAGACACAAAAGAACCAGAGACGATAAACCCACTTAGTTATAGTAACACCCTAAAAACCGACGATTTAGGGTCTGCCCTATAAAGTACCTGCATTCATAGACATAGGAGCCGAAAAATCCAGAGCAGTCTGGTTTGGATAACCAGACTAAGCAATTTACCGTCCAGTACTTAGCCCGTAAGGCAATTTACCTAACCGAATACCTAAATTTAGTATAGTAACCAAGACGAATATAGTTCCTGAATTTAGAGAATTCATTGTTACTATAAATATCTAGGTAAATTTATTTCCATAAATTTAGTAATTTAGATACTAATTTAGTAATTTTACTAACCTCAGATACTAAATTTAGGTATAGTCATATAGTTCCATTGTCACTAAATTATTTCAATTCAGGCACGTATAGTAACAATTTACCGTTCAGTACTTAGCCCGTAAGGCAATCCATAGTCTGCTTATAGTAATATGTCTATAAGCAATTGGATGAGCACTAAGGAGGGGCTAAGCACTAAATTTAGAGGAGTGGACTAAGTAGTTTTATATTGATTCTCCAACTTTACTGAATATTCAAAAGGGCGTAGATTCACAACTTGAGCGTATGAAAGTTGTCCACAAACACATGGAAGCAGTAGTGAAAAGAAAGTGATAGAAACTTAGTATATTGGAAACCCAGGTTAGATTACTTTATTGTAATCTAATTAATGAAGTATACGGTGAGACCTTGAGAATCATGAGAGCTATGTAGGCCTCTAAACTATAGTAATTATCTGTGATTGAGAAAAACCCTAAACTATAATACAGAACTCTAATCAGGAACATAATACTGCTTATTATGTTCCAACGAAACAGACTGAGGTGAGAGCTACACTTTTATGTTACTGAGGCCTTTTATATGAACGAAACTTGTACAAACAGGAACATAATACTGCTTATTATGTAGATCACACTAATTGAATATTTGCAATTAATGGGGTGATCAGGTGTGAGGTGAAATTAGAGGTGTGATCTACTATACTTTTAGAGGTGTGATGGCAACTCTAATCAGGAACATAATACTACTTATTATGTTCCAACGAAACAGACTGAGGTGAGAGCTATATGTTTTCCTTCGTACTGAGGTGTGATCTACTATACTTTTAGAGGCCTATGTTACTGACTAAACACAGCTGATCTATAGTTTGGGAACAATTCAGTTATACGCATACATATATTCACAATAAGCTTGGCATTGTCTCTGCCAAATTAGGAAAATAGTAGAGGGCAGTGTGATGGTAAGAACCCATTTGCATCTGTATCATCATCCCCAAGAAGCTATAGTTAGTAATCACCATTATCAAATGGAGCCCAGATTAATGACTCCTATTATGCAAGACTGGAACAACTTCAAATCACATCAAATTTTGATTCATCAATTGGGTTTCTCAAATTTTAAAACAAACAGAGCCAAACTAAACCAAACAATGAACTCAAATTACAAACTCAAATCAAATCAAACAAAAACCAGCTGCACCTGAAAGAGTCAGATATGTATTTCAGTATAGTTTTCAGGTCTATATGATTCACTCCCTTATAATCATATATAATATCTTATATTTTGCTAATTAATACTTATTACAAAGTATACATTAGCTTTTGGTGCACCATCGGGTATGTCAGCCAGCTTTTGGCTGCACCTTTCATGTGAGTACTCATTTCAGTTTTCTTCAGCTACACATGGTCTTGACACCACCCAAGATAGATCAGTTACATGCAAGCATAAGGATGAATTGGCAGTTCTTGATGAGTTAATGAGTTTACGTTTCGAAGAGGAAGGTAGAGGTTATCAGACTCTTTGTAATTAAGAACAACACGTTTTCATTCAAGAACACACACAATCAAAAATAAAACCAACAAATAAAATAAAAATAAAAGTTGGATCTGCGAATCGAGAGAATTAGAGGAAGAAACGTACTTGTCCCGATTGGTTGATCTCGACGCTAATCTCAAGAAGTACAGATGCAAGGCCGGCAACAGGCGGTGAGATGTGGCCAAACTGAGACCGAGCCCAGGTGTCACCGCTGGAGATGTGACCGAATTGAGGCCGAGCCCAGTTTTTGTGTGAGCCCAAGCGAGGCGCTCGAGGTTTAATTCGGCTCCATGAAGACTCGCTCTTCACCTTCACTGCCAAGCTTTCGATTACCCAGTATAGAGCAACGATCGGTAAGCCCGGTGTTTGTCGAAATCGACAAAATCGATTTTGAACTTGGTGTTTGTCTAGACGCAGATGTTGAGGAACAGCACAGATCGGCAAATCGATTGTCGAGACGCAGAGGTTCAGAACAGTACGGATCAGCGCGGTTTTGGGAAAAACGAAATCGATTTAGAGCAGGAGAGGGAGTCGCAGATGAGAGAGGAGGCTCACAGAAATGCTTAGACAAAACAATGTTGGACGGAAATACCCCCTTTGAACAGTAAAAGTAACAGTAGCAGTAGTGTTTCAGAAATGTTACATAGGAAATATATTCCTGGGTTCAACGAATGAAATGACCAAAATATACGCAGGTGTCGCGAGCAAGGTCAAGTAGGTCTGTATTGAGAAGCAGAATAGCCTCGTGGTTTGATAAGTACAGAGTCCCAGATATGATGTCAGTGGCACCCAATATGAATGTGTCTTTGCGGACCGTGATCCTGGAAAACATACACAAACTGAAAGACAACGAGGATTTGGATGTGCAAAATGTCTTGTCCATTCTTCCCTCAGAAGACAAAAATAACATCATGAGTAAGCTGTTCTTGCGTGCACTGGGAAACGTACGTACTTCCTTTTCCTTAATTTAGGGCTATTATCGATTAATTATAAATATATATGTTCATGCAAATCAGTGATCGATTGATACAAATAATTGATCTATATATGTATTTGTAGGTGCGAGTTCTTCAGGAGCTAAATGAAGAGAGGTTGGAATTGATTTGCCAGCGGCTTATACCAGTGACCTATACTGAAGACTCGTATATCGTTAAGCAGGGAGAAATACTTGGTAAGATGATCCTAATCGCCCATGGCAGCGCAGCGACCTATGGACTTGATGCCCCAAACAATATGGAGCTACAGGAGGGCCAATTTGTTGGCTTAGAACTGCTTGATTGGGCGCTCGGGGTTCCCTTGCCTCCTCCAAACCTACCTATCTCGGCTGTAAATGTCATCGCTCAAGAGACGGTTGAAGCTTTTGCTGTTAGAGCCAGCAGCTTGATGAGACTGCTATATGATCGTCGGGCAGCCTGATCGATCGATCATTTCCAATTCCTTCCATAAACGAGATAGGCATTCAACAGATTTTTCATTTCTCTTTTGTATAAATCAATCAATACATTAATTAATTAGGTTTATGCTTAACTTTGCTCCGGATCCATCGATCATATATACAACAAGGCTTGCAAATAACAGTTTCCCTTGTGCATGTTGTATTTAAACTTATATATATACACACATACGGACCAAGCTTCAACTCAGGTATACCTGAAAATGATCATTTTTAGGTATATGGCATTATGCCAACTTTTTGATCATATTTTATCATCTCCACCGTCTAACTACTAGATTTATATGAGTAGATCATTCCTATAAATTTTCAGCCAAAATGGTAATCGTTAAGGTATCGAACTAGTTTAATCAATGGACGGACCAAATCTATCAAATCCGAACCATTCTTACTTATGAACTTTAATTGCAGTTTTGAATACCTTAACAATCATCATTTTGGCTGAAAATTTACAAACTTGATTTACACATTAGGACCTAAAATCTAAACGGTAGAGATGGTAAAATATAATCAAAAAGTTTGTGTAATGTCATACACCTGAAAATGATCATTTTCAGGTATACCTGAGTGGAAGTTTGCTGTATATATGTGTATATATATATACACTATTATTAAAGAAAGAGTCATTGTCAACCACAACTGATTTTTATTACTAAAAAGCCCTTAAAATATTAAAAAACTTTCAACAACTTTTAATCTGAAAGGATAAAATAGTAAATGAAAAAAATTATAATATTTAAAAGAAATGAAGAAATATAATCAAGATCGATCAACCCTTAATTTTCTCACAAAACCGATATTGATAACCTTCCCAACCCTATATTCCAGGGAGTAACTTCCTCCAAAAAAATGAAATTCCCACCCTTTGCACATGACATGTATTTCCATTCACAAATTGCAAACCCAGATTTTTCTCCCGGATAACTACCAGCTTTTTTCAACAAAAAGAAAAACATTCTCTTTCTCGATTACATTTGCAAAACTACATACCTCAAACTTGAAATTAAGTTTTTCAATCATGCATGCACATCGTGTGTGCTATTTGTCTAGTGTCTATATATATACACACACATAATGTTATGACAGAATGAATAATTCTCATCAATACAAACTAGAAATTGTATACACCCTATGAGTGTGCGAAATATGGTGTGATATTATGAGAAACAAAAAAAAATGTCTTGCAGTTGATATCTTGTAGTTTATCAAGTCATTTTTTGTAGATAAGTTTACAATAGTTTTGAGAAACTAGTTGATAATCAGTTATCCTGTAGGTTTTTCTTCATTTTTTTTTGTGAAAAAAAATTATTTTGACTTTGGCATATTTAGCTTTAACTAATTAACTGTGTATATGATTTAAAAAGGTTTAAAGGTTATATCGGTAAAAAAAATCTGTTTTGGTTGGTAACATAGGTTTCCTTAATATATAGTACGTATAGATACATGCTATAACTAGTAGGGCTGTTAATCGGTACAAACGATTCGGTTATTAGGCCGAACCGAAAATCGAATCGTATTTTTTAATCGGTTCGGTTCGATTCGGTTTTCTTAATTTTTTTACAAAAAACCGAATGGTTCGGTTTGGTTTGGTTCGGTTTTTTTTTCGGTTTTTTCGGTTTTTTTTTCGGTTTTTTTTTAAATAAAAAAAAACTTTCTAAAAAAAATACTATTTCTTTCTTTTAGTTTCGAAAATTCGAAGATCTTCATTAGCTATTTTTTTCAATAACTTTGTGAAAGTGTAAAACATAATTTATGTCAAATCAAATCAAATCAAATCAAACTACAACAAATATAATTAGTCACAAATCATACATTCAAAGTTTCAAACCATAGCAAATTAATAGCCAAATGTTTACCGAAAGTTTACATCACAAATTCAAAGTTTCAAACATCAACAAACATAAACCAAAGTCCACACTCCACACTCCATAATCCAAGTTTAAAATAATCTATAGTCCATCCAAATAAAAATACAATACAAATATCACATAAAAACACTCAATTGAATCCATTCTCAAACTATACTCAACTTGTCTACCATTAGCATTCATTTTCTTAAACCTACAAGAACCCCAATAATCATTGTTAAGTATCAAACTATGGCACATACCAAATACTACTTTCATATGGGACAAAGAGAGATATTCAACAACATACTCAACAACATCAAACTTGATTGACACTTGTAAAACGACGTCGTTTTATTCATTTCGATTCAAACGATTCGGTTCGGTTTTTTCGGTTTTTTTGGAGACGAAAACCGAAACCGAACCGAATTTTTCGGTTCGATTCGGTTTTTTTGTTTTTCGGTTCGGTATTTATTCGATTTCGGTTTTTTCGGTTACGGTTCGATTTCGGTTCGATTTTTTTTTCGGTTTTCGATTCGGTATTAACAGCCCTAATAACTAGAAGTCCTGTATCTACGAAGAACAGTTTGATACAAGGAATCCAACACCTAGACATTCTTCTAATGTAACACACACACACACAGACGCACACGCACGCGCACATGCGCGCGCGCGCACACACACACACAATGTTATGGCAGAATGAATAATTCTCATCAATACAAATACAGACTACGACACACACAAGGAATCCAACACCTAGACAATCTTCTAATGTAACACACACACACACACAGATGCACACGCACGCGCACATGCGCGCGCGCGCACACACACACACAATGTTATGGCAGAATGAATAATTCTCATCAATACAAATACAGACTACGACAACTAGAAGTCCTATATCTACGAGGAACAGTTGGAGGTGACATCATGAACTCTCAACTTGCGAATCAAGCCGTTGAATACTTTTTTTTTTTGGTAAATATCAGCTGACTGAAAAGCAGAATTGACATGCTTTGTTATCACTGAACCATTTTGAATCTTGTTCCGGATAAAGTGACAATCCATTTCGATATTTCTAGTTCTCTCATGAAATACCGTTAGCTGTAATGTACTACGCAACCTTATGAGGATGAAGAATATCCAAATCTCTAAGATGACATCTCAAGTTCTCAACCACATCAACTCACAACAAGCTCTTGTCATAACTCTATACTCTGCCTTCGCTTAAGAAAGGGACACAATTTTGTATCTCTTCGACCTCTAAGAAATTAGTGAAGCACCAAAGAAAACATTATAGCCCGTGATTGATCTTCAGGTCAATGGACAGCCCGCTCGGTTTGAGTCAAAATATGCACGTAATTTATAATCACTTTGTGCATAAAAGTAAAGACCTTGTCCTGGTGCTTTCTTGAGAGAACGAACCACGAGTAATCTTGCATCCATATAAGGCTTGTGCGCTCATGCATAAACATGCTCAACACATACACTGAATACAAAATATCAGGCCTTGAGGCAATAAGATAAATTAATTTACTGACCAATCTTCTATACCGCTCATCATCTATCAAAAGTTCTCTTTAAACAATTTTAAGCCTTACTCCATGGAGTATCACTAGGGGCTGCCCTTAAAAAATCTGCATCACTAATAATCTCCAAAGCATATTTTCGTCGAGATATATATATATATATATATATATCCCATGATTGGAATGAAAAACTTCAATTCCAAGAAAATACTTAATTCTCCAAGGTCCTTGATTCTAAATCAACTATATATTGAGAAAAGCTTTCAAGGCTGAAATAACAATTGGATCATTCCTGGTAATCAATATGTCATCAACATAGATCAATAAGGTAGTAATTAAATGATTTTCCATGTTTCGGAGTAAACAATGAATAATCAGCTTTATACTGACTATAATCTGCTGACAAAATAGCATCAGAAAACTTTACAAACTATTGACGAGAAGCTTATTTCAAACCATAGAGAGACTTATTTAAGCAAACACTAATTCTCCCACAGTTGCTGAGGATTAGGAGAAACAGACATATATATATTCTCAGTGAGATGATCATATAAGAAGACATTATTAACATCTAATTGATGAAGAGACAAATTCTTAGCAGCGGGCATAAATGATCTTGGTAGTAGGAGAAAAATTGTTAGTGTAGTGAATACCTTTCAATTGGGTGTAACCGTTCGCAACCAAGAGTGTCTTGTACCTTTCAACAGTACCATCAGAGTGATGCTTGATTTTATTAACCCACTGACATCCAATTGGAGTTTTCGAACTTGCACACATCGTTCATCAATCTTCTTCCAGTGACTAACTTTAAAACTTCAATCGCACTCGATCTTCCAGCTTTGAACCTCGCATTCGACTCGTTCTTCTCGCGCTTCATCGAGTTCATGCACCAGAAACCAAAAAAATTCCTTCTTTAAACAAAACTCTTCTGCTACTTAACTATCTATATTCTATCGTTCATTTTGTGGAGTATAAATAGTCCACTATCCCTTATCACTTCTTCACTTCAGTTTTCCAAATCAAAATCCTAAAATCAATAAAATCGATCTTTCTAATTTTGTTCGATTTCGATGGCTCACACTTGCTCTCGCTCCAGCGCTCGCCGCGACTCTTCTCTCTGTCGTGGTCCAACTCCAGCCGAGTCTACCCACTCTTCCTTTGGCTCCGATTCTGACCACGAGGAGGTTACTCCTCAGTTGCCCGACTTCGAACTCTGGAGTTCCACTGAAGCTCATCTTGACATTAAGCGAGCGAAGATCAACCATCCCGAAAGTGTGACAGTGTCACCATCCGAGAGCTGCCGGAGGGGAGAGACATGTATTCCGGCAAGGGGATTCTAGCTGGTGCTATTGTGTTTGCAAAACACCACCTCCAATTTCTGAGCTTTTCGTTGCACCCAGCATTTGTCATTCTCTTGGTATTTCTGGGTATACAACCCATGCAACTTAGCCCCAATTCGTACTTTCTTTTCTCGGTGTTCCTCGTCATCGACCAACAGTGGTGAGTCTCCATCGACCTCGTCGACTTCTTCTACACCCACATATGGGCAAAGGTCAGAGGCTTGGAGAGACGCTTTAATCTCTAGCCCTAACGATTCAAGAAGTGCTTTTATCAGAAATCCACAAACTTTTCCCACTAGCATATCAATTCGGTCCTTGTCGAAGACAACTGGATGCCCCCGGAGCTTGAAGGCCTCGGACTCGAAGTCCCTTCCTCCTTTTATGACACCCCATGTACTCTTCAATCTTCACTTATCACTTTTGACTACTTAGTGAAGTTACTCATTTATTTAAATTCTGATATCGAACCTCTTTTGTAGTCATGAAGCTCGATGGTGCCTCCTTCAAACTCAGCGAGGAGAGGCTCTTTTGGCTAGACAATTTCTTGGCCGACAAGGAGTGACCCTTGGCCTAGGTGGCTGGCCAGAAAGCTCTTCAGTATCTAGCTTTAGAGTGGAACTCCGATCTCTTCACTCGCTACTCTAGGAAGCCTCGAGACAGACATGACTTCCTCGACTGGTTAATTGATGTGGAATCCTTCTTTGCCCTTTCCGTCGAGACCGATAAGCTAGTGAAGGATGTCATCCGTAAGAGAGACAAATACACCACCAAAAATCCAAGCTTTTCTCCTAGTGGTGCCCCTTTGGTGAAGAAAAGATTCCGAAGCTCAGAGACGAAGGTGCTTGAGGATCCTGAGAACTCCCAAGACAAGAAGAAGTAGAAACTTGTGGACACTTTCGAGGTCAAGACTATCGATCTCGAAGCTCTCATTCTTTCCCCAAGTTCGAGGTCTCGAACTTCTCAGCTTGGGAAGAAGCCACTCGAAGCTGCCCAGGATATCCCTCCACCTCCTCTACACAGTCAAGGTTCTTCCAGATGTAACTCTTTTCCACTTCTTATCTCTTACCTTCACCTCTTGCTCTTATCTTAGTTTGTTATTTCAAACTTTGAAATTAGCTACTTCTCCTCCGCCCTCTACCACACATGACGCTTTTGTTGTCGGGTTATCACATTGGACTCACTCCGGTGATGCTTATTCGGCCATGCCCTCAGTAGATTTTCTAGTAAGGTATGATGGTCAACCAGTTTTCCGCAATCATGACATTGCCTCGATCTTCATCCAATGCTTGGGCAGGAGGGATCCTAAGAGAGACCTCCTTAGAGAGGAGACTAGGTTGACAACCTTTGAGCAGCGTACTTATGCCAACTCGATGTAAGTTCTTCCATCTATAACTACTTGAACTTCGGTGCTATCCTCCTTTATTCGTATTGACCAGCCACTAATGATGACTTTTGTTCTTTAGGGGATGCTTCATACCAAAGTTTGCTTCAAAGAGATGGACCTAATCAATGTAGACTTCCAGGTGAAGCTTGACTTAGCTTCTACGAAGAAGAAAGAAATCTCCTCGAAGCTTGCTGACGCGGAGGAAAAGCTTTGAAAGGCCACCCAAACAGAGCGGGAACTTCGAGATTCCCTTGCCTTCCTTGAGGAATCGGTTGTGGACAGCAAGACCAAAGTCACCCGTGTCGAGACTGAGCTCGAACTCAAAAAAGTGACGGTCGAGGTGATAGAAGTCCAGGTTGCAGACCTGCAAGAAGACTTGGAAGCAGCCCGGGCCAAAAACGAAAAGCTAGAGACTGACCTCGAAGAAGCCATGCAGGCTCGGGAGAACGAGTCTACCGCTGGCCAACGTTTGATCCAATATGCTTCCGCCCAATACTTTCGACTTGGCTAAAACCAAGCTCTTACTGTTCCGGATGACCACCTTTTTGCTGACCCTGGTGAAGTCGACGACAAGTTTGAGTGCAAGTACAAGTACAAGCCCTTTTTGGGTCCCTCCCAGGTGAAGCCAAGTCTACAGATCACCTCTCCCATAATGACCTCACAACAGCTGCTCTAGTAATCGAGGAAACACCTCTCGATACTGTCACCGAGCAGCTCAAAGTTCTTGAGAAGGCTATCGATGCTGTGGATCCTCTCGAAGCTCTTGAGCAGACCCTTAATACTGTAGATTCTTTCAAACCCCAAGATCCTTCATCCAGCTCGGCCATGGTACCTGCCTCTACTTGTGTCTCGTCTACCCCGGCTGCCCCGATCGTCAAGTTCTCGAAGAGTTTCGACGAGCCTTAGATTTTCTCTCTATCACTTTTGTCTTTATCTTTGACTCATTTGGTTATGTAATTTAAACAATTTGCTTGGCCTTTTTTTGGGTGACGCATTCAAGCGCCTAATTTTGCCAAACTGCTTAATTTACTTTAACTTTCAAATTTCGAAGCTTACACAGTAGAAAGCTATCTTTTTGAATTACTTTACTCACATTCGAAACCCCCACCCGAACCTGATACTCTCGAATTTCAAAACAACTTTGACATCACAATTCGATCCGCAAAACTTCGAGATGGAATTCCTAGATGAGGAATCCTTTCTCAAGTTGAACTCTGCGACTGAGTCAAATCCAAACAGTTTGCTCAATCTAAAAGACTTTTTAAACCAAGTCAAAAACCGTTTTGACTCTTCTCTTCATTCTTTTTGGTTTCGAACTTTATCCGAAATAACTTCAAACTTAAAATCTGTTAAGGTTTAAGGAAATTCTTCTCGAGATTTCACTTATAAAACCGAAACCATACTTGTTCCATCCTCAGCTATTCTTGTTAGCTCTTTTTAGAATAGATTAGGTATGAGTCCATCTTCTAACAATCTTAAGTCTAATTTTGCTATGTCTACACAATTGGGGAGAATTCCGGCTTCTCACCATGGGAAAGGAAAAGAACTCTCCAGCCTGAAGCCGGTATGTTTACCCATAACTTCTGCATGTTAAACATAATACTACTTCACGTAATATCACTTGCCTTTGGTTTTTGTTCTTGTAGGTGTCGATCATGATCTGACGAATCGATGTCACCTTTTTTTCGTTCTAATTCTCGCGGCCATAGCACTGACGGCATGACCTCAGAAAGGAGAGTTTATCGCCTTGAAGAGATGTTGCACTCCCGCTACCCCAAAGATCCTAGTGAATCCAGCCACGATCGGAAAGGTTTATCATCTCCTTATGATAGCAGGAGCCGCAACTTAGACCGTTTCGAACCTACCACTACTCAAGATCGCTGGGATGACTCTCATGACCTTGAGCTAGAACTCAAAGCTAGCAAGGCTAAAGTTAGTGTTTTGGAGGATTCTCTATTGCGGCTTCGAGGGGACGTGGTTCCTAATGACGACACCACTCACCGCCTTCTGGATACAGTTCGAGGCCTTAGGGTTGGCGTTGCTTATTCTCGCGGTTTCAATGCCGGAGTTAGATCTTACCGACTTGAAATCATCGAGAAAGGTGTTTTCGCACATTTCCTGCCCTCTTACCAAGGCCGAGTTGCTCGACGTTGACCATCTCCATGCATCCTTAATCTTTAATATCATTGCCTATCTCCACTTCTTTGCTTTTCAATTTTTTCAATTTTTCATTGTGCTGTACTCTTTCATAAGTCCATTAAGGGTTTTGGTGGCACAATAAATTTTGTTTTATGACTTTAGCATCATATAATTGTACATAGCAAGTAACTTTCGTAATTCAATAACTTTCATACCTCATGCCTCCAATAATATCTCTGTCTCGATCTTTAAATATCGAAGAGAGGATTATTCCGGTTGTATGGAAACTTGCTATTCTGCAGCCAACTTCGATCTCGAAGTTCAACCTCGAAGTTCATTCTTGAAGCTCTTCTCGAAGCTGTGACTTTGGAACTTCTTTGGATTTGTATTACATGTATTCTCAAATTTCCTTTGAGATTTTTATTACAATTCGAGGTCTCAGATGAGACCTTCAAATTATTCTTCTCTGTATAGTTGTCCCGCACTTAAGGTTTTGAGATTTCTTTTTAACTTGGTTAAAGGTTCTGCTCTTAAGCTTTGTTGAACCTCCTCCAATTATTATTAGAAGTTCGACTCTTTATTAGCCTTTCGAACTTGATATTTCGATCTTTGGTCAACAATTCGGCTCTTTAAGCTTTTTGAACTTGACCCTCGATCCTTAGTCATTTTTTCGACACTTAAGCTTCCCAAACGGACTCTCATTGTCAAGTCAGAGGTTCTTTGCTTAACAGCTTATTAAACTTGACTTAACTTTCTAGTCATGGGTTCGGCCCTTTGGCTTCTCGAACCTGACTCACACTATTTTGGCCAGAGGTTCTTTACTTTAAAGCTTCTCAAACTTAGCCCTTTATGTTTTTAGTGAGAGGTTCTTTGCTCAAAAACTTTTCGAACCTGACTCATGTCTTTCCCGGCCAGTGGTTCCGCTCGTATACCTTTCGAACCTGACCATCACACGTCAAACTTGTTCCTAACTCTTTTAGCTCTCAAACTTGATCCTAGTTGAGATCAGAGGCTCATCTTTTTGAGTTCTTGGACTTAAACCAGCACTCGTCAAACTTGTTCCCAACCCTTTTAGCTCTTGAACTTGACCCCAGTTGAGATCAAAGGTTCGACTTTTTGAGTTCTCGAACTTGACGATTCACATTTCTTTAGTCAGAGATTCATCCTTTAAGCTGTCTAACTTAACCATCATCCTTTTCCATCGTTGATGGTTTCACATATACACAGTCATATCCGACACTCATAGATATGCAATTAATCAAAGTGCGAAGCTCATATTGGAAACGAATGCATGTGTTTTATTCAAACTTGAGATTCAAATAAACATAAAAGAGCTAATTTTCCTCCTAACTAGGAGCTTGCCCATAACAATTCTAACTTGATAATTATCTTAACAAGTCCTTTATTTACATGTAAACAACAAATTTGAACTTGCGAACCTTCCAAGCTTTCACTTGTAATACTTTTTCAAGTATATTGCATTCCACTGCCTTGGGGGCGTTGTCCGGTCTTAACATCCCTCAATCGGTATGCCCTATTGTAGTAGACTTCAGTGATCTCGAAGGGTCTTTCCCATACTAGTTGGAACTTTGCTGACCCGTGTGCCTTGATGCTTTCTACTGTTCGCTTAAGGACCCATTCACCCATCTCGAATGATCTCGGCTTCACCCTAGGATTTAAATATTTTCAAAGTTGGTTTTGATAATTCAAGAGGTGAGCGGTTGCTGCCTCTCTTCTTTCATCTGCAAAATCGAACTCATGTGCCATTCGACTTTCGTTTTCACCTTGCTTGAAGGCGATTGTTCTTGCCGTTGGCACTAATTTCTCTGAGGGAATGATTGCCTCCATTCCTTACACAAGAGCGTACGGTGTTTCGTGCAATGGCTTCCTTGGTGTAGTCCTATAAGCCCATAGAATACTAGGCAACTCTAGTCGCCATCTTCCTTTCCTTGCTGCAAGCCTCTTCTTAACCCCATCGAAGATAGCTCGATTTGTTATTTCGGCCTGACCATTTCCTCTCAGGTAGTTTCTCGAAGAGAATCTTAATAAAATTTCGTGCTTATCACAGAAGTTCCCAAATCCATCGCTATTAAATTGAGTCTCGTTGTCACACACGATCTCCCTCAGTATTCCAAACATGCATATGATTTAGTTCCAAATGAAGTTTGAGACATCATTGGATGCGATCGCTGGATAAGCTTGAGCTTTGACCCACTTAAAAAAGTAATTGATCGCCACCAGAACATGTTTCAATCCACTTTGTGCCTCTGGTAATGGACCTATGATGTCCATTCCCCACCGCGTGAAGGGTCACGGTCTTGCCTATGTTACTAATTCATGAGCAGGAATATGACTTATCGGGGAGTGGTACCGACATCCTTCACACTTCTTCGCATATTGCTCCGCATGTACAACCTGAAACAACCTTGAGCAGTTATCATTCTTGCTAGGCTCTTACCCCTGACGTGTCCTCCACACATCCTTTCATGCATTTCTCTTAGTATCGCTCAAGCTTGGACTGGTCCCACACATCGCAGCAAAGGTCTTGTAAATAACCTTCGATACAATACGTCTCCAACCTCAAGCTTTCTGGCCTTTATAGGGTCCTCTAGTTAGATGTCGAACTCTAAATAATTGATGATTATGCCTCTCTAATCGTTTGGGATTGATTCAACCATCATAGCTCCTTGATGCTCGGACGTTCAAGCACATCGATCCTTATTCGTAAAGGCTCTTCAACACATCCAGATGTCATCTTTGTCAATTCAACGGCCCTTAGGTTTTCTTCCCTTGGCATCTTTACCAACGACAATTGGGAGAACTCGGAAATCATTATTCTCACCAACGCTTGGTATTGGATCATCTTTTAATCTCATGTCGTGTACTTGTCATTGGATTATCCGACTATGAGCTGTGAATCGGAGTGTATTTGTAGGTTATTGATCCTCAATTGGCATGCAACTCACATCCCAACCAACAGGGCCTCATACTCTTCCATGTTGTTCGAAGCTTCAAAATCCAATCGTACGGCATAATCCAGCACGAAACCTTCTAAACTATTTAAGACTAATGCCTACTCCTGCCCCAGAGAAGTTTGAGGACCAATCGATGTTCATTTCCCATCTCGGCTCTTCCCATGGAACATCTGTTATGGCTAACAAGATGTGGCATTTGACAAAGAAATCAGCTAGGACTTGTCCCTTCAAGGCGGAATGTGGCTTGTAGGTGATATCAAATTTTCTTAACTCTATGTCCTAGTTCATCATCCGCCTGGACATACCTGGTTTCGTGAGGGTTCATTTGATAGGGAAATCGGTATACACCACGATTTCCCTACCTTCAAAGTATTGTCGAAGCTTGCGCTTTGTGTGTATCAATACCAATATGAGTTTTTCAGTTGGAGTGTACCTTGTCTCCACTTCGAGGAGGCAATGGCTGGTAAAGGATATCTACCACTGATGTATCCCTACCTCTCAGAACAAGGCAACACTCATTGCTACTCCTGACACAGCTAGGTGCACGCAAAGCGGCTCCATGTCTCTTGGCATTACCAAGAAATTCTTACTCGCTAAGTACTGCTTCAACTCCTAAAATGCTTCTGACTACTCATGACCCCAGAAGTTTGAAGCTTTGAGCTTCAGATCTTTTAAAAATGGTCGGCATCGTTGGTCATTCGAGAGATGAACCTACTCAATGTTGATAACCTTCCAGTAAGGACTACAATTTCCTTTTTTGTACTGGGTTCTTCCATGCTTAGGATAGCCTCAACTTGCTTTGGATCTGCCTCGTCCCCTCTTTTACTCACAATGTAACCCAAACATTGGCCAGAAGACACACCAAAGATACACTTCAAAGGATTGAGTCTCATTTTGTACTTTCTCAAGATTTCAAATGTACCTCTCAAGTCCTCGTTGTGATCTCCCTTGTATCACCTCTTGACCACCATGTCGTCTATGTATACCTCCACTATCCTCCCCAACAGATCTTTAAACATAAGGTTTACCAATCTTTGGTAAGTTGCCCTTGCGTTCTTCAATCCGAAGATCATGACCATATAACAGAAAATGCCTCTTTTTGACACAAATGTGATTTTGAGCTGGTCTTCCGGTGCCAATGGTATTTGATTGTATCCCGAATAAGCATCAAGGAATAACAACTTCTCGAAGCGTACAGTTGTATCTACCATCTGATCAATCTTTGGGTGTGGATAGCAGTCTTTCGCGCATGCCTTATTCAAATTGGTGAAATCCACACAAATTCTCCACTTCCTGTTCTTCTTCTTCAACACCACTACGTTTGAAATTCAGGTTGAACACCATACTTCTCTTATGTGTCCAACTTTGAGGAGACGATCTATCTCATCACTTATGATCTGGTTACGCTCCTCCTCTGCTTTTGCTTATATGGTGGAAAATCTAGATCGGTATTTAACTTATGACAGGCTATTCTCGGGTCGATATCTAGCATATCTAGATGTGACCATGCGAACACATCCTAGTTCTGGGTTAGGAAGTCGACTAGGTTTCGAACTTCCTCTTCGGCTTGGATGGCTCCTATCAAAACTCTCTTCTTTGGATTGTCGTTAAGGGACACTTCTCGAACCTCTTCTAAGGTTGGTGTCACCACTTGTTCGACCTTCTCCTTATCTCCTTCATATGATAGGCCCTCTGTTGATTGTTATTTGACAATTTATTTGTCATCCTTGATCTTTATTTCTGAGTTGGGTTGTTCCTTGTTGCAGACCTTGAGCTCTGACATACAGCTTCAAGCTTCCTTTGCCTCTTGGTGAGTGGCTTTGGGTCTGTGAGCTTCGAGCTAAGGAGTGTTGTATCAAACTTCTTATTGATCTCCATGATATACAAGTTTTTCGACAGCGTTTGGTCCCCACGTACTGAGACTACATGACTTTTATCATCCGAGATAAATTTCACAACTTGATATCTAGTGGAAGCTTTTGCTTCCATGCGGTCCAACCAGTATCTTCCAAGCATAGCGTTATAAGCCAAGTTCTTATCTATGATCACAAAGTTCACGTCTACCCTTTTGCCATCCGTGGTCACCGAGAGAGTGATCTCCCCATAAGGCCAAGTCTCAGCGCCATCAAAGGCTATCACTGGTAATTTGCTCCTTCTAACAATCTTCGACTCGATGCCGAGTTTGCAGAACACTTCGAAGTACAGAATGTTGATGTTACTTCCCGCGTCGATCATTACTCTTCTCACCATGTAGTTGTCGATCCTAGTTGAGATGACCAATGCATCTGGATGAGGGAATTGAATCCCTTCTCTATCCTTTAGTGAGAAGCAGATTGACAGGCTTTCATTTGCCTTTTCTTCAGAGATTTCTCTCCTTTCTGTGAAGCATACCCTCTTGATTTTCTCTGCTTGTCGGATCTCGCTTTTAATTCGTCTCTCGTCCTCTTCTTTTATGGATGGACTTTCGTATATGACCAATATCTCACGCACCGGAGGGTCTTTATCCACCGTCTTCTGCTCCTGATTCCCACTAGTATTGCCCACATTGTATTGTTGCAACTTTACTTGGCTTATAAGCGCTCCAAGATAGCTGGTTTCAAAGCTTCACACCTTCGAAGGTTGTGCCCCCGTTCTTGGTGGTACAAATAATATTACTAAGATGACCCGAATCAGAATTAGTATGTTAATCGGCTTGGTTTGCATATTATACGAGTAATCACTGTTTCGAGCTCATAGGCGGTTTTGGATAATTGTGTTGATAACCGAGGAATATGTTATGAATATTTGAAATCGCGTGATTTAGTCGTGTTTATCCGATTAAGTTTGAGTTATCCGAAACGTGAATGTGATTCGATTTGGACCGTCGATCGTATCGAGTCACGAGTATAAATATCGGAATAGCCGTAAAATTGTTGAAAATCACTGTTTTGGGAAGTTTGACCGTCGTTTGACTGAAGGAAGATCGTTGACCGAGAAGGAAGAGCACCGCCAGTTGACTCGCCATGGACCCGCGTTGACCGAGAAAGATTAGGGATTTCACCGGATTCGGGTGAGTTGCTCCGGTGACATTTGGGGTCGGGGTTGTGGTGGGAAAGGTTCCTCTCAACCCCTTGATGTTTTTGGGTGAAACAATTTTGGGTTTGGTTGTCGTTTGAAGCTCGCCGAAATCTCGCCGGAATCAATGGATTCTATGAGATTTCGGGCTCAATTCCGGCCGGTGGGCTTGGAATTGGAGCTTGGTGTAGAAGAGGAAGTTGTTGGGGTTGAGGAGTACTTGTAATCTGGAAATTTTGGCCGGAATCCGTCATTGTTTCAACGACGGAGCTCCGACGAGGCGTTGACTTTTTAGATTTTGTCAAGTTTTATGCCGTTTTTCTCGTAATCGCGCCCCGATCATCATCTTGAGGTTTTCGAGTTGATTTGAGTAGCGGATTTTAAGTCGAGGGTTTATGTGGAGTATTTTGGGATTTTCGATGATTCTTTTGTATCCGAGTTATATATTTCCAGAAATGGTTGGTTTCCGAGGTGTGGGTCAGAGTATTGAATTGTGATTTTGATTAGAAATATTTTGTGATTATTCATGGCATCGAGATCGTACGTTGGATGAGGGATCTTCCGCCGGATCTCGGGATTAGCGCGTTTGCGCGCTGTGCTTGTCTGTGAGTGGACACGTTTCTTTTCACTGATTGATTGCGAGTTTTTATTATATGTTTTACGAGCATGAGCATGCGTATGAAATTATTTATTGTTTTTGGAGTTATTGTTTTATGTTTTATTGGTGATGGCATTTACTTAGCATCGATGCATTGACTACGCGGCTGATCACTGGTAGTCCAGTTGCAGGGTTGAGAGATTCCCCTGATGTGCCCACTAGGCTTGAGAGATTCGCCTAGTCTATTACCGTCGGGCTTGAGAGATTCGCCTGACACCTCCATTTATTTTAAGAACTCGCATTATCTTTATGATTATGTAAATGGTGAAATGCATATATTTATTTTCGTCCACTCACTCTAACGATTTTATTTGCCTTTCCCCTGGGCTTTTCGGTTTCCGTGCCCAATTTGCAGTTCGGATTCTGGTGTCGCACGTCTCAGTCGGAGGCTTAGTGTTCGAGCTACCTTTCTTTTTCAGTAGGTTTCTTGTTTAGCATACTGTTGTGTAATTATGTATATATATATACTAGAGGTCGCTCTGAATACTCAGATGTTTATATTTTCATATGATTTTTCCGGATTTCAGTAAAGTACAATTTTGCTTATTATTTTACATTATGATATGATTTTGAGAAATCCGGATGGGATTGGTGCCCACGGTTTGGCTTTTGTGGCATATGATGAAGTGTGTTTTCGGGTGCAGGTTAATGGCAATTCCGCGTTATCACTACAAGAAAACATCACTTAGACAACGGAAACATAATTGTTCCGTGGTCCAAGTGACACCTGGACGACGGAAATGACTCCGTCGTCCAAGTACCACCTGGACGACGGAAATGACTCCGTCGTCCAAGTACCACCTGGACGACGGAGAATACCATCTCCATCGTCCAAGTGGTCAGCTGGACCACGGAGTCTTCTCCGTCCCCCAGGTGGTCACCTGGACGACGGAGATTGTATTTTCTGTCGTCCAGGTGATCACCTGGACCTTGGAGTCTTCTCCGTCCTCCAGGTGATCACCTAGACGACGAAGATGGTATTCTCCGTCGTCCAGGTGATTACCTGGACAACGGACCGACACGCCGTCGTCCGAGTATACGAAACGTGCTTCCACTTAGACGACGTACCGACACCTCCGTCGTCTAAGTGAAGCATTATATAAGCTGATCGAATTCATTCCTGGCCTCGATCTATTCATTCCATTTGAAGAAGAATTGAAGGAGAAGGGAGAAGGAGAAGCTAGGGAGCTAGCTAGCTAGAAGCGAGCTAGGTAGGCCGAGAAGAATCAGGATCGATAAGGGATCTCCGCTGACTAGCTTGTTAGCTTAATTAACGTACATATATCGAGAAGGCCAGCAGGTACGTACGTATACGTACGCAGTTAAAATTTGCTTAATTAATTAATTAATATATATTTAGTGAAAACGTACGTACATATATACATGCAAGGATGTTAGCTGATGTTAGATATATATATATATATATGTACAGATCGATTAAATTACGTACGTACGTAATTGATGGATCGATGTAGATCGAGTACGTACGTATAATTAAGCGTAAATTAATTGACAAATATATATATGTAATAATTAATTAATTATAATATTTTGTAGCAGTATGGACAAGAGTTGGATGAAGTTGAAGAATAGATGTGATGTCCGGTATATGGATGGAATTAACGAATTTGTGAATTTTGCGATAGAACATGGTCAGGGAAAGAAACGTTTCAGGTGTCCGTGTCAGAAATGTCTTAATTGTCAGTATGCGGAGGTTAATGTTATGGTGCAACACCTGTACGAAAATGGTATGATGTGGAGTTACACTACATGGAGCGAGCATGGTGAAGCAGTAGAGTTCAGCGCAGCAGACTTCAGCTCAGGGTACAGTTACCATGGTGCCTCATCCAGCGGCAGTGGTGCCGGACCCCCAGCTTGCAACCCAACTACAGATTTGGTCCATGATGCGTTTCCAGGATGTAGTCATGGTGGACACCAACACCAAGACGGAGGTTACAGTACCACTTATGAGCATGATGACACATTCCCCGCAGCTAGCTTGGCCACTGACACCAGTGAGATGGAAAAGTAGAACCGGATACTACTTGAAGCGCAGACCCCGGTGTTCCTTGGATGTCGAGAGAATGTGTTGCAATATGTGATGGAGCAAATGAAGATAAAAGTGAAGCACAAAATGTCAGTGAGTGCTTTTGACGAAATTCAGGAGCAAATATGTAAGTTGCTTCCTGATGATCACAATCTTCCTAAATCTCATTATAAGGTTAGAAATATCCTGAGCAGCCTCGGCCTAAAGTACAGGATAATTGACGCATGTCCGAATGATTGTGTGCTATTTTACAAAGAGTATAAAGAGTTGGACTATTGTCCCGTATGTGGCCAGTGCAGATTCCAGTTGAATAGGAAGAGTTCGAAAAAGAGAATTCCTGTGAAAGTTGTTCGATATTTTCCCTTGATTCCCAGATTGCAGCGCCTGTACATGTCTCTACAGACAGCAGAGGCGATGCGATGGTACGCAGAAAAGCGAATAGATGACGATGTCCTGCGACACGCCGCGGATGGGGAGGGTTTCAAACATTTCGACAGAGAATTTGGAGACTTTGCTTCAGAGGTTAGAAATGTTAGACTCGGCCTATCTACAGACGGATTCAATCCTTGGGGAAGTAATAGCTCCGCCGTCAGCACTTGGCCAGTTATTCTGATGCCGTACAACTTGCCTCCGTGGATGTGCATGAACAAGGAATTTAATTTCCTTACCGTATTAATTCCAGGTCCTAAATCTCCATCGAAGTGCTTAGATGTCTACCTCAGACCTTTGATCGACGAGCTGAAACTGTTGTGGGAAAATGGAGTCCCAACTTATGACAAATTCACTGACACGATGTTCACGATGAGGGCTGCCGTAATGTGGATGATCAGCGATTTTCCAGCTTATGGGATGTTGGCAGCCTGCAGGACAAAAGGATATAATGGATGTCCTATATGTTTGGACGACGTGAACTCTAGTTGGCACGCGGGGAAGGTGTGTTACTTGGGTCACCGTAGATGGCTTCCTCACGACCACCCGTGGCGACAGGATGAAGCTCATTTCGACGGTACGGTAGAGAACAATCCTAAACCCCGTAGTTGGTCGGGCGAAGAGATTTTAAAGAGGTTGAGCTATTTCGACTTTGGTGTGTTGAGCAATGACGCGGATGTAAAGAAATGCCATCCAATTCCTCCACATGATCTGAGCTATTGGGATCACAAGAGTATATTCTTTGAACTCCCTTACTGGTCGAAGTTGAAGCTGAGGAACAACTTGGACGCGATGCACATAGAAAAGAATGTGTGCGACAGCGTGGTGGGAACAATTCTCGGTATTAAGTTCAAGACTAAAGATACTCCCAAAGCGCGCAAAGATTTGGAATCAATGAATCTACGTCGTCCCTTGTGGTTGAGGAGGGATAGGAAAGGAGTGTACAACAAGATGCCAGATGCACCTTACACAGTGAAGCCGACGCTTAGACGTTCTGTATTTCACTGGTTTAAGGGCGTTCGTTATCCGGCTACGTATGCAGCTACTATAACTGGAGCAGTGGACGAGGTGCAACACAAGTTTGTTGGTCTAAAGACACATGACTATCACGTTATGCTGCAACGTCTGATTTCAGTGGTAATTTGACCATACTTGCCTCGGGACGTTGTAGAACCAATAGTGGCATTGTGCAGGTGGTGGCAGAGGTTATACGCCAGAGAATTAAAGAAGTCAGATGTGGTGGAATTGCAACAACAAATTGTGCACATCATTTGCAAACTAGAGCGGATTTCCCCCCCTGCTTTCTTTGACATCATGATTCACCTAATGATCCACCTGCCCGAGCAGGTGCTCATTTCTGGTCCGGTCCAGTACACTTGGATGTATCCTCAAGAAAGGTACGTACAACTAATTAATTAATTTGTTCCACTGGAGATTATATATATACTAGCTAGCTAGCTATATGTACTTATGTAATGTGTACGTTTGATTTTGTAGACAGTGTTTCTACCGAATTACGCGCGGAGGCGTAATGGGGCAGAAGCAACAAGAATAAGCTTCCTCTTCCTTCCTCGGTCGTGCGGTGGACCTCCCCTTCTTGGTGCGTCCGAACGGTGGGGCTGTTCGGATGGGCGGACTCTCCTCTTCTTCCTTCTCTTCGTGAGTGCGGGCTCTTCTTGCGGGTGCCTCCTTCCTCGGGCGTTCGGGAGCAACTGTTAAAAGAATACAACAATGAAGCAGGCGGTCGGGGGTCAAGACGGGGTGGCCCGCCTTCAACGCTCCGATGCCTAAGTCAGAATATGTACTGGATATAACAGTCAAGCGAACATGCGAGTGGTGTGGTATGAAGTGTGAATTGGTGTGCTGGAACATGAATGAGTGGTCGAATGGAATTAGATACCGTTCGATGGGATGATCTTACCTATAATAAATACCTGATATGTATAGGTGTCTGAGATTGGAAGCTGGTGTTCTTCTTCGATGTGGGACTGATGGTTCCTGCTGGTGTGTGATCCGCATGTTCGGGCGCGCCCCCCACGGGCGCGTGCGCGCTCGGAAGGGGTGGGTCCGGTGAGTGAAGTTGGTGCTTCCTTGGTGGTCTTGCATGTGGTTGAGTAGGTGTTGCTAATCTGCTTAAGTGGATAAGTATGTTAATCGTACAACTAATTTATGCAATACTAACAAGTCCCCCAATTCCCCAAGTCAAAGAGAACTTTCTTGACTGGGGAGTTGAAAAAGGGTGGGCGATTAACAAGAATACTTATCCGGTTGAGCAGCAGTCATGATCCTGTGACCCCCCCCAAGTCCCCCAACTCTCCGGTCAAGAAAGGGATCGCATGACGGAGCGGGACCGGGGTGCCCGAGCGTGTACCTGTTTGTTCGGTGGTGTACCTATGGGCCCGGCCTTCAGAACGAGACTTGCTATTCTGGAGCCGCGCGCCCAGGTGGGATCGGTTTTGCGAATATATAAGTATCACAGATATGCAGATATGTAAGTATGCAGGATATGATGTATGAATGTATGGTATGATGAATGAATGTGTGTGAATGTTTTTTTTTTTTTTTTGTGATGCCAGCGCTGGAATGGTGTGGTGCACCGCGTACGTAAACGGGGATGCCGTTCCGTACGGTATAGCATCGACGGAGGGATCAAGACCGCGACCTATAAGTAACGCGCTACGGAGGGAGCGAACACCGTACCCGTGCCGTTCTTCGGATTTAGCGCGCGCAAAGAGGGGGCGTGCCGCATGCCTTTGTCGCCTAACCCGGTGTTGCTGTCGGCGTCCGGGGGGAAACACCAACTCCCGCGACGTCCATCGGTCATCGGTACGATCAAGGGGGGGAACACGACACCCCCAACCTGTCCGAGTCGGCTTGTCGTTCGGTAACGGTGCGCTCACGGAGGGGAACACTAGACCCCATACCCGCGCCGCCCATCGGTCTTAGCGGAGAGAGAGGACCACTCGACCCCATGCCTCTGCCGCCCAAGCCGGCTTGCGTATCGTTATCGTTACGCACACGGAGGGGAAGAACCCCGCGCCCGTGCCGCCCATCGAGCTTAGCCCCGCTAAGTCGGCTTTCGTTGTTGCGATCGTCGAATGAGGAGCGTACCCTCCATTCGCGTCGTTTGTGTTGCCTATAGGGGGGGCGGACCTCACGTCCCTACTAGGACTTCAGTTGGCACGGAGGGGAAGAACCCCACGCCCGTGTTTTGCCTATCAAATTTCGTCAGGAGAGGGGACGTATCCCATGCCTCTGCTTTGGAATGAACTGGTGAACGGGGAAAAAGAACCCCACGCCCGTGCCACCATTGGCGCGCGCAAGAGAGGGGACGGGACCCCATGCCTGTTGCCGCCCATCTGTTGCCTGGGACACAGAGAGAGGGCGGACCTCATGCCTCTGCTGTTTATCCGACCTGCGTTGTGTGCGAACGGAGGGGACGTGCCCCACACCCGTCGCCCGTTGGTTCCAGGGACTGCAAGGGGAGGACGGACCCCTGGCCTTTTCGTATAGGCAACCTGTATCTTTGCGTACGGGGGGGGGGGGGGCGTACCCCGCGCCCGGGCGCGCGTTTACCCTCGGCGCCTGCAACCTGCCAGGGCCGAGCTGGTGTGTGCGTGTAGTGGCGTTTACCTTGTTTGGACGTGTGCTTTGTGATCTGTCTCTACCGGTCGTGCGGGTGGTGTGTCTTGCCTTGGGTTTTGGTGGTGTGCTGATGATGAAACGGTTTTGAGATGACATTGCCTTTTTCCTTGGGAACCGTTGTGACGAATGCTGGCCGTCGTATTTGATGCTGGCGTGGGCCAGGCATTAAATACCGCTTTCGCTGTGATTGCCTGAAGGGCAGGCGTCGCGCGCGTGGGCGCGTGAGGTGGGGCATGGGTGCCACGTGTCGAACCGTTGGAAGTCGTGCTAGGGTTGTTTTTTTTTTTTTAGGTGGGGAGATGATGGGCTGGCACGGTTACTGAGAAGGGCAAGTGAACCGGGTGGTGCCATGCGTCCCAATCCTACGGTGGGCATGATGGATCGGACGGCTGGCACCGACTGGCTGATATCGACCGATTAGTATAAATAGGGGTATGGGTGGTCTGTTCCTAGACTTCCATGGTTCACAAAAAGCTCTGCAAAAATTTTCCTGTGGTCTGCTCCCCTTGAGATTTTCCGTATTTTGTCCCTTGCTGCCGGAGTTCGTGGTCGTCGTTTGTACCCAGTAGTGCCATCTCAGGCTGGTGAGTCCTTTATCCTTGATATTTGTGTACCTGTCGGGTTTGTGTGTTGTGTGGCTTCTGGGCTGTGTTTGGGTTTTACTGGATTTTTGTTGTTGTTTGCCTAAAGAACAGGGTTGGTTCTTGAGGTGGGGTGGGTTAGATTTGATTTGGGTGATATTTGGTGGGTTTTGGTGTTTGTGGTGTTGTTCCTCTGTCTGCGGCCAAGTGTTTGGGTTGGTCGCCCAATGGGGCTACATGGGCGGAAGTCCCCCAGTGTACATGCGCGCTCAGTGTGGGCGAAGGTCTAACGAGTGCGGGCGTGACAGTAAGTAGAATTCAAATGTTGCGAAGGTGTTATCTGGTTTGCTAACCTGTCTGCGCGTGCGTTTGTAGCGAAGAAGATGGATGGAGTGAGCAAGCGTCGAATGCTTAGGTTGCTGGGTGCCGGGGCGAAGGTCCGCGCGGTGGCAGATGATGTCAAACGTGCGCCCCCGGTGGGCGGTGTGGGTGCCCCTGCTCCATATGTTCAAGTGCCACAAGCGGATGCTCCTCTTCTGCCGGCGGGCGATGTTGCTGGAGCCGAGACGCAGGTCGAGGCAGAACGTGAGCAACAGCTAGTCGTGTGGGGTGGTGGTACGAGTAGGCGGGAGGGTGGTCCCATGCTGGCACCGGTGAGTCGTGCGCTTGTTGTGGGGCCGTCTCCAAGTCGGGCGGTTGTCCCAGATCGGTCCCCGAGTCCTCCCCAGATTTCTTGTTTTCCAGATCCTCCTCCTCTGGCCTTGGAGGTGCCAAAGTCTCCCCCGCACGGGAAGAGTGGAAAACGTGCGCGGAAGAGGGCGCGGGCGGAGGACGCTTCTCCTGGCCCCGCTTCTGGGTCGGGCGATGATGTTGTGGAGAGAGTGCGCCAGTCCCTGGAGGATGATGCTGCTGCGCTCGCGGTCGCGCTGCCGTCGGTGGAGGAGGCTCCCGCTGATGGGCTGGATGGGGTTTTTGGTTCATGCGCTCGTCTGATGCAGCAGGTCTTCCGCTACCGCTCTCGGGAGATTGCGGAACTTGCACGCCTCAGGGAGGGCGCGCTGGAGCACCAGAGGGCGATGGACGTGGTGGTGACCGCCAGGGAGAAGGCCGTCGATCTGATGCGGCGGTACGTTGCTCGTGTGAACGAGGCGGATATCCGGGCGGGAGAAGCTGCTGCATGTGAAACTCTGGCCAAGATTGACAGAGATAAGGCCGTGGCCGAGGCGGAGTGCCTGCGAGGTGAGCTGAAGCGTGTTCGTGCTGAAGCAACCGCCCGGGTGGCGTTCCTGGAGTCTGAAGTCGAGAGGCTGTCGGGCATCGAGGTTCCTTCGTACGAGAGAGTGGCGGGGCCTTCCAGGGGACGTGCTGAGGCTGAGCTGGAGCCAGTGGTCAGGCGGGTGGGGCCGGGCGAACAGGCGGAAGCTGAGGTTGCGGTGACATCGGATGAGGGTGAGGAGTTGGATGTGGAGACGGGGGCAGAGTAGTTGTTTCTTTGTTTGTAATAGAGTAGGTGTTGTAATTTTTGGACTGAGTGGAACTGCTTTACCTCTCGCCTGTGCGGCTCTTTTTTTTTTTTTTTTTTTTTTTTGGCGCCTCTTTAAATAACTTGTGCGAGTATGTAAAGCAGTGCCTTCGTTCGGTGGCCTATCCCCAGTCCCCCAGTCCCCCGAGTTCATGGGCGGGCGGGTCAAGGGCAAACGAACGCGCAAATATAGGCTAACGGAAAGAGTAACAAGTATAATGACCTACAGCAACAATACTTCTCCAAATGTTGGGCGTTCCGTGGGCGGGGCGTTCCCCAGTTTGGACGCGCTCGTCCGGATGATCGGGCGGTCCGTTTCCTCGCCCTTAGTAGATTACTCGTGGTGTTGCCTTGCGCCGCCCGTGCGTGGATCGTGTCTCCAGATCCGTGGGTCCTAAGGTAAGGACCTCCTGCCTGCCTCGAGTCTCCGTGGTTTCCTGCTGATTGTATCCTTGGACGTGGCCGATCCCATGCTCAGTTGGGAATCTTCCCAAGAGCAGGTGTCCTGCGATGATCAATTTTAATTTGCAGATTCCAGGCCTCCCGAGTATGGCGTTGTAGGGGGAGGGGGTGTCCATGATGATACAGTCCGTCCAGATCTTGCCGTGCGGGGAGTTGGGCGCTCAATCTCGACCCGCAGGTTGTCACTCCCGATAGGATATGAGGTCTCGCCCGTGAAGCTGGAGATGCATTCATGGTCCTGCGTCATCTTGCTGGCGGGTCGGCCAAGCGCCGCGTATGCGTCCAGGTAGATTATGTTGACAGACGCCCCGTTGTCGACTAGTACCCTCTTCACAAGGAATTGGTCGATGATCGCGTCGATCACGAACGGTAGGGTGCTGTCCCTCGGATTTTCTTCCTCGTCCCCTGCTGTGAAGCTGATGGTGGGCGCCTCCTTCCGTCGTGCCCCGGGCGCTCTCCTTGCCCCGATCGCTAGCACGTCCCTGCTCGGGCGATCGGGCGATGAGGCTCTCTCCTTGCGTTTGCCTCCGGATAACGTGTTGATAGTCCCACGGGTCCTGGCGCCTGCCTGGTGCTGCTGTCCTTCCACCCTGGGGGCATTCGTCCGTTCGTCCTCCATGTCCTCGAGGGCCTTCTTCAACATGATGCAGCTATTGGTACGGTGGGTGGTGGCGTTGTGGAACTCGCACCATACGTCCGGTAACTGGCCGGCCGGTACCCCCGCCTTCGCCATGTTGTTCGGCGGCGGTATTCGGTGTCGGTTCAGGCGGAGCAGGTGCTCGGGTGACTGCCCGTCGACTGTGAAGACCTCCTGTACCGCCGGTCGATAGCGTGGGGCTGGCGGAAAACGGGCATCCTGCGCCTGGTTGTAATTGTTGCCCTGATATCCGCGGAAGACGGGCCTTTGGTAGTTCTGCCTGTATGCATCCCGGTTCCTCTTGAAGCCCCTGGTTGGTCTCCCGATGTCCGTCAGCTGTTGTGGTTGAGCGTCCCTTGCCTCGGGTCTGATGGAACTAGGTTCGGAGGCGGCTCCGTACACCCGCGTTTCCACCAGTGCCTTCTGCACAATCATGTCCATGATCTCGTCGTAGTCGAGATGTTCCTTCCTCACGAGTTTCTCTACGAATGGGGTGGCGAGCAGGTTGTCCATCAGGGCGACCTTGGCCACTCGTTTGTCAAGGTCCCTGCATGTGCTTGCGAGCGTCCTCCATCGATTAATGTAGCTCGACAAACTCTCGTCCCTCCCCTGGCGGACCTTCAGGAGGATGCCCGTGGTGTTATACTTCCCCTGGAGTCGATAGCGCTTCTGAAAACTCTCCGCCAGCTCGAGGAACGAGTGGATGGACCCTGGCGGGATCTCGTAGAACCAGCTCCGTGCCTCCTCCGCCAGTGTTTCCTGGAACAGGAAACACAACGTTGGGTCCGAATATCGGGTCCCGTCCGTGGTGGACCGAAACTCGTCCACGTGCGCTCGTGGATCCCCGCTCCCGTCAAACCGGGCAATCTTCGTTATCTTGGCGTGGGGATCCCTTCCTCTTTCCAGTATGTGCGCCGAGAACGGGCTGACCCGGGGGGCGAACGTCTCGCCCTGACCGGCCAGCTTGTCCTTGCGCAAGCGTGAGACTTCCTCCGCCAGCTCCTCCATCCTCCGTAGGATCAGGTTGTTCGTCGGGGGTGATGACTCCACCGGTGAGGGCGCTCGGGCGTTGGTTCTGGCGAACAGAGGGCGCACCTCGCTGGCGGTCTCCTGCGTCTCTTCGTGCTGCTCTATATGCCGGCCGATGAGCGCCTCCAGTTGTTCCTCCATCTTTCGGCGGATTTGGCGCTCCTCCGCTATCTCGAGCGCTGCCTCCCGCAACTCCTGGGCCATGCCGTTGATGCGCCTGTCCTTGTCGTCCCTGTCGGTTGCCTGTGCGTTCCGCTCCATCGACCCTGGCGGAGTCCCTCCTTCAGGTGTGTTGCTGTCGTTAGTCGCCGGGTTGAGCATGTGGACCTTTGGTTTCGGTGGTGTTTATACGAGGTTTGCAATTTGTAAGTTTCCCACAGACGGCGCCAGATGTTTCTACCGAATTACGCGCGGAGGCGTAATGGGGCAGAAGCAACAAGAATAAGCTTCCTCTTCCTTCCTCGGTCGTGCGGTGGACCTCCCCTTCTTGGTGCGTCCGAACGGTGGGGCTGTTCGGATGGGCGGACTCTCCTCTTCTTCCTTCTCTTCGTGCGTGCGGGCTCTTCTTGCGGGTGCCTCCTTCCTCGGGCGTTCGGGAGCAACTGTTAGAAGAATACAACAATGAAGCAGGCGGTCGGGGGTCAAGACGGGGTGGCCCGCCTTCAACGCTCCGATGCCTAAGTCAGAATATGTACTGGATATAACAGTCAAGCGAACGTGCGAGTGGTGTAGTATGAAGTGTGAATTGGTGTGCTGGAACATGAATGAGTGGTCGAATGGAATTAGATACCGTTCGATGGGATGATCTTACCTGTAATAAATACCTGATATGTATAGGTGTCTGAGATTGGAACCTGGTGTTCTTCTTCGATGTGGGACTGATGGTTCCTGCTGGTGTGTGATCCGCATGTTCAGGCGCGCCCCCCACGGGCGCGTGCGCGCTCGGAAGGAGTGGGTCCGGTGAGTGAAGTTGGTGCTTCCTTGGTGGTCTTGCATGTGGTTGAGTAGGTGTTGCTAATCTGCTTAAGTGGATAAGTATGTTAATCATACAACTAATTTATGCAATACTAACAGACAGCTTGGACAGTATAAGTCATTCGTCAAAAACAGGTCGGCCCCGGATGGCTCCATAGCAGAGACATACCTAATGCATGAGTGTGTTACTTACTGCAACATGTACCTCAAAGATCCACCCCCTCCCACTGCCTCCGATCGCAGTGCCCGCATCAATCTTTCTGTCGTCACCAATGTCGTTCGACCGTTTAGAGGAGTATTAAAGGAATCGTTAACACGGGAAGAACTTATTGAGGCACATTGGGTAGTGTTGCGAGACTGTGATGAAGTTGAGCCGTACATGATGTCATACAGGGAGAGGCTTCAGGCGTTAAATCAAAACAAGAGTTCGGCGTGGATTGAGAAAATGGTTAAGAAGAAGTTTCCTGATTATTTCTTCCAATGGGTACGTACGTACGACTCGGATGAGATTATTTAAATACATATCGCTCATGTTTGTAGAAAGTAAACCCTTATATTAATTTGCCCTTTTTCGCAGATGATTGATCTGCAAAAATCTGATAACCACGGAGGGTGGTGGTCATGGCCAAAACACTTGCTAGCAGGGAAGCCGGTTAAACACTATATTTATCCCGGATGTTTTGTGAACGGTGTAAAGTTCCATTCATTGGCCCGAGACGAAGGAAGAAGAACACAAAACAGTGGGGTAGCCGTTGGGAAAGACAATGATCTATATTACGGGGCTATTGTATACGTGGTTCAGCTATGTTACGGGAATGATGTCAACGTTTTCCTATTCAAGTGCAGATGGTTCAAGCGTACAAAGGAAGACCTGGGACTATTATCAGTCGATACAAACTCGCACTGGTATGAGGATGAGCCTTTCGCTCTCGCCACCTTAGTTCGGCAGGTGTTCTATCTCGACGATCCGAAAGCCGGTGAAGGGTGGAAAATAGTGAACCATATCTCTCACCGAGGAATATGGAATACAGAGACAATTGAAGGGACACCGGCGACGACTGAAGATGCTGCTGAACCAGAAAGAGACATTCCTGCCTATCAAGAGCCTAATATTTCTATGGTCCGCTCCGATATAATGGACCTGGTTCAAGATGGTGAACGGTTACCCATGCCTGATGGTTGCACAGATCTAACTGAAGATGAGATTATCGATGAGGTAGATGAAGAAGACGAGCAGGAAGAGGACGCGAACGAGGACTCAGGTTATTCGTCGGACGATGTTGAGTACGATGACGAGGATGAGCCGTCGACTAACGGGGATGAGGACGATGATGATTATGACGAAGAGTACGGTCATACGACGAGGGAGATTAATTGGTAATTAATTACTGTAATTATTGTAATATATATATATATGATCGATGCCGGTTTACGGTAAGAAATTAATCTGAATTATATATCCTGGCCAACGGAGAAATTAATAAATATTGGCGCCAAATCTCAATCTCATATAAAACGTACCCTAGCTAAATCCTTGACCCTAGTCGGCCTAAATCTAGCAGTTCGATCGGATCGATTGATAATTGAACGGACACGTACACAAATGACTGGGGACGACCTAAACTGTAATCCCTAAGGCCCTAACCCCTGAAATCGGGGTCTATGCACCTGGACGACGGATAATGGTCATTATCCGTCGTCCAGGTGCACACTAGGACGACGGAGAATGGTCATTCTCCGTCGTCCAAGTTCACAAACCCTAAACCCTAAACAGTAAGGCCCTAACCCTTGAATTCAGGGTCTATACACCTGGACGACGGAGAACGTCATTCTCCGTCGTCCAGGTTCTAACCTGGACGACGGATAACTTCATATCCGTCGTCCAGGTATAAACCTGGACGACAGAAACGCTCAAATCCGTCGTCCAGGTGCAGATATCGTAATTTTTTCTAAGACAACGACCATCTAGACCTTCTTCCAATGCATTTTCTTTTCATCAAGACTTTAGAGTAAACAATTCTTGGTGTGTGAGTTTCGACGGTTCGAAAATCGGAGTTGCGAAATGCCTTGTATCCACGTTTCCGGTTTGTGAAATTATCGGTTTTGCGGTTGACTGTGCCGATCAAACCCTTCCCGAACTTATTATTTTATGGTCCTTTGAAGACAATTATATATTATGTTACGACGAACATATCCAACGGTTGTTTTGTCCAAATTCAATTTCGTTAATACTCTGCTGCAAATGAGCGTCTACTCATGAACACTGAAGTCGTAAAGATTAGTCGATACTTAACATGTTTCAATACGTAAAATTAATCGGCGGTTCAAATTTGACTGTTCATATATACGATGCGTTCATCGATATTGTACGACTATTTCACTCGAATGACAGATCGCTAAATTCCTAGCGAATTATTTTAAAAAAATTTTTTTACGTAATATGAACCTGGACGACGGAGATGGTCATTTTCCGTCGTCCGGGTGTTCACCTGAACGACGGAGAATGACCATCTCCGTCGTCCAGGTTCAAAAATCATGGCGGTTCAAATTTTTTTTTGTTTACTTTTTTCATGTAATTTTCACTTAGACGACGGAAACTTACCATCTCCGTCGTCCAAGTCAAAAATTATGGCGGTTCAATTTACCGCTTCCGTTTTCGGCACCGCTTGAATTTTCACTTAGACGACGGAGAATTAATTCTCCGTCGTCTAAGTCCAATTCCATGGCGGTTCAAAACGTCCCGCCCCTTAATTACGTGCCATTTCAAAATTTTGAAACCGCCACCTGGACGACGGAGAACACTGTTTCCGTCGTCCAAGTGCACTTAGACGACGGAGAATAGTGCTCCGTCGTCTAAGTGAAACTCTATAAATAGAGTACGGCTCATCTTCTTTTCCTCATCCCTTACAATTCTCTCCATCTCTCCTCTCCTCTCTCTCTCAATCTCATTCCGGCGATATTCTCCTCCGGCGACGATGCTCCGACGATACAACTCCGGCGTGGTTCGATTTCTCCTCTCCGACGACACAACTCCGGCGAAATTCCCGAAAACTCCGATTCGGTAAATTTCTATTTTTCCCTTATTTAAATAATTTTCATTTTATTAATTAATTAAATTCTAAATATAATTAATTAGTAGAAATTAATTTAGTAATTAGTTTTAAATATTTAATAAATGATTAATTGTTGTTATTAATTAATTAAATCATAATTATTGTTATTTAATACTAATTAAATGAATAATTGTAAATTTGTTGTTATTAATTAAATAAATAATTAATTATTGTTATTAATTAATTAAATAAATAATTGTTGTTATTAATTAATTAAATGGTTAATTATTGCATGCTAAATGGAAAATAAATTATTGCATGTAATTACGTGTATTTTTTAGTAAATTAATTAGTAGTACGTGTTCGATTTAAATTTAGTACATAGGCTTGGTGTAATTAAGTCGCACTCTTTGGAATAGATGGCGCCTCTTTTCCTTGCTTATCTCCTTAACCCCTCGTGATGTGTGGATTTCATCACCGCACACCATAACCTAAGTGAAGTTATGGACACGAGGTTGAGGGCGGAGTTTGCAAAGGACTTGAGGGAGTGTAAATTTTCGAAAAATTGGCCGAATGTCGGACATGGTGTCTAGAAACGGGTTATGACTGGTGACAGGATTTGGACTAAGAAAGACTTTTGTCGAAATTAGTCCTGCCTCTCGCGTTATCTCTATCCCTAACTGGCCATGTTTTTCAATTTAACCAAGGCTGATTAATTGAAAATTTACACTTTATCGCGCGGGTCGCACGTCCATTAAACGACCGAAAATGCCAAGCTAGTGTACTCTATTTAAATCTTAAACGTACTTAATTAATTAGCGTACATTTTTAAGTTGTAATTATTATGGTAAGTAGGTATTTTAACCCCGTACTCTTAGGTTTAAATGGCTCCGCCAAAGACGACATCCGGCAAGAAGAAAGCCCAACAAGAGGAAGAAGATGCCATGCTCCGCCGCTTGGCGGACCAAGTCGGTTGGGAATTACCACCGGAGGGCAACGACGCTCTCAATCCGGACGGATCATCTGGTCCGTCCGTAGCGCCCTCTGGGGAAATTCCTGCTCCCCCATTCATCTCGAGCGGTGATGACGTCGACCCCTTCCAATCTCCGACGCCCGATACCCATTCAACGGGAAGTACTCAGGCGTCCTCGACCGCCGAATCAATCATGTACAGCGCCCGCCGTAGGCAAAGGAGGGCCCCCACTGACCCGGAACCGAAAAGGACTCGGGGTCTCGTTAAAGGGGGCAAAGCGGAGCGTATTTGCAAGGCGACCGGTAAAAAGATCGACTTGCCGTACGACGAATTCACCGGTGGCCCTCCCACAGCTCAGCTAGCAAGTCTCTCGGCGCATGGGATAGGGTCAATCATCCGTAACCGGGTTCGTATCACTGCCCCTACTTGGAAGGAGGCGCCGGATCATGAGAAGGCGAAAGTCTTCAAAGATCTTTCGGTACGTAATACGTTCAATTTAGTTATTATATAATATTGTTAATCTCGGCCTAAAATTTCATAATATATACGATTATAATTTTCTATTTATTTTTGATAGGAACAATTTGACGTGGATCCGACACCGGCTATGTTGAGGCATATCAATCAAACAGCCAACTCCATCTACAAAGATTGGAAGTACAGGCTCCATAAGTACTTCAAAGATGTCGGTCCCGTGCCTCCCCCGGTAGAGCTGCAAGGGGAGAGAGAAGATGAGTGGGAGTGGTTGTGTAACCACTTTGCCGATGAACAATTTAAGGTATTAATTTATTTTTTTATTTCAATTAAGATAATTGAATTATTTAAATTGTAGTTATTCATTTTTTAATGATTTAATTATGTTGTGTAACAGAAATTCTCCGGTGTCAACAAAGCCAACCGGGGGAAGAAGGAGAAACACCATACTACCGGCGCCAAGCAGTTCATTCAAATTGCCAAGGAGCACAAGGATAAGGGTTCCAAACACCCTTATCTTGATGCAAGCGTAAGCGCTTACGTGACGCCAGGGCTCGATAATGAAGCGAGTCAATGCGGCGTAAGTGATATATATATATATGCTTTTAATTATAGTAATTATTATTTAAATATGATTTCATTATAATAAATTAATTATTCTTTTGTAGGCAAGGGTGATAGAGCGTGCGCATGAAGAGTTGGCCAACACTCAGCTTGCGTTCCCAGATGTGCCGCCGGAGACCTGCCTCCTCTATCCTTAGAGAGCCAAATTGCAATCGCGGATGAGGTCTACGGTCGTAGAGCTGGCAAGGAGGTTAGGCACTTTGGGCCTAGGGTGGTACGAGATTTGTCGACGACCTCCGGCTCATCATCTACGGGAGGTTCGAGGCAGCGGAGAAGGAGTCAGGCTGCGGCCGTCGAAGCAGCCATTCAAGAGGCTCGACTGGCACGAGAGGAGAATGAGTCAATGCGGCAAAGACTTGACGAACAACAAGCACAAATAGCCCAACTCATCGCCCTCATGGAACAAAATTGAGAAGTATGTCAACCTCCTCCGAACCCACACCCCGACGACAACGACCCGGCTGGAGGCGGAGGACTCGGCGGCGCATCTGCTCCTCCAGTGTATTAGCTAGCTAGTAGTATATTATCTCGTTTCTTTCCGCATTCCGAACAATATTTTAATTTTTAATTTATGGGTTTTTTCGTATGTACAAATTAATTTACTTTGATTATTTAATAATTAAGTTATTAATTAATATTCAAAATTTAGTTTATTTATTTAATTTTAGCATTTTTCATTATTTAAATTAAAATAATAATAAATTAAATTAATAATATTTAATTTCAATTTATTTTTAAAAAAAATTAAATATTCACTTGGACGACGGAGATTATGTTCTCCGTCGTCCAGGTGCAGAACCCTAAACCCTAAACCCTAAACCCATAACCCCTAACCCCTAAACCCTGCCGTTCTCCGTCGTCCAGGTGTTCACCTGGACGACGGATAACTAAGTCTCCGTCGTCCAGGTGAACACCTGGACGACGGAGATTGTTAGCTTCTCCGTGGCCCATGTATGCACCTGGACGACGGATTACTATTTATCCGTCGTCCAGGTGAACACCTGGACGACGGACAAACGAGCAATGTCCGTGGCCCAGGTGTTCACCTGGACGACGGAGACTTAGAGTTTCCGTCGTCCAGGTGGCTACCTGGGCCACGGATAATGTCCGAGGTCCAAGTGCACTTGGACGACGGATCACTAAATCTCGGTCGTCCAGGTGCTTGGACGACAGCACTTGGAGCACGGACATTGGACGACGGAGCTTCCGTCGTCTAAGTACTTAGACGACGGAAAACTGCACCTAGACGACGGAAATGGTCCGTGGTCTAGGTGCAATTTTCTTGTAGTGTATAGTGAAACTCTGCCGAAATTTCTATGGTTTTTTGCAAGTTCGTGTTTTCAGAAGGGGTTTGATTCCGGTTTAGGAAACTAAATCGGGGTTGGGTCTTTTCAGCTTAGTATCAGAGCATTAGGTTTCAGGTTCTGTAGACTTCTGTAGTTGTGATACTAAGGGTATTTGAGAATGTACAGCATGTCTGGAGCGATGACCCGACTGGCCAGCGGTAACTCATCAATGCTTCAGGTGTTGTATGTTTTCAAATGTCCGAAGTTTCATGATTACGTACCTTGTGCTTTGTATCTAATACTTTTCTCTTATCATAGGATGCCTCTCAGACGTGGTTCCCGTGTCAATAGGGATGTGGATCCTGATGAGGATTGCCAAACGCATGACTTTCTTATGCGAGTATTGCGTTTGGATGAGCGTTTTGACCCTGTGGTCAAAGCTCGAACTGCTGGAGCGACTGTTTTCTCGTGTTCAGTTGATCTAAAGATATGTGAGGCATGGTTGGTTCAGGTTGAATGAGTTTGTGAGCGTCTGCGTTTCACTCCTGAGCAAATGACAGTGGCAGCAGTTGGTTTACTTGAGTCTGATGCATACTTCTGGTGGGTTAGCACTGATAGAGTTTCGGTTGATACTCCATGGACATTGTTCAGGGATTTGTTTATGCGGAGATATTTTAACCAGTCTACACAACAACGGAAGTATGAAGAGTTCACCAACTTGAGACTGGGCAGTATGTCAGTACTTGAGTACCGGGACAGATTTACTCGTTTATCTCGGTTTGCTCGTGACATGGTGGTTACAGAGGAAGCCAAGTGCCGGAGATTTGAGTTGGGCTTGAACCTGAACATCAAGGGAACACTGACTATGATGCCTCAGAACAACTTTGATGAGCTTGTGAGTGCTGCACTTCGAGGCGAGGACATAGAGAAGGAAAGGCAGATGAGATTTCAGTCTCGACGCTTCAAGGAGGGTAGACCGAGTCAGGGACATTCCAAGAGGTTGAGTTCAGGCACTTCCGGATCGGCATCATCATCTGGAAGTGGACCATTTAGACCACCAGCTAGTACAGCTAGATAGAGACAGAGATGGAGGAAGGATTAACCACAGAGACCACAGTCCAGTGGGAGCTCTAGCAGATCCAGCTATCCTCGGCGTACTGGTGACACTTTTGCTGTACCCAGGGAGTATCCATTATGCAATCTCTACAATAGGCATCACTTTGGTCCTTGTCAACGAGGCCCTATCATTTGCTATCGTTGTGGCCAGGAGGGTCACTATGTGAGGGAATGTTTTCAGCCTGCTGGTGTTGGTGGACAGATAGCTCAGAGTTCAGGAGGAGATTGAGGTACTACTTCTGGAGCTCGACCAGTACAGTCTTCTGGTCAGGGCGGACAGCAGAGTCACCCTCAGTGTGGACGACCAGCTGGGTAGGCCAGGGTTCATGTTATGTCATTGCGTGAGAGCAAAGCTTCACCGGAGGTTGTTATTGGTACATTGCATATTTTTGGCTATCTAATACTTACTTTGCTAGATCCAGGTGCTACGCATTCATTCATATCATATAGATTGTCATCTTTAGCTACTATGCCTGCATCTCCACTTCCGGGGTTATGGAGAGTGTTGTATCCATCCAGTGAGATTGTGAGCATTGGTTGGGTATATAGGGATTTTGAGATCTTTGTTGGAGGTTATGGTTTAGTCGCGGATTTGTTATTGCTGGATATTGTAGATTTAGATGTGATTTTGGGGATGGACTTTTTGGAGACACATTGGGCTATGTTTGACTGTCACAAGAAAGAGGTTGTGTTTTGACGTCTAGGTTTCCCAGAGATACTGTTTCGTGGTGAGAAGAATACTTCATTGCCATGTATGATTTCAGCAATGAAGGCCGAGCGGATGATGAAGAAGGGTTGTGTTGGATACTTAGCTCATATTGTGGATACACAGGCTGTTGTACCAGACATTGGTGATATTGAGGTGGTTTCCGAGTTTCAAGATGTATTTCCGGATGAGTTACAAGGTGTTCCTCCAGTCCGAGAAATTGATTTCACTATTGAGCTTTTACCAGGCACTGGACCTATATCTCAAGCACCGTATCGTATGGCGCCAGCGGAGTTGAAAGAGTTATAGATTCAACTTCAAGAGTTGCTGGAGAAAGGCTTCATATGACCCAGTGTATCACCGTGGGGTGCTCCTGTACTATTTGTGAGAAAGAAGGATGGTTCCATGCGGTTATGTATTGATTACCGGAAGCAGAATCAAGTCATCGTGAAGAACAAGTATCCGTTGCCACGGATTGAGGATTTGTTTGATCATCTCAAGGGAGCTTCAATCTTTTCGAAGATTGATCTCATGTCTGGATATCATCAGTTGAGGATCAGAGAGTCGGATGTGCACATGACAGCTTTCAGATCACGGTACAGACATTATGAGTTCTTGGTTATACCGTTTGGGTTGACCAATGCCCCTGCAGCTTTCATGGACTTGATGAACAGAGTGTTCAGGCGGTTTCTGGACAAGTTTGTGATCGTGTTCATTGACAATATTCTGATTTACTCTAGGAGTGTGCGCCAACACAAGAAGCATTTGCGAGCTATTTTGCGGACTTTGCAAGATAATCAGTTGTTTGCGATGTTCAGCAAGTGTGAGTTTTGGTTGAATAGCGTGAAGCTTCTGGGTCACGTGATATCTGCTGAGGGAGTCAGCGTAGATCCTGACAAGATAGAAGCCGTGTTGAATTGGAATAGACCTACTACCGTACCAGAGATCAGGAGTTTCTTGGGTTTGGCAGGTTACTATCGGCGCTTTGTGTAGGATTTTTCACGGATTGCCGCTCCGCTTACTAGATTGACGAAAAAAGGCGTCAAGTTCGAGTGGTCTGATGCATGTGAGGAGAGTTACTTACTTTTGAAGGAAAATTTGACTACTGCACTGGTTCTGACTCTACCTGATGACAGTGGAGAGTTTGTGGTTTACAGCGATGCATCGAAATTGGGACTTGGTTATGTTTTGATGCAATATGGCAGAGTGGTGGCGTACGGTTCCAGGCAGTTGAAACCACATGAAGTCAATTATCCTACTCATGATTTGGAGTTAGCTGCTATAGTTTTAGCCTTGAAGAGTTGGAGACACTACTTGTATGGAGCTTAGTGCAAGATATATACAGATCACAAGAGTCTCACTTATTTGCGCACATAGCCAGATTTGAATATGAGGCAGCGCAGATGGATGAAGTTGATCAATGATTATGATTGCACTTTTGAGTACCATCTAGGGAAGGCTAATGTCGTTGCTGATGCACTTAGTCGGAAATCTGGAGCCTCATTGTTTCATATGTGTGTGGCCAGAGTTTCCATGTTAGCAGAGTTACGAGCTACGGGAGCTGAGTTGGAGTGGGATGATGATTGAGCCTTGTTGGCTAGCTTCCAGGTTCGACCGGTATTGGTTGATCAGGTTCGTGAAGCTCAGGATGCGGATTCCTATATGTTGGACAAGAAGACCTTGATTCGGAATGGTGTGCCAACAGAGTTTCGGTTGAGTGATGATGGTACATTGGTATTCAGAGGTAGATTATGTGTACCCAGAGATGAGGGTTTGAAGAAAGAGATTTTAGACGAAACTCATTGTTCTACTTATGCTATGCATCCCGGCGGTTCGAAGATGTTTCGTACACTCAGAGCCTATTACTGGTGGCGAAATATGAAGAGGGAGATTGCAGCATATGTGAGCAGATGTCTTATTTGTCAGCAGGTTAAAGCAGAGAGACAGAAACCTGCGGGAAAATTAAAGCCCTTGGAAATTCCGGTTTGGAAGTGGGATCACATCACCATGGATTTTGTGTACCAGTTACCACATACTTCTGCTAGTAACACGGGCATTTGGGTTATTGTTGACCGATTGACGAAATTCGCTCATTTCCTTGCACTTCCAGGAAAGATTTCTGTGGGTAGGTTAGCAAAGTTGTATTTGGCGAAGATCGTTCGTCTGCATGGTGTGCCTGTATCTATTGTTTCTGACCGAGATAGTCAGTTCACCTCAGAGTTTTGGCAGGCTTTGCAGTGAGCTTTGGGTACTAGATTACATTTCAGTACAGCTTTCCATCCTCAGACTGATGGGCAGTTTGAGCGGACTATTCAGACCCTCGAGGATATGTTGCGGTCATGCGTATTGCAGTTTAAAGGGAATTGGGATCAGCAACTGCATTTGATCGAGTTTGCTTACAACAACAGTTATCAAGCCAGTATTGACATGGCACCGTATGAGGCTCTATATAGGAGATAGTGCCGTACTCCATTGTGTTGGAGTGAGGTAGGCAAGCGATGGCTTATTGGACCTAATCTGGGGAAGAGCACCACAAAGGATGTTCAGATTATCAGAGACAGATTGAAGATTGCCTAAGATCGCCAAAAGAGTTATGCAGATGTGTGAAGAAAGAGTCTCAAATTCGAGGTGGGCGATTGGGTCTTCCCGAAATTGTCTCCTTGGCGAGGAGTTGTTCGTTTTGGGAAGTGTGGCAAGCTTTGACCATGGTATATCGGTCCGTATGAGATTACAGAGAGAGTTGGTGCTGTGGCTTACAGGTTAGAGTTGCCTCCGGAAATGGCGAGGGTGCACGATGTTTTTCATGTCTCAATGTTGCGAAAATACATTCCAGATCCATCACATGTTTTGGCACCACATCAGCTTCCTATCCAGGAAGATTTGAGATATATGGAGGAGCCAGTACCGATTCTCGATCGGCGTGAGCAGAAGTTGAGACACAAAGTCATACCGCTTGTGAAGGTCTTATGGCAGAATCATTCAGTTGAGGAAGCCACCTGGGAGACCGAGCAGCATATGCGGGAGCAGTATCCTCATCTGTTCACTTAGCAGGTACGTAAATTTTGAGGTCGAAATTTTTCTAAGGGGGGTAGATTTATGACAACCCGAATCAGAATTAGTATGTTAATCGGCTTGGTTTGCATATTTTACGAGTAATCACTGTTTGTCGTAATTGAGCAGTTTTAGCGGCTTTATTCATGACTAATTTATCGAGCGAGAATTTGGTATGAGTCTCTTCACGAGAATTGTAGTATGCGTGATTTCGAGCTCATAGCCTGTTTCAGATAATTGTTTCAATAACCGAGGAATATGTTATGAATATTTGAAATCGCGTGATTTAGTTGCGTTTATCCGATTAAATTTGAGTTATCTGAAACGTAGATGTGATTCGATTTGGACCGTCGATCGTATCGAGCCGCAAGTATAAATATCGAAATAGTTGTAAAACTATCGAAAATCACTGTTTTGGGAAGTTTGACCGAAGGAAGACCGTTGACCCTCGTTGACCGAGAAGGAAGAGCACCGCCGGTTGACTCGTCGTGGACTTTCCATTCTGGCCACCTCTGGCTACAATTTTGGTATGGTTAGAATCCTCTCTTGCTTTCCTATGGTTTAGAACTTGGAATTGTGTGATTTGATGAGGGTTTGAGGGAGAACGAGTTCGAGAAAGATTAGGGATTTCGCCGGATTCGGGTGAGGTGCTCCGACGACATTTGGGGTCGGGGTTGTGGGGGGAAAGGTTCCTCTCAACCTCTTGATGTTTTTGGGTGAAACAATTTTGGTTTTGGTTGCAGTTTGAAGCTCCCCGGAATCTCGCCGGAATCAATGGATTCCGTGAGGTTTCGGGCTCAATTTCGGCCGGTGGCCTTGGAATTGGAGCTTGGTGTAAAACAGGAAGTTATTTTGGTTGAGGAGTACTTGTAATCTGCAAATTTTGTCCAGAATCCGTCACTGTTTCAACGGCGGAGCTCCGGCGAGGCGTTGACTTTTTAGATTTTGTCAAGTTTTATGCCGTTTTACTTGTAATCGCACCCCGATCATCGTCTTGAGGTTTTCGAGTTGATTTGAGTAGCGAATTTTAAGTCGAGGGTTTATGTGGAGTATTTTGGAATTTTCGATGATTCTTTTGCATCCGAGTTATATATTTCCAGAAATGGTTGGTTTCCGAGGTGTGGGTCAGAGTATTGAATTGTGATTTTGATTAGAAATATTTTGTGATTATTCAGGGGATCGAGATCTTACGTTGAGCGAGGGATCTTCCGCCGGATCTCGGGATTAGCGCGTTTGCGTGCTGTGCTTGTCTGTGAGTGGACACGTTTCTTTTCACTGATTGATTGCGAGTTTTTATTATATGTTTTACCAGTATGAGCATACGTATGAAATTATTTATTGTTTTTGGAGGTATTGTTTTATGTTTTATTGGTGATGGCATTTACTTAGCATCGATGCATTGACTACTCGGCTGATCCCCGGTAGTCCAGTTCCAGGGTTGAGAGATTCCCCTGATGTGCCCACTAGGCTTGAGAGATTCGCCTAGTCTATCACCGTCGGGCTTGAGAGATTCGCCTGACACCTCCATTTATTTTAAGAACTCGCATTATCTTTATGATTATGTAAATGGTGAAAGGCATATATTTATTTTCGTCCACTCACTCTAACGATTTTATTTGCCTTTCCCCTGGGCTTTTCGGTTTCCATGCCCAATTTGCAGTTCGGATTCTGGTGTCGCATGTCTCAGTCGGAGGCTTAGTGTTCGAGCTACATTTCTTTTTCAGTAGGTTTCTTGTTTAGCCTACTGTTGTGTAATTATGTATATATATACTAGAGGTCGCTCTGAATACTCAGATGTTTATATTTTCATATGATTTTTCCGTATTTCAGTAAAGTATAGTTTTGCTTATTATTTTACATTATGATATGATTTTGAGAAATCCGGATGAGATTGGTGCCCACGGTTTAGCTTTTGTGGCATATGATGAAATGTGTTTTCGGGTGCAGGTTAATGGCAATTCCGCGTTATAGTGAAACTCTGCCGAAATTTCTATGGTTTTTGCAAGTTCGTGTTTTCAGAAGATATTTGATTCCGGTTTAGGAAACTAAATCGGGGTTGGGTCCTTTCAATTACTTCTTCTCATTGGGATCCTTAGCTTCGGCCTGCGGCGGTGGTTTTTTTAATATCCCATCCTTCTCGTACTTGTAGAATATGACCATCAGGCTAATGGTGAACCATTCTTCCGTGGGCTTCCTTCGATCCTTTCGATCTTCTAGGTTCAAAGCTAGTTTTGTCCTTCGATCTCGAACTTCCCCAGGTTTCGAAATTCTAGACTTAGTTTCGATGTTTGCATATGCTTTTCCTTTTCGAGTTTCCTTGATTCTTTCTAGATGGATCTTGCCCTCTATACGGTCCAAGATGTCTTCCATGGTTCTTGGAACCTTCTTCACTAGCTTTTCGAAAAATGGTGATCCTTCGAGTAATCCTTCTCGGAATGCTACAACTGCAATCTTCAAGTTAGTCTTCATTGCCTCCATTTAATCCCTGAACCTGTCAATGTACTTGTCCAACTTCTCCCTTGGTTTTTGCTTAAGAGAAGTCATTTTTCTGCCTCCTTTTGCAGAAGTATTGCGCAATAAACAATCGCGTTAGCTTCTCATAACTCGATATCGATCCTGGCTTCAGTCCTCAGAACCATTTCACGTCTGGCCCAGAGAGGCTGGTCGGAATTGCACATTAAATTTTGATTGGTGGTCTCAATCCTCATTGCTTCAGTGTACTCCTTGCTGTGATCCTCCGGGTCAGAGGTTTCGATGAACTTTGTGAACGCCGGGATGGAAAATCTTCTCGACTTCTCAACTTCCAATATGGCATCGGTGAAAGGTGAATCAGTGATTCCTCTCGAAATCTTGGCCGCAATATCGCGTGGCCTCGATCCTCGAGCTTATTTCACAACTTTTGCCACATAGTTATTCAATTTATGGCCTTTTAAGGGTGGCACATAGTCGTCGTCTGTTTCACTGCCATCTTCAACTAGGTTCTCCTCCCCGTATATATTCTCTTCGTTAAGTGAGGATTCATCCTCCAACAACGGTGATTGGCTCCTTCTCGACTTGGCTTGGAGATTCCTTATCTCAGAATTTTTCAGTCCTTCGCGGCGGTGGCTCGAACCTCTATTCTCCCTTACGACCTGGACTTTGGAGATAGGTCTCTTCTGTAATACCCCGAAAATTAGTATAATAGTTTAGATTATTGTATGACTCGTTAAACTTAGAAATCACCATAATTTAGTTTGACCTTAGAGGTTTTAGAAATTCGATAAAAAAATTGTCTGGCCAAGACAATGTATAAAAACGAGCTTTAGAGAAATATTAATGGAGTGGGGCAAATGGTCCAGTGGATACTCAAGTTCAAGTCAGGTACTCCCTGGTCTTGGGTTCGAGGCCACGAGCTGGAATCGTGAAACATTTCATTTTATAGGTTAGTAAAAATAATATTTTTACTTCAGTTAGAGACGGTAAGAAACTCTAATTCCAACTAGCCGATTTTCGGAAATGGAATTTTAGCAAAACGACCAAATTTTCCTTGTTCGAATCTCTTCTCCGAATCGAATTTTGTATTTTAAGATTGCAATTCATACTTTTAGAGGTCATTCTCATGTATCAATTTGGTGCTAATAATTATTGGTTGATATATATATATATATATATATTACACTACATTACACTTTATTAGTAAAACCATACATTTTCACACATCACATTACGTATTGCATTCACATGCATACATAATCACATTTCAACATTTCAATCAGATTTCCAACCACATTACTATTGTTTTTACAAGTGCATTTTAACCCTAAAATTAGTAGCCCAACTATTCCATTGTCAACTTGTCTACAAAAGTCTACAAAAATGGTTATGAATTTATTTCCCATGTCTCCTCCCATGTCTATATAAATCACCCTTGAGTTCAATCTGATTTTTGCACCACTTAAATCTTTCCCTTACGTACTGATTTGAAGTCCTCCCAAAGTTGCAATGCAACTCCCCTAAAATCTCACACCAAACTACCTTTCTTCCAAGTACTTTAGTAGTTAATTCATTTGCTTCAAGAGGGTCACTTGAGTTAATCAAATACCTCCATCACCTATTGAAATTCTTGAGTAAGTACATGAGTACATTCCTATACTTCTTTATCTTTAAGATTACTTCAAAGTGCATGGCTAAGAATAAAAGAGAAATAATGAGCGTTAGTGTAAATTTAATATTTTCGTTTCTGTTAAATTTTTAATTAGTCAAATATTTTTATATATTAAGATTCTACACAAAAAGTTATTCAACTTTGGCTTTTGAATCACTTAAAAAGGTTAAGTAATGAGAAAGTTATGGCTAAAACAAGTTTTGCTAATCTTTTCCTTAATCATGTTCGAAAACTCTTAATGTGCTCTTAACTTGAAATATTCATATCTCACTCATTTCTTAACCAAATTTAGTGTTCTTTATATCAAAGCGAAGCTTAGGAGTTCAACTATCAATATGGAAAGTTTGAAAGACATTGATTAATATTTACTAACTAATTAATTCGTGCAAATGAGCTTAATACCGAGCATAACCATTTCTGGACAGTTGCTAAACATTTTTGTTTCTGGACTTGAGAACTCCCTACCATACTTTGTGATTATTACCATTGGTTTCCTCTAAAAAACACTTCGAGATGGTGTACTCACTTCTTTATTTTGGACAAAATATGGATTAATTATAAAACGGATCAAATGGAGGATTTCGGACGGACTACCGCCGAATACTTTTGGTTCAAGGATTAATAATTTTATTTTCTGCATTTGTACTTTATTTTTATTTACTTACTCGCATTATTTACTTCTTAAGTTTGATTTGGGACTAATGGAGGATTTCGGACGGACTACCGCCGAATGAAACTTTTGAACCAATGATAACTAATTTTTATTTCAAGTTTATCTACTTAATCGCTCTATCTATTTACTCTCAAATATAATTTGGAACAAATGGAGGATTTCGAGCGGACTACCGCCGAATGAAATGTTTGGACCAAAATTGTTAATTAATGAAATACGTTTAAGTTTGATCTTTCTTCCTTTACAAATTCTATTACGTATATATTCATTACAAAATTATGATGTAAATATATACTCTATGATCTATATACATAGTCTTAATTAAAGACTTGTTGTGATCATTATGGTTGAAGTGTGAAGTCGGGTGTATAGTACGAATTAACTCGTGCTTAAGTGAATTGCTGGTAAATTATTTTGTTATTGTGGGAGTTAGCCAAGGGCCCTAGTCCCTTATAGATAGTGCACTATTATACTCTAAGGAATGAATTGTATCAAACCGGGAGTATACATGCTTTGGTAGGTGGCCTTAAAATCCTGTGGCTTTATATGTGTATTGGTGTTGTGAGACTAAGCACATGATTTTTTTGAGTAATTACCAGTTAATCTAAAAGAATTCACTTCGGAAGTATTGGTGTGTTTGTGTGTAGATGTAAAGTTGTGCAAGTATATATATTATGTACCTAATTGTATATATTACAAAGACGCAAGTATAAGTATGGAAGAATAACCGATTTCAATATTTCACCTTTTTGAATTGGTTGTTCGGTTTGATGTTTCTTAGAGATAATTTAGTGTATGCTTGTAAGCTGTACTTACTGGGTCAGTGTGACTCATGATACTACATCTTTCTCTTTTTCAGGTGATGAGTAGGATGCTTGGGGAAAATGGGATATGTCGCCTACTAAATAAACAAATTATTTTTTTACTTGTATTTTGAATTGAATAAATGTAATGATTATTATTTTCAAAAAATTCGGCATTGTAATATTAGCACTTTCTCTTTTCAATAAATATACTATTCAGACACCTTAATTTTTTTGAAATTATTTGGGTTTCTTATTCATATCACAAATCCTTACACCATATTTCAGTATAATACTGGCCTCGGATTTGGGGGTGTGACATCTTCTCTCTTTGCATTCTTTCAGCTCTTTCATCAACTTCACCATCTTCTACTTCATCTTCATCTCAGTTGCAATTGTTGTGGTGCAACACTTCGTCATTGTTGTCTAGGATATCGTTTTCCATAGACGACGCCTACCTGTGGGTGTACGAAAAAGTCAGGCATTCTTTGAACCTTCACATGGTTGTTTCCAACGATCAAACTGACGTCCTAACTGGCAACAACTCAAAGATGATGGTGCGATGGCTGAATTTTTTTGAAAAAAATGGGGCCGGGGGGGGGGGGGGGGGGGGGGGGGGGGTGGTTACCTGCAAAAGAGTCTCTGACGCTCAAGTAAGTGAGAGTTCAATGTGCAAGCATGTACGTGTGTAGTCGAGCTAGAAAAAATTACTCAATTCATGTATTTATACCGTCGGAATCCCACCAAAGTAGGAGCCACTATGCCCACTAACATAGTGGCTGGACATCGAAGTTCCTGCACCGAGGTTCAATACTCAAACCTCGGCAGTGTCCAGCAACCACCTCCTATTTTGGTGGTATGCTCCTAGGATCACATGCCACTTACCTATTACCCCTCTTTTCGGGCCTTAGTGGGTTCGTGACTTCTTCTTAAACATATTCGAACTGTCCTCTGGGGCTTTAAACTTCAATATTTGCCCCTGGCTCAATGATCCATTCGAATCTCGCTATGGATCATAGTACCTTGATGTTCGAGACTCATCTCGAGCTTCAAGGCTGTAGTCGATGTTCGAAGCTCGAACCTCGAGCTTCACTTCTAGAATCGACAGGGATATTTGAGACACTTTTCGAAGACTTAATTCCATTTGTCGTCGCTCTAGTGGGCAGCATCCGGGCTTGACCGCAGCTCGGCTACCTTTCTTCTCCAATTCAACCTTCGACGCGGTAAGCTCCCCGACGCGACGTTCGAACTCTACGATCTTCTTTTTATTCATGTCCTCAGAAGAAGCACTCCTAAAAAGTGCATTCTGGCTCCTCATCTTAGACTTAGTCAACTTCTTCATCTTCGCTTCGAGACGACTGATCTATTTGCAAGCTTGATCGAGGTTGTCTCAGTCGTCAACGCCCTCATCCATTAAGATCTGCTGATGCATATCATGCACTAGTCGCACAACGTCCACCATCAGTTTAGCCCATACTCTCCCCCGACCCAGTTTAACAACACGAAGTCGCTGCACCTTAGCCACTTCTGGCGTAATGACCCTCTTACTAAAAATGAGGAAACGCTCCACCAAATCCTTAGACAAGTCATGCGCCGCTGAGTCAGGTGCGTCTGGATTAACTGCTGGAGAGGCAGACGAGGCCGCAACAATCTTCTCGGCTTGGGTCCCCCAACAAGGGGCAGGGGAACGCAAGTGGGAGTTGGCAGGCGATCGCGTTGAGGAGGGATGACTGCACGCTCTCCCCCCGGCGATGCATTACAAGGGAGATCACTCAAGAGCACATCCTGTCTGGGAGGAGTACGCCCCGTATTCGAGTCACTTAATCCCACCACTGATCTGGAACCGCTTCTAGAACGCGACACTGACGACGTCGACTTTGCTTTGGGAAATGACGCAGATTTCTTCTTCGACTGACGAGCTTCGGGAGACCCCTTTGCTTTTCATTTCCCTCCTTTCTTGTTTTTCGCCTGGCTTTCCCCTTTGCCAGCCAATGGCGTATGGGTTTGCTGGGACCCTCAAAAGGGCCCACGGGAGGAATCACCACTTGACGAGCGTTCAACTCCTCATGCTCTGGGTGTGGCTTGGAAAACGGAGGTCCGCACCAATTTCCCACTCGCATCCCAAGCCAATTTTTCCGTTTTGGTTCCTTGCTAAAGAACCTGGTTCAACATCCCACTGAGCTTAGCTTTCGGCATCGCTCCCTCAGTATTAAACGCTATTTTACCTGATCAAGGACGACACCAATAATCAATCACAACGCAACACAGTAATAAGAGAACAGAAAAAGGCAAAAGGCCAACACAAAAAAATACACCCAATATACACGTACCGGGGAGACGAAAGATGGTTGTTTTTGCTACGATGTCAAGATGCAACAATGCCCAATAATTGCGGCAGGCTATCAGGAGGGTCCCAATAGTATAACACTTGCTCCAAACGCAAACATTCCTTCTCACACGGAGGAAAGTAGTACTCCACTAAAAAAAAGAAAAAAAACGAGTCAGTATAGCATGACGCAATGAAGCAAGACGACTAAGAGAAGTGTATAAAAAACGAGTAAATATTCAAAAGAACAACCTAACGGTTCAAACCTAGTCAGAACGTTCGGGCAGAAATCAACACCTTCACGATCACCAAACTCCCATTTCCCACCTACGAGGAACACTCTCTTACGCCATCCTCCAGCGAAAGACTTCACCCTCTGAAACCACCACCATTTTCCTTCCTTCGGTGCCATAGTTGCTGTTCCCAAGTCAAAGTTTTGTCGTGCATACACAGGTTTATAGAAATATCCAACTTCTGTAATAGTGAGGTAACCCATCTTGGAGAGTCTGAACACGTTGTACAGACAGGTTATGATCTTCACAAAGATAGGCCCGCATTGGACCAAAGAAATTCCCCAATGGGAAAGTACAAACTGGAAAAATGGATGAAGAGGCAGATTCATCCCGTTCTTTAGGTGCCACTCGTACGCGCATGTGAAACCCTTGGGGGGGAGGGGTTGGTAAAGGTTTCACCTGGCCCCAACAGCCTCATTACGATGCTATCCCGAGGCACGCCATACTTATCATAAAAACTATCGCACTCCGCCTCCGAGCACGACGCGACAGGCTCCTGGATAGGCATACCGTCCTAAAAAAACATCAGAATGGCGCCTCCTTTCAGATTCCACAGCTTGTCTTCTGGAATCTGGGATGTTGACGTTCTGGCCCCACTCTGCTGGCGTCGAGAGTCCTCCGACGCCTGAACCCCTCCTCGGGTGGAAGAAGCCATTTCTAACGATGCAGTCAATAATAGGGATCGAGCATTAGGGAGAATAAAACTAAGAGGGTCAGGACTAAGCACGACGCGCCAAGACTCTATACTACTAAACGACGATGACAATGGAAAGGAAAGCGTCTGACTAATGCTGAATGACTCCAGCGAAAGCCGTGGTCTCTGATTCAACTCTGTGACGCCTACATAAATCTTAGCGCACCTCATCCTACCATTAACTATCCTATATGTTTTATCGCTGGACACATATACAGGAGAGAACGGATTCATAGTCTTAACGTGAATGGCCTGACAAAGAGAAGTACGTCAGAGACCACGTTGAGCACCACAGTTGCACGCCGAAAAAATCAAACCAAGATTGAAATTGCTAAAAGACAACCATGTGTACTGGAATTTTAAATTGCCCAACCACTACAACAAGAACATAAACCTAGAAAACGGATAAGCCCAGATTACGAAGAACAGCGAAGAACGACAACAAACAAAGGAAATCCACAACAAAGCTAAAAGAGTCTGAAAACCTTACCAAAAGATAACAAGGATAGATTCGAGATCCTTCAAAACTCTTCTTCCCACAACTCTCGGACGAATGCAGCAAGAAACTTTTCTGATCAAATTTCTCTGGGAAACAATTATTCAAGTAAATTAAAGAAACCCCAAGTGGGGTAAAACAAGGTCTTATATAGGAAGGATTCTGAAAGCATCGCTTTATCTCAACCGTCGATCAGTTTGAACAACTCACCACCGATGCACGAACCCCAAAAAATAGGTAGCATTTCGAATTCAAAACCCAAATGTCTCATCTTAACTATCACACCATTATGACAGCCAAAACACGTGCTCTGAACCAAGTCACTGGTCCTTGAGCCCCGCGCTCGATGACACATGTTAGGCATGCATCCTTAACTAAAACGGTAATATACCACGATACAGAACGCTCGCACCACCATGGTCAAACGAACCAACTCTTTAACCCCATATATCAGGTTGCAAGTAGACAGAAAAGTACCCGTTCAGCAAAATTCCTTAAAACGCGGTAACTAGTAAAGTCTTACTTAATCACGACGAGTGCCGTCAGCGGCCCATCACCCTTAACACTACGCCCCCCGATCGCGTACACCGCTAGAGGTATTGGCTACCTGGGGACTTAAACTTCTCTCGAGCCAGAAAAACCCTAACCATTGCACATCGGGAGGCCCCCAGCTGTCGGAATACGTATGGGTCTATTTTACCACACACGCCATTCCACATAACAGACTCCCCAGTGACTGATCCTCCTTGATGTTTCCTAACTCGAAATGAGTGACCTAGAACGCATTGGCTACCCGGGAACTTCACTCCCCTTGAGCCTAAAAAAGCGCTGGCTCAGCATAACTCTGATAGAACGCCTCTAGATGGCATGAGCAACGTTGACTCACGCAACACATCCATCATAATATACTCAACAAACCATCTCGTTGAACACATTAGGGGCTACCCCCATTCCAAATACAAGTTCCCACCATACCCCATTCATCCATGTAAAAGCCGTGACTTAGGGGCAGGCTTTGTTGAGGATAAACCTTGGTCAGGAAGTTGGGGGACTCTAGTACACCCTACTCTTTCCCGAGCGAGTAGGGTTAGAACGGAGCAGTGATAAGTAAAGATGTTTTCTGGAAAAAGTTTCTAGTCAAATCCCCAACCAAGGTTTACCCTTGACTCAGGGACTTGGGGGACTTGTTAGTAGGCGACGTGCTAAACCCAAAAAATATACTTTACTCAGCACGAAAATACTCGAAAAGCTTAGAAACACCAGGCAAGAGGCTATATACTAAGCTCAAGGGCAGTTCGGTCATCCTAACCTTATGTCGTACAACGCACGTGAGGCACACCAACACGTGTCCCATGCAGGCCGTACCGATCAACCAGGTTAAATGACCAGCGCACCCCCCCCCCTGACGAAGCCATAGCACGCACAAGGGCAGTTCGATCATCATAACCCAGTTCCGTACGATGCACGTGAGGAAGAACAACGCTCATCACGTGTAGGTTGTACGGAACAGAGTGATCATTGACCAGCATACCCCTTAGCCACTATCATGTAAGAATCAGTCATTCCTAAACACCAATATGGTAGGAGGGCTAGTCCCACATCGAGAATCACTTCGAGTTGTCAAAAACCATATAACCATAAATAGGTGGCACCCGCTCTAAGGAAAAGGTAACTAAAATTATTTCTACTGTTACTTTACCCGAACAATTACATCATTTACTGACTTAAGCATCGTAGCGTTGAAGGCGGGCCAACCCCATCTCGATCTCTTAGGCTAAAACTATTATTTTGCAGGACGAGCAAGCGTTCCAGGTTTCAGATAAGGACACTTGGGAGCGATCCTACGTCTAATATCTTCTTCTTTTCAGGACGTGATCCTTACGGATTTCGCCCAAAACAGATTCCAAAGGATGTCTCTGATTCTTATTGATTTAGGTTTCATAATCCTTGCTAATTACAAAAAGGAGAAGGCTAACATTAGTAGGAAAACCTATTCCTATGTGGTGTTGGAGTTCCTTATATTTATATAAAGAGAGTTCTACTCTAGTTTATGTAGCACAGAGATAGAGAGTAAGTGTATTCTATTCTCAGGTTAGAGAGTGAGTTGTGGGATTAGAAGAGAGGAGAGAGAGATAAGAAGAGTAGAGAAAATCTTTGTTTTCTTATTCTTTTTGTATACCCATTATAAATATAGTAGAGATTTTTCTGCCCGTGAACGTAAGCAAAATTTGTTGAACCACGTTAAATTCTGTCTTTTTGCATTCTTAGCTCTGTGTGTATTTCTCTTAATTTGTTGTGCCTATGTATTAGTTCAGATCAGAAATCACAACAAGTGATATCAGAACTTAGGCTCGTGTAAGACCTAAGTTTGGGTTAGTGGAATTTGGATGCATAAATGGTCGAGAGTTTTCTCGGAAACGATTGAATATAGGATCAAACTCAGGACTTACCAACAAACATCGATTATGCCTCTCGGTTTACGCAGAAGGCATTTGACAAGCGAGTAGAACTGTGGAAGATCGAACCAGTGAACAACTTCTACCACGATAATCAAATCGTCTGAGTTTTCATGACCTCCTCCGGCTATCAAGTTCACCATTTCATCCTCTGAGATTGATGTTGGAGTGTGAATGTATCGAACGTGAGGGTGTTGGATGGCATGTTTCAGTTGTGCTTCACTTATGTCACTTGCTACTACTTGCTCGTAATGCTCTGCAATCTGTAGAAACACGCATGCATTTATTTAGTGTAAATTTAAGTGCAACAAAAAAATGTATGTATTCCTTCACGACATTTGGCAAGTGAAACTGTTTTCTTTTTTGGAAACTCACAAGTGATAATCTTTTCTAACCATGAGATTTAATAGAGAACTTGCACCAATAGCAGCTTAGCCATTTCCAGTGCAAGCATCCCAATTTAGACATTTTTTGGGGGTGAGATCGGCCAGCTTGGAGTACCATTCTTTGGGATATGTTGGTCGAGCTTCCATGTATACCTCGGCTTGTTTGTCAAATAAACCTGCCATTTCCCTAGTTCCGGCTACCAATTTAAGAATGTGATTTACAAGAAACCCTCATGTGACCAAGGAGTTGAAACTTTAAAACACAAGAAATTAACCCCCCAAATACTTGAAGAATGAATAATTCAAATGATAAAGATGGATCAGGAAATACCTTTTGGCTGGAGAAGGGATCGAGAAGATGAGGAGAAAGATTCATAGCTGAGCTTATTGATCAAGCAGGGGATTTAGGAGGTAGATTAATAGGAATGGGGGGTATCAGATTACAGATGAAGATAGCGTTTGACTTCTCCATTCCATGACTTTTAAAGCCCATAAGCCAATAGTTCTACTTGGCATCAATATATCCAATACCCAACTGTTATTGGTTGGTTAGGAGACATAAGATGGGAACCTAAAAATGAACTATGGGAACCTACACTACTTCCTAGTCCTACCAGGAGTCAACATTCTAACGAGGACGTCCAATGGGCTCGTCCAAGACGACTAAAAACCACGACGGTTGTGGTGGGAACCTAAAAGTGAACTATGGGAACCTACTCTACTCCTAGTCCTAACAGGAGTCAACATTCTAATGATGACGTCCAATGGGCTCGTCCAAGACGACTAAAAACCACGTCGGTTGTGGTGGAGGAGGCGACTATTGAGAAGACTGTGAAAGTGTAAAAGTTCAACAAAAATTAGAGAAGTTGCATCAGGTTCTAATTAGGAAGTGGTAGAGGATGTTGCTTTTGAGATAGTACGTGACACATGTTTCAAAACACGCAATAAAGGCCTCGCTCTGATACCAAGCATGATACATGGAGTGTGTATTGTACAGATATTGTATTAACTTAACCACCTTTAAAGTGTTGAGTTTTATTTACAAAATGCCTCAAGATAATTAGGAATAGTCCAACCACATTTAAATTATATTTAGTATTATAATATTTTAGTGTGGGATCTCCAATCCAACACCATGTTTATAAAACTAATAAAAGTGCTAGAAAAGAAGTATACATAATCGGATACCTCAGCTTGTTTGTCAAATAGACCTCCCATTTCCCTAGTTCGGGCAACCAAATTAACGATGTTACACAGAAATCACTATCTACAAAGAGACCTTTAATTTAAACACAAGAAACTCAGATATTCCAAGAATAATGAAGAATGAAATTTGAAAAAGATGATCTGGAAATACCTATTGAAGAAAAAAGAAAGCTAGAATCAGAGCTGATGAGTTGTTGATCGATCAAGTTGAAGTTGGGAGGTGATCTAGAGGAGTTGGGTTGGTGTATCAGATTACATATAAAGAGCAATCGACTTCCCCACAATCATCTTTCATAAGTTAGATAAGCTCATAAGCCAATAGTTGGCTGGCTTTAATATATAGTAGAAAAATTCCCACGTTTAAGGGTATGGTGTAGAAGTGGGAAAAAAATATGGAGAGAATTTATGAATAATTATCACAAAATTACGATAATACCATTCTAATTTATTTGTCAGTTTCATTTTTTCTTTTAATATGGATATATTGACCGGTTTTGGTAAGATTAATGACACAAAAATGCTTGAGTTTATATTAGTAGAGATAGAGATATACACTGGTATTATTGGTTGGTATCATACACTGATGCACATCACATTTCTGTAGTCTCTCTCGGCTACAGTATCAAAGCCATAAAGGTTCCCACTCATTTAAACAATACCAACATTACAATTTTCCTGCAAGCATGAACGCCTCGTACTTAAAAGATCTAAACACATCAAGTGCCCCCCAAGCTGCTCGAAACTCTTGCATGACCTCTTCACACAACAAATCCACTCCCTGGTCTCTAGCTTTAGGGACCGCAGAGGATGACCTTAACATCTTCTCTACTCTCGGAAACGACCATTCCATCGGTAATTCAAGTGACACGGGTTCACCTTCACAACCCAAACCAACGCTCTCAAATGGAAACGAAAGTGTCTTGTAACCCTCAATCACATACTTTGAATTTGGATGAATAAATGGTACACAGCTTTCTCGGAAACGTTTGAACACGGGATCAAAATCAGGGCTTATCTGCATCCTGTAAGGGTTGTATCCCCAGACAGCGATTATGCCTCCCGGTTTACGCAGAAGGCGTTTGACAAGCGAGTAGAAATGTGGGAGATCAAACCAGTGAACCGCTTCTGCCACGATAATCAAATCGACCGAATTTCCATGACCTCCGGCTATCAAGTTCACCATTTCATCCTCTGAGGTTGATGTTGGAGTGTGAATGTATCGAACTCGAGAGTGTTGGATGGCATGTTTCAATTGTGCTTCACTTATGTCACTTGCTATTACTTGTTCGTAATGTTCTGCAATCTGTCATGCATTTAGAGCGACTTAAGTGCCTTGTGGAAGTACTAACAAATCGAGTAGTTTCCGACATAAAATCATTACAAATCTACAGTGTATGTATATTAATTCCATCACAGTACAATTGGCCAGTACGTGAAAGTGTACAATAATTCATTATATCATTTTGGAAACACATGAGTGATAATCATTTTTAACTATGGGATTCTTGTTGAATATATATATATATATATATAGTGCTAATAGTGATGAACTCACACCAATAGCAGCTTGACCATTTCCAGTGCCAGCATCCCAAGCTAGACATTTTTTTGGGGTGAGATCGGCCAGCTTAGAGTACCATTCCTTGGGATATTCCGGCCGAGCTTCCACGTATACCTCTGCTTGTTTGTCATATAGGCCTGCCATTTCCCTATTTCTGGCCACCAATTTAAGAACGTTATACACAAGTATGTACATGAAACTTTTAATAAATTAAACACAAGAAAACCCAAATACTTCAAGAATGAATATGGAAAAGAAGATCATGGATCGAAATACCTGTTCGCAGGAGAAGTTCAGGAGAAAGATTCAGAGCTGAGCTTATTGATCAAGCAGGAGTTGATTAATAGAAGGATTGGACTATCAAATATAAAAAAATAAAAAATAAACATTAGAGCCTTTGACCTCCCAATTCCGATCACCTTTCAAAAATAATATACAAAAGGAAAAACAAATATTACTGTAAGGATGAACAGTAAATGGTAAAACTTTTAATTTCTCAAAACCCCCCAAATTCACTAAACCCTAGTACACACACTGTTTCTTCTCCACTCCTCAGTTCGGTTCAGAACCTTCGCCATGCCATCAATGGCTTACATTTCTCTCTCTAAACCCTCCCAATGGCGACTCCGACCCTCAACCCCCCACTCCCGCCGCACTATCCTCCGCCTCTTCTGCTCTACCGAAACCCCCAACCCCCAAATTACACCCGAATCCGACCCGAATAATGGATCCGCCACGGAGACGAATCCACCGCCGCAAATCCCAAAAACCGAAGATTCCGCCGCCGAGACAGCCCCACCGGCCCAAACTTCAAAGCCCAGGCAGCTGCGTCGGATTCGGAGCCCCGAAAAGCCTGAGGACATCATCTGCAGAATGATGGACAGTCGGGCCTGGACGACCCGGTTGCAGAACTCGATCCGGGACTTGGTACCGGAATTCGATCACCACCTCGTCTGGAATGTTCTTCACGGAGCCAAGACCTCCGACCAAGCCCTCCAATTTTTCCGATGGGTCGAGCGCTCTAGGTAACGAACTAACTCAAAGTCTCAAACTTTAGGGTTTTAAATTTTTCAATCTGAATGTGCTGACGTGGGCATTGTTGTTATGGATTTTCATGTGAATTGTTGTGTTTTAATTGTTAAAATGCTAGGCTGTTTCAGCATGATCGAGAGACCCATTTGAAGATTATTGAGATTCTGGGCCGAGCTTCGAAGCTCAATCATGCCCGGTGCATCCTCTTGGATATGCCGAAGAAGGGTGTGAAATGGGATGAGGACTTATTCATTCATCTGATTGATAGTTACGGCAAGGCCGGCATTGTTCAGGAATCGGTCAAGCTTTTCAATCAAATGAAGGAGTTGGGCGTGGAGAGAACTCTCAAGTCGTATGAGGCTCTGTTCAAGAGCATTTTGCGGAGGGGTCGGTACATGATGGGGAAGAGGTACTTCAATCACATGTTGGCCGAGGGAATAGAGCCCACTAGGCATACTTACAATATTATGATTTGGGGTTTCTTCTTGTCATTGAGGTTGGAGACTGCTAAACGGTTTTTTGAAGACATGAAAAGCCGAGGGCTTTCTCCGGATGTGGTGACGTATAATACCATGGTTAATGGGTATAATCGGTTTAAGATGATGGACGAGGCTGAGCAATTGTTTATAGAGTTGAAGGGAAAGAATATAGAACCCAATGTTATAAGCTATACTACATTGATTAAAGGGTATGTTTCTGTTGGGAGAGTGAATGATGGATTGAGGTTGTTTATAGAGATGAAGTCCTTTGGCATCAAGCCAAATGAAGTCACGTTTACGACTTTACTGCCAGGCCTTTGTGAAGCAGAGAAAAAGGATGAAGCTCTGGAGATATTGAAGGAGATGGTTCAGAGACATATTGCTCCCAAGGATAATTCAATTTTTGAGAAATTGTTATATTGTCAGTGTCAGTCTGGAGATTTGGATGCGGCTGCTTATGTGCTCAAGGCAATGATTAGGCTGCACATTCCGACAGAGGCCGGTCACTATGGTATCTTAATTGAGAACTTTTGCAAGGCTGGGGTGTATGATCGAGCAGTTCATTTGCTGGATAAGCTCATTGAGAAAAATATAGTTATGAGCCCCCAAAGTTCTATGGAATTGGAGGCTAGTGCGTACAACCCAATTATTGAGTATCTATGCAACCATGGGCAGACAGGGAAAGCTGAAGTACTTTTCAGGCAATTGATGAAAAAGGGTGTTCAGGATTCAGTTGCCTTCAACAATTTGATCTGCGGGCATGCAAAGGAAGGAAATTCAGACTCCGCTTTTGAGATATTGAAGATCATGGGTAGAAGAGGGGTACCTAGAGAAGCAGACTCTTATAGGTTGCTCATTAAGAGCTACCTAAGTAAAGGTGAACCAGCTGATGCTAAAACAACATTGGACAATATGATTGAAAATGGGCATGTTCCAGAATCATCGCTATTCAGGTCAGTCATGGAGAGTCTATTTGAAGATGATAGGGTTCAAACTGCAAGCCGAGTAATGAAGAGTATGGTGGAGAAAGGAGTGAATGAGAATATGGATTTAGTTGCCAAGGTTTTGGAAGCCCTCTTTATGAGAGGTCATGTTGAGGAAGCGCTTGGACGGATTGATCTCCTTATGCAAAGTGGGTGTGCACCTGAGTTTGATAGCCTTCTATCTCTTCTTGCTGAGAAAAAGAAGACCATTGCAGCTGTTAAACTGTTAGATTTTTGCCTTGAGAGAGATTGCATTATTGATTTCTCAAGCTACGAGAAGGTGTTGGATGCTCTCTTAGCATCAGGAAAGACTCTTAATGCATACTCAATTTTGTGTAAGATAGTGGCAAAAGGAGGGGACACTGACTGGCATAGCACCAAAGATCTGATTAAGAGCCTCAACTTAGAGGGTAACACAAAACAAGCTGATGTTCTTTCTAGAATGATAAAGGGAGGGGAGGAGAAAGCTAGTCAGAGGAATAAGGGGAAGAAACAAGTTGGTTTGACTTCCTGATCTTCATATTCAACGGGAAGCTTGTAGATTTGAATGCTTGACAACTTAAAGATCAGTAATAGGTAGCTCCATGGTTGACAGTGAATCTCTTAACATGGTCACTGATGTGGTGTGCTGAGCATTCATGAATAACAGATGGAGAACGTTGATTTAAAGTGATAATATGTCGGGTTAGATATTAGCATGCAGTGAAAATGGGCACTTCCTGTTATTGCTGGATTCTCTGTCCTCCCTGCCAGCTATTTTGTTTTTGTCTCTTGAAATGATTTTTGGTTAGTTTCAGTTTCCCCTTTATAACCTGTTTCACTATTAATTATATTTTGATAGTCACTCTGATTGTTTTTGCATTGTAAGGTGAAGTTTGTCACAAATTTCAAATAAACCCAGCCTGTTTCTGCGCTGTTTACAGTAATTCTCTTAATATGGTTGCTACGTTGGCTGCTGAGCATTCATGAACAACAGCTTGGAGAATGTTCCTCTTTGCAGTTTGCACTTTGGCCTAACTCTTACTTGATGAGCTCTATCCCATAGCCTGAAGGTAACACTTTAAAAACCTTTATGAAGATTACTATCAGTAATGTACTGTATTTGAGTTTTGAGCAAGCAAGAGACTCAATCCTTAATAATTAGCATACTGTAAGATGAAAAATAAGTCTACAATACAACACCATTACTATGTTCCTTTCTGCAATGTTTGAAGACATTAAAACTAAAACGATAAACAGAATATTGAGCTGATCATCTACATGGGTTGTTCTGGAGTTTGTGGTCGTGGTGGTGGTTCTGCAGCTGCTGCTAGGTCGCTGTATTGTTTCTGCAATGATGGGCCAGCACAAGAGAAGAGTGATGGCTTCTGCCTTCTCAACTTAACCCCAAACAAGAATGACCGCAAGGGAATTCGAGTTTTACTAGGCGATCGTTTGGGTTGAGGGCCATTTGATGCCATAAGCCCAATTTCCTCGTCAAGTTTTACTAGCGTCTTCTCAACCCCAATTTTAAGTCCCTTAACACGACTAAGGCCTGATTGCAATTCTTCTGCAACTTTATGATTCTCCTGCTTCATGTTCAGAACCTCGCCTTGAAACTTTGCTGCCTGATATTTGCTTATAAGCTCCATCTTCTCCCCTTCAGAACTTAAATTTGAGAGTCTTGATATCTCATCTTGAATGTGGCACAAGGATGAGTACCTACTCTGCAAGTCATCTTTCAGCACTGCATTGTGTTCCAGCCATAGTGACAGTTCAGTTTGTATCTCTCTCAAGTGTTTGTATATCGCCTTGCCATCTGACTGTAGAGTATTCTTCTTCATTTTCATCAACTCTGACTGCAAATCCTGTATGGAAGTCTGGAACTTTTGTATCTGATGAATTGAGGTACTAAATCTCAACCAGAATTCTATGTTCTCCTCCAGCAGTTCGTCAATGTCTGCACGGAATCTTCCTTCAATAGCTGAAAAAGAAAGAGGTCTAACGGCATGTTTTTTCCTTTCCTCCCTTCTTGGGGTGTCACCAAGAACTTCACCTAGTGTCTCTTTATCCACGTAGGGAGATGGAAAAGCTGAGTATGGGGACATTCCGACTTGAGTTGGGCTCTCCAAAGGTCCTTCGTGATTCGGGTACTTATATACTGTGGAGCATGGGCTTTCATCCGGATTCATGTCTCTGTAGTTCAGCTTTTGCTTCAGAAGTCTAATTTCTTTATCCTTTGAAACATTCACACTCCTCAGTTCCCTTGTCTCCATGGCTAAATCGAAGATGTTATCCCGGTTTTTCTTCTCAGCTACACTGAGCTTCTTCCTTGCTTCCTTATAATCCCGAAGCATTGAAGTGTACTCCTCCAGCAGAATCTTCTCTCTGTCCTCTAACCCTTTTAGGAATAGTTGCCTCCAGTTTGGTTGACCTTCATTTTCCTCTTCTGACTCATGTCCCTCCTCTTCTTCCAGTTTGGTCGCATCAGATTTGGTATCTTCTTCTTCACCGCTGACAGACTTTGTAATCTCCTCCTTCTCGACTTCATTTTCCATCACCTCATCTTTAATGACCACTGCTGGTTTGTTATCAAGTGCTCTTACTTCTTGAAAGAGTACCGCGCTCTCCTCTTCCACATCATGTTTCACATTCTGTAATTTGCTGGAGAGATTATCAAGATTAGAACTAGCTTCTGTGAAATGAACCTTCAGGCTACTGTTTGTATTTTCGACACTCCTTTTCAAGTTCTTAACTTTACGCAACTCGTCCTCCACTTCCTTTAGCTTTCTTTTCAGATTGTCCTCACTTTCCAACAGAGTCTCCTTTTCCTCTTCCAAGCTCCGAATATGTGCCTGAAGTTCATCTGATTCTGATTTTAATCTGTGTACGAGAGCATTCTGAGAAGTAACTGCAGTTTCCAGTGAAACAACCTTGCTCACAAGTCCATCAATTTTCTCTACCAGTTCTGTCATTGCGTGAATGCTGTGTAAATTCTCATCTACTTGCTCATCCACCTTACCCTGATAGAAATCCTGCTCATGCCTCTCGTTGTCTACATCACTCTCATACTCATGTTCATCATCAGACAAGAATGCTCCTTTTGAACGAAACTCGTACTTGAGGCTCTCAAACTTCATACAGGTTTCCCTAACCCTTTGGCGCTCTACTCTCACCTCTTCTTCTGATATGTCTTTCTTTTCCCGCAGTTTAGTCAAGCTTTCTTTGCATGACTTCAGCGCTGTCGCTGCCATCAATGTCCGAGCTTCGTTATCTTCAATAATAGTGCCAATGCCATACTCATCTTGCAAGCTGCTAACTCTTTTTTGCATTTCCGTGATCTCATTCTCAAACTCCCAATACCTGTCATACCCTCGCTCATACACAATCTTTACAAACTCCTTTTCTGTTTGTAGCGCCAATATGTCTTTCTGGAGCTTATCAATTTCCTCCAACGCCTCTTCTTTTGTCAGTCCGGACCTTGGAGATGCAGCAGCAGGTCTGGCAGAGCTAGGAATTCTTCTCAGCGTCCCCTTCCTCGAGAGCAACATGGACTTGCTCCTGAAATCTTTACCTGGGGCCTTTGGAACTTTTGGGATGTTTACATCTGGAGACCCTTTAGTCGTATCATTGGAAGAAACCGATACTTGCGAAGCAGTTTCATCATCTTCATCCTCCATTGCATACTGAACTCGTTCGGGGAATACAGTTGCAATAGTACGGTTGGCACTCTGCAGATCTCTTGATAAGTGATCATATCTCTCTGCTAAAGCTCGGTATGCGCGAAAAGATTCTTCCACAAAAGTCACCAGCTCTGGCCTCTTCCTGTAGTACATTTCTGCCCTCTTTGCAAAGGAGTCCCCATCATCATCAATAATTTTGAGTGTGATCTGAACCTTCTCCTCCATATCTGTAATTCAAGGAATGTCAGTTTAGCTCCATTGTTCCCAAGTCTTAACATGTTCTATCATACCAAAACAAAAACCGCAAAACCAATTCGCGTACATGGCCAAGTACAAACTATTGATCAATGTATAACAGAAAGTTTTTCATCACTTCGAAGAAGTCTACTGGTTTTGGAAAATAGTGTTTTCATTGAAGGCTTTCAATTACATGCATGGCTTTCTTAGATATTTATGTTACACATCAAAATTCATCTAGTATATAAGGATGTCCACATACAGAAGGTAAGGGAAATATGCATGAATTATATAATCATGAGATTCCAGAAACACAATGCAAAGATCATCAATCTGTTTACATATATACAATGCGTGTACAGAATAAACACCTTGAAGGTTTTGTTCCAGCCATTTTGACTGCTTTGTTCTGATGTGGCTAGCCCACCACCATGAATAAGCATTGCTTGCTGCTCTCTGCAACATCACTCTCTCTTATTATCTCTCTCACTCCTCCTTCCTCCCTAGAAACCAATTACACCGAAAAGCAAAGGCATTCCTTCATTACAACACCAAGGATAGGTAAAAATTTAAGATAATAAAAAATGAAAAAATAATAATAATAATGACGTACAGGATTGGCAAGGTGTTGATGAGGAAGAGACATGGATGGGAGAATGCTTCGCCTGGATTATTGGTGTTGAATGGATCTTTGATTTGAAAAGCTCAAACATATATATGCTAACTAATAAGTCCCCCCTTCATGTACACATGGCGAGTGAGGAGTGAGACAGGTTGTGAAATCCAGGAAAAAGACTTGGATATGTACTTCTCTTCTGTTCGGAAAACGAGTTGATGTTCTGTTATGAAGGTGAAGCCCTAAATGTAGCTCCATCTTCTTCATGGTTTTTAAGTTTTTGGGATTACTGTTTCTTGCTAAATACGCGTAAAGTGATTAGTTTTGATATGACATGATCTTATCTTGTCTTGTCGTAAATGTGATATTTCTGATAATTACCAAGAGATCGATGTCTTTTTGGATACGGAAATTTTCTGTTCATTGATCCTGCTGGTTTCAGTTATCTTAGAGCTATCAGCTATGAACTGTATATATGTTTTCTGAATATGGATCGCTCTGCAGGTTATGAAAAATTGAAAATGGATGCTGCTTTTTCTTCTAGATATTGGTGAGATATCATATGAAGATTTAAGCATTGGGTTTGGAGAGATGAGTCTTGGATTAATTATTCAAACTTGTCCAGAGAAGTGGTATATTATGCTGGTTGCATTCCATTAGCTAGCCTCCTCATTCCTTCACTGCAACAACAAACAGGGCTGGCAAGAGGAACTAGACAAACTGAAGTAAATTCCCAACAAATTAAGATATACAAAAAGTGCTGATAATAACTTATGAACTTATGATGGACTAGAAGAGCATGAGAAAGGGATATATATATATATATATATATATATTGGTCACTGAAAGTTTGAAACACATGCCCAGTTTTGTTAACATTCACTCAAAATATGATGCATAAATTCAGTTCAACTCATGAACAACTTTTATTGGTCACTGAACCACAATATTTAGTCATACATATTATTTTTGAGTTTCAACACAAAGAGATGTCACTGTAGCTAGCTCTAATTTTCTTGTAGTATACCACTGTGTACTACAAGAGAATTGAGCATGAAAGTGACATTATTGCAAGTGTTTTACTCTAGCTTATGACATCCTAATCACAACCCTGTTCTCCTTGACTACTTAGGCCAACAGATTGTACTAGCTTATTGATATATGCATGGTCATGCTCTCCAGTTTGCTTTGCTTCTCAGTTGATATTCTCCTCAACTTGGAATTCTCCTTTACCACCTCGACGACATTTTTCACTACACTTTCGATCACAACGTGCCATAAGTTTCGCTGCATGTAGAATATGGCCAAATCAATCATCAGTAGAATTTTGATATAATACATCTGAATGATCATGATATAGTAGCCAGATTGTTTCAGACAAGAAATATAACATGTTCCATTAATATTTCAGCGGCAATATTTGAACTTTGGACTTAGTTTTACATCATTTATTCCCTTAACTAAATAACAAGAAGGATGAACCATACTCGTGCACGGGTGTATATCTAAAGTCTTAACAATGGAAAATCCGGGTGAAAGCTTAAGCTAGTACATGCATGAAAGAGAGATTGATCGATCAAGTTAGTATATATGTACTTACGCTTTTTCATGTACTGAACTGCGCAGTGTGTGGAGCAAGCATCGTAGCAGCTGACCTGAGCAAGGCTCTGCTCAACATTGGAGGCCATCACGCACAGAACCAACAGAACAACCACAACATTCATCTTCTTCATCATCATCATCATCATCATCTTTCGTTGAATACTGATATCTAGCTGGTTAGCTCGATCTTTCTTTCTAGCGGTGAATTTATATATGGTCCATCCTTGTGATGTAGTGTTTATATAAGCACTGATGGAGGCAGCTGGCTTAGTTAGGTAGTCCGCCTGTCTTGACTTTTGACTAATCTGATCACAAGGTTCGAGTCTCATGCATATATTTGGAGTAACCACAATGGTGTACGTGTGCGGTTTCTTCTTTTTTTTTCGTTTGAAAGGATAAACAATAAACTTTATCAAATGGTAAGGAGACGCCATTTGTTTCAGTCTGCATTTTGAGGCGGCTCTCCTTCTACATCTTTCTTCATTTGGCTCAATAAAGATAAATGGAAACGGCAAGATTTATACATGGTAGTTCTCTGAGTTATGACTCAAAAGGCTTAGTGGACACACACGCACACCACACTGCCGAAATCTCTCACCACAACAAAGTATCTCTAATATGAGTACCTCACAAGAACAGTTAGAAGACTAATACAATTTACTAGCTCTCTTCAGCTATTACACACCAAACATCTTCTTCATCTGCCATTGACACTGATCACAGAGTTCTTCTAGCTTAAGTAGCTTTTTTGTGTGTGTTGCTGAATTGAGATTGATGAGCATGAGGAAACCACAAGTGGGGGGCTTAACAGCCAGATACAACAAATAAGCAAAAGATTAAATGAGAGAAGAACGATGGATATATTTACAATTTTATTTTTTATTTATACACAAGGTAATTTACAGCAATGTCAGTAAGAAGCATAAAAAAGCTTCTTATTAGTTCAGCATATATACATTCAAGAATGACATCCAAAGTAATTTCCTGTGTCCAATCACTTTTTTATCTTCAGTTTTCTTTCCCCTTTTTCTCTATTATTTTATAAACTTCCACAAGCAGAATACAATTTTTTTCTTTCTTTCTTTTGATTACTTTAAAAGAACTTACTTCATGCCGGACCATCCTATCGAACCACGAAAAGGAAAATGGCAGCAGCAGAAAAGCAAGTCCTTGTACTCCCCATGGTCTGCTGTCTGTTAATCAAGGTTATACTAGTCCTCTTCCACACTAGTACGAAAACAATAATCATTTAATGCCTGAGCCAATTTTGATTTTCCTCTTGCTCCCCTTTACATAGCAGATCATATATTTCTCAGAGAAGAGAGCCACTCCTCCATATGCTTCTTGCTCTCTGCAAAACGAAGCAAAATGCAGACAGAGTCAGCATAAGTTAAAATGCATTCGTAACTCTTCAAATTGTGCAACTGGATTACAATAAGAAAGCTTGAATAAACTATCAGAGACCACAATTCGATAAATAAAATACCACTAGCTACCACATCACAATATGACCAAGGTTAATGACATTGTTTTTAAGTGGGACATATATAATAGACAGCAATTATTTGCAATATATATGTGAATAATAAGAATAATTAACCATACACGAAGCTCATAAATTCTTTGGATACCACCATGAATAGGATACAATCCCACTGGCCACTGGATTCATGATAACTACTATGAGTGCACTAAGCATCTTAATCAAGCACATTTATTATTGAATATCTCAAGTTCTCAACCATGAGAATTTAGCACCCATTCTTAATGAATCCAATTTAAAGAAAAGACAACATGGTAGGTCAAGATTCACTAAGTTGAAATTAAAGAAGATGAAGAAAGATCAATCCGATAAACCTACACAGATTCTGTATCCCAAATTGTACATTGCCTAGCACTTTACGTGGTCAAAAAACAAATCAAGCAGGAGGACTTAAAACTATCAACCATCCCCTAGTGCACACTAGTACTCAAACAAGATGCTATTTAACTAAACTGGTAATTCAAATTTATTATAATGGATTCCACATTGCTACCTTTGCAAGTTTAGCAAGTTTGCCTTAACACTCATCTATACTCATATATCCAGCAAACAGAGGGAACAAAAAGAAAAGACCTTAACATTTACACATGAATAGCATGGAACACTTTTTGACTCCTAATAAGGGGTTTCTATATCTTTAATTAACATGTTTACACTTAAATCAAATCCTCTACATTAATAACAATGACTGATGTAAGAGAACCCAAGAGTCTTGCCCTGATTAGTATTGTAAGTTTGTAATAGAAGCGAAATATCCTGTTTAAAAGGCCGCAGACAATCAGAACTTATTCAACATTTGACTCTAATATGTCCAAGCATATATGAGAAAATAAAGATTGATAACATAAAATAGAGGATACATCTGTATGAAAAGAAAACTAACCATCTGAATATCCATCTGGAATATTTGACATATTTCCAACAGAATACTGCTCTTTGTTCTTTGATTTCACCATCATATCATGAATAGCATAACCATAGCATGGAACCAGCACTGCGAAACTATCATCTGCCTCATCACCACTCTGAAATCCAGGTCCATGAGGTTCCGACCATCCAATTGACCAATCTGAATCATCAGGCTCAGAACTAGAAAGATATTCTCCATCAGATGGAACGACAACAGCATCATAATCCCTATCGATTCTCCCTTCTTTCTGTCCATGCCATTTCTGCTTCACCTTTCTAGATGATGAGGCAGCCAACTTGGCTCCTTTAACTGGATTAATCTTTAAAGCATCAGATCCCGAATCAGGGGAAGAATTTAAACAGGTTCCATTAGATATTCTAGGCTCCTTCTGCTTCCCACTCCACAACCACCACGAAAGACTGGTAAAAGGCAAAGCCATTAACACTCGAGACCTCTTTTCCGTTGCCCCAAAGTTTTACACATTTCAATATGATTTCAACCAGCCTATACGTAGCAGTCTAGCCCCCAAGAGGTGGGAGTGGAAACAAATGATATGATAGCCTTGATAGGTAGTTTCTATCTGTCCACAAAGTGCATATAAAAATAGTGTCAGTAGATGAAAATTATAAACACAATGGCTATATCAACCTCAAAGACTAATGCGAATAAAGAGACTGCTCATTTTCATAACATATACATAGAACAAATCAAGCACCAACAAGTTCTCAGAAATTGCTACAGCTTTACAGATATATAAAATAACAGTTTGATTTCTGATCATAATTACCAGGAAGATCAAAGATTTCTTTTGTATCTACAACTTACATCGTTGCTCGATCAAAACCCAGCTAGATAATGACATCAACAATGCACAACTCAATAGATGGGTGAATTAGCTAGAGAATTCAAGGTCGCCAATTTCAAGTTGAGTTTCTACTTTATAGGCAACCAAACAGAGTCACAGGTAATATTAATAAGTCCAACAACAACTACCAAGATTCAATGAATATAGACATGAACAAAAAACCAAACTCAAAACTTAATCTCCCCGAAAAAAAAACTTTCCAAATAAAGAAAGCACGGTTTAACCCAATATAGCCATGAATGCAATCAAAGAAAAACCCAGTTAACATTTCAAGAAGAACCCAGTTCGTAAATTTACAAATAAAGCAACAAAATTGACATGTACAGTTGCAGCATTTTGATCATCGAACAGCTTACAATGAAACCATGGGAAGATTGAGATACAAAAAAAGACGGAGAGTTTTCGAATATGCAATTGAATAATCGGAATCAGATGGAGTGAACGAGTTTAAATTGGTTACCTTAAAGGCACGAGTTAGATTATTTTTTGGGGAGTTTTCTTGCAGAAAAGCAACCCCTCGGTAGGAGAAGAAAATCGGTTGATTGTTCCAAGCTTTAAAGATAAAAAGGATGCAACCCAGTAAGTAAGTACATAAAGAAAGCCTAGTCATTTGGTACGCCCGTAGACGTGTTAAAATTTGCTTATAGGGATTTGACTATTTCTTAGACGAAAAATGGATGATATATCGATAGAGATAACGTAGTAATTTAATTATTGAGTGTCGAAAGAAAGAGAAGCAATTACAAATGCGAATGTGTCAGGTGAAGCACTTGTAGTAAGGGGTAGAACTGATGAGAGTAAGTCTAGTGGGAAAAGAGGTAAATCTCGTTCCAAGTCGAGAGGTAAATTTCCTGCAAAAGATGAGTGTGCCTTTTGTCGCGCATTGGAAAGAAAGATTGTCCCAAGCTGAAGACTAGAGACAAGAAGGGTTCAGAAGTGAATGTTGTCAGAGATGGTGATGATGCAGACACTACCAGATTATGGCATATGCGTCTTGGACATGCTATTTTGATGTTTGAACTCTTCGGATCAACTCAAAAAGGTGTTCAAACTTACAAAACTATCAATATGATGTCCAGACTTTTAAAACGTTATAAATGTGGTGCCTCGAACCATTTTTCGTCACTTCTCCATCTCGAGTGATGACGTGATATTTTTTTTTAAAATAAAAGGTCAAATAACTTTTATGTCCTTATATAAAATTCATTCATGGTGCCTGAATATTTCGGATCAAGTCAAAAATGTGTGTGAACTCTCAAAACTATCAATATAATGCTTAGACTCTTAAAACGCTATAAGTGTGGTGCCTAAAACTATTTTTCGTCACTTCTTCATCTCGAGTGACTTCATCACGTCATCACTCGAGACAGAGAAATGACTGAAAATGGTTCGAGGCACCACACTTATAGCGTTTTAAGAGTCTGGGCATCATATTGATAGTTTTGAGAGTTTTGCCACCTTTTTGACCTGACCTGACTCGAAGAGTTCAAACACCATGGGTGAATTTTATATATGAACATAAAAGTCATTTGACCTTTTTTTTCAAAAAAAATGTCACGTCATCACTCAAGACGGAGAAGTGACGGAAAATTGTTCAAGACACCACACTTATAGCGTTTTAAGAGTCTGGGCATCAATTTGATAGTTTTGAGAGTTTGGACAAATTTTTGACATGATTTGAAGAATTCAGGCACCATAGGTAAATTTTTCCTAATTTATTATGGCAGTGTTCAAGCATTTCATTAACGAAAATGTTGAATACATACACGAGTGATACAAAACTTAACACTTATGTATTAAAATATGCACAATTTAGCATATACAACATCAACTTCTATTTACTTTACAATAGTAGTGACAAAGTAATGAAAAGACAACAGACTATTGCGACACATCATTTCAAATTTTCCAACTTTTACAACCATGTTTTCCGACGTGGTAAAACTATAAGGATTTTATTAGGTATTCAATTCCATAAGCCTAGATGCTGCTAAACGATATTGTCATTTTCATTAATTGGATTCAAATTTAAAGATAATTGAGCACGACTGACCATGAATATTATCGATTATCAGAGCATTTGTATCCCAAACTAATATTACATTGGTTGGTGTAAATCTTTTGAGTGTGTTAAATTTGATGCGAATGATAAATTTTAGAGAGATAAAATCACTGGTATATATATCTCTATTAAAATTTCAATTTTCTCTGGTACTCTATAAAGACATCATTGTTACTTTGTTAGCGTTCCTAATAATCTTCTCTAAAATACATAGCAACTATATCTATCTTTCCTTTATCGTCCACTTTCGATAAGAATTTGTTTGTTGGCCTCTCTATCTCTAAGCCTAGAAACTTCTATTATATCTGTCAGGTGTGTCGGGCAAACAAACCCATCTTCTTCAATTCGATCAGTCTTATTCGTTAGATCCATCATTCGTTGAGATTGCGACTTACGTGCTTGCAAATCGATAACTTTGGAGGATCCCAACACAAACGTCGCACATCACATATTGGTGATCCATGTGATTTACTCAAACCTACGCTATATATGTTCGCAAACATGTCAACATCGTAAACTATCTAATTTGATCGTGTCAATCCTTAACGATAAAATGGTACCAAGCTAGCGTGCCCAAGATCATCATCTGATCGATCATGTATATCTCGGAGAAAATGACTGAAACACGGACTTTCAAGTATCACAATTATAAACTTTGGTCATGATATATCTTTTTGATCCTCATGGATCACTTTGGTTCTCCAAATTAATTTAAGGAAAAATGGATAGGAATGTCACTCAAGTATGACACGTTTTAAATTTTGCTCACTAATGTATGATAAATATCACTTTGCTCACTATCGAATTACATTTGTACTCATTTTGCTCACTCCAGATTCTACATAATGTATTTCACATATCCACATCCAGCTAGCTAAATGTATTTCATTTCTGATCAATTCCACCTCAGCCATCCATTTGTCTGTACTCTTTGTTGGTGCTACACGGTGACGATTTGGACAAACAGACACATAGAACTCTCTATTAATGCTACCATTTTTAAAAAACTATTTCAAAGAGGTAAGTTGTAATTGAATTTACATACCATGAAATTGTAATATTCCTCTAATGCAACAGTCTTGGTCCAACTACTTGAAGAATCCTATATTTAAAAAGAAACATGCTTTTCTCTGTATTCTTTGTAAGGGGAGAATAAACCCAAGTGAATAGAATATTTCAAGTATATGAAGAGTTGTTTCACTCCGTTCCAATGACGTTGCGTAGGTGTAGAGCTAAATCTTGCCAACAAGTTCACTGAGAATGCAATATCTAGATGTGTGCACTGAGCTAAATATAACAAAGCTCCAATGACACTAAGATATTTCAGCTCCCAAGATTTCCTCATCGTCATCTAATAGACGAAACGGGTCTTTCTTGTGGTCCAGACTACGTACCATCATTGGCGTGCTAACAGAGTGTGCTTTGTCCACATTTAATCGTCTAAGCATCTTTTGGACATAAGCAGACTGGCAATAGCCTACGTCCACGGAGCAGTGGGAGATTCTTCACTATCAATGGAGGTTACAAAAGAGAGTAGGGTTACAAACAAAGTCCTAAAACTACCCACTGTTTGCACACATTCAAGAAGGATACACAAAAACTCTCAACACTCTGTTTTATACAACTCTCTCACCAATACCTAACTTACTCGCCAAGAACACTATTCCTTGTCAAAGACCAACCAAGCTTCTTACGTACGTTACGAAACCAACCAACATCTTCTAGCATACGACTCATACACCTCACGTGCACATCACATGGGTCAAGTGAGCAACAGTAAGCGAGCGCTAACAAGCGAACGCGAGCAAGTGTGAAGCCCACACATAATAGCAATGGTATATCTGCGAACATGTAAATCTTATTATGAGATGTATTCTACATTGGTTTCTGACTTTTTGAAAAGAACAGGATGTGAACAACACTGAATCACAAAGCAAGTTAGATCATCAAGATTTCCGGGTAAGAAGGCGAAGTTCTTAACCAGTTTAAGCCTCTAGTGGGAGTAGTGGCTCACCTTTTTTTCTTACATTACCAGCTTTACACTTGAACCTACAAAATGCATTTTTTGTCAGGTAGCAACTATAGAGACACATCCACATGCGGTGAATGTTCTAATTCTTCATTTGGAGACCAGCCAGTAGTGTTGGTACTTCTAAAGGTGCCAAAGCCACTAGGGTAGCTAGACCAGCAGGCATCTGCGAGAACTGACGGCACTTCTAAAGCTGCCAAAGCTTCCAGTCAGGATAAGCGGGCATCTAGGAAAGAGAAAAAAGAGGTATAATTAAGGACTACGATGCCAATAGAAGGAAGGAAGGAAGGATGATGGTATCGTTTAGCTCTAGTGTAGAATGAATGTTGGGTTGGGTTGGGTTGGGGAGCTGGAATAGCATTCATTTCTGAAGAGTCAGGTCAGGTGAAGATGGTCGGTCGTATTGATAATGGGATTCGTCTACTCTTCATGTAGTCACAAGGTGGAAAACTCCAAGAAATGAGATGTCTGGTTTATCATTGCGCCCTTTACTACTAATTCCTGGAACTTCTTCAGGTAATAGCTAATGTGTTAGTTTATGTGTCCTAGATAGATGAGAACCTCATGGCTGTAAACATAGGGAGTGGAGTGTTGTTGAGTTTGGTATCACATAGAGAAGGCAAAGAGTATTTGAGTCACTGAGGGAGGGTTTAGGAACCAGATGGTAGAGAGGAGCATTCTTCAGCTCTAATAAATTTGGCTGAATTTAATCGGTCACAATGCTGTTGTATGTCAATGAAATCCTAGACTTGGTTTAAGATTAATTAGATGAGAAAGTGATTCAATGTGTTGTTACTTTTGTGCTACAGTATATTTTTTGCTTCAGTTCTTATGTCAGGCGGCTTTGATGCTGGTATAGAACTACAATAATGTGGAGTTCAAGTATCAGTTCTGGGTTTATTGGGCCTGACCAGCATGTAACCTGGAGAAATGATGCAAGGGTCCAATGGACACAAGTAGGTTCTTGACCTTGCGAACTATTCCATAATTTCCATGCATTGTTGTCTTTTTGTTGTTCCATTTGCCTAAGCATATTAAAATTAGGGCAAAAAAAAGGCACGAGTAGCCCTGCTGTTGCAACAAATTATAGATATGCTGTCATACTGCTAACTACCTTCCACAAATTTTTGTTTCGATCAAAGACAACCTGCCAATTCGAGAAGAAACTAATAATCATTACCAAGAGTAATATACTTGTCAAGTACTAGCTGTGCAATCCTGTAAATAGGCAAACCCATTCATAACGAAGCATCTAACAAAGCATAAACAGAGAGTAATAGTTCACAGAAATTGAGCAATAAAATTAAGAATATGGGACAGCATTGCTCAGATAAGCTGGGAGGGAGGCTTCACAACGTCAATTTCAGATACGAAACAGAAATACAGGAACTAAAATGAGAATCTGTGTATAAGTAACCTACCAGCTCAACTTAAAACCATCAGATAGGACAATAACATTATACGATGTTCTTCCCCTAAACCTGTGTGCAACTCTCAGTTTTCCATTGACTCGATTGTTAAGGTATTCACTAATTTCTTGTTGAGACAAATGGACTTAAGAAACCTATTCATAACAAGAAATTTGAAAACTATTCAAAATTATTCGTACAATGAACAAAATTCAGGTTACAAAATACCAAAACGATTGAGTTCTTTACATTTGAATTTTACCAAACTGAATTGTAGATTTACTACAAATATATAACAGAAAGTTAGGACTTAAAAAACAGTAAATATGGAAAAAGAAACCGGAAATGAGACTCAGCTAGGTTGAACTGAGCCGGTCCAGTGCTTCCTTTGCGGCGGCGAACCGGGGCTGAAGGTTCAAGGCCTCCTGATAAGCCTTCTTCGCTTCCTCAATCATCTTCTTCTCCTCATAACACTCTCCCAAGGCACAAAACGCCTTGGCGTTTTCAGGACTCAGCTTCACTGCCTGAGTCAAATCGCCGATCACCGAGTCAACTCGTCCTGCTCCTCCTCGGCCTCCACGGTGTCGATTCATCTCCATCTTCATCTCCGCCCTCTTGAACAGCGCGTCACCGCGCTCGTCGTCAACGAGGCTCTTCCTGCAGAGCGGCGAGAGCGCGACGTCGATGGCGTCGAGCGCGGAGGTCTTGTAACCCTGAGCGTCGAGAGCTAGGGCTTTGAGGATGTGCGCGGCGGCGTCTTTTGGATCGAGCGCGATGGCCTTCTCGGCTTCGTCGACAGCTTTTTTAGCGAGCGAGGCTACGGCGGAGGGGTCGGCGGATCTGGCTTGGGCGAGGAGCTGAGCGCCAATGACGAAGTGACGCTTGGATTGGATGCCAGATTTGGATTTGAGGCGGAGGCGAAGGTAGGCGAGGAGTTTGTTAGGGACGTTGTGGATGAAGAGGAAAGTGATGATGACTAAGAGGACCAGTCCGACTTGGAGGAGAATGTCTAGTTCCATCCGAGACCACGCCATCTTCTTCTTCTTCTTCTTCTTCTTCTTCTTCTCTTTGGTAAATGTGAGATAATGAAGGAGCAGAAGAAGAAAGCTGAAGGCGCGTGCGACTATGTTGACTAAAATTTTATTCGGGAGAGATGAGATATTATTTGATCAAGATATTATGAAGCCGCCTTTCAGCACTTTGCTATCCTTTCTTTTTTGAACAAAAGTCTAGCACTTTGGTTTGATCACCTAGAAAGGAAAATAATTAAGTCTAAATGAGTTTGGATTAAATTATATTATTTGTACATATATTAGTTTGTTATTTTAAATTTGACACCACTCATTTTAGAGATTATTGGTTGAAGATCAACTCTACAAAAAAATGAATCAAAATGGAGATCATTTGGATATTCAATCTTGTAAAACAAATTAACGGTTATCATTTGGGTATCTGATCTTCATCATAACCGTTCATTTGTTTTGCACGATCAAATACCCAAATAATTTCTATTTTAATTCATTTTTTGTAGAGTTGATCTTCAACCGATAATTTATAGAATGAGTGGTCTCAAATTTGAAATAACAAACTAATATATGCACAGATGGTATAGTTTGAACAAAGTTGGTTCAAACTCATTTGGACCTAATTATTGTCCACCTAAAAATAGGCCCCAGCTTAGATTAGCTTAGTATACTTTTTATTGGGCTTTTGCCCAAGTATGCACGTAATGCAACCAAAAAACAAATAGACCTAGCTAAAAACAGTAGAGGTTATCAGGCCAAACCAAACGAGATTTTTTTCTCTCAAGATAATCGGAAGTCTTTAGATAATAATGGTACGTAACAAAAAGTTCACCCGAATCTATAAGTTTCACGAAAAAAGTACTCATTTTAAAGGGAAAATTACTCATATAGTCACCCAACTATGTTAATATAGATACTTTAGTACCGGATGTTTGACATATATCAAAATGGTCACCTAACTTTGGTTGACGTATATCAAAATGATCACTTCGACATCTTGGACGTTATAAAAAAGAATATTCCATTTATTTTTAGGAATATTTTCGTCTCTTTATCCCTATTTGACAAAAAAAATTAAAAAACTTTGTTTAATATTTACATTACTAAGACGCAACTTGAGTGAGCCACTCGCGGTGTCCGAGTTACCCAGTCATGGCATCTGATCGAGTTACCCAGTCGCGGTTGCAAAATTTACTGAGATTGTCCGATATCCGGCAAGTGGTTGAAGGTCCCGTTGGGGTGGTGTGGGTTGATTCAGACCCGGGTTAACACAATCACCACCATGAACCTCGACAGCGAGCGATGCTTCGATGATAGGTGAGACAAGCGACGCAACGTCCGAGATCGAGCGGCACTGGCGCAATGTCCGAGATCGATCAACGTTGGCTGAGTTGTGTGGTGTTCGAGATCAAGCGATGAGGTGCACCGGCTGTTAGAATGAGGGAAGGAGGACCGAGCATGAGGCTAGACCGATGTGGTCATAGGAGGGAGCTCTCCTCTGAACTAATTCACAACAATTCAAGAGCTGAGCTTTCTACCTCTCCACCATTGCCTCTTGGCCTTACCTGCCTCCCGCACTCCATCGCAACATCACCATGCCGAGCAAACTGAGCCGCTGCACCCTGTACATAATGCGCTAGCTTCTCCTATGCTCGACCTCACTGTTGCCTACCTGTTTAATCCTTGCGCCGTCGAGTCTCAAGGTCGTCTTCGACCATTTCAATCTTGTTTTTTTACCACTTCAAACGATCTCGATTTGAATCGACACAGGTCGACGAAGAGTCGATCTCGAATTTCCTAATCCGGCACCTTCTCATCACGCAAATTGAAGATTTAGCAAGAGTTCCGCCGAACCAAATCGAAGAAAAAAAATCAGACGGTGCTACTGTTTTTGGTTAAAGAGAGAGAGAGAGAGTGAAATGACCAAAAACCCTCGTAAATTTTGGCACATGCAACTCACATGAGTTTTTTTAACGTCTAAGATGATTTTGATATACGGAGACCACATTTAAGTGACAATTTTGATATATGTCAAACATCCAGTACTAAAGTGTGTATATTGACATAGTTTGGTGACTATATGAACAATTTTCCCCATTTCAAAAGAAGAAAAGGAAAACCCTAATTGGTGTGATGATTCATTCGTTGTTCAATTTTAACTTGGGTTTGCATATTTTCTTCTAATCTATCTCAGTATCTCTATACAATAAAAGAGAAGGGTATTTGACAGTTGAGATGGTCAAACATTTATAATGTCATAAATTGTCATTCTCTTCTTAAAATTTAGAACCCTCAAATTTAATGAATTGGGGGCAAAATGATAGATTGAATGTGTACATGCCACATACGAGAGGAAGTGAAAGAAAAAAAATGTCCACGCAGTTCTAGTGACTCTAATATGCACACACATACATGTGTGTGCCCTTTATTAGTACTATTATTAAGAAAACACATCTTGCTCACCATAAATGTTTTATTTTATTTTATTGTTTTAGCCTTTTAAGTTAAGTGTTCAATAATAATTGGGCATTTTAGTAATAACAAAATTGAACCAGAAATTAAAAATAAAACGGGTGTTATCTTCTTCTTTTTTAAATAATAAAATGGGTTTTATCTAGAAAAAAAAATACCCTACAGTTTTTCTTTTCAAACGGAACTGCTAAAGTTTTTTCAAAAAACTACTAAAAATAGTTTTTTTTAAATAACATACTTTTAAAAAGATATATATTACAAATACAGTTTTCTATACAAAAAAAATCCAAATTCTTCCCACATCTAAGGGTCACCATTTGACCCATAGGCCCAACAAGCCAACAAGTGGTCCGAGCTCATAAAAACTCAAGCCCGGCTCGGGCCGAGGCCCCAAAATTCATGGGCCAAAAAACTCGGCCCCTCGAGGCCCGACCCATAGGGCCAAGCCCGTCTAGTCCATCAATTATAATATTTTATCAATATAAACTTCTAAACTCTCTAACTTACTTTAATATTATTCATTTATATACTAATTATTAATTTGGTTAAGCTTATATATTAGTTAGTGTATATAATTGTTGATATATTTGATAGTTAAACACTATTGATTTTTAAGTTTTTTTTATTTAATACAAAAAAGCCTGGCCCGGCCTTATGTGCTTAGCCCAGCTCGGCCCTAAAAGCCTAATAAGACCCGGCGCCTGAAAGCCCATGGGATTCAAATTTTTGAAAAAAATTGGCCCAAATTTTGGAAAATTTATGCTAAAACCCGACCCAATTTGACCACTAATCACATGCCACAATCATCCACTGTCTAGTGCCGCCAAATGCACTACCTAAGCTCTTACCATTGGTCATAGTTCTGCCCCAAATGAACGATTCCAACAACAATCAATAGATCAAGCCTCGTCGAGGATTTTGTTGACATTAATTCTGAAATCTCAGCAAAACTCCATAATAACTCTTCTATTGCTATTGCGGAAACCTTAGACTAACTTGATTTTATGTGTTTGAGTCTTTTTTAAGATAATTACCAAAAGTCATTTAAAATTATAACTTTGTCCAAAAAGTCACTTAGTTTTTGTCAAGTTACCCAAAAGTCACTAAACTATAATTTTTGCCAAGTGTCTCAGTGTGGCTCACCCACCTTCAGAGTGAGTTTGAGCTTATCACTCCCATTGTTTTAGTGACCCAAAAGTCACTTTAAAGCCTTCAATTTAAAATAAAATTATTTTACCGCGCATACATTTTACCCCTCGGTTTTCTTGTCCAATTTCTTTTCGCAAAAAAAAAAAATCCCAAAAAATAAAATAAAATTGTTTGTCATTTTGTTCTTCACGACTTAGCTAATACTGTGGGAGAAAAAAAATACCAACTCAAGTACAAAAAGATAACAACCCACCCTAGTTCATAAAGATACTAAGACAAGTCGTAATTAAAGATATCATGACATATCTTTGTTTTTTTTCTTCACGTCTCAACACAAACTCTTTCAACAAGGATATTGTGTCGCGTTTATAAGATATCATGGTATGAGAGAGAGAGAGAGAGAGAGAGAGAGAGAGAGAGAGAGAGAGAGAGAGAGAGAGAGAGAGAGAGAGAGAGAGAGAGAGAGAGAGAGAGAGAGAGAGTGTGTGTGTGTGTGTGTGTGTGTGTGTGTGAGAGAATATAGAGTTTAGGGTCTAGGGTGTAAGAGAGAGAGTATGGAGTTTAGGGTTTAGGGTGTGGTATTTAGAGTTTAGGGTATAATATAGGGTTTGGATAAAGATACTAACACGGCTACATAAAGATATCATCCTAGTGTTATAAAGATACCATCATAATATCATAATAATGCCATGACAATGTATTAAGGATACCATTACAACGTTTTTAAGGATACCATGATAGTGTTATAAAGATACCATCACAATATCATAAAGATATCATGAAAGTGTTTTAAGGATACACCATAAGGATACCATGATAACGCTTTAAAGATACAATCTCAATGTTACAAAGATACCATATCATCGTCGTAAGGATACCATGACAGTGTTTTATAGATACTATGACAACGTTAAACATATCATCTCAGTGTTATAAAGATACCATCCCAGTATCATAAAAATACTATAATAGTCTTTTAAGGATACAACATAAGAATACAATCATAGTGTCATAAGGATACCAAAGTTATAAATGTACCATCTCAGTGTTATAAAGATATCATGACAGTGTCATAAAGATACTAACACAACACCTTAAAGATACCAACACAGGTTCACAAGTATACTTTATGTGTTGTTCGCAAAGATACCGTTAGTGTTTACAAATGATACAATTTACTGTTAATAAAGTTATTATTACAAAAAAATACCTAAAATATATTTTGGTCACCCGAGACGGGTTAGGTCGAGTTAGGTGGTGATAGGATTATGGTATTATCTCAGAAATGTAAAAACAGTGCAGAAAAGTAAAGAAATGTTTTAATCTTTGGAGACTACATTGTTGCTGTCTTGATTGATCTTGAGTGAGGTTACAACATTATATAGGACCCCACTGTAGGGTTACATTTATCAAATGACTATATTGCCCTGACATAACATCTATAATCCTAACACCCTCCCTCAACCATATACTAGGTGACTAGCAATATGGTTGGACACATTTACACAAAACTGTCCCAAATACAAACTAAAAAATTTACATCTCAACCCAATCAATCCATTAACATCCAGCTAGAAGAGCATACTGAGAACATGTAGTAGTAGTACAGGCAGTAAAATACAATCCAAAACAATGCAACGTGTTTACTTATAAGCATGCATATTCCACTGTGTACTGCCTACAATATATAGCACAAGTAGCTCCATTTGCATCCCCCTACTGCACAATTTTCTTCCCAAAAACAAAAATATGGACACCTCTTTCCAATATATAGCAGCAACACACAAACTCATATATCCAAGGCATAATCCAACATATTTAGCTCAATTCACTAGTCTGTAAAAGTTGTAAAAAACTGTTTGGTCCATTTTTGAGATCTCAAACATGATTTTTGGTTGAAAAATCGGAAAACTAACGAAATTGAGCATAATAGTCGAGCCATATCAAGAATTATGAACCTGCAGTCAATAACCAAATCAGAAAAAAGAGCATACCACTCTATTGATAAGCAGCTGAAGTCGATGACATCAACAGTGATGTCTGGCTAAAAGGATGATGATGTCAGCATATGATTTTGACCAGACGATGTAGACAGGAGAACACCACCATAACCGACTCTACTTCACCACCGTTTCCTTCCTCCGCCACGCGGCGAGGTTTTGCTTTCCTCTCATCATGGTCGGTTAGGACAAGGCTTTAATGACTCTAGCGTTGTCGAACCTCCACTACACTGACACGCCACCGTTGCCTTCTCCACCGCCGACTATTTTGGCTCGGTCTGGTCGGGAAAAAAGAGGATGACATCACCAAGCAGCAGATCGGTGATGTCGTGTCGCTCAATCTGATCGGATTTATGCGACCGCTGCACCACTACTCAGACGGAAACGGTACCTCCTCCGCATCTTGCTCCCTCTGGCCTCTGGGAATATACTAGATGAGTACCATGTTGGGAGAGACAAGAGAAAGAGCCGAGATAGGTGAGTTGAGATGAAAATTAGATAAAAGAAAAATAAGCGGAAGCAGAAAATCTAAAGCAGAGGCCAAGGTTCCTAGATCGGGTTCCAAGGCTCTGATACCATGATAGGATTATGGTATTATTCCAAAAATGTAAAAACAGTGCAGAAAAGTAAAGAAATGTTTTAATCTTTGGAAACTACAATTTTGTTATCTTGATTGATCTTGAGTGAGCTTATAGCATTATAGAGGGCCCTATTGTAGGGTTACATTTATCAAATGACTATATTCCCCTTACATAACATCTATAATCCTAACAGGCAGCACAACAACGGCGTCGACATGTTTATGGGTGAGGTCATGTTGTCAGCAGCCGGCAGGGGTGAGGTACTTTGGGGAAAGAAACTATCCGACAAGATTGAGGTGGAGTTGAGCGACTGTTCCACGGCCGAGGCAAGGATTTTACACCGAAGTAAGGTTGACAGAGGTCAAGGATCTACGGCGGAGCTAGGGACACGATTTTCAGAGATCTGTGGTGAAGCGAGAGGGAGGCCGGACGGAGAATCATGTCCGACGAAGTCTGGGTCGTCGCCTGGTTCCTGCGTGCGAGAGATACAGTGGCAAGAACTATAATTTTTGCGAACTTCAAGATAGTGGCACACGTGTAAATATTTTTACATGTAGGGATTTTCTTCGCATGTTTTTAATTAAAGTGACTGGAAGGTCAAAGTTTAAGTTTGGTGAATTTTTATCACATTCTTATTCTTAGTTATAAGTGTGTTATAGGTCTAAGTACTTTTTTTAATACAAATAAAATAGTTGACGAGGGGTGACACAAGAACATCCGAAAATCTCTAGGATTATATGACTCCATGGTTTAATAGTGATGGTAAATTGACTAATTTTTTAGTTGTAAAAACAAAACAAAATAAGGTCAATTCCTTGTGCATAAGAGTTGTGTTGTTTTCTCCCTTTCTCCCTCATCCCGTCATTTCACAATCTCTCAAACCCTAACGGCATCGCAGCACAGTGGGCCATCTTCGATTGGGCTCTCTATCCCTTTTCGACCCCCCCCCCTCCCTTGTCACTTCAATCTCTCAACCTCTGATTCCCTCAGTTTCTCCCCCTCATTCCCATAAATCCAAACCTGATATGCTTTGTAGGCAGCGGAACTGATGGCTGACGACTCAGATGATGTTGAGGCTCAATTTGTGACAGTGATAAACCTCTCCGATGAGGAAGACGACGGCTTCGATCTCGACCCTCCAACTTAGGAGGGTAATGGTGGTGCAGGGGCTGCTACAACTCGGCACGGGATAGTGCGATTGTTCAGGCCGGTGGCTTTTTTGGAGGCCCAAAATCAATCGTTCAAGGCGGCCATGGTCCAGTTGTTGCACGTCCCTCTTGGCCCCGACAAGGTGGTAATCCACCGCCATGATGAGGTAAGCTTTTTTTGTAGGTTTGAGGATCCTGTGGTGATCAAGTGGGCCACACAAGGACTGTGGTTCCTCCAAGGTTATACGGTCATTGTGTAGGAGTTTGATGGCTTCTCCGACCCAGCGTTGGTCCAAGCAGCAATGACCCAGCCCTGGGTGGTGGCTCAACCAAGGGCGGCTTGGACTTGGCAGTGACCTAAGCGGCTGGGAAACTTTGTGGGTGACTATCACTCATGATAAGGCCCTACTCCCATATGGTGCCATGAAGTTCAAGGTCTGCCTGGATCTGCGACAAGGCGTGGCGGATCCGATTTGCGTTGTAGTGTACGAAATCAGTTGAGTTTGAATACCCCATGGTAAAAGATTTTTTTGATCTATGTGGGGTATTTGTCTATAGTGAGGCCAGTTGTGTTGTGCAGCCATCCCGGGATGAGGAGCAGGCAGAATAGGCAGCGACACGGGCTACTAAAACACCGTCGGGCTTCGAAAAAGCACCAGGACTACCTCAACCCCTATCGCCACAGCAAACAGCATCGTCGGCCACTGTGGAGGATGAGAGGCAGCCAGCCTCGATGAAGGTATCTCTTCGGATGAAGCGCATGTAAACTGAGGAGGTTCATGTAGGATATGTGGCGAACATGCAGGAGCCGCAAGTGGAGAATATGGGACACTTGTCTACATGCAGGAGAACCCTCTTTTTGAGGGGGACCCATTAACTTCGTGTACTATTTTGCAGGTTACAGTCTCAGCTGATATACTACAGTCATGCCTGCTTGGAGCCCACCCTATAGCCCAAAAGGCTGGAGTGGCCACTCCAAAGGCCCAGAGAATTTATGTCAAGTTCGAGCAGCATCCTACAAAGACGCCACTGCAGACACTTGAATCATCTCTTTAGAACACTGTCGTGGTGCACCCAGATGGGGTATCTCCACATGCTGAAGGTAACGGGAGACGTGTTGATGGGGCATCACCGTGTTTTGAAGGTTGCGGGCGACGTATAGATGGGTCATCGTCGCTGGCTGCAGAGGACCATGAGTTTCCTTCCCTCTCCCAATTGGAGGAAGGAAGAAAGGGATGTGGGAAGAAACACCACCAATGTGCACTGATTGCATAGTGGAGATGTCTAAATATGAATTTCCGCATAAGAAATTGGCTACCACTCCAGTCGTTGAGAAGATGGCTGAAGAGCATCGAGATATGCTATAGTTTGGGATGCATAATTAAATAGGATGTGGGGCCATTGATTTTCTTAGTCATTACCCTACGTTTAGACCGTCTAGTTATGTTTGTGTTAGGTTTGTGTTGAGCATGTAAAAGTTTAGATTACTGTAGGGAGTTCTTTCTATCGTGTCGGTAACTCAGCATTCTCCTTGTAATCTTTCGACCCAATCAATTTTATCGGTCATTTCAACAACAACAACAACAACAACAACAACAACAAAAACAACAACAACAAAAACAACAACAACAACAACAACAACAACAACAACAACAACAACAACAACAACAACAACAACAACAAAGGTCAAATTCCTGTCATGAGTGCATAACGTTTCTTCCCAGCGGTCATCTCACTAACCTATAAAGGGTCTCAATTTCGGAATGAAATTTTTCGACCAAAAGAGAAATATGGTCACCAGACCAACCAATCAGATCATGCCACATGGACATTTTTTTATAACTCAAATAGGGTCAACTCTTGTGAACTAACCATGGTTGCAAAATAAGCTCACGTGGCAAGAACTGGTTGGTTGGTCTGATGAACATAAATCTATTGTGGATCGACAAATTTCATTCCCCTATAAACCCTAAATGTCGTTTCCTCCTCTGCAATTTCTTTCGCTCTTTTCTTTCTTTCCTCTGCAATTTCTTCGATTTTTATCTGAAACTCTTCAATTCCCACCAAGCCCAGAAAAACCCATTTCTCAAAACTCTTTCTTTCTCTCAATTTTGGGTCCATTCGAAAGAATAATAAATAAATAAATTGATTCTGGATTCAACACCAATGGGTTACAAATTCAAGCCCGAAGACTACGTGCTCGTGGATTACTACCTTCGCAACATGGGGGGACGTCTTCAAAACCGAGTTCGTCTCCGACTATCCTGAGTTCTACAGCGAAATGGAGCCCTATGTCATTGGGACAAGTACTTTCGTAGTGATGATGAAACAGAACCTCCGTATTTCTTTACTAAGCACAAGAAAGAAATTCAGTGACAAGTCTAATAAGAAGTTTAATCGGAAAGTGGGTTCTGGTACATGGGGAGGGAATTCGAAAAATGATGTTCTTGATAAGGATGGTATTACTACTATTATTGGGACTCATTTGCAATTTCGATACAAGGAGGGTTCGTATTTGAGTTAAAATAAAGCTTGGTTGATGACAAAATATCATATGATCAAATAGTGATCAAGATTCAAGAAGATCGTGTGCTCTGCATTTTGAAGAAGAATAAGCCACCTTCCCTCAGACATATTTTTTGCTCAATTCAAGCTTGGATCAAGTTTGGATCTCCTCACTTTCCCAGTTGCACTTCTGGTACGGTTGATGCTATGTTGCTACGTGGGCTTGGGGTGCAGTCGATGGCTCTCATCTAACGACCTCCACGTCTCATCTTTTGGCTCCCTCCAATGCATCCGTGGATAAAACTTAACATTGATGGTCTTGCCAAAGGAATCCTTGGATTATCTGCTTGTGGTGGAATTTTTTGAGGTAAGCATGGGTGCTTTTTGGGTGGATACTGTCTTAAATTAGGCAAGCAGAATGTGTTCTTTTCAGAGTTGATGGCTATTATTATTGAGGTTGAATTGGCCTTTCTTCATGGCTAGCATCATCTATGGGTGGAGAGTGACTCTTCTTTTGTTGTTTCTTGCCTAACTTCTTCCAAGTTTGATCCTCCTTAGCCTCTTAAGATCCCTTGGCGCAACTGTTTAGCTCGTCTGAAAGGAATGCACTTCTGATGCTCACATATTCTTCGGGAAGGCAATGCTGCTGCGGATGGGTTGACAAATATTGGTTTGGATTATGCTAGTGTAACTTGGTTCTCAGTTCCACCGGTTGAGATTAGTCAATTGCTAATTCATGATGCCTCTAGTATTCCGCATTATCGCTCCAATTGATTAAGGATGGTTTTAGTGTGCTTTTGTATCAATTGTGTGTTCTTCATTGGGATGAGTATGGTCTGGGAATTGAAGTGTCATCAAATGGGAACGTCTACTACTTTGGCATTCTCTTTTTGGAATGGTTTACAAGAGAAGTTCTGCAATGTGCGGAACAATAATGTGTGGATAGGTAAAATAAAAATTTTACCCTTAATGAATAGTGAATAGTAAATAGTGAACAGTAAATAGTGCGCCATGCACAGTAACTACTCAATAGAAATCTGAAAAATTTTATCAGAAAAAAAATACTCAATAAAAAAGTTTAAACTAGCCTTCATTAAATCGTTGTTTTACATATGGTCTCTTACCGGGCTACTCCTGTGAACAAACTCATTGCTAAAAAACTTTTGTTTTTAGAATGATTTTTCTTCTGATTAATTTTCTTTTCAGTATAATTTACTAAGAAATAACACGTGCTTAAATTAACTCGATTTTCCACCTTCTGGGTATGTGACGACCCGAACCAGAATCAGAAGTGTGTTTGGCACGATTCTCGAGATTTGAGTTATAGTCGCAGTTTTGCGATATTATGTGGTTTGCCGATTCGATTCGCGACGTTGTTTTCGGTCGAGAATTTGGGTTGAGTATCTTCACGAAAAACGTAGAGTACGTGATTTCGAGTTCGTGGGTGGTTTCGGAAGATTTTTCCAATAATCGAGGAATATTTTATGATTATTTGAAGTTTCGGGTTCCGACGAGTTTATCCATTTGTTTCGAGCTTATCCGAGTCATTTTGTATTTTCATTTTGGACCGTCGACCGACCCGAGGGACGAGTATAAATATCGGAAAGTCGAAAAATAGTCGAGAGTTAGTCGAAAACTTCATTTTGGGGCGTTGACCGAATTGAACTCTGTTGACTTTCCATATTTGGAAAGCTGACCAAGGGACCGAAAGGGGAAGTTTCCCAAACGGGAAGTTGATTTCCGGCGACCGGATTCCGGCCACCTTGGACTTCGAGGAAGGTATGGTTAGATTCCTTGCATGATTTCGAGTTGAATGATGTATAGTATGATGAGAATTGTTGAGGTTTTAGTGGAACCCGATTTGGGTAACCTTGCCGGAATTCGGCCTTAACGGAGGAGGGTTTTCCGGTGACCATTGGTGGCCGAGGGGTGAGGGTTTCACCTCGCCTTGCCCCAAGGTTGCTCTCCATAAGTTTTGTTTCAGTTTTGGTGGTGGTTTGCTTGAAACCCGATTGGGTTTTCCGGTAAGAAATTGTACTCGGTTTTGCTTGGTTTTGGAAGGGTTAGAGTGGGAATTGAGCTTAGTGGCAGAAGAGAATTGTGTTTGGATGGTCACGATCTTGTAAACTGGAGATTTTGGTCGTGGAATTCCACCGTTGACGGCGCGCCGCCGCCGCCGGCGGCGGTCAACGGCGGTCAAAAAGTCAACTTTTCAGATTTCGATAATTTTAATGTCGTTTTTCTCGTAATCGCGCCCTGGTTATCGTACGGAGGTTTTCGGGTTGATTTGATTAGCCGATTTCAGTCGAGGTTTCGAGTTGGGATTTTAGGAATTCCGTAATTCGTTTTGTACTGCATTTCGTAATTCCGGGAACGGTTGGTTTCCGTGCATCAGTACAGTGTTGTGGATTACGATATTGATCAGTTATGTTTTGTGAATGTATCAGGAGATCGAGATCGAGATCTGGATCGTGATCGTGCTTCAGGCGAGGGATCTTCCGCCGGACCACGAGTGTAGCGCGTGTGCACATATCGAGAGTCTGTGAGTGGACAATTTCTTTTCACGGAAATCTTGCGAGTCTTTTATGTGATTTATGAACTTGAGCATGCAGCATGATTATGGTTTTACGAGCATGAGATTTCATACGAGATTATGATTATATAAGCATGTGTTTACGATTATACGAATATGTTTATACGGATATACGTATACGAATATGCATACACTTTTATATTGTTTCATGCATTTGCATCGAATTGTTTATGATTTGGTTTTCACAGAGTACAGTCTTGGTTACGTTGTTGTATCGATACACTTTGCCTCTCGGCTGATCCCCGATGGTAGGCCACCAGGAGGGACGTCGTCATCCCGACCTGACCGGTGAGGGGCGTTTCCCCGGAACCGAGGCCATTTCTGGCTTAGAATCACGGGGACCAAGGACCTCGTGATTCGGACTGTACTAGCACGGTGTGTGTCCATGAGTGACCCCGTGGGATTTTACTTGCATGCTCAGTACATTGGAGGAGTATGAGTTGTACCTCGTGTACTATGTTATGTTTTTATTTACCTGGACTCGCATATGTTTTTATAACATATATATTAATTGGTGGAAGACATTTATTTTCGTCCACTCACTCTAACGTGTTTATCGTCTTTCCTCTGGGCTTTTCGGTTTCCGTGCCCAGTTTGCAGTTCAGGTTTGGTGTTTCACGTCGCGGTTTGGAGGCTAGTGATCAGAGTCACCTGTGTTTTTCCAGTAGGTTCTTGTTTCGCCTACTGATGTACATATTGTATATGTTTTACTTTAGAGGTCGCTCTGATACATTCTGATACATGTTGTGCGGATTTTCACGGATATACATATATACATAGTACAGTTTATTTATTGTTGCTGATTATATTGATGTTGAGAAATCCGGATGGGATTGGTGCCCACGGTTTGCTTTTTGTGGCATAGGACGAAGTGTTAATTTTCGCGTGCAGGTTATGGTAATTCCACGCTAGTAACGAAACTCTGCCGAAATTTTGAAAAATTTTTGTTGGTTCGTATTTTCGAAAGGGTTTGATTCCGGTTTAGGTAACTGAATCGGGATTGGGTCCTTTCAGCTAGTAGATGGATTTCTCTGATTCTGATTTTCAATTCCTCTACATTAAGACTTAAAGCTCCTTATATAGATAGCGGATTTCAAAACGGAATTGAAACACAAACTAATAATAGTAACTCCACCAGTGATAGTGCTTTGATGCAGACAGGGCATCTGCTTTCCTCTATTATCTTCTTTTGATGCAAACAAGGAATCTTACATAATGATATGGACGAATGTATTTAGTTTCTCCGTTAGACTTTTGTATCCATTATGAAGGTGTAGACCTAAACTTTAGTCTGAGAATGCAATTGCTCTTCCTGACATTCTTGAATGTATTGTAGATAATTGCTGGCAATCCTTTTAGATCTTCATTTGTCTTTGTCCGTAGATTATGGACAAAGCCATTCTCTACTAACCACAACTTGTGCTCCTGCGGATGTTCACTCTAAACATTTACTAAATATCTTCCTAGGAAGGGTACGTGTCCTACGACAACGAAGAGGGTGCCTAGGAGATCTTCATCGGGTGTATGCTTGCCAATACGTATGTGGAACTTGAAGCATTCTGATTCTTTTAGCGCTTGAATAGGAACTTTAGCACTCTCTGGAGTTCTAATGTACAACTCTGCTGGTTCATTGACCACGCTTGGTAGTTTCTTCTTCTGACTTAGTTCTACTGGCAAGGCATCCATGGTCTCTACCATGAGTCTTTTGTCATTCTCCTGGAAAGCAAACATCAAATTATCCAGCAATGCCCTCTGGTGGGATGCTAGATTTTGGTCAGTTTGGAAGTCTGCTTCTGAAAATGTGTTTAGCTAATATCTGAAGATGTTTACAAAACTTGTAGGAAAAATTCTGCTTTTTGGCAAAACAGCAGCCATTAACGGTCTTGATTTGTCTTTACCGTCTGTCGTTTGAGACGGGCTAACCAATCATTTCCCCTAGGATTGATCAGTTAAGGCTGGTCTTTTGGGACGCAGCAAAAAACTCTTGAGGATTTTTTCAACTGGTTCTTCTTATTGGTTAGGCACTTTTCTTGCCTTCTGCATCTTGGGTTGCGACCTTCGTCGTCACTTCTCTTATACATGGTAATTTCTATGGTTAAAGCGTCTGGGAGATAGTTCCTGTTTTATGCAATTAATTCCACATCATAATCATATTAGTTAAGAAATAATTGCCAATTAGCTAATCTTCCCATATCTACAGCTTTATCAAGTTTGAAGTTTTTGAAAATTTTCACTCTGGCATAATCTGTTCTCACGGTGAAGGGTTTTCCTAAAATGGTGGGGAAATTCTCGATTGTCTTTTTGATGGCCAGAATTTCTTTTTCCCCTGTGGAATAATTTTGCTCTACAGCGTTGAATTTTCTACTGCAGAATTTCAAAATCTTCTCGGTGTTAGTGCCTGGCTCTCTTGCCAGTACTACACCTGCCTAGAAGTTATCACTAGCATCAGTTTGAAGGATGATTTCTTCATTCTCTTCGGGTTGATGTAGTGGCGGCAAATGTTTGCATAGGTCTTTGATTTTCCTGACGAATTTTTCATCATCTTCTGTGAACTTCCAAGCTCTCTTTGAGCTTGTTTTGGGCGATAAGATTACTGTTAGTCCAGCAATTTTAGGAAGGAAGTCTCTTCCATAATTTATGACTCCTAAAAATCTTTGTAGACTTTTAGCGTTAAGAATTCTATCTGGGAATTTCCAGACTTTCTCCAGGATATGAGGTTGAAGCTTGATTACTCTGTTCTTTATGTTGATCCCAAAGAAGTCAATTTCATCTAGGATGAGAAAGAATTTTTTCTCTCCTAAGATGATCCTATGTTGGACGATGAGCTTGACTACTTCAAAGAGATGATTCATGTGTTCTTCTTTGTTCTTTGAGAACACAAGAATGTCGTCTATGTAGACGACACAGAAGTCTGCCATTTGTTTGAATATATTGTCCATTTTTCTCTGGAAAATAGATGGAGCTTGTTTTAGCTCGAAAAGCATTACTAGCCATTCGTAATGTCCCTGTGGAGTTCCGAAGGGTGTGAGAGCAATGCTATCAGGATGCATTTTGACTTGCCAAAATCCTGATTTAGCGTCGAGCTTCGAAAACACCTTGGCTCCTCTGAGCATGTTGATTAGCACTCTTGCTTATGCTATCTGGTAACTGTCCTTTACAATTTTCTTGTTGACGTCTTTGTAGTCTATCACCATTCTCACTTTCCCACGAACTTCTTCTGCATGATTTTTGACATAGAAAGCTGGAGCATGATGAGGACTTTTTTACGGTTTGATTAATCCTTTCTGCAAGAGTTCAGCTATATCTTTTCTAAACTCCTTTTGACCTTCTTATTTGTATTGGGGAATGGATTTTACGTGACAGATTGAATTCATGTCATGTAACTTGAGCTCACTCGCCACTAGGTCCTTTTCCCAAAACTTCAGAGGATTAATATTGATATTTTGTCTGAGCATTTCTTTGATTTCTCCAAGGGTGTGTCTCTTCTGTTTTTCGAGTTTAGCCTTGAAGTGCTTGAGATTATGCTCTTTTATAAATGTGGCTTCAACTGTTCTATCTTCGTCTCCTGGTGACTATTTACTGGGAAACTCTTCTTGTTGCGTGTGCTAGTTATTAGGAGCCTTATAAGACACATAGTAATGATACTTGTCTTGATCATAAAGCGACACAATGGTAGGATCTCCGTTCTCAAATCTAGTCTTCATGTTGGGTTTCTTGGAGTTCCTTGCCTCTCTTTTTTGAGGATTTTCTCTTGTTCACACTTGTCACAGTCTCTCTTGAGAATGTTGTAGACAGTGTGTTCTTTGAGTTGGATTCTGGTAGGGGCATGAGGTGGAGCATCTAGATACTTGAATTCTCTGTTTCCATGAAACCTACAGAATTCCATTTCATCAGAATCTTCTTCTGATGATAATGATTCTTCGATAAGCAACTCTTCTTGGTGCTTGTATTGCAGAATTGTTTTGAATCTTTGTTTGTATCCACCACTATTTTGTTGCGATCTCTGATATTTCTCTATGAATCCTGGACCAACAAAACTTTTAGCTTCTTTAAGCATTTCTGTCCAGAAAAATTTGTGATTCTTCTCGAAGCCTAATAAGTTCACTTCTGGCTTCTGGATGAAAGTTTGTTGTTGCAGGAAGTCATTGGCAATTAGGACATCTGAGTCTTGGCCTTCTGATTGCCAAATATTTTCAATGACAAAGGTTCCTCCCCATATCGAGACTTGAACCTTTTTGGAAAAAGTATTCATAAAGATTCGTCTTCCTTCTACGGTCTTTCCGGTTGCATTTCTTTTTGGATATGTTATCCATAACTCTTCTAGTATAGCAAACTTTTTTGCTAGACTGAAGCTCGAACTGTTATCTACAAAGGCATGTAGATGATACTTTTTGTATCCTGGAAGTTTTAATCCAATCTCCATGTAGTTACTGAATCTACTTGTCGAAACAGTTGCTACGTTGCACTGGTTCTGTTTTGAAGAACTTGCTTCCTCTTCTGTAAAAGGATTGCACTGTTCTTCTTCACCAACAGATACTTCTTCTCTTTTCGTATCATGGACTGGATCTTATACATGTACTACTTCTTTCTTTGTAGTAGCATCAGCCTTTGCTTTTTCTATATCTTTTCTAGAATTTTCTATTTCTCTTCTATCTCATAGATGTAGTCTTCGTACTCTTGTTCAATAATATGATTTATTGAATTCTTCTTTGTTTTTCTCCTTGCTTCAGCTATGAAGCATTCTTTGTGATAGGTTTTCCCTGTTGCTTCATAGAACATGGGAAATCCTTTCTTCTCCTTGCATTGACAGAAGTCGCAAATGAATGTTCCCTTGTTGACTTTGTAGGAAGAAATCTTTTCTTCCTCTGTGCTTTCTTCCCAATTCTTTATCTCAAGAAGATAAACCTCTATAGATTCTTCTCCTTCTTCAAATTCTGAATTTGATTCTTCTGAACAAACTGAATAGACAGACATTTCTTCATCATCTTCTGATGAATAGACTACTTCGTAGCCTTTCAGGTTTGCCGTCTCTATGACTCCTTCATACTCCTTGAGAAGAGCTTTCAAACTTCTCTTCTCTTTTTGGGACATTCATTAGCATAGTGTCCTTTGGACTTGTACAACCAACAACTACAAGATTTCTTCTTCTTAGGTTCTTGATAGAATCTTGTCTTCTTGAAAAATCTCTTTCTGAGATTTTGTTTTTCTCTTCTGTAGTTGGAGCTTCTCTTGAACCTCCAACTCTTCTTTCCGTTTCTCTTGAAACATTTTTGGAAGTGCTTCTTCTTTTGCCTCTTTTCTTTGCACCCCCAATTGGTTGGTGTATCTATCATTCTGGAACAAAAGTCACTTGTTCCCTTGAGCTGCTTCTTGGCGGCTTTTGCTCTGGTGTTGGCTTTGCACTGATCGCGCATCAGTTGCCTGATTCTTTCTGCAACTCCTCCCACTGAAAACCTCTCTAGAGGTTTTTCTTCTATGCTTTCTCTTATGGCTATCCTCCATGGTTCAGGGAGCTTCCTGTGTAAGAGGTGTACCAAGTCAGTATTTTCAAACTCTCATATTGTGCAGTAACACTCTTGGAATTCATTCAGATATTCCTCAAAGTACTTCATGTCGCAAATCTTGAAAGTGTATATGTTGGATTTTGCTATCTCTTTAGTTTTTTCTCTAACATATGAGATGTATCCGCAGAATTGATCATAGAGCGGAGTGGCAAAAGTATAGGGATTTCTCTTTGTCTTTATGTCTTCTTATCATTGTTTTCCTCTGATCGTCTCTTTAAAGGGAAAATAATACTTTTTTGCCATTCCTAGGAGGGTTGACTCGTAGACTGTGTGTAAGTCTTGTGCTTCAAATCTTCCGTAGGTTGAACATGATGTCATGAATAGACTAGCTGCCCATTCATCGATGGCATTTTTCTTGTCTAGAGCTTTGTCTAGATCAAGCCATACTCCTAGTTGAGTGATTGGCACCTTAGGAGTATTTTCTTGTGGAATGAATCTGTGAGAGATTTTTTCTCCCATTTTTCCACTAGGGCTTCTTCCGTGCGGAAGTTTGAGTTTTCCACCAATCTTGAATATGGTGGTTTGTGAAGACGATGGTTGTGAAGATTCTTCTTCTTCCATGTCTTCATCTTTTGTCCCTTATATATCTTCTGCTTCTTCATGTAGAAGAGGAAAGACTTTTCTTTCCTTTTTGAAGGTGACACTCTTGATCTCTTTGATCAATTATTCTAACCTCAAGGAATCTTCACACTCTTCTGCTTCCTCATAAAGTTTAAAGAGTTTTGAATTTCCCGCTCTTAGCATGCTGATGTTTCTTTCTAACTCGGTATCTAAATCTTCTTCCATTACTTGATTAGCCTTTATCGAGATTCTGGTACTTCTAGTACCAGTTTCTTTGGTAGGGTTGCATCTTCTGAGAGGTCTTGAGCTTTCTCCTCTGAAGCTTTCGAGGGATACATCACTATTTCTGTGTCCTTCGAATTTGAGGTTGACATCTCTAGTTTTTCTATTCTCATAGACCGCTGCCTTCGTGCTTTCTGGTTTCTCCTTTGGACCAGATAATTTCCACTCTAGTGGGAAAGTTACCTCATCCCATGCTACCTTGTGAATCTCTTGATTATGGTTCTTGGGATTTGTAAGCAAACCAGTGGTAAGACCTGGGATGTTTGATATCCTGGTCTTTGGCTTTACTGTTGTGCTCATTAGTTTATAGTAGATTCTATAAACTATTGCTAGCTCTTGCATGTCGTCTTTCATGGATGTGCCGTCTGTCTTGACTCTCAGTCGTAGACAGTGAGCAGCATCTGTTAGACTGGTTAAAAATTTAGGGAAGCAGTTGAAATATGCAACCTGGTTGCATGGTGATGCTTGAAGTGTTCCCAATAGACTTTTCTGGAAGTCAATCAGCCTGTTTTCTTGTAGGACGCATAAAACTGAACAGTTTAGGCCTTCTCTGGCCAGTAGCTTTATGACAACTTGGACTGCTTCAATACGCATAAACTTGAAGTTTCTTTTTTTGGCTTTAGAAACTTCTTCAGGTGTGACCAGAATGAGCTCTGTTTCTTCTGTTGTTGCCGGTGTGGTGAATTCAAGGATTTTGAATTGATGGTTATCCATCATATCAAAAATTCCTCTCTTGTAGATTTATTTGAATTCAAACTTCGGGATTTAAGCATTTCGAACATTGTTCTCAATCTCATTGAATTCAAATTCTTCTGAGTTCAACAGTTGCACTGATTTTTTCTTGAAGATACTCAACATATTCATGTTGCGCATGTCTTCTAATTTGGGTTCTTTCAATTTGAATGTTGAAGGATTTGATGAAGAACCCTGAAAAAATGGCTTTGGCATTGGCTTCTCTTTTGGAACCTTTAGTGATCTGAAGTCATTAATCTTTCTAATGATAGTTCGAAGTGGACTAGTGCTTGATCTTTAATGTTCTTGAGCTTTCTTCTGAACATAGTCAAGGATCTTCATATGTTGAAGATCTAGTCTCTCGATCTTACTATTAACTCTTGTTAATAGTTCTTGTTTTTCTTCCGGCTGCTTCTGGATTTAATCCACCTTAGCCTCCAATTTCTGTAATTGGTTGTTGATTGCTGAAAGAATTTTTAGATACTCTCTGCATCTAAAATTTTCTGATAAGATTTCTTGTTGCCTTGCATCTGATGCTTCAAATAGAGAATCTAGTTTCTCCATTATTTTCTCAGTTGCTGATCCCATTGTTGGGATTTTGAGCGATTGCAAGCTCTGATACCAGTTGATCTGTGGATCTAACCAATGGTCAAATAAACAGTCAGATAGATAATCGGTGCAAGAGATTTTCTATTCTTGCTTTGTCTATTAACAAGTTTTCAAGAAAAGCTTGTTCTTTGGCAATTTTGAGGTTATGAATTGTTTGTTCTAAAGGACGGGGATGGGTTGCTCTTGATCTTTCGAATAATTTAATTCTCTCTTTTGTATTAGTGATAAAATCTCTTAAAATTTTAAGTTTAGAACTTAAATCACGTGTTTTTTTATAGTGAGAAATTTTTTATGGTGAAAAATAATTGTTTACCTTTGAGTGTCGAGGATAGATCTTCAGCTGTATGTGTTAGAACAGATAAATTATGGGCCCACTATGCTTTCAAAAATACAAAAAGAAAGAAAAATGCTGAAAATGACATTTTTAGAAAATAATGGAAAACAGTACCCCGCATACCACTGTGCCGAGCACTGTAGATGCACTCTGGTTTACAGCATCATATAATGCTTTTCAGGTCAATAGCTGATGGGTGCCTTGAATTGAACTTTCTATCCTGTTATTGATGGGATGAGATTAAAGTCGATCACTCCATGACTCATTTGATGAAGAAGTTTCCGGCACTGTGTTTGTGAATGCTATAGCCTGTTTGTGATTGTTTTAGCTTGGTGGGTGTTGTTTGAAACTGAAATTATATGACTCTGTTTTGTAGCTCTTAAGCTTGGTTTATTGAATATCAACTGAGACTATTATATAGTCATACAAAGCAGGAATGATTCAAAGAGTGCATCCACGTACTGCACAACTAACAACGTGGCAAAGAACAATTCAGAAACAAATTTTCCCTACAAGTCAGGGATTATTAACAAGAACATGAAATACCTAAACGGAATAGATAAGGACCTAGGACTTAGTCAATGCAGTAAACACAGTAACTGAAACTTCCTAACAATCCTCCCTTCAACTAACTTGCAGAAGCTGCAGTTAGTTTACCTCGTGACTGAAACACAACCCCAGCAACTCTCTCATCTTCAAAAACAACTCCAACTTCAGAGGTTTCGTCATACCATCAGCTAACTGATCTTTTGTGCCACAATGCTCCAGACTAATCACATCATCTTTAACCAAGTCTCGAAGGAAATGGAAACGAATATGAATATGCTTACTCCTCCCATGCATAATTGGATTCCTTGACAACTTGATGGTTGAATTATTATCACAAAAAATGGTGCACTTACTTTGATTGAGCCCAAGCTTTTGCAGTATCCTCATCATCCATACACTTTGACACGCACAGGATGCAGCTGCAATGAATTCCGCTTCAGTTGTAGATAAACTCACAATTGGCTGCTTTTTGGAACTCCAAGCCACAGCTCCAGAACTTAGTTTGAAGACGTAGCCCGACGTACTTTTCCGATCATCAAGGTCCCCTGCATAGTCTGAGTTTGAGAAGCCAACCAATTTCTCCTCTCCTCCTTTTTTTATACAAAATTCCCATCTCAGTTGTTCCTCTTAAGTAACGAAACACTCTCTTTATTGCATGATGATGCAGCTCTGTAGGTGACTCCATGAATCGACTTAATAAACTCACCACATACATAACATCAGGTCTGGTGGCAATCAAATACATGAGACTACCCACCATCTGTTTGTAGACCGTAGAATCTACTTTCACACCATATTCATCTCTTGCAAGCTTGCAACCAGGTACAATGGGATTTTTGACTGGATTACTCTGCTCCATTCCATATCTTTCAAGCACCTCCGTAACGTATTTCCTTTTACTTATAAAAATACTAGCTGAATTCTGAATCACCTCCACCCCAAGAAAGTACTTCATTAAGCCAAGATTAGACATCTCAAATTCTTGCTTCATTGATCTTTTGAACTCTTCAAACATCTCATCATTGTTTCCTGTAAAGATAAGGTCATCCACATAAAGACTGACAATAAGCATGCCTCCATTCTTACTGCTCTTTACGAACAGAGTGTGATCACTCAAACACCTTTCAAACCCTTCTTTAATGAAGTAAGCTTCTATTTTGCTGAACCATGCATGAGGAGCTTGTTTAAGCCCGTACAATGCTTTCTTCAAGCGATACACCTTTCCCTCAGCTCCCCTTATCTCATAACCTTGAGGCTGCTCGATGTAGACTTCTTCATTAATTTCTCCGTGCAAGAACCCACTTTTCACATCAAGCTGATAAACCTTCCAGTCCCTACTAGCTGCAAGTGCAAGGATTAGTCTGATTGTATCCCAACGAGCAACTGGAGCGAATACCTCAGTATAATCAATTCTGGCTTGATGTGTGTATCCCTTCGCTACCAACCGGGCTTTACATTTGTCCACTTCTCCCTTCTCGTTCACCTTCGTCTTGAAAATCCACTTGACCCCAATTTTTTTGGCTCCATTTGGTAATTCAGAAAGCTCCCATGTCCCATTCCTTTCAATAGCTTGTATTTCCGAATCCATGGCATCTCTCCATTTGGGGCACTTGACTGCTTCTTCAAAGTTGGTTGGATCGTTTATGGAAGTGAACATAACTAACTGCTGCATTTCTTCTTCTTCGGACAGACCCTCTCCACTTACAAAGTCTTCCAAATATGTAGGTCGTCTTCTAATCCTCCCTTGAACTGGATTTGTCACATTAGTTGGTGTAGAGGTGCCTGAGCCATCATTTGCAATCTGTCCTTCTTCTTCATGTACCTCCACATCTTCCTCACTGTCGGTGTCTCCTTCTAAGCTGTCCTCCCATTCAAGAATGCCACAGCTTGATTCCTTCTTCTCCCAGCTCCACTTCTCTTCCTCATCAAACACAACATCACGGCTTACCACAATTTTCTTCAATTCTGGATCAAACATTCTGTAAGCTTTGGACTCTTCGATGACTCCCAAGAACACACACTTGAAACTTTTGTTGTCCAGTTTCTTACGCTTCACGTCAGGTATATGAACATGTCCAATACAACCAAATACTTTGAAATGCTCCACAGAAGGCTTCACTCCGCTCCATGCTTCTTCCGGCGTCTTATCTCTTACTGCTGATGTAGGGCATCGATTTAAGACATGGACTGCCCAATTTACCGCCTCTGGCCAAAACTCTGGCGGAACTTCTTTATCATTAAGCATGCACCGTACCATGTTCATCAGCGTTCGGTTTCTTCTCTCTGCAACTCCGTTTTGTTGAGGAGAGTAAGCTGCAGTGAGTTGTCTACTGATCCCATTTGAACTACAGAAGTTGTTAAATGCAGATGAGGTGAACTCCCCACCTCGATCAGTACGCAAGCAGCAAATATAGTTCCCTATTTCCTTTTCTACCATGATCTTGAATTTTTTAAACACCGTAAATGCCTCTGACTTAGCATGCAAGAGATATGTCCACATCTTACGACTATGATCATCAATAAATGTAATTATATACCTCTTGTGGCTATTTGATTCTGGAGTGATCGGACCACAGATGTCCGAGTGCACGAGCTGCAATGGTTGAGAAGCTCTCCACGATGTTTTCTTTGGAAAAGAGTCACGATGTTGCTTCCCCACAACGCAACTAGTACAGACCTTGGAGCTAGCTTTCAGAATTGGTAAGCCTCTGACCATCTTTCTATACGCCAGAGTTCGTAACCCTTTCATGTTGAGGTGACCAAACCTTTTGTGCCATAGGTTAGTTGTTGAATCAACTGATGACGCTTGGAAGCAGCGTGGTCCTGGAGCATTAGTTGGCATCGCAGCAAGCAATACAAACATTCGGTTTGCAGACATATTTGTTTGCATGATCAGCCCATTAATTGAGTGGTAGATTTTGCAGACATTATCTTGAATCAATATGGCTAGTTTTTTCTCCTGAAGCTGCCCAATGCTAAGTAAATTATTCTTTAGCTCGGGAATGTAAAATACCTCGGTGATCACCTGAGTTCTACCTTCAACTTGCATTCTGATATTTCCTTTTCCCATGACAGCCATCTTTGAGTCGTTTCCCAGCTTTACTGAATGCCTAAAGGATTGATCAAGCTAAATGAACCACCGTTTGTCTCCACTCATGTGGTTGCTACAACCTGAGTCTAAGAACCACACCGCTTCTCTTCTGGAATCTTGTGTCTCAACATAGGCCATGAGCAACATCTCTTGACCTTCATCTAACTCAGCATGCTCGGCATAATGAGCATAGTTAGGACATTCATGTTGGAAATGTCCCAACTTGTGGCATCTGTAACACTCCACAGTGGCTTTGTTGAAAGCTCTTCCTCGACCCCTTCCTCTTCCTCTAAAATCTCCACGACCTCAACCTCTTGCACCAAACCTGTCTTCCTCCTTTGCTCCAGACCGCTCACCAGCTGTGACAACTTTCAAAGCTTGTTCCTCCTCTTCTTGCCCTTGCATCCTCTATTCGTGGACAAGTAAACTCCCATGAAGCTCATTAATGCTCAAGGTGCTTAAATCATGTGACTCCTCTATCGAACAAACGACATAGTTAAACTTAGTCGTCATTGATCTCAAAATTTTCCCTACCACCGCACTCGGCTCCAATCGCTCACCATTGATCTTCATCTTGTTCACCACAGCTAGGGTTCTTGCCATGAAGCTGTCTACCTTTTCTCCCTCCTTCATGCTGAGCAATTCATACTCCCTTTTCAATGCTTGAAGCTGCGCCTGTCGGACTTTTGATGAACCTTGGTACTTCTGCTTCATTGCATCCCAGATTTGCTTGGAGGTATCGTCTTCCAGAATTGTCTCCAAGATTTGTCGAGGGATAGCCTGATAAAGATAATTCTTTATCTTCAAGTCCTTCAGCTTCTGCTCATCATGATCAATCAGACTCTGTTGTGCTTCTGTAGGATTCGCTCCTTCTGCCACTGTAGAAACACCATTCTACACAAGATTCCAATACTCCTTGGAACGCAGAAAGTTCTCCATTAGCTTCGCCCAATGTTCGTAGTAGCCATCGAACATATGAATGCTAGATTCACATACTTCCCATTACTTCCTTCTGCCATCTCTCGTGTTTCTCTCTTACTAACACTCTCTCTGTGATTTTCCTCACAATCACTCACAATCAGGCCCCTGTGATGGGGCTCTGATACCACTGTTTTGTAGCTCTTAAGCTTGGTTTATTGAATATCAACTGAGACTATTATATAGTCATACAAAGCAGGAATGATTCAAAGAGTGCATCCACGTACTGCACAACTAACAGCGTGGCAAAGAACAATTCAGAAACAAATTTTCCCTACAAGTCAGGGATTATTAACAAGAACATGAAATACCTAAACGGAATAGATAAGGACCTAGGACTTAGTCAATGCAGTAAACACAGTAACTGAAACTTCCTAACAGGTGTCATCTTTTCGCACTGTAACTTTGCAGTGGCTGAGCAACTTTTGTATGTTTGGAGCTATTTTCAATCAATTTTATTTATAAAAAAGTAGAAGAAGAAGAAGAATAACCCAAGAAATCGGAACAATGTTGATGATGAACAAGCTGGGAATGAACCATTGTTGGCGCCCCTGTTGGTCAGAATGATGCAGTTGAGGGCGTTGCTCTCCGCAATAATGGTGTTCCCATTGATTTAAATGTGCCTTAGTCAAGCCCGAAGAGTTCAGACACCTCAGCATCAACATAAAATTGATGTAAGTGTTTGATATGTAGCAGCATACTTACTCTGTTATGTAAAGAAGTTACTTGCTCTGTCATGTGAAGAAGTTGCTCTGCTGTGCTTTTTTTACTTTCAATAAATGAGAACCATGAGAGTTTGATTCTCTTCTGTACAATTCTTTGTTCCTTCTCTTATTGATCAGGTATGAATGCCTTTAAGTGTCTGAATATATATAATGATATGAAACTGGAAATATAGCTATAGGCTCCCATCTGTTTGAATTTTCTTGTATAATGAATCAAAGAGAAACAATATGATGATAGCTATACAATAGGCTCCCATCTGTACAAATGTTTCATTCATTTTCATTTCACATTTCAGTGAACAATCGTGTTCCTGGGTGTTTGAGTGAAGGATCTATGACCCTGAATGTAGAATAGACAAAATAGACGATCAAAGTTTAGAATGGTGTGCTCCAATGAGTATATCTGCCACGACTTCTAAGCTTCTTAAATGCTAGGATCAGGCATGGCAGTAACCACTAACAATTTCCCTTCCTTTTTGGGATGCAGAGGACTATCTGGGTTCCCAAATATGATATGCCAAAAATAAACTCGCAACTGATACTCCAATCAGTTTTTCTTGCTTCCTGCATCAGTAATAAGAAACTTACTTATTTGTCGGTTGTTGCCCATTATACACAAACTGACCTCAAAATGACAACGGTGGTCTATTAGCATTTAACAATGAACATACTAGCTAGTGAAAGCTCTTTTGAAATAGAATTCACATTCACATTACTGAATGGAGAAATATTTCAAGAAAAGTGAACCATCTATCTATATAAGAGATGAGGCATATGTGTGGGATATAACCGATAAACCAGACAAACCCAATTTTCACATCACCATATTGAGTTTCAGTTATTGATGGCTAAGAACTATGTAACTATGCTGAAATACAAACGAGGGTAAGGATATATAAGAAGAGCTTAAATCTTACCAATTTCCCAAGATGGATTTTAAGAACTCTGCAAAGCAAGCAGCGTTTCAGTCAACTTAGGTGAAAGAAGACTGGTCAGCACTCTCTCCTCAATTGTCTTACAGTATCCGGTCTAATCCCTTTGTTTGACCCTTCATGATTCAATACCTGGAAAACAATTACCGAAATTAAAACAGTTGATTCATTCCATAACTGATTCAATCAGTGGAAAGTGAGCATCCAGATCTTTCACGCATAAAGGACTGTCTATTATTCATTTTCAAAAGAAAGTGGCAAACATAAAGGACTGTCAATTATTCACTTTCAAAAGAAAGTGTCAAACATAGTAAACCTACAATTGAATGAAGAGTCATCCTCTTTTTTTTAAAAGATCAGACTGATTATGCACAGGTTTACACATTAAAATGCTGCAACTGATGAAGATACAAAAATAGGTGCATACATAGATATGATTGGGGAACTCTAAGTAACTCACATCCAAATGTATGTATAATAATAATAATAATAATAAAGATTGGAACATACTAACCTTAGCCTCAGTTTTCAATCAGTTAACTGTCTTAAGCTTGAAGCATATTGATCCAGATCCAGCTCCAGCAATTTCCACTTTTCATCTGTGTCAAGCATGAGACATCTAAAGAAACATTATGTTTATTCATAGAAAATCCAGATCTGTACAACCCAAAGACTTCACGAGAATAGAGGGAGTTGCTCAACCTTAAAAGTGTTCCACCATGAACCACTCCCCCACCAATGAAGTAATGCACTCAGAGGAGAGGATAAGCTCTCTACCAGTAGTCATCACAAGAACACTTGCCTTCTTTGAAATGATGAAAACAATTTGAATCCCTCAATATAATATGACGAAGATAAACCTGTGATATATACTTGATTGCAGTATGGCAATCACCACAAACCCGGAGATTCTTAAAAATTCGAATGGGTGCCCCAGGTGGAGTGGTGAGAAGACCAAATGCAATAGCCAACTTCTCGCTGTGATATGCTAGGCCAAGCTCCTTACCCTCTTTATCCATGTCATGAAGTGATAAATTTATATCTGGTATGTAGCCAGCCTCCTTGATAAGTAATATGATCTCATCAATTTTTGCATATATCTCAGTTGTCAATGAATGGCTTCTGTCTTCAGACATAAATGTGTGCATTTTTCCATTCATCTCAATCCAACTACATCCAGGCTCCTTAAGAATTCCTTTTGATTTCATCAGTCTTCTGATTCTTGCCGCATCTTCCCATCTACCAGCAGCCGAATACATGTTAGATAGCTGAACATAAGGTACAGCATTCATGGGCTCCAACAAAATTAGTTTCTCTGCTGCCTTCTCTCCCAGCTGTACGTTCCCTTGCACTCTGCATGCAGCGAGTAGCGCCTTCCACACAGTTCCATCAGGTTCTACATCCATTTGATCAACTAATGCTTCGGCCTCACTCAGTTTCCCTGACCGCCCCAAGAGATCAATCATACAAGCGTAGTGCTCAGGACCTGATTTTATTCCATAAACCCTATTCATTGATTCAAAGTAGTACTGGCCTTTTTCTAGAAGACCAGCATGGCTACAAGCAAATAACAAGCCAATAAATGTAATAAAATCTGGCTGGATGCCAGTTGCAAGCATCTGATCATAGAATTTTAAAGACTCCTTTCCTCTACCATTCTGCGCATAACCAACTATTAAAGCTGTCCAAGTAATCACACTTCGAACTCGCATAGAGTCAAAAACTCTACTGGCCTCTTCTAGACACCCACACTTTGCATACATACTTACAAAGGAGTTATCTACTGACAAGGATGCTTGTAGGCCAGACTTTATGAAGTTTGCATGGATTTGTTGGCCGAACTCTAAAAGTGTCAGTTCTGCAGAGGCACTCAAAATGCTGGCAATTACAATTTGGTCAGGGTATATCCCTGCATGTCTCATCTCACAGAATAATTTAAGTGCTTTTTCGTGAGTGCCATTCAGTGCATAACCTGTGACCAGGGAGGTCCACGAGATAACATCCTTGATTGGAATATGCTTAAACACTTCGAGTGCAGATTCTACATTTCCCTGTTTAGCGTACATATCAACAAGAGCATTGCCAACAAGTTGATAAACCTCGAATCCCGTCTTAATTATCAGACAATGAATAGCCATTGCGTTTTTCATGTCCTTTAGTGCAGCAATGGAGTTCAAAACAGACGGATACGTATAGTCGTCGATTTTCATCTCTCTTGAGCGCATTTCCTTAAACAAAAACAAAGCTTCTCCCAGGAACCCTTGCCTTACGCACCCAACAATCATCGAATTCCAAGAAACAACATCGACAACCTCCATGCTTCTCAGTGCCTTCTTTGCACTGTTATGGTCTCCACACTTTACATACATGTCAACTAACGAACTCTGAACAAACACATTAGGCCCAAAACCACTCTGAATAATGCATCCGTGCACCTGAGCCCCGAAACTAACGGCTACAACTGTCCCACAAGCCGTCAACACGCTAGGGAATGTGAACTGATTGGATTCGATCCCATGTGCTCTCATGTCCCGAAAAAACTTCATCGCCTTCAAGCCATCACCATTCTGAGAGTACCCAGTAAGCATGACAGTCCACACCACATGATTTTTCACGTCCTCCAAACTCTCAAAGAGATATTCGGCTTCGAAAATGCGCTTGCACTTTGCATACATGTCAACTAAACCAGTAACTACAAATACATTCCTGTCAAACTGGGTCTTTATCATATAACCATGCACCATTTCACCTCTTTTGAGCAAACCCATTGTAGAACACAGCCTCAAAACACTGCCCAACGTGAACTGGCTCGGCTTTTGTCCCTCGAACTGCATTCGCCAAAACGACTCGAAAGCTTCAATTTGACACTCATTTCTGCAGTACCCAGATATGAGTGACGACCAAGTGATGTCACTCTTACTTGGCGTGATATCAAAGACTTGTTTCGCTTCGGTTAATCTTCCTGAATTGGAATATGCAGCGAGCATTGTGTTCCAAGTGAACTCATCTCTGCTGGGCATTTTGTCGAACACTTGGCGTGCGTCATCGACGCGACCCGAGTTAGAAAAATGTTTGAGTAGTAGATTAGAGTCCAACATAGATTGTGCTGCATTTACAGCGCTATTGTGGAAATGCGCTGAAGCTCTCCGCTTGATTTGATAAGCTTTATGGAAAAAAGTCCACCATTTTTGCCTACCACATGTGTAAAGAAGAGGCGAGCTTAGAACGAATTGGTAGTGATGGAAGTAGAGACACCTCACCATTCTAAATTGATTCTACTGACCGACGTCATTGACTTTCACTCTACCAGACACATGAGCAAATTGACAAAATGCAAATTGTATTAGAAACATGACAATACATCGAAAAACACCTTTCATCTCTTATTAATTTGATAAGAGATCTAGACTCATTGATATATCATTAATGTTCGAAAAGCTGTCTGCTTAGCCGTTAAAAACATCAAAAATGTTGAAATTTTGCCCTAAACGCCCTTCGTAGACAGTCATCCGCCTACTCAATGTCTAGGAGACCATATTTGCTGCTTAATACGCCTGAGCGGCCACCTAACTAACAAGCAAAACTTAAACTTTTGTATTTTTGTATTTGACTTCGAATTGAAGATGATAGTCGTATAAAGTCCACAAGAATATAAGTTAGAGAACTTGAAGATAATGTTTTTCGATGACATTTCCTTATTATTTTTGTCTATATTATTCATATGATATATATATAATATATTATAAAATTATATAATTTATAAAAATAATAATCCACCTAGAATCTGATTAATCTCCCTCCTAAAGAACTAGGCGCTATGTAGTTACTCTCAGCCGCTTAATACCATCTAACCTAACGTCTTTTTGAACATTATATATCATTGACCGAAAGATTTGAGTACTTGACAAACAAAAAATAAGCCATAAACAGTAAGCCTAGTGAATCCACATTCATCTTTATTAGATTCAAGCTAGGCCAAGTCGAAACCCTAAAAGATTACAAAGACCTAACTTAAAGCCCGCTTGGCCCAAGTCAAGCATATTCTATCAAGTCAATCTCCTACCTCACAACCATAATCTATCATCCGCGTCTCCAACCTTTGTAGAAGATTTGTTACCGTCATACACCACCTATACAGCCGACTCTAAAAAGGTTGAAGAATTTACTTTCAACGTATCAAAGTTGGCTGCCACAGGAAAAATGCCTTGTCTCCCCGAGACCCAAATTGTCATCAACAAAACAAGACTTTCTTTATGACCGCATCTGAAGAGATATTTTTTTTTTTTGAGGTGAAATGTTAAAATTTCATTACAAAAAGAAGGCAAATACAATCATGTAGCCAATCCTGCATGAAGTCAGGTATGACAGGAAACCTATATGGTACCCTAGCATTCTTGATAGCCCATTTAGCAAGATTATTCGCAAATACATTAGTCTCGCGGCCTAAGTGAACAAAGCTAGACCCAGGTAATAGTCTAAAATCATGCCACCACTGCTTTTACCACCGATAGTGCTAGGTTCCACCACTGCTTTTATCACCGATAAACTATCAGAACTAATCCTGACAGGGTTATAACCCATCTGATGAGCTATGTGAATAGCCTACCAGGCTGCTTCAATCTCTACTGCAAATGTTGAGTACACCCCATCAATTCGGCCAGCAGCAGCAAACATAAAGTTACCCTCCTAATCTCGAACATTCATGCCTATATCACCTCTCATTCTAGAGGAATCGAAGGTTCCATCAATAAAGACACAATACTAACCCACAAAAGGCCGAGTCCATGTCTGAAGAACTCTGGCTGGGCGGTCCGGAGTCTTATGCATGAGCACATATCTATCATGCCAAGCCCCTACTAACACCCTCAGAGTCAGTCCATCAAACAACTTCTGGTTCCATAATTTGTCATTCTGCCTTTTCTATATAAACCAGATCATAACCACGAGTCAGGCAAACACATTCATCGGCAGTCCCACCGAACAAGCCACAATCCACTCCCTAAAGGTGTCCATAGTCCCACCTACACCCACAATGATAGGTTGGATAATGGTATGTACTACACTGCAATCCCAAAAAAGATGTAGCTCGGTCTCAGCCTCCTGTTCACAAAGAATGCATATACCATCAACATCTACATGTCGGTCCTACAGTCATGGGTCTGTAGGTAGGTAATCGTGGCAAGCCCGCCATAAGCACATCCTAGCCGCCGGGGCTGCCCGAACCCTCCACAAGCACTTCCAGAAATTCCCTCATTGATGTTGCACAATCAGGTAAGGAAGGACAATCTGGTCTATGGCTATCTAATAAGCATTACTTCAAGTATATTCCCCTTTCAAGATGTAGTGCAATACCAATCGGTCCCTGCAAGGCCGATGACTCAACGGATTAGAAAGCACAACAGATAAGTCATCCTATGATAAATAACTCTACATAACCTCCTGGTTCAAGGTCCTCTGAGGTGTGATAAGTTGAGAAACCTTGTCAACCATCGTAGGAAACCGAAGCTCTGCCAAAATGAAAGGAGGCCGTGGTATCCACTGATCTTGCCATATCTGGATCTGCCTCTCATCTCTCACTTGCCATCGTGACCCTCTTTCCAAAACCTCTATGGCATGCATGAAGGTACACCATGTATAAGAAAGGGAACCTCCAACCCGAGCCTCCCATATAGAGACCTTCGGGAAGTGCCGAACTTTAAGGACTTTGGCTACCACTAAGTTAAGTTGTTGAATAATCCTCCAAACCTGTTTGGCCAACTACAAAAGGTTAAAAGTATATAGATTACGAAACCCAAGACCACCATCGTCTTTCGGCTTACACATGACATCCCATGTAGACCAATGAATCCTTCGCTTCTCTATTGTATCGCCCCAAAAGAAATTGGCACACATTTGTTGGAGCTCTTCACATAGTCTTCGGCAACAAAAAACAACTCATAGTATAACTCGGTAAGGCCTGTGAAACCACTTTAATCAAAAGTTCCCCGTCTGCCCCACTCAACAAAGAACATTTCCATCCTTTAATCGTATCTCGCAACATGTCTTTGAAGTAAGCAAATGTCTCTTTCTTCTTCACTTCAATGTGGGTCGGCAGGCCTAGATACTACTCATGATATGGCACCAACTACATCCCCAAAGCCGTTGTAAACTCACCCTGAATCTTCTGTGTAAGGTTCTGACTAAGGCACACACTATTCTTAGAGTAGTTAATAGATTAGTCTGACACCAATTCATAAATCTACAAACGCTCATTTACATTGTGGCAGGACTACATATTAGCTTGAGAGAATATCAAACAACAAGTGAGACAACCTGGGAGCCCTAGGGCAGACCTGAATACCTTACAGAGTCATGTTCTACTGGGTCCTATATAGTAGTGCTGACAAACCCTCTGTACAGAGTAAAAACAAATATGGGGATAGTGGATCACCCTACCACAAACCCCGAGTAGGTGTAACATATTCCCTCAGGTAACCATTGATCAAGAATGCATACATGACCGAGTTCACACAGGTCATGATGTTTTCCACCCACACTGGGGAAAAACTGAGCTTTCTCATCACTGCCTCCAATTACCTCCACTCCATTCTATCATACGCCTTATTCACATCCAACTTCAGAGTCATTTGATATTTCTATCCATTCTTCTTAATCCACAAGTTGTGAGCCACCTCATTCGCCACTAACTTGTTGTTAGTGATCAATCGGCCTGGGATGGAAGCACTTTGGCACGTGTCGATGATATGTTAAAGCAATGGTTTCAATCTATTGGCCAACACCTTTGCAGCAATTTTGTATACCACATTACATAAAGCAATCAGTCTATAGTCAGTCATTTTACCCGGGTTTGGAACCTTCGGTATGAGCCAAATATTGGTGAAGTTCACCGAAGATAAAATCTGTCCCGATTGCAGAGCATCCTATACTACCTAAATCACGTTTGTACCCACAATATCCCAATATTTTTGGAAGAATAAATTAGGCATATCATCAGGGCCCAGTGCTTTTGGGGGATTCATATGAAACAAAGCCACTCAAATCTCCTCAGCATTATAGAGTAGTAAGAGGGATTGCCCCATCTCCTCAATCACAATCGGCTTGAAAAAAGTTGTCACATACTCAAGTTGCTCCTCTAAAATATCTGCTGAAGTGAGCAGACTTGAATAGTAGTCAACCACAACCGACATATTTCCATCCGGGGTTTCTTGCCAAGCATCCTGATTATCAAACAAACCCGAGATATGGTTCTTCCTTCTCCAATTTGTGGCCTTCTGGTCGAAGTATCTCGAGTTCTCATCACCATCCTTCATATGTTTGTCATTTGTCAGCTGCCTCCAATATAGAGCCTCCAGTGTTAGCAAGGCCGCTTGCCTCTCATACAATTGCTTCCCCTCTTCTCTCTGTTTAGGTTAAAGTCTTGAGCATTGAATTTATCAAGTTTATTTTGTATATCCTTCAATTCATCTTTCCTAACTCCAAATATTGCTTTTACCCAATCTTTAAGACCAAAGCGAGCATACCAGATCTTTTTGTTCAGCTTGTACTGAGCCGTCTCTGAATCCCAAATCAATGCCCGATTCCAAGCATATGTCACCACATCCTTACTTGCCTCCTCCTCAACCCACATATCTTCAAATTTGAAAAAATGTTGGCGTCCCGGATATGTGATCAGTGGTGATTCCCGAACAGAGATAAGCAATGGGATCTGATCTGATGTCATCAGTGGTAAGTGAACCACTTGCGCCACCAAGAACCATTATCTCCAAGCACTAGTTGCAAGGGCTCGATCAATGCGGCTTTGACAGCGTGAATCGCGCCATGTAAATTTAGCCCTGGTGAATCCAATGTCCTCCAGCAAACAATCGTCAAGGAACTTGGCAAAGTTTGTCATTTGCCATATAGGTCGAAGCGGTCCGCCTGACTTCTCTGTCATCCTCAGAATCTGATTGATATCCCTAAACACAAGCCATTGATCAGAGGCAACTTGAGCCTTCAAAGCTCGTAAGAGATCCCATGTCTTCATTCGGTTTTGTGGTTGTGATTCTCCATACAACCCTGTAAGACGGATCCAGTCTCCTTGTCGCTCCTTCACTCGCGCATCGACATCAATAAAAATAGGGTTGTAATCACATAAATGAAGGTCAATCTCCTTCAACCAGAGTATCATCAAACCTCCTTCTCTATGATGTGTGCACAGAATAATGAGGACTTTGTCAAACCCTACACCTTCCCTCCAATCTTCGCATCGCGACTCACTATCAGTTAGGGTTTCCATAAGAAAAGCAAGTGCCGACTTCTTCACAAAAACTAGATCCCTAAGAGGGGGATACTTTGTCGGATCCCTAATACCACGAATGTTCCAGGACGGAATCTCCATCCCACCTTCTCCGTCTCGCATGATCACCCACCCAACAAACCCAACATCCTCGTCGACAAGGAAATGACTCGAACCCTAGCGTCGCTAGGTTTCTCGGTCGCTCGCAGAAAATCCGAAATAGTCACAAGGGATTATCTAAAGAGGACTTTACATTTTTCAGAAAAGGCAAAACATTTAAAATGATTACTAAAATTTTACAAAATAAAAATTTTCGTCCCTCAAACTTTTAAATTTATAACTTCAACCACTAAACTTTTAATTCATCATTTAATTAATCAATATGTCAATCCCTTTGTCAAATTAGCATCCAATACAATCTCACATCCCATGAAATGTGGGTGCCAGACTAATTTGGGCACTCAAATTAAAATAAATTTATTTTCCTTTAAATCGATAAAATAAAAATTGACCAAATTATCAAACTGTATTTTACCAGATAAGTAATCAAAACTATAATTTCACAAGCTAAGTAACAAAAGAATAATCATTTCAAATTTTTTCACTTTGTACACATGTAAAGGGGTCAGCACGCTAGCAAGATCTGGATAATTTAATAACTCTAGGCACATCCCAAGTCTAACATTCAGTTCTCGTTACAGATGTATCAAAAGGGTCTAAAGAATAAGGAGGGTTAAGGGCCTATTAGGGTTAGCAAACAGTATGATAGCTTTCCAACTAAAAGTTCCATATTACTGCAGAAAGAACAAAAAGATACACTAATTGCTTTGCAACTGCTCCCTAATCTTAGGTTAGACCAACCGTAAGAGTGCAAAGAACCAAAGAAGCTCAGTCAATTTGTTGAAGTTGACGACTACCAAGGTAAAACGTTTCCCTTTCTTTCTTAAGTTCCACTCACTGGTGCCCACTGCAAAGGAGTCTTTAGCAACTTCTTCAGCGACTCCACTATACTTTTAAAGGACGGACGCTGGGCAGGATCACTTCAAATGAAAAAACAAATAAATGCTCATTTTAGAGATTAAATGAATACATGCATATCTTGGCGTTGTACGAGTGTAAATATGTAATAGTCAACTATGGAATATATATACACATAAACATTATAAAGGGAAAGCGTACAAATGATTAACTTATTAAAAAGGCTACCACAACAAAGTTAAGTCCAAATTATCAAACCATCATTCGAAGTCATAATAAATAGTGGCTAATGACTTACTCGGCCCAGCAGGATTCCATAAGAGAAGCCAACATTGGAGGAGTATTAGCTGGGATAGCAAGCCTTCTGTTCTGAAAAGCAACGGCGCCAACTACCTGAAAATGAATAAAATTAAGTTAAGAAAAGGGCGACAAAAAGGCAAGACAGAGAGATCCTAAGATGTAATCTGCCGGAGTGAAAGTTTGATTATGTAGATTTCAAGAGCTTAAGACTGTTACCTGTGCGGGGCTAAGTCCACTCCAAGGTTGTTGCATGGTCACAAGTTCCCAGAGGATAACTCCAAAACTGTAAACATCAGACTTCTCATTTGAGGGCTCCCCACGAAGGAACTCTGGCGCCATCCACTCGGGCTGAAAATAATAAGAGTTTTATAATCTTTTTGATTGATACACTGCAAAATGTTGATGAAAACTGACACCTTAAATGACTACAGTAAAGAGGGCATGATGCATCTACAGAAAGAACACATAGTGATTTGTTAAAGGAAGGCCTAGGATGCCAAAAAGAGGAAAAGGTTTAATAATTCTTGCATACTTCTGAATCCATGTTGTATTCCTGACACATGAGATCAAGTCGGATAATTGCATAACACAAAGAAAGTCAACAAGCACAATGCATTGAGAGATCAATATCAAAAGACTTACAGTCCCAGCAACTGACTTTGATGATATGAAAGTATTTGCTTTGAATCTGGAGAGCCCAAAATCACACACCTGAAAATGCATGCAAAGAGATTAATTTGAGGTACTAAATTCATTCAGGTCAACATTTGCTTCCTAATAATGTACCTTTGCTGTCCAATTTTTATCAACCAACAAATTTGGAGATTTAAGATCCCAATGCACAATAGGAGGGTTGAGGCAATGGAGGTAATTGATCCCCTTGGCCTGCACGAGAACAGCAAATATATTTGAAACTCCAGCACAAAATATGATAGCATGTCAACAAGAAACCAATAATGCAAGATTGCAACAAACCACATCCAACGCCATACGCAGCCGCCTCCTATGATCGAGAAGCTCCCCTGAAGCTGGCCTGTGAATGAGGCGATATAGACTACCCCTGATCCACCAACACATGCCTACATATTAATACGTAGGCAACTCATTGCAAAAAATTATTGTAACAAAAACTGAATAGATACCTAGGGAGATACTCTGTCACAATTGAGAGATGCGGACGCTTAGTAACTGCACCCATGAAAAGAACTACATTGGGATGACGGACACGTTTCATAATTGCTACCTGAATACATTGTGAAACTCATCTTCAGCTATGATTGAAAGAATTCACAGCAGACAAATAAAAGAAATCAATGCGATGATTGACTGATTTTATGGACTACAGAAAAAACAAAGAAACAAACTGAGCACATTAGGCTGTATCAGGGGAACAATAAAGGAAATGTATCAGTCGGGGTCAATATAAAATACCTCACGTAAAAACTCCCTCAACTGATCATCATGGACCTCCTGAATGGTTAAGACCTTGACAGCAACATCCTAGATATAAACAGTGTACAAATTTTACGAGCTATATTACATATTCAGAAAACATCTCCCCTCATAGAATAACGTTAATATGAGCCCAAGAGACCTCAAAACAACTTCATAAGATGTGTATTATGAAGAATGGCCATCAATAATCAAACCATTTACAGTAGTCTTCATGTGCAACACACAATGAGTAAAAGTCTTATTGCTCCTTCTAGCTCATTTGTTATATTAATCCACAGATCGGGATCAACCGTACAGATTAAACTATTCACATCTTACTTAGAGATATACAATAACAGTCAAATCGCAAGGAACAAAATACTAACCGATCCATTCCATTCAGCACGATGCACAGTCCCAAACGAACCTAGAATAATGAAGACGATTAAATTTCTAGAGGAAGGATACTGGTTTTTTTTCAGTATTAACTGTTAAAACATATTTTAGGTAAGAAAAGAGAGGAAATACCAGCACCAACGCGTTCTTTAACATGCAAGTCATCCCATGCGATCTCAAGCCAGTCCATTGCAAGAGATGGTTCGAGATTTAGGTACCTTGGAACAGTGACGGCAGAAAATTGGCTTTGAATCTCTAGCTTACTACCGACCTCTTCTACATCTGATTGGCTGGACTTGTCACTGGTACTTATAATTTGACTTCTGGATACAACAATTTCCTTGCTGAAAGCCTGCTGTATAACAATGTTCTCTTTACCAAGTCTGGCACATTCCTCTAATGATATAATAGAAGCTCCCACATCAACGGCTCCGGGGCTATCACCTTGTACACGAGGTGGCATTGGCGTCTGGAGAAGGCAATGGTCCGCTTTTGCTTTCAACTCCAAAGGCATAACAGAAGCTTCCACCCCAAAACTAGTTTGATCAACTGTAAGCAAACTGCTTTCTTTCAGGACCTTGCTCTCCTCTCCGTAGCCTGCAAGATATTGCTCTTTACAAATTACTCAATGTAACATTATAGTTCTACAGAATACTAGAAGACAACTTTGTCACGGTATGGAAGAGAAATCGAATACCTGGATAGAGAGGATCCTCAGGAGGAGGACGAGTGTGCTTTGAGTTTATAATCTGGGAACATAGAGAATTATCCCTGTATATCCTTTGGAACTCTTTCTGATGAGAAATCTGAAATGGCGAAGATATTGAAGCAAGTGATCCGTTGATTGAGGAGTCTGGGCCATGAACATTTCCTGGTTCCCCAACTAGATCAACCACATATTCCCTGTTAACAAGAATATATATGTAAGCATTAACGAATTATGAAATGTACGAACAACTAAGTAAAGAACAGTTGACTGTGACATTGGTTACTAAACACAATAATGGAGGCAGAACCAAATGCATATCAAACTCCAGCTAGCATAAAAATATCACCAGTATGCAGGGATGACATCCCTATGGACTTATGTGGATACATCGATCTTTACTTGTTTTTTTCTGTTTAAGGGCAGTACCACCGAATCAATAGCCTATGTCTACATATCTCCTGCACAGCTACTTTAGAAATACTAATACAAGAAATCATACTGAACAATGTTCATAATGAAACAAAATGCAAATTGATGTTATGAACAGTCAAGTTTTACCACTACACACCCATAAAATCTTAAGCAAGAAAGAAATGCAATCATGCAAAGTATCAAACCTAATGAGCTGCTTGTCTTCAATTTTAACAAGACAAGAGGATCGATGATCTGCTACACAATACTTGCAACCGCGAGCTATCCGACAAGGCAAACCTATGTAATCTGCCAATTTCTGCATACAGCATATAAATACTTCAATTAATAATTCCAAAAATCATTGCTACATTGCATGTCGTTACTGACATGATCAAGATTATCTTCTACTGCTTCTGATGTATGATCACAACACATATGACATGAGTGCGCACAAAACCGAAAATGAACGCATGTGAGCACCATTCTTAACACCATACAGAATGTACCTTCAACTGTGAAATCAATATATCATTGCACTTCAGATATTGATTACTATCATACACCAATATTTGAAACATATATATGATCAATGTGGAGATAATAGCTTTCTATGTTTTATGGCAGTATATATGAGGCGCAGTCACCCTCTGAGAGCAGGTCAACGATCCCCATGCATATTCCATATAACTCGCATTCTACAAGAAATTTCCATATCACCTTAAAAAGCTACATATACCTCAATGAATCTCATATGATGAAAACTTCTAATGAACTGCTCATGCGTCTAATTCAGTTGGATTCTCATGTTTAGCGCATGCACCCTGTTCACAGATTGGTACATATTCAAGCAGCTTTGATTTGATAAGGACGCATGGTCATAAATTATATTTATAATAAAAAATGCACATTCAACTAAACAATCAGTTATGAAGCCAGGGAATATTAAATTTTGAGGCCTGCACCAAAACGAATATGGAGAAAGTGTTGCCGAAAAGACAATGTTTGGATGAAAGTCACTTGGTGCCAACAAATTGATCATGCTAAGGGAAACTTAAGATTTGCAGAGGCAGTGTTCAATGAAATAAATGGAAGTAAACACTGAAACAGAAATAACAAAACCATTCATTGTCACCTTAAATAGAATAGCACGATGCCTACAGAGGCCCATCGATAGGCTGCCAATAGGAAGAACAATACACTTCTGGAATTCCCTCAATCTCTTACTAACCACCTTCCAGCGCATGTGGAGATCTCCTTGCTCCACGGGATGAGTACCCCTTCAAATTTAAGCGACTCAGAAAACTCAAAATTATCTAAGCAAACATGCATGTTTCAAGTAATAGAGGGGGGATTATTGAAACCCACCCCATGTAGGCGGCGACAAGCTTGCCAAGTTTTTCCACCAAAACCAAGGTATTGTCTGAAGCACAATAAAGTTCATGCGCCTTATCCTGAAGCTCCTTGAGGCGAGAGTCTCCATGTCTGTCAACAAGAACCACCTCCATTGATGTCTCGCCAGGTTTGATTGCTCTAAGTGACATCAACGACGGTAAACGTTTACCTTCTTCCACATCATTGCACATCATCCATAAATACGGATTCATCCCCAAAATATTGTAGAAACCATCCAATATCTTCTCATTGTAAGACAAGCAACCACTAACCTGAAAAATAGGTGTTTATACTCATTAACATCTAGAGCAATGGAAATAATTTACTTACAATACAACAGTAATTAAAGAAAGTCAGGTCAAGAACTGTAAGATCTTGGAGCCACATATTATTCAAAGACTAATAAAAGGATATCTCTCATCTCTAACCCTCTTCTAACAAAAGCTAGTTTTGTCTTCTTCTGTTCTTTTTTCTTTTTTCCAGTTCATCTTACACGGTTGATGGCATTGTCTATACTCGATCGTTAGTGATGAATCATAATCTAAAGTTTGGCATACGTATCAACCCAATACGAAAAACTTATGATACTTCAACTTTAATGGTGCATTTTGGCTCATCATAGTCAACTTCCAGGTGCACATAAACAAGCAGAGTACCACTAGAAGACAAAGACAAGGAGCTAGACGAGACATGTACCCGCTACCATTTTGGAAATAGGCAAGCTAGCTAGCTAGTAAATATCCATCCACCCTAAGAAAATAGAGTTGGGAGGAAATTGAGTTGTGAAAGCATTGACAAAGAGAAAGTAACGTACCCAGAGTCGATACGACACCGTCTCGACGTCCGAGATCTCAAGCCCATTGTCGTTGAAAAGCAATGTCTCACTACCTAGTGTAGCTTGAGAGCTAAGCCTCTTTGCCAGAAGCAGCTGCAAATAGTAACTCTCTTTAGCTCTCTTCGCCACGCTGTCCCTTCCCGCCTCTACAGCCGCCACCATCCTTTCCATTTCCTCCTCCTCCTCCGGCGGCATAGTCGTCGTCGCCGACGAGTCCTTCACGTCACCGGAGAAGTTCCCGTCCAGCGTCGTCGTCCCTGAGAACAAGCTCCCGGCGTAGCTGCTCCCGCTCGACATCCTCGGCAGCGACACTTGCCGGTCAAAGTTCCGGTCAACACTCCGGTCCACACCCGCCACGTGGACGGCCTCTGGCGGAGGAGGCGGCTGAAGAGGGAGCAAGAGCTCGCGATCCTCGTCATCTTCGACGGCGAGGTGGTGGTGGCGGCGGCGGGAAGATAACGACGACGACGACCTCCTCGTGCTCCTCACGTGACCACCGGTGGCGGAGGCTCTGGATCTCTTGTCGCTGACGAACCAGTCCGAAATCGCCGCCAGCTGTTGTTGCTGCTTCTTCGTCGTCGATTGCGTGGTGCTGCCGTCACTACTGTTGCTAAAGGCGGCGGTGCTGGTGGTCCTATGATGTCCGCCGCCTCCCGTGAAATACTGATTCGATAATAAAGCTGTGAATTTGCTGGAGTTGTTATCTCTGACGACGTCGTTTTCGCTCTCGTGATGATGATGACGATGACGATGGTGCTGTCCATCTTGCGACGACGACTGTATCGTCGACGAAGACGAGGAAGAGGAATCGAACCGGCGATCCGGGAATTGCCTGGGGAAGAAGTAAGTCGTCCTGTGAGGCATTTTCCAATTCCTATCAACCACAATCACGTGACTCCTCTCCGGAATCAGTCGATTCCGACTTAAACGGAAAACACAGAAAACAATCAAACACTGATCACCGTATATTCCGACTTAATTAAGCGGAATCGATTCAGCTGATCGAGCAAGTTCGTTCTTCTGAATCAGAGTAACGTAGTGTGTATAAATTCAAAAAAAGAGTAAGCAAGCTGCGGTGTGAGAAGCTCGAGGAAACTTGAAGCTAATGAGAGAGAGAGAGAGAATAGCTAGACTAGCAATGGCGGTTAGTCAGAGATAAATAGGCACAAAGTGGGTGTGGGTGTGGGAGGAGGGAGTATTTTAAGCAAATGAGCCAATAAGAGAAGGCGAGAGGGTGATGAAACGGAGGGGGAAGTCAGAAAATATAAAACAAATAAGGTTAAGGGAGGAAGCCCGGGGCTAAAATGCGCCGCGGACGTTGTACGCTCACCACCTATAGTGGCGCCACGTAAGATTTTGATCCAAAGTGGTGGCGACACGGGGGTCTAGTTTGTCAGGACCTAGCAGTGACCATGCGGCGCACGTTAGCGGAGGGTTTTGCGAATCAGTTATTTGGTCCAATGTACAGAAATGGCAACGGCAAAAGATGAAGGGCGGGGGAGAGCTAGGGATAGTCTTCGTGGGGGAAATGACGAGACTGCCCCTGAGTGGCTGGTTTGTTTCATGTGAGGGGTTGTTGGGAGTTGATGTACTTTTAGAAGGGTGGATTGGGGAACTTTTTTAAGGGGGGATCACTTGGTATGCGTGATGGGTTCGGCTTTGTTATTAATGGTTGGATTGTGAAGTCCTTAATTTGTATAGTTACGGGGTTTTGCTTTTGGGATTAGAGAGGCTTAGTTAATTGTTTCCTCGGGGATGTTACATTATTGGTGATTACCTATCTTAAAGGGTTGACTGTGATAAAGGTTGTGCAGAGATACAAGATAAGATTGGTCGAAATGGAGAAAGTCGTACACGGGCAGTGGGTAGTGGGGTTATGTATCTAAGGAGAAGTTCTAATGACTATTTTTATGGCGTATATTTAGTGAGTATTTTAAAAAAAATAAAAAATTTAATTATATTTTAAAAGATCAACCGTTAAATATTTAGATATATAAGTAGATTGATTGTGTAAATTTTTATCCCATTTAAAAATTATTAAGGCATTAAACGAGATCAAATCAATGAACGTACCAAATTTATCAAAGTTGAACCGTTCATATTCATACTTAGTAAATCATGATTATGAATCCCTTAAAGATTTTCGATTTGGTTGAAACTTTGTATAAATGATTTTCTTATATAAATTTGGGAGTGCACCCCAAGTTTATTCACCATTTAGACTTTTATCCTATATACCACGTGTCGCACTATAATTGGATGATTTTGTCCAAATAAAATTAAAGTGGACCGACCATATGATAAGCTCAAGCCAAACATAGAGTCTGGACACCCCGCGATCCATCGCTCTACCTCGATGATAAGGGGACGACGCTCACCGGAAGCCATGGGCCTCATAGTAAGGCAAGTTAGTGTTGGAGAGTAGAGTCTCGTTGATTGTTGAACACTCACGCGTCCTTCCCGTCGCCGTCGATCTTCACACGTTGATCGAACTCCAACGAGAGGTTTGCGACGACCGCCGAGTCGGAGGCGTACCGGCCGTTGGGCATGTAGTCTTGGGCAAATCCAACACACTGGGACGGATCGAGAATGCTCGAACAAGCTCCGAGACCAAGTGCCAACTATCAAAGTAGAGGTTGTCGTCGGTGCGGTGGTCGTAGACTTTTCAGTGGTCGAAATTTAGAGGATGGATTAGGAGATTGCGACGGGTATGGACGAGGGTATTTCTGATGATGGGAGAAGCAACATTTTCGATTTGGTTGAAACTTTGTATAAATGATTTTCTTATATAAATTTGGGAATGCACCCCAGGTTTATTCACCATTTAGACTTTTATCCTATATACCACGTGTCGCACTATAATTGGATGATTTTGTCCAAATAAAATTAAAGTGGACCGACCATATGATAAGCTCAAGCCAAACATAGAGTCTGGACACCCCGCGATCCATCGCTCTACCTCGATGATAAGGGCACGACGCTCACCGGAAGCCATGGGCCTCATAGTAAGGCAAGTTAGTGTTGGAGAGTAGAGTCCCGTTGATTGTTGAACACTCACACGTCCTTCCCGTCGCCGTCGATCTTCACACGTTGATCGAACTCCAACGAGAGGTTTGCGACGACCGCCAAGTCGGAGGCGTACCGGCCGTTGGGCATGTAGTCTTGGACAAATCCAACACACTAGGACGGATCGAGAATGCTCGAACAAGCTCCGAGACCAAGTGCCAACTATCAAAGTAGAGGTTGTCGTCGGCGCGGTGGTCGTAGACTTTTCAGTGGTCGAAATTTAGAGGATGGATTAGGAGATTGCGATGGGTATGGACGAGGGTATTTCTGATGATGGGAGAAGCAACATCCACAATGTAGAAAGCAAACAAGCAACCCTTCCATGTGATCCGCCACCCCATCTTCCGCCCAAACCCACTGTCGTGATCACATCATTCGACCGCTTTGTCGCTGTGACCCTAACATCAACCTACTTTGTCACGAAACTCTCCCATCATATATGATCACAGCAACAGACTAAGACAAAAAATGATGCACCGTCCAAAACACCACTTCCGTCGAACAAGCATCAGCCAACCTTGTAAGACTAGAGTCATGGTGTACCAACAAAACAACCACCAAACAAAACCTACAAAGCCAAAAAACAAGCCATTGACAAAGACAAAGTAAAGAGACCTGCCTTAACTTGGCCACTATCGGACGAAATGGAGAGCCGCCAGCGCTCTTAAAATTTCTCTCGAAGGGAGAAAATTGCAAGGACATTATGATTTGTTTTGTGACATTGTTAACATAATTATCAGTTGTTATTTTCTACTTTTCTTAATATTCATTTGTTATTCCCTAAAGGGGGAAGCACAAAATAAATTCGTAGCCCTCTTTCAAAATCGGCAACTATCAATAATTGAAAGAAAAAAAAAACAAAAAGAATTGGCAAATGTTGGGTTTTTAAATATTGACCAACCTCATGTGTTACATTTGTCGTTGTTCAACTCAAGCTCAAGCCAATAACTCTGACCCAACTCAAGCCAGAAACATGGACAATCATATTAGAAGCAAACCACAATGCACCACTGCCTATGTCCCACCTCCTCTATTAGTTCGAGCCATGCGTCCAAGCCTGGCATCATCACATGTTCCATCAAATCGTCCCAAAAGGCATGCCTTGCCAGTTGAAGTCGTGTGGCTGACACAGACCAAAAATGAATTCTGATCCAAAAGCATCATGTCATACACAGTGTGACAGTAGTCAAAAGTCATTAACCAAAAATTCGCTTGACGAACCTTAGTCAGAAACCTTTCTCCCAACGCACTACCAAAAAAACTCACTTAGATGACGAAAGCTTAAACGCTTCGTTGCCTAGGAAACACTAACACGACAAAATATAATTTCGTCGTCTAATAGAAAAAAATCGTCGTTTAAAGAGCACTTAGATGACGGAATAACATTTCGTCATTGTTCTAAGAGACCACTTAAATGAAGAAAGTTTGTTCCGTCATCTGTTTCGTCGTCTAAGTGATATTTTTTATGTCGTCTAAGTTACATTTAATTTATGTTTCCAGACGACAAAAAGAACATTCGTCGTCCTAGGCTTTGTATTTAGACAAAAAAATATATGTTTCATCGTCTAAAATATCACTTAGACAACGAAAAAGGTTTCGTCGCCTTAGTTTGCTTTAGGCAACGAAACTTAGTAGTTAAACGAGGAAATATCACTACAAGAAAACAGCACTTAGACCACAGAAACGTAAATGTTCCGTGGTCCAAGTGACACCTAGACCACGGAAAATACTCCGTGGTCCAAGTACCACCTGGACGACGGAGAATACCATCTCCGTCGTCCAGGTGGTCACCTGGATCACATAGTCTTTTCCGAGGTCCAGGTGATAACCTGGACGATAGAGATGGTATTCTCCGTCGTCCAGGTGATTACCTGGAGGACGGACCGACACGCCGTCGTCCGAGTATACGAAACGTACTTCCACTTAGACGACGTACCGACACCTCCGTCGTCTAAGTGAAGCATTATATAAGCCCGATGCCAAACTGATCGAATTCATTCCTAGCCTCGATCTCTTCATTCCATTTGAAGAAGAATTGAAGGAGAATGGAGAAGGAGAAGGGAGCTAGGTAGCTAGAAGGCCGAGAAGAATCAGGATCGATAAGGGATCTCCGCTGACTAGCTAGTTAGCTTAATTAACGTAAAGATATCGAGAAGGCCAGCAGGTACGTACGTACGCAATTAAAATTTGCTTAATTAATATATATTTAGTGAAAACGTACGTACATATATATATACATGCAAGGATGTTAGCTGATGTTAGCTAGCTATATATATATATATATATGTACAGATCGATTAAATTACGTACGTACGTACGTAATTGATGGATCGATGTGTAGATCGAGTACGTATAATTAAGCGTAAATTAATGGACAAATATATATATGTAATAATTAATTAATTATAATATTTTGTAGCAGTATGGACAAGAGTTGGATGAAGTTGAAGAATAGATGTGATGTCCGGTATATGGATGGAATTAGCGAATTTGTGAATTTTGCGATAGAACATGGTCAGGGAAAGAAACGTTTCAGGTGTCCATGTCAGAAATGTCTTAATTGTCAGTATGCGGAGGTTAATGTTATGGTGCAACACCTGTACGAAAATGGTATGATGTGGAGTTACACTACATGGAGCGAGCATGGTGAAGCAGTAGAGTTCAGCGCAGCAGACTTCAGCTCAGGGTACAGTTACCATGGTGCCTCATCCAGCGGAAGTGGTGCCGGACCCCCAGCTTGCAACCCAACTGCAGATTTGGTCCATGATGCGTTTCCGGGATGTAGTCATAGTGGACACCAACACCAAGACGGAGGTTACAGTACCACTAATGAGCATGATGACACATTCCCCGCAGCTAGCTTGGCCACTGACACCAGTGAGATGGAAAAGTACAACCGGATACTAGTTGAAGCGCAGACCCCGGTGTTCCCTGGATGTCGAGAGAATGTGTTGCAATATGTGATGGAGCAAATGAAGATAAAAGTGAAGCACAAAATTTCAGTGAGTGCTTTTGACGAAATTCAGGAGCAAATATGTAAGTTGCTTCCTGATGATCACAATCTTCCTAAATCTCATTATAAGGTTAGAAATATCCTGAGCAGCCTCGGCCTAAAGTACAGGATAATTGACGCATGTCCGAATGATTGTGTGCTATTTTACAAAGAGTATAAAGATTTGGACTATTGTCCCGTATGTGGCCAGTGCAGATTCCAATTGAATAGGAAGAGTTCGAAAAAGAGAATTCCTGTGAAAGTTGTTCGATATTTTCCCTTGATTCCCAGATTGCAGCGCCTGTACATGTCTCTACACACAGCAGAGGAGATGCGATGGTACGCAGAAAAGCGAATAGATGACGATGTCCTGCGACACGCCGCGGATGGGGAGGGTTTCAAACATTTCGACAGAGAATTTGGAGACTTTGCTTCAGAGGTTAGAAATGTTAGACTCGGCCTATCTACAGACGGATTCAATCCTTGGGGAAGTAATAGCTCCGCCGTCAGCACTTGGCCAGTTATTCTGATGCCGTACAACTTGCCTCCGTGGATGTGCATGAACAAGGAATTTAATTTCCTTACCGTACTAATTCCAGGTCTTAAATCTCCATTGAAGTGCTTAGATGTCTACCTCAGACCTTTGATCGACGAGCTGAAACTGTTGTGGGAAAATAGAGTCTCAACTTATGACAAATTCACTGACACGATGTTCACGATGAGGGCTGCTGTAATGTGGACGATCAGCGATTTTCCAGCTTATGGGATGTTGGCAGCCTGCAGGACAAAAGGATATAATGGATGTCCTATATGTTTGGACGACGTGAACTCTAGTTGGCACGCGGGGAAGGTGTGTTACTTGGGTCACCGTAGATGGCTTCCTCACGACCACATGTGGCGACAAGATGAAGCTCATTTCGACGGTACGGTAGAGAACAATCCTAAACCCCGTAGTTGGTCCAGGTTGAGCTATTTCGACTTTGGTGTGTTGAGCAATGACGCGGATGTAAAGAAATGCAATCCAATTCCTCCACATGATCTAAGATATTGGGATCACAAGAGTATATTCTTTGAACTCCCTTACTGGTCGAAGTTGAAGCTGAGGAACAACTTGGACGCGATGCACATAGAAAAGAATGTGTGCGACAGCGTGGTGGGAACAATTTTCGGTATTAAGTTCAAGACTAAAGATACTCCCAAAGCGCGCAAAGATTTGGAATCAATGAATCTACGTCGTCCCTTGTGGTTGAGGAGGGATAGGAAAGGAGTGTACAACAAGATGCCAGATGCACCATACACAGTGAAGCCGACGCTTAGACGTTCTGTATTTCACTGGTTTAAGGGCGTTCGTTATCCGGCTACGTATGCAGCTACTATAACTGGAGAAGTGGACGAGGTGCAACACAAGTTTGTTGGTCTAAAGACACATGACTATCACGTTATGCTGCAACGTCTGATTCCAGTGGTAATTCGACCATACTTGCCTCGGGACGTCGTAGAACCAATAGTGGCATTGTGCAAGTGGTGGCAGAGATTATGCGCCAGAGAATTAAAGAAGTCAGATGTGGTGGAATTGCAACAACAAATTGTGCACATCATTTGCAAAATAGAGAGGATTTTCCCCCATGCTTTCTTTGACATCATGATTCACCTAATGATCCACCTGCCCGAGCAGGTGCTTATTTCTGGTCCGGTCCAGTACACTTGGATGTATCCTCAAGAAAGGTACGTACAACTAATTAATTAATTTGTTCCACTGGAGATTATATATATACTAGCTAGCTAGCTATATGTACTTATGTAATGTGTACGTTTGATTTTGTAGACAGCTTGGACAGTATAAGTCATTCGTCAAAAACAGGTCGGCCCCGGATGGCTCCATAGCAGAGACATACATAATGCATGAGTGTGTTACTTACTGCAACAGGTACCTCAAAAATCCACCCCCTCCCACTGCCTCCGATCGCAGTGCCCGCATCAATCTTTCTGTCGTCACCAATGTCGTCCGACCGTTTAGAGGAGTATTAAAGGAATCGTTAACACGGGAAGAACTTATTGAGGCACATTGGGTAGTGTTGCGAGACTGTGACGAAGTTGAGCCGTACATGTTGTCATACAGGGAGTGGCTTCAGGCGTTAAATCAAAACAAGAGTTCGGCGTGGATTGAGAAAATGGTTAAGAAGAAGTTTCCTGATTATTTCTTCCAATGGGTACGTACTTACGACTCGGTATTAATTATTTAAATACATATCGCTCATGTTTGTACAAAGTAAACCCTTATATTAATTTGCCCTTTTTCGCAGATGATTGATCTGCAAAAATCTGATAACCACGGAGGGTGGTGGTCATGGCCAAAGCACTTGCTAGCAGGGAAGCCGGTTAAACACTATATTTATCCCGGATGTTTTGTGAACGGTGTAAAGTTCCATTCATTGGCCCGAGACGAAGGAAGAAGAACACAAAACAGTGGGGTAGCGGTTGGGAAAGACAATGATCTATATTACGGGGCTATTGTATACGTGGTTCAGCTATGTTACGGGAATGATGTCAACGTTTTCCTATTCAAGTGCAGATGGTTCAAGCGTACAAAGGAAGACCTGGGACTATTATCAGTCGATACAAACTCGCACTGGTATGAGGATGAGCCTTTCGCTCTCGCCACCTTAGTTCGGCAGGTATTCTATCTCGACGATCCGAAAGTCGGTGAAGGGTGGAAAATAGTTAACCATATCTCTCACCGAGGAATATGGAATACAGAGACAATTGAAGGGACACCGGCGACGACTGAAGATGCTGCTGAACCAGAAAGAGACATTCCTGCCTATCAAGAGCCTAATATTTCTATGGTCCGCTCCGATATAATGGACTTGGTTCAAGATGGTGAACGGCTACCCATGCCTGATGGTTGTACAGATCTAACTGAAGATGAGATTATCGATGAGGTAGATGAAGAAGACGAGCAGGAAGAGGACGCAGACGAGGACTCAGGTTATTCGTCGGACGATGTTGAGTACGATGACGAGGATGAGCCGTCGTCTAACGGGGATGAGGACGATGATGATTATGACGAAGAGTACGGTCATACGACGAGGGAGATTAATTGGTAATTAATTATTGTAATTATTGTAATATATATATGAACGGACACCTGAATTCCGTCCACGTTTATATTAGGTCCCCCGCCATTTTCACCTTTGGCGCCACGCCAAATCTCAATCTCATATAAAACCCTAAATCCTGGACCCTAAATCTAGCAGACCGGATCGATCGATCAATTTTTTAATTATATTTTTGAATCAGAATAATTGAACGGACACACAAATGACCAGGGACGACCTAAACCGTAAACCCTAAGGCCCTAACCCCTGAATTCGGGGTTTAAAACTTGGACGACGGAGAATGGTCATTTTCCGTCGTCCAGGTACACACTAGGACGACGGATATGGTAATTCTCCGTCGTCCAAGTTCACAAACCCTAAACCCTAAACAGTAAGGCCCTAACCCCTGAATTCAGGGTCTATGCACCTGGACGACGGAGAACGTCATTCTCCGTCGTCCAGGTGCAGATATCGTAATTTTTTCTAAGACAATGACCATCTAGAACTTCTTCCAATGCAAAGTCTGTTCATCAAGACTTTAGAGTAAACAATTCTTGGTGTGTGAGCTTCGACGGTTCGAAAATCGGAGTTGCAAAATGCCTTGTATCCACGTTTCCGGTTTGTGAAATTATCGGTTTTGCGGTTGACTGTGCCGATCAAACCCTTCCCGAACTTATTATTTTATGGTCCTTTGAAGACAATTATATATTATGTTACGACGAACATATCCAACGGTTGTTTTGTCCAAATTCAATTTCGTTAATACTCTGCTGCAAATGAGCGTCTACTCATGAACACTTAAGTCGTAAAGATTAGTCGATACTTAACATGTTTCAATACGTAAAATTAATCGGCGGTTCAAATTTAACTGTTCATATATACGATGCGTTCATCGATATTGTGCGACTATTTCACTCGAATGACAGATCGCTAAATTCCTAGCGAATTATTTTTTAAATTTTTTTTTACGTAATTTGAACCTGGACGACGGAGAATGACCATCTCCGTCGTCCAGGTTCAAAAAACATGGCGGTTCAAAAAAAATTTTGTTTATTTTTTTCATGTAATTTTCACTTGGACGACGGAAACTGACCATCTCCGTCGTCCAAGTCCAATTTTTATGGCGGTTCAATTTACCGCTTCCGTTTTGGGACCGCTTGAATTTTTACTTAGACGACGGAGAATGAATTCTCCGTCGTCTAAGTCCAAAATCATGGCGGTTCAGAACGTCCAGCCGATTAATTGGCGCCGATTGAAATTTTTTGAAACCGCCACCTAGACGACGGAAAACACTGTTTCCGTCGTCCAGGTGGACTTAGACGACGGAGAATAATGCTCCGTCGTCTAAGTGCAACTCTATAAATAGAGTTGCAACCACCCTCATTTTCTCATCATTCCATCTCCTCCTCTCCCTCTCCTCTCCTCTCCTATCCTCTCCTCCGGCGATCCTCCTTCGGCGGCGCTCCGACGACATTTTTTCCGGCGTGGTTCCTCCTCTCCGACGACTCAACTCTTCCGATATTCCGGCGACATTCCGACGAGGTAATAATTCTATTTTTTACCTCTTTTACATTTTTGTTAATTAATTAATTATTTAATTAATAAATAGTTTTAATTTATTAATTAGTTTAAAATAATTAATAGTTATAATTATAATCATTAATGAGTTGTTATTATTAATATTAGGATAATTATTATTAGTTGTTAATTATTTGGTAATAATTTTATATTTGTTAGTTAAAATTAAATAATAGCAATAATTATTATTGTTAATAATAATTAATTATATTGGTAAATGAATAATTATTATTATATGCATGATAAATAATAATTCATTATTGTAATTATTTATTGTTTTAATTAATTGATAATTAATTACGTGTATTTTCGAGTAAATTGCATGGTAGTATGTGTTCGATTTAAATTTAGTACATAGGCTTGGTTTATTAAGTCGCACTCTTTGGAATAGATGGCGCCTCTTTTCCTAGCTTATCTCCTTAACCTCTCGTGATGTGTGGATTTCATCACCGCACACCATAACCTAAGTGAAGTTATGGACACGAGGTTGAGGGCGGAGTTTGCAAAGGACTTGAGGGAGTGTAAATTTTCGAAAAATTGGCCGAATGTCGGACATGGTGTCTAGAAACGGGTTATGACTGGTGACAGGATTTGGACTTAGAAAGACTTTTGTCGAAATTAGTCCTGCCTCTCGCGTTATCTCTATCCCTAACTTGCCATATTTTTCGATTTAACCAAGGCTGATTAATTGAAAATTTACACTTTATCGCGCGGGTCGCACGTCCATTGAACGACCGAAAATGCCAAGCTAGTGTACTCTATTTAAATCTTAAACGTACTTAATTAATTAGCGTAAATTTTTAAGTTGTAATTATTATGGTAAGTAGGTATTTTAACACCGTACTCTTAGGTTTAAATGGCTCCACCAAAGACGACATCCTGCAAGAAGAAAGCCCAACAGGAGGCAGAAGATGAGATGCTCCGAATGTTGGCGGCCCAAGTCGGTTGGGTTCAACAGGAGGGCAACGACGCTCTCAATCCGGACGGATCATCTGGTCCGTCCGTAGCGCCCTCTGGGGAAATTCCCGCTCCCCCATTCATCTCGAGCGGTGATGACGTCGACCCCTTCCAATCTCCGACGCCCGGTACCCATTCAACGGGAAGTACTCAGGCGTCCTCAACCACCGAATCAATCATGTACAGCGCCTGCCGTAGGCAAAGGAGGGCCCCCACTGACCCGGAACCGAAAAGGACTCGGGGTCTCGTTAAAGGGGGCAAAGCGGAGCGTATTTGCAAGGCGACCGGTAAAAAGATCGACTTGTCGTACGACGAATTCACCGGTGGCCCTCCCACAGCTCAGCTAGCAAGTCTCTCGGCCCATGGGATAGGGTCAATCATCTGTAACCGGGTTCGTATCACTGCCCCTACTTGGAAGGAGGCGCCGGATCATGAGAAGGCGAAAGTCTTCAAAGATCTTTCGGTACGTAATACGTCCAATTTAGTTATTATATAATATTGTTAATATTAGTTAAAATTTCATAATATATACGATTATAATTTTCTATTTATTTTTGATAGGAACAATTTGACGTGGATCCGACACCGGCTATGTTGAGGCATATCAACCAAACCGCCAACTCCATCTACAAAGATTGGAAGTACAAGCTCCATAAGTACTTCCAAGATGTCGGTCCCGTGCCTCCCCCGGTAGAGCTGCAAGGGGAGAGAGAAGATGAGTGGGGTGGTTGTGTAACCACTTTGCCGATGAACAATTTAAGGTATTAATTTTTTTTTTATTTCAATTAAGATAATTGAATTATTTAAATTGTAGTTATTCATTTTTTAATGATTTAATTATGTTGTGTAACAGAAATTCTCCGGTGTCAACAAAGCCAACCGGGGGAAGAAGGAGAAACACCATACTACCGACGCCAAGCAGTTCATTCAAATAGCCAAGGAGCACAAGGATAAGGGCTCCAAACACCCTTATCTTGATGCAAGCGTAAGCGCGTACGTGACGCCAGGGCTCGATAATGAAGCGAGTCAATGCGGCGTAAGTGATATATATATATATATATATATGTGCTTTTAATTATAGTAATTATTATTTAAATATGATTTCATTATAATAAATTAATTATTCTTTTGTAGGCAAGGGCGATAAAACGTGCGCATGAAGAGTTGGCTAACACTCAGCTTGCGTTCCCAGATGTGCCGCCGGAAGACCTGCCTCCTCTATCCTTAGAGAGCCAAATTGCAATCGCGGATGAGGTCTACGGTCGTAGAGCTGGCAAGGAGGTTAGGCACTTTGGGCCTAGGGTGGTACGAGATTTGTCGACGACCTCCGGCTCATCATCTACGGGAGGTTCGGGGCAGCGGAGAAGGAGTCAGGCTGCGGCCGTCGAAGCAGCCATTCAAAAGGCTCGACTGGCACGAGAGGAGAATGAGTCAATGCGGCAAAGACTTGACGAACAACAAGCACAAATAGCCCAACTCATCGCCCTCATGCAACAAAATCGAGAAGTATGTCAACCTCCTCCGAACCCACACCCCGACGACAACGACCCGGCTGGAGGCGGAGGACTCGGCGGCGCATCTGCTCCTCCAGTGTATTAGCTAGCTAGTAGTTTATTATCTCGTTTCTTTCCGCATTCCGAACAATATTTTAATTTATGGGTTTTTTCGATTATTCATGTATGTACAAATTAATTTAATTTAATTATTAATAATTAAGTAATATTCAAAATTTAGTTTATTTAATTAATTTTAGCATTTTTTATTATTTAAATTAAATTAATAATATTTAATTTCAATTTTTTTTTAAATTAAATATTCACTTGGACGACGGAGATTATGTTCTCCGTCGTTCAGGTGAAAAACCCTAAACCTAACCCTAAACCCTTAACCCCTAACCCCTAAAGCCTAAACCCTGTCGTTCTCCGTGGCCCAGGTGTTCACCTGGACGACGGAGAATTAGTTATCCGTCGTCCAGGTGAACACCTGGGCCACGGAGAAGCTAGCATTAACCATGGCCCAGGTGTTCACCTGGACGACTGATAACTAATTCTCCGTCGTCCAGGTGAACACCTGGGCCACGGAGAAACGAGCAATGTCCGTGGCCCAGGTAGACACCTGGACGACGGAGAATTAGATTTTTTCCGTCGTCCAGGTGTCTTCCTGGGCCACGGATAATGTCCGCGGTCCAAGTGAACTTGGACGACGGATCACTAAATCTCCGTCGTCCAGGTGCTTGGACGACAGGACTTGGAGCACGGACCTTGGACGACGGAGATTCCGTCGTCTAAGTACTTAGACGACGGAAAACTGCACCTAGACGACGGAAATGGTCCGTGGTCTAGGTGCAATTTTCTTGTAGTGTATTTCGTCGTCTAAGAAAATCTCAATAATTAGATCAAATTCTATTTTCAGATCGAGCATTTCTCTCTCACTCATCTCTCAACTTCTCTCAAAAATCTCTCATCACGTCGTCCGGCCACAATTCTGATTTCTTTGGTTTTCCCATCTTCGAAGTTCTAGTTTACCTATCTATCTCGTTATCAGTGAATGTATAACTCAATTCTCTCGGTTTTATTTTTTTAATCTAATTACGCACGGTGAATATTTTTGGCAAATCATTTCGGCAATATATATATATATAGAATGTGAGCCTAGCTAGTTTGTTTAATTAAATGTGAGCTAACTAATTATTGTTTAACCTTGCTTGAAATGCATGAGTTGATTAATCTCATGATTAAATAATATTAGAGATAAATTAGTTGTTAATTTATGGATTTAAATATGTGAATGTATGTTTATATTGTTGTGTTATGTAAATGACTGTTATATATATAGTAGTAGATGAATATTAACGTAAGTTATGAATGATAACTAAGAAGATTTTCTCCGTAATTAGCTAGATGAATATATATTGTAAGAATGACAATTTTTTTGTTACTAATTATGGTTTATTGGATAACTTTTATGTTTCATTTAACTTACAAAAAAATATGGATAAGAGTTGGATACAGTTGTCGAATAGAAGTTATGTGAGGTACGTATATGGATGAAATTCATGACTTTGTGATGTTTGCGATGTAACACGGTCAAGGAAAGGAGCGTTACAGGTGTCCGTGCAGAAAATGTCTTAACAATCAATATGTAGAGGTTAATGTTATGTCTCAACATTTGTATGAGCACGATATGATGTAGAGTTACACTACATGGAGTGAGAACGGTGAAGAAGTAAATTACAGCTCAGTATCAAACTTCAGCTCAGGATACAATTACCAGGGTGCCTCATCCAGCAGTACTAGCGTCGCTTCTTGGAACCCCGCTATGGATGTAGTGCATGAGGCTTTTCTGGCATTCAGTCATGTTACACACCAACACGAAGAGGGATGCTATGATAATCCTAATTATGAAACAGTTAATGCAGCCTTTTCAGACATTAATACCGCTGAGATGGATAAGTATAATAACATACTACTTCAAGCCCAGACCCCGGTATACGATGGATGTGAAATGAATGTCTTGCACTCTATAATGACTTAAATGTAGTACAAAGTGAAGAAAAAAATCTTGGATAAAGGTTTTAAAGATATCCAACAACATATATGCAAATTCACGCATGCAGAAAAGATTGTGTGTTGTTTTACAAGTAGAATGCACATTTGGACTACTATTTTGTATGCAACAAGTCCAGGTGGTTTAAGTCTAATTAAATGAGTTTGAAGAAGAAGGTTGTCGTGAAGGTGCTTCGCTATTTTCCATTGATTCTCAGACTATAGCCTTTGTACATGTCTCTAAACCAAAGGGTACAAAGCTTGTCTTGTTTTCTTGGACAACGTCAAAACTAGTTGGCACGTGGGAAAGATGTGTTATATTGGTCACCGTAGATGGCTTCCTCATAATTATATATGAAAAAATAATAAGGATGAATTATATGGGACAGTAGAGGAAAATTTGCAACCCAGACAATGGTCTGGAGAAGAAATTTTTGAGAGGTTAATCGACTTCGATTTTGGTGTATTGAGCAATGACGATGATGCGAAGAAGCTTAATCCAAACCCTCAAAATGAGCTTAAATATTGGCACCACATGAGTATTTACTTTGAACTACTTTACTGGTCGAAGTTGAAACTCATGAACAACCTAGATGGCATGCACATAGAAAAGAATGTGTGTGACAGCGTGATGGAAACAATTCTCGGTATTAAGCTCAAGACTAAGAATACTCCCAAAACCTGAAAAAATCTTGAAACTATAAATTTGCGCCGTACCTTGTGGTTAAAGAGGGATGGAAATGGTGTGTACAACAAGATGTCTGATGAACCTTACACAATGAAGTCAGAATTGAGGGATACTATATTCAACTGGTTTAAAAGTGTTTGGTATCCATCTAATTATGCAGCGAATATATATCGATGTATTAATGTTGGGGATCACAAGTTCTATGGTTTAAAGACTCATGAATGTCACGTTATATTACAACGTCTGATTCCAGTGGTAATTCGACCTTATTTACCTAAAAACGTCCACGAACCAATAGTTGCATTGTGCAGATGGTGACAAAAATTGTGCACCAAAGATTTGAAGAATTTGAATGTTCTCGAACTACAATAAGAAATTATCCACATCCTTTGCAAATTAGAGAGGATATTTCCCTGTGCTTTCTTTGACATCATAATTCACTTCATGATCCACCTTCCCGAACAGGTGCTGCTTTGTGGTCCGGTCCACTACACTTGGATGTATTCTCAAGAAATGTACAATTTTTATATATAACTAAATTTGTTAAACGCGGTTTTCATTTTATATATATATATATATATATATATTTCTTATATGCAGTAATGTGAAATAAATTTTACCTCATTGTGTTGTAAACAACTCGAATAGTACAAAGGATTCGTCCAAAATAAAGGTGTCACAGATGGCTCTATAGCTAAAACATACATAATGCATGAGCGTATAACATACTGCAATATGTACCTCAAAAATTCAATCCAGACCACCTCCAATACACATGTTAGCCATAATCTTTCAGTCGTCACAGATGCTCTACGACCGTTTAAATGAGTATAAAAAGAAAAATTAACTCATGCAAAACTTAATGAAGCCCATATGGTAATGTTGCGAGACTGTGACGAGGTCGACCACTTTATGAAAGCTTACAGGGCAACAATTCAGGCATCCAAACAGGGTAAGAATGAACTATGAGTTGAAAGACAAGTTAAGAAAATGTTCCCTAATTATTTCCATAAATGAGTATGTTAAAACCTCAGTCTATAGGTTGTGTGCTTACTTTATTTGACGTTGAGAAATTCGGATGTTGATTTTTTGGTATTTGTACTTTCGTAGTGTTTTTCCTTAATTTGTGCATGCATGTAGATTTATGGTTTTATTTAGTTTTAGGGAAATCTATGTAAAAAATTTGGTAGGAATTTATTAATCAAATACACATTCATATATCTTGGTCACAATTTTGCAGATGAATGATCTACACAATTCGGATGACCACGAGGGGTGGTGGTCATGGTAAAAGCACAATTTGGCCCATAAGCCGATCGAGCACTATATTTACCCCAAATATTTTTTCAACGGTATAAAGTTTCATTCAGTCTGCCGAGACAAAGAAAGAAGAACACAAAACAGTGGGACCACGGTAGGACAAGGTGATGCTGTATTTTACGGGATTCTTTTTAATGTCATTCAACTGCTATATGGGAATGATATAGAAGTTTTTCTATTCAAGTGTAAATTGTTCAAGCGTACGAATGAACATCTAGGTCTTATATCAGTCGATACAAACTCAAATTGGTATGAAGATGAGCCATTCGCTCTTGAGACCTTAGTCAGGCAGGTGTTCTATCTGGATGATCTAAAATTGGGTGGAGGTTGGAAAATAGTCTGCAATATGTCTCCCCGAGGAATATAGAGTGCCACAACACTTGAAGGGACGTCAACATTAAACACTCAAAGGAATAATGTCGATGCATATGCAGAGCCTAATACTTCAGTCATCCCTAACACAAGGCAACTGATTCAATTTAATGAAATCTTACTGAAACCTGATGCTGACACAGATCTTACTGAAAGGAGATCAAGGACCTAGACAATATTTATGCCTCTGAAGAGGAGCTGGAGGATAAAGATTTCATCGTAGATGATGATGAATCTAAGGATCAAGAACCTGTTCTGAGTGAGGAGGAAGACGTTGATGAAGATTATGATGATGAAAGTGATTGATATATATATATGTAATACTTAATTATAACTAATTAATTGATCAAGATAATTGGATCGATCGAGATCGAACTTAATTAATTAATTTGTAAGCGTACGAATTTGATCGATCGATGATATTGAAATTTGTACGCGTACGAATTTAGAGTATTTTTAATATCTTAGTCTTACAGAAATGATATTGGAATAAACGAAATGAGGATCACAAGTTAAAGAAGTCTACTTTGATGACGAAATATTTTAGTTTCGTCTTCTAAGTGAACCTTACACGACTAAACACTGAATATTCCATCGTCTGAGTAGTGCTTAGACGACAAACATAACTACGTCATCTGAGTAGTGCTTAGACGACGAACATAACTACGTCATCTAAGTGCATTTTAAAACCCCATAATACACTAAACCCTAAACCCTGAAAATATTAGATGACGAAATAACGTGTTTTATCGTCTAAATAGTACTCAGACGACAAAAGTTGTTAACTTTCCTCGTCTAAGTTCTACTTTGAACGAAATTTCGATGTGCTTGACTACGTTGATGAAACCCTTAAAGAACTTCGTTAATCTACTTATTATGTAAAATTTCCAATAATTTATATGTAATTGGTATATAAAATATCAACATAAGTGAAAATGCTCGTAATATCGAAAATAATTTTACGATTAATAATTTACAATTGTTTCCGTTTTTTAAATTTTAGTCGATATTCGCAAAACTACATTGATCGAATACGTACATATTCCAAAATGGCTTCAACTCAATTCTTCAATGTCATATGAATATCACAGTTACATCTAACGGTTGCTTTCTTATAATTCTTATGCACGTATCCTCAATATTTGAATTATGATTTTTCTCCCAAAATAAAGAAAATATATACTCAGGCGACGAAACACTGTACACTCGTCGCCTAATTGGTATCTTAGCCGACAAAATAAATATGTTTCATTGTCTAAATTCAATTATTTTGCGGTTTCGATGCACCGGCCAAATATTTTAGGAAAAATTTAAAAAGAACTTAGGTGACGAAATGACTTGGTTTGTCGCCTAAGTTTATTCAATAAGTCTGGGCAGTTCGATCATTTTCCCCAAATTTGCAAAACTCTTAAAATCCATAAACAGATCCCCTCCAATTTCTGGAAAACAGCGACGTCGACGCCACCTCCGGTCACACCAACGCGGATAACTGGAAAACGGTGATGTCGACGCCGCCTCCGACCCTAAACTCTAACGCCAGTCGAAGTGCCCCCCTCATTACCGACGCTGCCCCCTCCTCTTCCATTCCTCACCACCGACACTGAAGTTGCTGCCTTGGGCTCCTGCCACAGCTCGGCTTCCCCTTCCTAGAAAATTGAATGCCCTCTGCCTCTCTCTCTCTCTCTCTCTCTCTCTCTCTCTCTCACACACACACACACACACACACTATTTCGATTCCTATTTTAGGGCTTTGGTTTGATGTTTTGCAGTATGTACTATGTATTGATCAATCTGTTTGCTTTTTAATGTGGGTGCTACTGTAGAATTGCTATTGTTTGTTGGTTATTCATTATGTGGTTGGTGATATGAAAGATTCTAATGTTATATTGTGTTGCAGTACGGTGTTGAATATTTATGAACATGAGTTGATTGATGATTAAAGGTGGTTGTTAATTGTGAATATGGTTAGATTGAAATTACTAGTGTGAATATGGTAATTGATTGTGAATATGGTTTCCTTGAAATTGCTAGATTTTTTTGGTTGATGGAGAGTTTGGTAGATATAGGTTTTGGACATAATGGTTGATGTTTGGTTTTTGTTGTATTTCGTTAAGATGCAGAAGAGGTGCACTGTACAAGAGAATGATGCGTATTATCAATCCCTATTACGACAAATGGGTTGGGCTCAACCGCAAACCCAATCGTCAGATGAATCTGGTACGGCTAGCATGTCTGCTAATAAGTCAGGGAGGATTCTGCAAGCTCCCAATGAATCATCGATAGACTATACGGTCGAAGAAGAGATTCCAGCCACCCCCCCCCCCCCCACCACCACACACACACACACACACACACTTCGAAAATTTGCAACGGAAGGCAAGCCAAGAATCTAAACAAGACATTTGAATGCTCATCAAATCGGGGCTATTGTACGGGGCCACGTACGTAATAAAACAGAGGGAAAAATTGTCCGTATAAAAAAATGCTTGTATTTCAAATTCTAGGCTTTAAAATAATTTTTTAGTCTGTAAAATTTAAATTTAATGATTTGTTAGTAGTTTCAAAAAAAACTAAATGACTTTTTGGTCAAAGAGATAATTTAAAGTTATTTTTGGGTAAATAACTTTATTTTTAAATTAAGGTTCTGTTATATATTCGTCGCTAAGTTTTCCGTAATCTTTTTTACTAAAAAAACATAAATTCAAGTTTTTTTTTTTTAAAAAAAAAACATTCTCCAGACGAATACACAAGTGAGAGTGTGAGATCATGTTCGGGTTTCGTAATTGGAGGGAATTTTGAAGTTTAATACACCTTATACTTGCACATGATGTGACTGCCTTTTTGAGGCAAAAAGAACCAAACAAACGAGAAGATTTGAAGAGTCAGAAGGTGCTGAACAGATTTCAATTCTCAATCCAGCGCCCATTACCAAATAGGAAAGCACGGAATGTTAAAATACAATAAAACTTCACTAACTTTCTTGGAACACAGCCCGATTATGGTGATAATTTAATCTGATTGAACAAGAGCCACTCGCATAGCCGAGTCCAGAACTGTGTAAATTGTTAAACTAAGGTGTGTTTGCAAAGTTACGAAGTTACAGAAACGCACATGATGATGCTATTTTTATAGCGATGGTTTTTGTCCTTGATGACTGGAACTCTGGAAGCAACGGAAAAAGAAATCATGCACTCCCTGCCCATATTGCACAAGCTGCTTATGACTAGTGTTTGATTCTTCCAATGCCAAAATGTGAAGAGGGTAACAGAGACCAGGGACAGACTTTCCGGCGGCGTTTAACTGGAATTGTGTCGGCTTGTGTCGAGGAATTGGTGTTGGTCCAGATAGCATTTAGATCTTTGGGCCTAATATGACTAACATAGCGGATATGGGTTTCGATACTAATTTGTACTTTTGGTAAAGGACTCATTTCAATCAAAAATGGAGCACCGGGGTGGCCGGTTTGGTTTCTAATTCCGGCCAACAAACAACCCGCCTGCACCGAGTCGATTACAACTTGGCACATCTCCCGATCTCCGTGCAGCAGGTGTAGCACAACTCTGTATCAAAGTGTTCTTGTCATGGTTATCAAGGGAGGCTCCCCTGGCAACAACCAGGATGCTCATTTGCATATCCCCTGCCAGTCGACTCCGGATAAGAATGAACATCATGGCTGTTGTCCTGTGTTTACTTGAAGGAATAGGGACAAGCTAATGAGTTATATAAGAAGGAAGTGTCCTTGACTAACACTAAAAACCACTCATTTGCATAATGCATGAGATCAAGCGAAGGAGTAGTCGACATTTCATTTCTTGATTCAATCCCAATGATAAAAGCACCTAAAACTGTGTTGAACCTATTACTCCTACCGCCATACACTACACTTACTGAATCTTTAGCCCAAGAACCTCACTAAATGCATAAACAATAGCAATCCTGTTGAAAACTATGAGGGGGGGGGGGGGGGGTGGGGGGAACAAGAAAAAGATTTCGTTTATTTTCCTTTACAGAATGAAAAGCTACTAATAAACTGCCCAAACCAGTTTTTCATCCTTCACAGTGGTTACCGATAGATGACCTGATTTACTAAAGCTTAACTTTGGCTAACAGAAAGATGATCGCAAATACAGCTGCATACTACACTATGGTGTATGACCTGCATGGGCTACACTAGGACTCCAACAATCCCAGGGGTTTTATAGTGAGAATTGTTCGCATAAACAAATATAAAACATGGATGTTTATGAATAATTAAGGTAATTTCAGACATAAATAAATAAAGAACTTAAATGAAAAACTTGACTAGTATCTACATATCCAGTCCAACCAACCCTGTTCTTATTAGGACACTAAACCTTCTCTTCAAAATCTAGGTTCCAACAACTTCCATCCTCAGGGCACATAACTTCCATATTTCATGATCATATCTACATATAGAGGTAATTGACATATATCTCTCGACCTTGATGGAAATAAAGGCATAACACGCACAAAAGTACACAGATAAGCATATATATGTGCACATTAAAAACACACGCACACAAATTGATACCTAAAAGTACACACATACACAAAGCTACATGCAAATATATACACACATAAACCCCTAACAGAAATCAGCCATCCAATCTGCATCCAGGATGAGGAAATCTTCGAGTTGGAAATCGTCTGGTGAATAAGTAGAACCTGCTCCAGTTGCACAGGTTGGGCCAACAGACTCACCATTTACCTCATATGCAGTTGCCATACTCATAGAGGCCAGATCAGTTGAAGAAGTGGGATTGTCAGATGGTACATCAGTTTTCACAGTAGATGACACTGAAGAAGACCCTGGTACTTGAGATGAAGCAAAATTCATAGCAATATGCTGAATATCCACCTTGGACAAGGAAACAGTAGATCCTGCAGGAAGCACGGGCCTTCTATCACCAGGAAAATTTAACCGCTCACATTCACCATAAATGCAATACACAGCTGCATCATAAGCTCGAGCTGCCTTGACAGGAGCATCATAAGAGCCCAACCAAATCCTTCCTCCAGAATTTGGAACTCTTATTTCTGAAACCCATTTACCCCACGCCCTCATTCGGATGCCCTTATAGAAAGGTGAGGTTTTCTCTTGCCTAATTTTTTTGGGTTTAGAGGTTGTTGCCAAAGCCATAGGAAAAGGGGGTGGGGTGGGGTGGGGGTTCAAGAGAATTCTCAACTGGAAGAGTATGATCGGAGAGAAGTACAGTAGGAGATGATATATGAAAAACTAAATGCATACAAGACACAAATTAAAGAAGATGCCTTCAGCAAGCAGGTGGAACTAACATGATGGTGGCACGTGATGATAGATGTTGTACGTGTCAGCAAACATACTGTCACGTGGTGAGTTTGTAAAGACAGTGCAAGTGCGTTCCCAAAGGCATAGAAGTTCCCAAATGCAGTTGGCAAGACAAGAAACAGTGCACTTGTTACCATAGGAGAGATACAGTATAGAAATGGACAAATGTGCACATACACACACATGGAAATGTATATCTCTTGAGTTTCCATGTTAAGAAACAAATCAAACAGATTTACTATATCTGGACACTCCATAGTAAGGACCAAATCAACCCAAATTTGTTTCACCAATGCAACGCTCAATGATCAACTTGATGTCCAGGAGTTAGCGATATGGATTTCTAAACAAAACATAAATTCAATGGTAGAAAGTTTCAAACGTATATGGTGAGTCAATACAGTACATGATTAGAGATGACAATTCAAGCAATTAGAGTCGGACTCTATACGGTGCATTTACCGATTCAAACATGATATTCAAAGAGGAAAAAATAGAAGAACCAGCATCTCAATTTTTCAAATGACTTGCTGAAAGCTTCATCAGCCAAATGAAGAAAGTGAAATTACACTTTTAGATGTTGGCTAACTTTTACAAGTACCAACAACTACTTCAGTTTTATCTTACATAATATTGGATTATGTCGTGTTCAGTTATATTTTTGCAGCGATTTTGGCAAAGCAAATTAAAGATGTTAGACTCGAGTCATTTGACCATTTACGTTAAAATTCTCGTGGTTTAAAATGACAAGAAACACAAACAATCTAAGAACAAGACAAGCAGAAAAAAGGGAAAACAAGAGGAAACCACTACTTTGAGAAGTACCGATGTTATGAACTGTAACTGATGCAGCTATCTCTAACAATAAAAGCACACAAATCCTTGACGCATCATAGTATTATTTTATCTCTTCTAAAGTTCCGAAAGAAACTTTATCCCTTCTTGTTCCCCACAAAATAAGGTTGTTGTCTTTATTATCAGTTTGAATATAACAATCAACACTTTGAAATTAAGTATCTGGATTGCCAAAGTAAGTAACTTGTAGAATAAAAAACGACTATGCTAACATTGACTGAAACCAAAAGAGTAAATGAAAACATGCTACTGTTTTAGGAATAACACTACAGAAGTTACGGAAGCAAAACCTTAAGAACTAGAATCAAGTGGTGCTTCCGGTGATGCTGCAGTTGGTGAAGGAGGCTGATAGATGCGTGCTTTGGTCAGAATTTCAGCTACAACCCAATGCTTCCGCTTGCTCAAAGGCCGCGATGGCTCCAACTTAACCTAATGAGATCATTACATAAACAAAATTACTCTCCTTGGCTGTAAACTTGAAATAAAAAATTTAAGTTTGAAATATATACAATACATAGTTTCAAGGGGACTCACCCGGTCTCCGATGTTGCAATGATCATGCTCGTCGTGTGCCATGAACTTGGAGGTCCTCTTGACGTATCGGTTATAGAGCTTGTGATGGAACAACCTATCCACAGCAACCACCACCGACTTTTGCATCTTATTCGAAACCACCATTCCCACCACCGTCTTCATCTTTACTCTCTCTTTCTCTTTCTCTCTCAAAAAAATACTACAAATACTTCTACCTGCTTCAGAATGATTTCAAATAACCACTGTCAATTTAACAACCAAGAAACATAATCCCTAGGCCCCTAAACCCTAAACCTTTCTTCAATTCGTAATCAATTGAATAAAATTGAAGACAATTCAACGAGGTGCTGTCAGAGATTATAAGATGGCGAACTCAGAGTGACCATAAGAAACAAAGAAACGAACTTTAATGAAACTATTTAAACCCTAATTTAACGAAGAAACATGAAATGAAATGAAGCTTACCGGCGGCTCAGAAGAGCAATCAAATCCGACTGTGCGCGGATCAAGAATGTGAGAGTGGGGGAGTTGAGAAACAACAGTCAAGGTGGCGACTGAGTGAGCCACTCAGGGTTTTTAAGAAATCTTCAATGGCATCCGAATTAGAATTTAATTTTCTTCTTTTATTACCTTTTCTTCTGGGTACAACATTCGTTCAAGTTTACTGTTATCCCTCTTTTTTTTTATGTATATATGTTTTAGGTGAATCAATAGAAAAAAGAGTTAGACAAATTAAAAGAATCTCACCATTTCCACTAATTAATTATACGATAAAACGATATAAAGAACTTCATACAATAACTTACACAATTACATTAATCTTCTGGTACATATAACATAACTAGACGGTTAATGCGTAGAACATAAATATTCAAAATCGGTAATCTCACGCCCTGTCTAGTTATGTCACCAAAAAACTATATCATTATTATCCAATGCTCCTCAACTTTTGTCTTCATGAGTGCGACCAGATTTCTATGCGCTAGGTGACGTTGAAACCTATCCTAGACGAAGCCTCATTTCCAGAACCAATACACATAAGGCACAATGGGAAGGGCACAACTGTCCAATAATATGAGAGTAGCCCATATAAAGATAATCATAAAAGCATAATTTGGGCCTACCAAGTAGAGCGACTGAAAGGACTCAACCCCGATTTAGTTTCCTAATCCGGAATCAAACCCCTTTTGAAAACACGAACTTGCAAAAATCACAAATTTCGGCAGAGTTTCGCTATAACGTGGAATTGCCATTAACCTGCACCCGAAAACACACTTCAACCTATGCCACAAAAGCCAAACCGTGGGTACCAATCCCATCCGGATTTCTCAATATCATAACAATAATGTAAAGTAGTAATCTAAACTGTACTTTACAGAAATCCGGGGAAAAACATATAAAAGTATAGCGACAAAGTAATCAGAGCGACCTCTAGTATATATATATACAAAAGTATACAACAGTAGGCAAAACAAGAAACCTACTAGAAAAGAAAGATAGCTCGAACACTAAGCCTCCGACTGCGACGTGAGACACCAGAATCCGAACTGCAAACTGGGCACGAAAACCAAAAAGCCCAGGGGAAAGGCAAATAAAATCGTTAGAGTAAGTGGACGAAAATAATCATATGCCTTTCACCATTTACATATATCATAAAACAAAGCGAGTTCATAAAATGAATGGAGGTGTCAGGCGAATCTCTCAAGCCCGACGGTGATAGACTAGGCGAATCTCTCAAGTCTAGTGTGCACATCAGGAGAATCTCTCAACCCTGGATCTGCACTACCGGTGATCAGCCGAGTAGCCAATGCATCGATGCTAAGTAAATGCCATCACCATATAAAATATAAAATAATACCTCCAAAAACAATAAATAATCTCAACATCGTACTGTAAATAAATACGGAAATCAAGAACTCGCTACGACAGTGTAAATAAAAAGGTCCACTCACAGATAGCACAGCGCGCACACGTGCTAATCACGAGATCCGGAGGAAGATCTCTCGCCCAACGTACGATCTCGATCCCCTTCCAAAGTCGTGGCCGGAAACGACCGGAATCGTCAAACCCGACGGCGGGTTTCAAACCGGGTCAAAATCGCCCACGGGTCAACGGTGGTCAATGGTCAAACTTCCCAAACAGTGTTTTTTACAATTTTTCGACTATTTTCGATATTTATACTCGCGGCTCGATATGATCGACGGTCCAAAACGAATCACAATCACGTTTCGGATAACTCAAATCCAAACGGATAAACACGATGAAATTCCGCGATTTCAAATATTCATAACATATTCCTCGGTTATCGAAACAATTATCCAAAACCGCCCACGAACTCGAAATCACGCGTACTACAATTCTCGTGAAGAGACTCAACTCAAATTCTCGCCCGATAATTAAGTCATAAACTGAACCGCCAATTCGATTAATTTACGGAAAACTGTAATTACTCGTAAACTCGTGGTTTAAGTCGATTACTATACTGATTCTGGTTCGGGTCGTCACAAATCTACCCCCTTTAAAAAAAATTCGACCTCGAAATTTACGTACCTGCTAGGTGAACAAATGAGGATACTGCTCCCGCATACGCTGCTCAGTCTCCCAGGTGGCCTCCTCAACCGAATGATTCTGCCACAAGACCTTCACAAGCGGTATAACACGGTGCCTCAAATCCTGCTCACGCCGATCGAGAATCTGTACCGGCTCCTCCACATATGTCAAATCTTCCCGGATAGGAAGCTAATGTGGTGCTAACACATATGATGGATCTGGAACATACTTCCGCAACATCAAGACATGGAAAACATCGTGTACTTGAGCCACCTCGGAAGGTAACTCTAATCTGTAAGCCACGACACCAACTCTCTTGGTGATCTCGTACGGACCAATGCACCGTGGTCGAAACTTGCCACGCTTTCCGAAACGCACAACTCCCCTCTACAGAGATAGTTTCAGGAAGACCCAATCGCCCACCTCGAACTCGAGACTCTTTCTTCTCACGTCTGCATAACTCTTCTGGTGATCCTAGGCAATCTTCAATCTGCCCCAGATAATCTGAATGTCTTCCATGGTGCTCTTCACCAGTTCAGGGCCAATAAGCCATCGCTCGCCCACCTCACTCCAACACAGTGGAGTACGGCATTGCCTCCCGTATAGAGCCTCATATGGTGTCATATCAATACTGGTCTGATAGCTGTTGTTATAAGCAAACTCAATCAAATGCAGTTGCTGGTCCCAATTTCCTCGAAACTGCAAAACACAAGACCGCAACATATCCTCGAGAGTCTGAATAGTCCTCTCATACTGCCCATCAGTCTGAGGATGAAAAGCTGTACTGAAATGCAATCTAGTACCCAAGGCTCGCTGCAATGCCTGCCAGAACTCGGAAGTAAACTGACTATCCCGGTCAGAAACAATGGATACAGGCACATCATGCAGACGAACGATCTCCGCCAAATACAGCTTTGCCAATTTGCCCACTGAAATCTTCCCCGGAAGTGCAAGGAAATGAGAGAATTTCGTCAATCGATCTACGATAACCCAAATACCAGTATTACCACCCGAAGTACGTGGTAACTGATACACGAAATCCATGGTAATGTGCTCCCATTTCCAAACCGAAATTTCCAAAGGCTGCAACTTTCCCGCAGGCTTCTGTCTCTCTGCTTTAACCTGCTGACAAATCAAACATCTGCTCACATATGCGGCAATCTCTCGCTTCATATTGCGCCACCAGTAATAAGCTCGGAGTGTACGAAACATCTTCGTACCGCCGGGATGCATCGCATACGCCGAACAATGAGCTTCGTCTAAAATCTCTTTCTTCAAACTCTCGTCCCTGGGTACACATAATATACCTCTGAATAGCAACGTACCATCATCACTCAACCGAAACTCTATTGGTACACCATTCTGAATCATGGTCTTCTTGTCCAACAGATAGGAATCCGCATCCTGAGCTTCCCGAACCTGATCAACCAATACCGGTCAAACCTGGAAGCTAGCCAACAAGGCTCCATCATCATCCCACTCGAACTCAGCTCTCGTAGCCCGTAACTCGGCTAACATAGAAACTCTGGCCACACATACATGAAACAATGAGGCTCCGGATTTCCGACTGAGTGCATCAGCAACGACATTAGCCTTCCCTGGATGGTACTCGAAAGTGCAATCATAGTCATTGATCAACTCCATCCATCTGCGCTGCCTCATGTTCAAGTCTGGCTGCGTGCGCAAATAAGTGAGACTCTTATAATCGGTGTATATCTTGCACTGAGCTCCGTACAAGTAGTGTCTCCAACTCTTCAAAGCTAATACAATAGCAACCAACTACAAATCATGTGTAGGATAGTTGACTTCATGTGGTTTTAACTGCCTGCAACCGTAGGCCACCACTCTGCCATGCTGCATCAGAACACAACCAAGTCCCAACTTCGATGCATCGCTGTAAACCACAAACTCTCCACTGTCGTTAGGTAAAGTCAAAACCAGTGCAGTGGTCAACTTTTCCTTCAGGAGCAAGTAACTCTCCTCACATGCAGCGAACCACTCGAACTTGACACCTTTCTTCGTCAATCTGGTAAGTGGAGTGGCAATCAGTGAAAAATCCTGCACAAAACGCTGATAATAACCTGCCAAACCCAAGAAACTCTTGATCTCTACTCCAATTCAACACGGCTTCAATCTTGTCAGGATCCACGCTGACTCCTTCAGCTAATATCACATGACCCAAAAACTTCACGCTATCCAACCAAAACTCACACTTGTTAAACTTCGCAAACAGCTGATTGTCTCACAAAGTCCGCAAAACAGCTCGTAAATGCTTCCTGTGTTGACCCACACTCCTGGAGTAAATCAGAATGTCGTCGATGAACACGATCACAAACTTGTCCAGAAATCGTCTGAACACCCAGTTCATCAAGTCCATGAAAGCTGCGGGGGCATTAGTCTATCCAAACGGCATAACTAAGAACTCATAATGCCCATACCGAGATATGAAAGCTGTCCTGGCCACATCTGACTCCCTGATCCTCAACTGATGGTATCCGGACCTGAGATCAATCTTTGAAAAAACTGAAGCTCCCTTGAGTTGATCAAACAAGTGGTCAATCCGCGGCAACGGATACTTGTTCTTCACAGTGACCTGATTCAGCTTCCGGTAATCAATACATAACCGCATGGAACCATCCTTCTTCCGCACAAACAGGACAGGAGCACCCCACAGTGATACACTGGGTCGTATGAAACCTTTCTCCAGCAACTCTTGAAGTTGAATTTGTAGTTCCTTCAACTCCGCTGGCGCCATACGATAAGGTGCATGTGATATAGGTTCAGTGCCCAGTAAAAACTCAATGGTAAAATCGATCTCCCGAACTGGAGGAATACCCGGTAGCTCCTCCGGAAACACATCCGGAAACTCGGAAACCACCTCAATATCACCAATGTCTGGTACAGCAGCCTGTGTATCCACAACATGAGCTAAGTAAGCAACACAACCCTTCTTCATCATCCGCTCGGCCTTCATCGCTGAAATCACACATGGCAATGAAGTATTCTTCTCACCGCGAAACAGTATCTCAAGAAAACTTGGACGTCGAAACACAACCTCCTTCTTGTGACAATCGAACATAGCCCAATGTGTCTCCAAGAAGTCCATACCCAAAATCACATCAAAGTCAACGATATCTAGCAATAACAAGTCCGCGGCTAAACCATGACCTCCAATAAAAATCTCACAATCCCTATACACCCAACCAATACTCACAACCTCACCGGACGAATACAACACCCTCCACAACCCCGGAAGTGGAGATGCAGGCATAGTAGCTAAAGATGATAATCTATATGATATGAATGAATGTGTAGCACCTGGATCTAGCAAAGTAAGTACTGGATAGCCAAAAACATGCAACGTACTAATAACAACCTCCGGTGAAGCTCTACCCTCACGCAAAGATATTGCATGAACCTTGGCCTGCCTGGTTGGTCGTCCACGCTGAGGATGACTCTGCTGTCCGCCCTGACCAGAAGACTGTACTAGTCGAGGCCCAGAATTGGTACCTTGCTCTCCTCTGGAACTTTGGGCCGCCTGTCCACCAACACTAGCAAGCTAGAAACATTCCCTCGCATAATGACCCTCCTGACCACAACGATAACAAACGACAGGGCCTCGCTGACATGGACCAACATGATACCTGCTGCAGAGATTACACAATGGGTACTCCCTCGGTACGGCAAAAGTGTCACCGGTACGCCGAGGATAACTGGATCCGCTAGAACCCCTACTAGACTGTGTTATCTGTGGTCGATCCCTCATCCATCTCTGCCTCTGTCTAGCTGAACTACCTGGTGGTCTATATGGTCCACTGCCCGAGGATGATGCCGATCCAGAAGTGTCAGAACTCAGCCTCTTGGAAGGTCCCTGACTCGGTCCACCCTCCTCAAATTGTCGAGACTGGAATCTCATCTGTCTTTCCTTCTCGATATCCTCGCCTCGAAGTGCGGCACTCACGAACTCATCAAAGTTGTTCCGAGGCATCGTAGTCAGAGTCCCCTTGATGTTCAGGTTCAAACCTAGCTCAAATCTTCGGCACTTGGCTTCTTCTGTAGCCACCATGTCACGAGCAAACGGAGATAAGCGGGTAAATTTGTCCCGGTACTCAAGTACTGACATACTGCCCTACCTCAAATTAGTGAACTCCTTATACTTCCACTGCTGTGTAGCCTGGTTGAAGTATCTCCGCATAAACAAATCCTGAAACAAAGTCCACGGGGTATCAACCGAAACTCTATCGGTGCTAACCCACAAGAAGTATGCATCTGACTCAAGTAACCTAACTGCTGCCACTGTCATCTGCTCAGGGCTGAAACGCAAACGCTCACAAACACGTTCAACCTGAACCAACCATGCCTCACAAATCTCTGGAACAGCTGAACCCGAAAAGACAATCGCTCCAGCAGTTCGAGCTTTGACCACAGGGTCAAAACGCTCCTCCAAACGCAATACTCGCTGCAATACTCGCATCAGCAAGTCATGCGTCTGCCGATCCTCATCAGGATCCACATCCCTATTAACACGGGGACCACGTCTAGGAGGCATCCTAATGATACAAGAAAAGTATTAGTCACAAGCACAAGGAACGTAATCATGAGACTTCAGACATTTGAGAACACACAACACCCGAAACATTGATGAGTAACCGCTGGCCAGTCGGGTCATCGCTCCAGACATGCTGTACATACTCAAATACCCTTAGTGTCACAACTACAAGAGTCTACAGAACCTGAAACCTAATGCTCTGATACCAAGCTGAAAGGACCCAACCCCGATTTAGTTTCCTAAATCGGAATCAAACCCCTTCTGAAAACACGAACTTGCAAAAACCACACAAATTTCGGCAGAGTTTCGCTATAACGTGGAATTGCCATTAACCTGCACCCGAAAACACACTTCAACCTATGCCACAAAAGCCAAACCGTGGGCACCAATCCCATCCGGATTTCTCAATATCATAACAATAATGTAAAGTAGTAATCAAAACTATACTTTACAGAAATCCGGGGAAAAACATATAAAAGTATAGCGACAAAGTAATCAGAGCGACCTCTAGTATATATATACAAAAGTATACAACAGTAGGCAAAACAAGAAACCTACTGGAAAATAAAGATAGCTCGAACACTAAGCCTCCGACTGCGACGTGAGACACCAGAATCCGAACTGCAAACTGGGCACGGAAATCGAAAAGCCCAGGGGAAAGGAAAATAAAATCGTTAGAGTGAGTGGACGAAAATAATCATATGCCTTTCACCATTTACATATATCATAAAACAAAGCGAGTTCATAAAATTAATGGAGGAGTATTGATTATGTGTCGAACAATTTCAACAGGAAGACATGAACAAATTAAACTGAAATCTCATTCCCCATCCTTCTAGAATTCATAAACCACAACTTCCATATTAATCATAGCATCAAGCAATTTGTGTTAACACAACCCTTCAGGTAATAACCAAGCATCAACCCAGAATTTGATGTTGTTACCATTGATAATCCTTCACTTCAAATTCTTCCTTAAAAGCTCAACTTCAAACATAACACTCTTCCAAGTACTAGAAGTATCAGATGGAGGAGAATAGTCTGCATTGAACAAACTAGATTTCCTTAAATACTTTTCCATGTAAATATTAGACCAAAGCCTCTTGTCATTACAGAATAACCTCCAACTAGTTTTAGCTAACATGGATTGATTCATGCTTTTAGTCTTCTTAATTCCACGGCCTCTCAACTGCTTTGGTTGACAGACAGTGTCCCAATTCACAAGATGGACTTTCTTTTGGATCTCAGAGTCTCCCCACAAGAAATTTATATTCACAGTGTCCATCTTTTCACATAACTCCATAGGCAAATTAGCTGTGCTTATAGCATATATTAGTATGGCAGATGTGACAGATTGAATGAGAACTAACCTACCAACAAGACTTAAATTTTTTCTCTTCCAACTAGCCAACCTCCCTTGGACTTTATCCAGAATTCCAGCATAAGTATGCTTATTGACTCTACCATAAACCAAAGGCATTCCAAGGTATTTTCCCAAATCAACAATTATAAGAGATCCACAAGTTTTGCTGATACTTGAAGCTAGATGCTTACAAGTATTAGGAGAGACATAAATGGAGAACTTTTCATAACTCACAACCTATCCAGAAAGATTACAGAAATTGTCTAAACAACTTTTGAGAATATAGGCTTGGTGTTTAGATGATTCAACAAATAGCATGAGATCATCAACAATAAAAAAGATGAGACACCATAGAACCAGTTTGGGAAGGTTTAAATGCTTTCCAATATCTACCATCAACGGCAGAATGTATGAGATGAGACAATTTCTTCATACACAAAAAAAATATGTAAGGAGATATGGGATCTTCTTGCCTAATTCCTCTTATGGCCTTAAAGGAACTTGTTAATTCACCATTAAGGAAAATTTGGAAGCTAGTTGAGGTCACACAACTCATAATCAGTCTCACCATTGTGGTAGGAAATTTTGCCTCAAACAACACATGTTCAATAAACCTCCTTAGATAAGTCCACTTTCCAAGCCATAAACCCTAACTTCTGAGATGATTTCCTGTATTTAAATAAAAAATTTGAGCACTCAGGATGTTATCATTGATGTGTCTCCTTGGAACATAACTCACTTGATTAGGACTAATCAAGTATAGCATCACAGGTCCAATCTTAGACACAATAATTTTTGAGATAATTTTGTAGACTAATTGGCCTGAAGTTAATCATATGTTGTAGCCCTTCAACCTTAGGGATAAGTGCAATGATTGTATAATTGAGGCCAGCATGAACACTACAGCTCTCAAAGGCCCTTATAATAGTAGCCACAATCTCAGAACAATATAAATTCCAGTGGTTTTGAAAGGAGATTGCAGGAAAACCATCATATCCAGGTGCTTTTAACCTTCCAATTCCAAAGAGAGCTTTCTTCACTTCATCAACAGAAATTGGACTATTCATTCTCTCTAAATCAACCTGAGCAATATCTGGACAAACTTGGTGTTAATGAAATCAAGTTGAGCAAACATGTTGTCAAAAAAATCAACAACAATATTCTCCATAGCTTTCATATCAGTAGTTCAAACATTGTACTTATCAAACAACCCTTCCACCTTGTTTCTCTTTCTTCCACCTTGTTCCACATTCCATTCCAAGCATTGGCCCATACAGATTCTAAATATGGTCACAAGTTGGCTTTGACATTAATTCTAAGGCTGGCATATATAACAGATATAATCCATGGAATAGTACCACTCATTACAACCTTCACAGGTATTGGCTGAAAATTGGAATCAATGTACTCAATGTGTACTTTTCTAATATTCCATAATAACCACAAACCACCAGAGAACCCAACAACTTCCTCTACTTTATAATCAGTAAAACCAAGTTGAAGTAAAAAATCCTTGGCTCTACAAAATGGCACTCTTGGTCCATAAATAACCAAACATCAACTTTATGAATTTTAACAAGATCTGCAATTGCAGACCTAAAATTCTCATTTCCAACTCCTCTAGTATTTCAGAATAAGACTTTAACATAGAAAGAGATGGATTGAGATCCAAAAAATTACACAAGAACCATACTCTCATCTTGTTGATGAGAGAGGTTCTCCAAGTCTGGTAACTTGTTATTGGCAGCAAAAGTTTATTCAACAAATTTGTCAGAATCCATAAGACCACCATCACTGTTATTCTTCTCAACAACACTCTGGTGGTTTATGTCCAAATATACTGGATACTCCCTTGGAATTGGTTGAAACTGCAATATCAAATCATAATCTTTTTAGAATTGCAGATTCCTTATTACTAGACCCCAAAGAGACAGCAATATTCTTCCTCTGATACTGTGCCATCACCCTATCCTTAGGTTTCACCTTGGCTTGATTTGAAACATCCTTCATAGGTAATCTTTGATCTGTTTTGTAGCACTAGTACTTACTTTTATACCAATAGCAGATTTGTTCCCAATGGAAGAACTAGCTTGCTTATTTTCAGACACAGAAGTGGCAGTCTTGTTTATCTTTTGACAAAATTCGAAAACCTTCATCTTCCCATCGTTGACCTCTTTCATTGCATCAAATCCATGTTTCATATTTACCTCATCCTTATCACCACTCATAGAGACCTCAAGTGGTTTGGATATTCCCATTGAGGTGTCCTGCACAATCTCTTCAACCGCCTCATGTAACATAGAAAACCTAGATCCCCAAGGAGTCTTTGTTTTCCCAAGGTTTGCACCATTATTCATCTTTTTGGTCTTATGGCTCATAAGCATTCATGACCCAAAATCCTCCTTAACCACCCAATTTTCAGTCACCACATCAGTTTCAGTCATATGATCATGTAGCCTGGTTTTTGAGATATTTTGCATCTCCATGTTACAATAAATATCGATATCGGCCTCCTTAGTAGCTTCATTGATAGTGTTAGCCTTGGTTACATTAGAACATTTCTCCTTTGAGTGTCCAAAATAGCTACAGTAAAAAAAAATCAAAGCAATACCCTCATAAACCACATCATAGGCATTGCCTTCCACTTCAACACATGGCCTCAAGGTTTCTCAAGGTCAACCTCTACACAGATTCTTACAAATTTTCCCATATCCTATCTTAGTGTCATAGGATCCACTTTGACAACTTCGCCCAAAGAAATACCAATCTTTGTCATTGTGAATTTCTTGAAGAACTTGTTGAAAAAATTGTGGTTTTCCATCATTTTAATAAGACAATTTAAACTAAATAATTAAGTGAGATGCACTTAATATTGATGTAAGGGAAACATGGATTTGTGTTCTCCTACAAGACTACATAAAGATTATGTATTCATTTATTTAAATAGGTTAAGGGGTGAATGAGACATTGTCACCCAAATTTGGTCACTTGAAACAAAGTGAATGAGTTTTATCCCAAATGGGAGAAATTAGGAATATGGAGGTCTTTAAGTATGATTACACTCTAGTATGCTTTAAGTGAGCAAGTAGAGAGGCTCTTTCTCACGCACGCAGGGGGGTGCAAATCTTGGTTGGACTGGGCTTACGAAATGGACTTGTGTGTGCCCTCATTCTACAGACACGAATGCAGTTCCCATTTGGGCCGGGTCGCACAAGTTTCCTTTTGCACTTAGAAAATCTGACATGAGTTTTGGCTTTCCACATTCCATATGTTACAACCGTTTTGGCCTTTCAACTTCTCCAATTACACACCTATTATTGGCTAGATTTATATGGGTTTTCACACCATTATTGGCCGGTTTTATGGTGTTAATTGACCGAATTTAAGTTGCATGGTTATTATGGCAGACACCAACTCATACGTGTATAAATAAAGGCACCAACTCATACGTGTATAAAGGCACCAACTCATACGTGTATAAATAAAGGCACCAACTCATACGTGTAACTCGTGGCTGGCTATTATGGCAGACACCAACTCATACGTGTATAAATAAAGGCTTCATCCTCATCATTCTTCATCCCATCAGAAAGCAATTATCTATCCTCTTCTGATCTCTTCTCTCCCAAAGAAATCCGGTGATAGAGTAAGGTCCTCCTCAATTCAATGAGAAGTTCTTGTGTTGCGGTACAAAGACTTTCAAGTTGTTTTATCCTGGGAGAACAATGTCATACAAGTCTGTAGGAGGTATAAAAGTTCTTAAGGAGAGAGTGTGATACACGTGACTCAGCTTTGTTCATCTACTTCAAGAATTTGTTCTTCGTTCTTTCATTTATATTTTAATAATTAAATACTTAGTATTTTACGGTATTTATTTAGTTTAATATCACTACTTTTCCTACAGAACTTCACTGGTAATCCCTCAATTCTGGCCCATAAGGCCATGCTACCAATTGTTTCAGTTCTAGGGTCAAAAGAGGGCTACCATTTCTTTACTACCAACATTTGTCCAGTAAGAATCCAAGGCTCTCTACAAAGAGCATGGTTCATGTCATCAGCCAGATTGAACTTCACAATGAATAACTCATTTGGCAAGTCAATCAATTGCCAACCTCCTTTCATTTGCCATTTTCTACGCAAACCCTTCAACATGAAGTCAAAACTGTTCACTGAATTTGGCTTCCCCATGTGCTTAACCACAATAGTGTACCGCCAATCTAAGTAAAGCTTGTTATGCACATTCTCAAAGAATGAGATGTTTTGGCCATGCTTCCCCATGGTGATAATACAATCAGAATCCTCCATCACAAAATCATCCACCATCGCAGAGTGATATTTCTTAATCAGACTCATCAATTTGCTCATATATGACATCAACGTCATATCGGTGTCCACAACCTCTCCAGATCCAGGTTCGAACACCTGCAACTTAGCAATGGCAACCAAGTCAACTTCCAGATCCACATCCTGTTTGAGCCGTTTGCGATGAGCCATCATAGTATTAGACCCTCTGTCGCTTCCTTGTGGAAGGGCGAAGAAGACAAAGGTCAATGATGTAGCCACAAGTTCGGCGAACAAGTAAAAAAATAAACGGAAAGGATCAGAGATGTACAACCAATCAATGCTTGAGTCACACAACGATATATTTTGGGAACGAGCGTGAAGCGCGTACAAAGTTTTTTGCTACTGTTGAATTGCGTAATTTAGAGTTCATAAATTAGTTTCTACTTTGGGGCTATTTTATTTATTTATTATTTTATATAAAAAACATTGAGACCAGAACGACTGCATTTACAGGACTGTGTCGACTAATGAAAAAATTATGGAGATTCTCAAAATTCTTCTAGGTCATGAGGGGATTGGAAGGGATTCTCATATTTCGGGTCTATCTCAAATGGTCAATTTAATGTAAAGTCTGCTTATCTGCCAAGATTTGTGCATACAGCTGCAATGGATGCTAAATGGAGCATTGTTTGGAAGCTTAAAAATTCCCCCAAAGCAAAAGACCTTTCTCTGGTCTATGCTTCATAAAAGTTTTTTGACTAACTTGCAAAGGCAAAGGAGGAGGTTATCTAGTGATGCCACTTGTGAGGTGTATAAAGAAAGTGTGGAATCTCAACTCCACTTATTCAGAGATTGTAATGCTGCAAAAGAGGTGTGGAAGGAGTTTCATCTGCCTACTGTAGTGAAAAGATCTTTTTGCCTTGACTGGGATGGTTGGATTCTAGCTCAATTAACATGCAAAAGTATTTGGCAAAGCTCCAAATTGTGGTGTGAGGTGCTTGTTACCATCTGTTGGTATATTTGGAAATTGAGGAACAAGAAAATTTCTGATGCTAATTTCCATATGCCCCTTAATCTTCGAAGTGTTATTAGATAACTCTATCACATAATGGAAGTCATGTAACAACCCAGAACAATTATAATATGCTTAATGCGGTATGTTAGTTTAATCACGTGTTAGTCCTAATTACTGGATCATTTAACGACTTTTCTGTACGTTATGAATTAAACTTTATGTTCTTCATGAAAGCTGTAGGGAATTTTATTTTAAGTTTGTAGAAATTTTTGGAGAATTTTTCTGGTAAATGGAGCAATAGTTATGAATTTTAGAAGTTGTCACGAGTATTGTAAATAAAATGAATCAAGTTATTGGAGAATTATTCTGAGACGTTGGATCTTTTGGAGATCAATTCTCGGCCATTGGTCGTTATGGACCTTAGGGTATACCTTAGGTAGGATCAGGACCCTAGCCATATTTTTCACTGGGTTTGACCCGTTCTGAGAGAGTATGACCCGCGCAGCCAACCCGACCCGACCTGGGAATGACCCGCCAGAATCTTCACCGTTCGGCCACCATTTTCAGCATTCAAGGTATGGTTTCGAAGCTCTTCTCTCGCCTGAGTTGTTTTGTGGATGAGTTTTGGGAATGCAGGTTTGTTGGAGAGAAACTCGAATCAATTTCTTTCCATGGTTTACTGTCACCGGGCACGGTAGTGCTCCAACCGAATTGGTGGTTGGGGTTAAGGAGTTTTGATAGATTAGGATGTAGGGAGTTTGGTTTGACCAACATCTGCCATAATGTCGCTCGATGGCACCGGAATCGAGCACAAAAGATTTTCGGCAATTTTGAACCCGTCAGCTTTCGGGCTTAATTCCGGCCAGGTAAGGATTATTTTGGGGTTGGTAATTTGAGATAATATGTTGGATTTGTCAAGAGGAAGATAATTACATATGGCTCACCGCCATTCATGGTGGTTGGCGGTGGCCAAAATTGTTGTCTGTGGTGGTCAATTCGTCGTCTTCGTCGTTGAATTAGTCTTCGACGAAGAAAGGAAAGTTGTAGAGGATGGTAAGATGAAGCTAAATATGTATGTTGGAGGTCGTCGGAATTGGTCGCCAGAGGTGGCGTGTGACCGCCACGCGCCGCCGCCCACTGCGGAGCTCCAACGAGGCAGAGGTTTAGGCTTTTTAGAAGGGGATTTTGAGGTGATTTTTACGCTAAATCTAGTTTACTTATTTGTTTGCGTTATTGAACCATTTTGTTATCTTGGTAAGGAGATTGTAACCGAGATTATAGTGAGGAAATTACCGCCGACCACGGAGCTAGCGTCATACTGTGAGTGAACAATTTACTTTTTATTGATTATAGCGAGTCTAGAAATATGATTATGCCTTTATTTTTGTAAATCTTTTTTATTTATGATTTCATGATTACGTTTATGTTTATGCACAAAGGCACATAGGTTATTTTTTATGATTTACACGCACGTTATGTCTATATTAATGCATCGATGCGTAGGCCATCTGGCTGATCACCAATAGCGGCCTCTGGCAGGACACTTCATGTCCTAGAACTGGCTACGAGTACGAGTACGATATGACGGCCTTTACACACATGTTATTCTATCTTTTAGACTCGCTGTGTTTTTTCATTTATATTATTTTAGAGAAAGGCATAAATACTTTCTTTTTGCCTTACTTCCAAGATTTTTGTTTTCGTCTACTCACTCTAATGATTTATGTTTTCTATGCCTTTCCCCTGGGCCATTCGATTTATCATTGCCCAGTTTGCAGCTTCCATCCGGAGTTCACGCCCCAGCGTCAGAGGCTTAGTGTTCGTGTTTCGATCCTTCATCAGTAGGTGCCCAGTTAACCTACTAGTCATGTAATACAGTAAACTAGTTGTAGTGTGCTCTAGGAACCATTCCATATTACGTTTCCGTTATTGTTGTATAAGGAGTCTAGTGACCTGTTAAGTTTGGATTTTAACCTTGACAAATTGATATTTTTCTTTTCCTAGATGAAGTATGAGACATTCATGATTATGTTGAGAAATCAAATGGCATCAGTGACCACGGTTTGTTTGTGAGGCTTGTTGATTTGTTAGAAGTGTAAAACTCTTATGTAGGTTTTTGGTAGACTTATAGTTTATGGGGAGGTTATGTTAAATTGTCTGTAGAAATTTCTAAGTGTAAGTTTTATGAGTTATCATCTAATCTCTAATTAGTACTTAATTTGGGGTTGGGTCATCTCAAGTCAGCTCAGAGTAAGAAGGTGGTACATGTCAATCAGCAATATACAACTACTACTTTGGTGTAGCAGAAATCTAATCAGGGTTTTGTGAAGTTAAATGTGGATGAAACCAAAACTAGTAGTGGAAGCATTGGAGCTGGAGGCCTAATTATGGGTGATACATGTGAATGATTAATTGGTTTCGAAGCTAATATTGGATATGGTTTAGACTTTAAAACTGAGATGTGAGGTTTGATACATGCCATGGTTCAGTCTTTGAAACTGAGATATGGGGTTTGATACATGGCATGAAGATTGTTGTGAATCATAAGTTTACAAGAATGGTTGTGGAATTTGATTCTACAATTCTTGTCCAACTGCTTACTGGTGAAAATGATGTAGATCACCCTCTTGGTTCCTATTTGGGATATTGACATGCTTTGTTGCAACATTTTCATGTCAAGCACATCTTTAGGGAGTGTAATATGGTGGCTGACAGCCTTTCCAAAGCCAGTGTGAATCATGAGTTAGGGTTAATCATATTTGATAGTCCTCATGTCCATGCCATGGAGAGTTATGTTAATGATTGTTCTGGATTTTCCAGAATAAGGAGAGTTGTCTGTGCCAATGGGCCTATAGTATAGGCTCCTTATGTCTTTTTTGTTTGGGCCTTTTTAAGGCTTCCTCTTCACCAAAAAAAAAGAAGAATGACTATCGTTTATGAAATACTTTCGTCCATGAAAAACAGGTTTGCTACAAAAAAAAAAGCTAGGATAAGGGTACAGCCTCACGGGTAACGACTTTTTCTCTCTAGCTTACCGTTGTAAACACAAAGTCGATAATTGGGAAATTTCCGTTCAATTTTCTGGTGCTTTTGGGTGGTTCTGTTGGACTTGTGGTGGCATCGTCGACTTTTTTATTCTCCGCCCTTCCCAAGGGAAGCGGCAGAGAGGAAGCCATGGAGATCTTGCAACAAAAACGTCTGAAATCTGGTGGTGATGTGTGTGTAGATTTGGCTGCATTGAGCATGAAAGGTGTTGATGCCAGTGTCAAATTGACATATGAGACTGTTTTGATGAGCTATGCTAGTAAGTTGGTGAGTTCGGTGAAGAAATTTTCAGATTCTATGATGGATGAGTCATATCTGAGTATGGAGGATTGAACTATCATTGAGGGAGTCCATGGCATTTCAATCTCATTTTCAGACAAGGTCCATGACCGTTTAAACTTTGAGTAGAGGTGTGCGGTGATTGTGAAACTCATGGGACATTATGATTCAGTGAATAGTTTCAATTTCATGTTGAGAGGCCTTAGGCGTAAATGGCAGATTAAAGGAGGGTGGAGATCAATTGATCTTCCAAATGACTTCTTCATTGTGAAGTTTAATCTGGAGAAGGATATGCAACATGTGTTGTGTGAAGGACATTGGATCATTGCAGGACAAACCCTAGTGGTTAGTAAGTGGTCTCCCAAGTTTGATCCTCGTATGGACACAATTGGCAAAATGGCTATATGGGTGAGAATTGTTAATTTACCTATGAAGTATTTCACAAAATTCACTATGAAGATGATTGGCTCCACTCTAGGAGAGGTTGTGAAGGTGGACAAGGTCACTCTGGGCCAAGAACGTGGGAGATTTGCTAGAGTTTGTGTTGAAGTTTACCTGAGTTTACCACTGAAGCCATGTGTTCAGGTGAAAGAGAACACTTACAGAGTTGTGTATAAGGGTATTTCATTAATCTGCTTTGAATGTGGGAAATATGGTCATGCTAAGGATGCTTGTCCTTTGATTAAACTGAAGAAGAGTGAGGAAATTAATCAGGCCAGTATTGATAAGATTGTGGCTACCCCCAACCAGATGGTTATTGAAACTAAAACTAGTTCTGATGTTAACATGCAACACGAGAATTGTTTGGCCAAAGCTGATGCTGAGATGACTAATGCCAATAAGGATGATGGTTTTGGTGCATGGATGCTCATGAGTTACAGAACTAAGAAAAAGAATTGAGGTAATGACATTGATAAATCCAATGTGACTAAGGGCTCTAGATTTGCAATTTTGCAGGAGGAGACTGATGAGCCACCAATGATGGAAAAAGAAAAGGAGGTGATGCAGAATGAGATTGATAAGGAGGTGTCAAGACTTAAGCCGTTGTGGGCTTCATTTGAGGATAAGCAAAAGCTGGTAGTCCCAACCAGTAAGCCTAAATTAGCTGCTAATAAACTTGAGGGTGCTAGTTTTAGTGGAAAGACTGTTGTTAAGGTTGAAAATTCTGGCTATAATGCCAAAAATGGTGGAAAACTGAGAAATGCTAATTTGAGCAACAAGAATGTTGGGAAGACCACTGGTAGAGCTCCGATGTTAGATGTCTCTAACAAAGTTAAAATTGGTGGTAGTGGTAAAATTACTGTCAAACATCAAAGGAAAGTTGGTTCTGGTGGTGCTGAGGTGAAGACTAAAGCAGCTAATATCATTAAGAAACTTTCCTTTAAAGGTGTCAGAGCCACCATGGGGGAGAATGGTGCTATTTTTGGTCACATTTCATCTGATGATGGTAGCTTGAGCACAGATACAGAATGTAAGATGTTGGATTCTGAGAAGTCTGTAGAGGAGGTTTTTACCTCAAACAGTAAGTTGACCAGTATGGATAGTCATCCTTCTCTTCCTGAGAACGGTTTGGATTTTGTTTGATGTTTTTTCTTTGGGATTCAATCCCTCCCTGCCTTATGTGTACTCATAGATAAAATCCTCTATTGGAATGCAAGGGGTGCAGGAAGTGAGAAATTCAAAACTGCTACTGCAGACTTAGTTACTTTGAATAAGGTTGATGCTTTAGCTATCAGTGAACCTAGAGTTTCTTTTGATAAAGTTAAGGACTTTTTTACTTCAGCTTGGCTTATATGATTATGAGGTGGAGGAGGCCCATGGATTCTCTTGTGAAGTTTGGGTTTTATGGGACTCAGCTAAGGTGAAATTGGAGATTTTGGACTCTAATTTTCAGTCCATTTCTTTAAAGTTTTAGGTGAATAATATGGTTAGATGGATGCTTTCTGTTGTATATGCTATCCCTTACATGAGAGAGAGAGAGAGAGAGAGCTCAGTTATGGCCATATTTAGGCTATGTTTGGTAATGCTTAACTTATAAGTTAAGGAACTTATTTAATAACTTTTGAAAATAGAAGTGTTTGGTAAATCAACTTATTTTCAACCAAGCTTTTGAGAAAAGTAGATTTCTTCACTATTTTGAAAAGCACCTCAATAGGTACTTCTAAAAATAAGCTTTTGTGTGAAAATACGGATGAACAGCAATTTTCAAATACCTTGCTTATTTTTTTCTTTTCAAGCTACTTATTTTCAGAAAAAGTATAAGCCAACTTTTCTAAAAAGAAAAGGATTGCCAAACGGAGCCTTAGATAGCTTGTGGAAAGCTTGTGGTATTCCTAGTGTAGTAATTGGGGATGTTAATGAATCAGTGGCTGAAGAAGATAAAAATGTTGGTCCTTTTCATGGTAGATTTGGGGGTCTGAGAGCTTGGATGAATGAGTGTGCTTTGATTGACTTATGATTTAAAGGCTCTAGATATACCTGGTCTAATAAGAGGATTAGTGAAAGACTTGATAGAGCTTTTTGTTGTTGTGATTGGAGATCACTATTCCCTGAGGCTTTTGTTAGTCACCTTCCTAAGACAAGATCAGATCATTGTCCTATTCTCCTCAAATTGTCTTCTAATATTTAGATCAATAAGAGGTCAGCTCCTTTCATATTCCAATTGATGTGGTCTGCTCATGAGTTGTATGATGAGTTTATTGAAACCACTTGAAATGTTGTTGATGGTTTGATGATGGATAAGTTGAAAAAGTTAGCTAATGCTCTGTCAAATTGGAACAAGGAGGTTTTTGGTCATCTTTTTAAAAGGAAGAAAAGATTGCTGGCTAGAATTGGTGGTATTCAGAAAAGCCTTGATAGTAAAAATAGTGTTTTTGTTAACCAAGCTTGAGGCTGAGTTGATACTGGAGTATGAGAATCTTCTTGATCAAGAAAATATGTTCTGAAGGCAAAAATCAAGGGATAAGGGGATGATTAATGGTGATAGAAATACTTTATTTTTTCATATAACTACTTTGGTTAGAAGAAAAATAAACAAGGTGGAGGGGTTATTTGATTGCCACAATAATTGGACTGCTGATATGGGGATGATGAAATAGGTAGTTATTGATTTTTTCAAAAGTCTTTTTGCTGAGCATGTGTTCAAGGACACTAGATTTGTTATTCAATGGGTTTTCCCTGCTATTAAGGAGCATGATCTTCTGAGACTGAGCTCTAATATCTCTGAAGTGGAAGCGAAAAATGCTCTCTTTGGTATTGGAGGTTTGAAAGCTCCAGGGCATGATGACTTTCCTACTATTTTCTTTCAAAATCATTGGGACATGTACAAGCAGGAATAATTCAGAATATTAGAGATGTTTTTGCTAGTGGTTCATTGCCTGCTGTGTGAATCATACCATCATTGCTCTTATTTCTAAGGTGGAAGGACCTCAACACATGACTAATTTCAGGCCCATTAGTTTATGTACTACCATGTACAAGATCATTTCTAAGCTTCTGGTGTCCAAAAGTAGACTAATTATACAGACTTTGATCAGCCCTAATCAAGTGAGCTACATTCCAAGCAGACACATTACTGATAACATCCCCATTGCTCAGGAAGTGTTATTCAAGTACAGGAGGTCTCATGCCAAATTGGGATTTTTTGCTTGGAAAGTGGACTTGTTTAAAGCTTATGACAAACTCAATTGGAGCTCCATTGAAAAGGTTTTGTATGAAGCTCAGTGTCCTTTTAATTTGGTGAAATTTATCATGCAGTGCATCACCACTGCCAGCTTCCAAATCTCTCTCAATGGTGAATTAACCAGTTCTTTTACGGCTAAGAGAGGTATAAGACAGGGAGATCCCTTGTGCATAAAAAAATTATCTAATTTGATTCATTCAGCTATAGAGGATGGATACTGGCAACCTGTTAAGGCCTCTACATATAGTCCTGCAATACCTCATCTATTTTTTGCAGATGATCTTAATTCTGTTTTTTGCTGAGGCTTCTGAGAAGCAAGCTAAGGTCCTTAAGAGTTGTCTTGATAATTTCTGTGATTTATCTGGTTAAGCTGTAAGTTACGAGAAGTCTTCTTTGTTTGTTGCTCCTAATACTTGCAAAGAATTGGCTGCGACTATTAGTAGAACCTATGGCTCTCCTTTGACTAAGGATTTGGGAAGATACTTAGGTATGCCCCTGGTTCATGGAAGAGTCAATAAGAAGACTTATGTTGGGATTTTGCACAAGGTTTAGAATAGATTGGTTGGGTAGAAATGTAAGTATATGAGTTTTGCTGGAAGGTTTGTTTTGGTCCAGTCTGTGACTGTTGCTATCCCAAATGATGGTATGAGTACAACAAAATTGCCTGTGGATTTATGTGACAAACTTGATGCTGTGAATAAAAATTTTCTCTGGGAAGATTCTGAAAATAAAAAGAAGGTGCATCTAGTGAACTGGGAGAATGTTTGTCAACCCAAGCAGAATTGGTGGTCTTGGCATCAAAACAATTTCTAGTATGAACTTGGCCATGCTAGCTAAAACTAGTTGGAGATTTTCAATGGTGATGAGGGTTTGTGGGCCAGGACTTATAAGGCCAAGTACATAAGGCAGGATAGTTGGTTATCAGAGTGGTATGTTTCTCCTTCTGATTCTTCTGGAACTTGGAAATGTGTTCTTTTTGGAGCTGAATTATTCAAGAATCTCAAATAGAGAATTGGTGATGGTGAATTGTAAGATTTTGAGTGGACAGGTGGTTCTTGAATGAAAGCTTGATTGTGTATAATCTTCCTGATATTGATATTGATTTAAATGCAAAGGTGTGCCATTTCTGGAATCAAGATGGATGGGACTTTGAGCTCATTTGCACTATGCTTCCTGTGAATATTGCTCTACAGATCTTTAATACCCCCAGCTAGCTTTTGTGTGAGTAATGGTGATACTCAAATTTGGGGTGCAACTTCTGATGGTAAATTTTCAGTAAAGTCTGCTTATAATTCCAATTTTGACTTTGTTGGGAGAAATCAAACTTGGATTGTTACTTGGAGGCTTTGTATTCCTCTTAAGCAGAAGACTTTTTTGTGGACTCATATTCATAGAAAATTGCTCACTAATGTTCAGAGGGTGAGGAGAAGAATGGCTCACAGTGCTCTTTGTCAGATTTGCAGTGTTGGTGATGAATCTTTACTGCATTTATTCAAAGATTGTGTGGCTGCTGAGGAGATATAGAGATTGATTACACAGCCTGCTAGTGTTATTCATACGTTTAATCTGGATTGGGGGGGTTGGTTGTATGCTCAGCTCAGTTGTCATGTGGTGATGCTGAATAATATTAGGTGGTGTGATCTCTTCGTTTTTGTCTGCTAGTTCATTTGGAAATGGAGAAACAAGATCCTGTTTAATCCTGGATTCACAAGACTTGGTGATCCTGTCAAGATAATTATGGGAGCAGTTTTTGAATGGGAGAATGTGCATAGTTGGAAGAATGCCAAGGGATTTGCCATCTCTAGGTTTCATTGGTACAAGCCTGATGATGGTTGACTAAACTTGAATGTGGATGGCTCTAGAAATGGTGTTGGAACTATTAGGGGTGGAGGGGTTATTAGAAATTGGCATGATAAGGGCATCTCCAATAGAGAAGTCTTATATGAAGTCCTAAATCTATTTTTAGAACTTCATTTTGACACTATTCATTTAGAACTTCAATCATCTTCAATGGTTAAGGTCCTATATGAAGTCCTAAACCTATTTTTAGGAATTCAATCATCTCCAATGGTTAAAGTCCTATCTCAAAGTTCTAATTTTATATATTTAGACTTTGTAAAATATAATTGTACATGATAATTAATAATTATATTAATTAATTATGCATTGAAATTTTGAGTGACTTATGCATTATTCACAAATCGGAAATACTTTCGTTTTACACGTGTCGGTCGTTTCACTTATGCATTGTATAGATATCCGAGTTTGCGAGATTACGTTATCTGACACGTGTAAAGTATCAAAATATCAGACAAGATTTCAGACAAGATTACGCTATCTGCCACGTAACTTATCAAGATATCGAACTAAATTTTGTGCAACACGTGTCAACGTCTAATTAGTTGACGAGATTACATTATCTGCCACGTGTAAAGGTGAAGCTCTTCGAAGATCATGTTGATCTTCTATAAAACTGGAGCATTCACTCCTTCATCTCTCACCAATTCACAAACGCTCCTCCCCCCACACAAAAATTGTGGTTTCCTAATAATTGTTTTCATACCTTTAGTTTTGTTTTCCGTCATGAATAGGTTGTGGAAACTATTGAAGAAAGAGGAAGCCGAAGATGTTCCGAGAAGGCAACATCAAGCCCTCTTGATGTCCACGACAGCCCACCAAGCGGAGATGATGGAAGAAGATGAAGCCGAAGGCTAATGGGGTGGTTCTTCGGAAGGGCGGAAGTACATATTAAGGGAGCATGAGATGATGGATCAACGCTTAAAATCTCTATACTTCAATGAACCATGTAGGTTTGACGGCGACACTTTTCGAAGGTGCTTCTGTATGTCACCTTCTCTCTTTGACAAAATGATGTGTAGCGTGGCCAACCACGACCCGTACTTTGTATAGAAGATGGATGCCACCGGCAGACTCGGCCTCTCCACCGAACAGAAGTTAACATGCACTATGAGGATGCTCGCATACGGTCTACCAGCTGGCTTGACCGATGAGTTCCTTGATATTATTGAATCCACTGCTCTTGAAGTGTTGGATCATTTCACAAGAGCGATATGGGCTGTGTACCACAAAGACTATCTCCGCACACCAACAAAGGAAGATCTGCAAAGATTGACGAACAAAGCTGCAGAACGTGGATTTCTAGGTATGTTGGGTAGTCATGATTGTATGCATTGGCAGTGAAAAAATTATCCGGTTGCTCATGCCGAGCAGTTCCAAGGCCACAAAGGAAAACCTATAATTATCTTAGAGGCGGTAGCTTCGTATGATACTTGGATTTGGCATGCATATTTTGGACTTCCAGGTTCTCTCAACGATCTCAAAGTCCTGGGAATGTCACCGTTGTTTGACGAGGTGTGCAGAGGTGAAGCTCCTCAAGTGACTTTCAAGGTAGCCAACAGTACGTATCATCAAGGTTATTATTTGGTGGACGACATCTACCCTAATTGGGCAACTCTTGTGAAACCAATAAAAAATCCTACGTATACAAGAGGCGTTTAGAAAAGGCGTGGAGAGAGAATTTGGTATCCTCCAAGTGCGTTTTGCAATTGTGAGGGGTCCAGCTCATTTATGGAGTAGGGAGAAGCTCTAATACATCATGATGATGTGCATTATTTTGTACAACATGATTGTAGAGGATGAGCGCGCCAAAGATGAGCAATATGGTTTCGACATTAACGACATCCCAATGCGTCCAAGAAAAGCTGATATATATGATAAACCGGCTTATGATGATGAGGTGCATTGTAATCCCCAACTAATGCATGCATTTATACTTGATCATTACAAGAGGACTCGGTATCCAGTGATATGTGGGGAACTAAGATCAGATTTAGTTCAACACAGCTAGCTTTGAAGAAGTGGCAAGAGCACAACCGTGGCTAATTTGTGTCGTTAGCATGTGTCAATAAATGGCATATGTTTGCCATCATGTTGTCGTTTACATTTAATTCATGTGTGGTTGTGTATTTTTAATTTGTGTGTGGTTGTATGTTTTTAATTTTGTGTGTGTGCATGTAATATTTTGTGTACTTGAATGCATTTAACTTTGTGTGTGTTGTATGCATTATATATTAATTTAAAACAACAATACCAATTAATTTATAAGACCATATAAAAATACACTTCATACATAATTAGTTAAAATTAATTTAAAACAATAATATAAATTAAGCAATAGATAAGATAAAACAAACTAATCACTTTTGATCATCATTTTGCATCCACGCCGTTTGATTGAGTGGAAGATAGAGGGAAGAACTTGATCTGCCATAAGGAGGTGTAGATGCTTGAGGTGTAGATGCAGGTGCCTCCAATTCCTCTCGCTCAAGTATCTTTCTTTGTTTCCTCTCCCAATATCCTCTTTTACATAGTGAATATATACTTGGATCCACCGCCATTGTGCGAGCAACTTCCTCCTTTTGTTGAGCCGTCATTGCCTCATAATAAGTTGTTCCCTTCGTGTAAACTCTCGATTATTTTGATCGGGAAGCCTTTTCATTTGAGCATGAATACTCAATGTTAGCTCTTGATTAACTTTCTTCTTTGCCGCCTTGGCCGCTTTTTGTCCCATTGGACGCTCTTGCCTAGCTTTAGATGCCACGCTTAGAGTTGCTTTGTCTCGAGGCGAATTGTTATCATCCAAGTTGGTAGGAGTCTCACAATTTCTAATATCCTCATCCATTGTTGGCGGACATGAAAATTTAGGTGACTCCTTCAAGATATCCCAACAATGCAAATATGCGAAATGCTCTCCATGAGAATCATCGAAGTAGTACCCCTTTGCATTCATTAACTACAAACATAGTAGTGATTATTTAATTTAATATCATGAATTATTACTATATTTTAAGTGACAAATAAAAATATTTACGTCATCGTGATCATTTTCGCCACTCGCATGATTTTTTATGGCTTTATGCATTGCTAGGCTCTATCTCATACTTGCGGGACTGATCTTCTTCCATCGAGATTCGACACTTGTTTGGGTTCACGTAGGTGCATTGGTTGGCTTGATACTTTCAAAATGCTCATATATATGATCCCACAAGGTTCCACCAGATTGATTAGTGCTGACGGCGACATCTCCACCAATATTCAATACAGCCACGCACAAAGCTCTATCTTCCGCCTCTTTCCAATTTTCCAATCGTGATGCCCTAGGTTTTGGTGAAGCTCTCTTTAGACCCATGGTGTTGAACAAAAAAACTGAATTTGCTATAAGAAAAGAGGAGGAAGGAAATTTTGAGAGGATGTAAGAAATGGTGTGAGAGAATGTAAGAAATGGTGTGAAATGAATAAAAATTTCGGTTGGTATTTATAGAAAAAATTAGAATTTACTGTTCCAACGGACTGATTAATATTCCCGAAAAATAATTAAAAATTTTTCATTTTTTTCTGACTGTTATATTAAAAATGGGAGTTGGATCGAATAATAATCGTTTGATCGATTTCAGCATATATTCTTTGCCGTTAGATCAGAATCAGAAATTCAAAAAAAAGAAGATTTAACTGAGATTGAAATATGGCCATTGATTTCAAGATGGAATCAAATCGGGCCATCCATTTCATTCGACCATTGGTGCTCCAAAGGGCTAAAGTAAGCATCACATGGGGCAGGTCCCACTCTGCAGCAGTTGTCTGCTACTCGCCTCCTCGGTGGAGCGCGTCGCGCGTGAACGTCCCTCCCTCTCTCCTCCAGCGCGTCGCGTGGCTCCCCTCTTCCTTCTCCGGCGCGTCATCTTTTTTTCTTTCCTCTCTCCTTCTGCTGGCTTGGCCCCACATGCTCTCCCTCTCAATTTATAAATCGGGTCTTATATGAAGATCTAGTTTAGGACTTCATTTAAGACTTCGAGCTAGTTGGGCTAGGTTTTAGATCCCCAAAACACACCATTGGAGAAACTGAATTGGAGACAAAGCTAAAAAAAATAGGGTATATGACTCTCCATTGGAGATGCCCTAACTGGATTGTTGGTTTTTAGGTCAATCTTAAAGTATAAGAGATTCTGCAGGTCGAGGCTTGGGGTATGCATTATGAAGTTGGATTGGTGGAGAGAATCAACTATAGCAAATTAGCAGTTGAATATGATTCTGCAATTCTTTATAAATCTATTGCAGAGTTCTGATATCGACATTCATTCTCTTGGCTCTTTGTTGAAGGGATGCAAGCTGAAATTGGATGCTCTTGGGGATAGATCTATTAAGCATGTGGTCATGGAAGAAAATATGGCTGCCAATGTGTTGGCCAATGAGACTGTGATGCATGAGCCTGATCTTGTTGTCTACTGGAAGCCTCATATTCATGTTCTCAAGGTTATGTTTGATGATATGGCTGAGATTTCTTTCCCTAGAAGACATAGGAGTAGTATAAAAGCCTAGTTGTTTTTGTTTTTGGTTGGGCCTTCTTGGGCCGCACTTGTAACAAAAAAAGAAGTCCGGATCTGGGGGGTAAACCGTTTATGTTGAACCCGGCTGAGATTATTCACCTGACTGAGAGCATCTGCATCGGGGGAGGGAAAATTTCCCCAAATCAGAATTCCTAGGCCGGACCCTGCCAAAAATAGCAATTATAGGGGTTCGACAACATGCAGCGGTGCAAAAGGGGTGCACCTACAAATGAGGTTAGAGATGAGACTTTGAAGAGTATTGCGGCTAATCAAAAAACGTTCGCCAATTGACAAAAGACAAATGAAGAAAAGCAGCGAATGCTCGATGAGAAAAACTATCGTTTGAGGGCACAAGAGGAAGAAACAAGGATTATGATAATGAATTTCGATGACTATGACCACAAATTCAAAGAGGTACTTCATGAAGAGAAGAGCGAAAAATCCTTAAGTAAGTAGATGACAATGAAGAAGAAGTTGGCGATGCAAACTTCACAAATTGTTATTGCCCCCGCAACCTTGATTTTAGTGATTAGTTTAGTTTGTCTTAATAATAAATCTATGTTTGACATGTCATTATGTAATTTAATTTTTCAAGAAATAAAAACGCACTTTATTTATTTAGATAAACTTCAAACACATTACATTAAAATATAATTAATTACACTCAAACAACATAAAATGCAAACACACAAAAGGAAAACACACAAAATTAAAATACACAAAATGCAAACACATAAAAGTCAAACACATACATCAAACACATTATTTAGAGTTGTTCACCGGTTTCAAGAAACTAGTTGTGTTTTACCAAGTCCTTTTGAAGCTCTCCATGAAGATAAACTGATTGGAATCGACGAGACAGTCGCTAAACTGGTGTCGATGTTGATCTCTTCCAACTGGCTCAAAATGAATTTAGCTACCACTTTCATCCACCGACCCATCATAAACTGTGAAAACACTAATTGAGTTTTGTAGATCTTCTTCTTCATTCTCCTCAAAATTATCCTCCATAAATTCTCCCTCAACAATTATGTTATGCATTATGATGCAAGCCAACATGATCATTTTCAATGTCGACGTGTGATGACACATAGCTGAATGACGAATAATTGCCCGACAAGATTGTAAGATGTCAAAGCACCTCTCCACATCTTTGCGATATGCCTCTTGTTTCCTTGCGAACAGCTTCTGCTGTTGATTCTGGGGATTGGAAATTATTTTGACAAACGAGAAATACCTTAGATGTATTTCATCAGCTAGATAATAAGTGTGGTTGTACGTCATACCATTGACTTTATAAGTGGATTGCAGGCTTCTTCCAGCAAGGAGCACATCAAAGATATCTGAGCTGTTGAGCAAATTAATATCATTTTGTGCTCCAGGCGTCCCGAAGGAGCTGTGCCATATCCACGTGTCATATGATGCCACTGCCTATAAGATTATGGTGGGATGAGCCTTCTGACCTAAATATGACCCTTGCCAAGTTATTGGGCAGTTCTTCCATTTCCAGTACATGCAGTTGATGTTTCTAATCATACCAGGAAATTCCCGCTTCCGTGCCCTTCTTAGAAGTCGAGTGATATATGTTGCATCAGAAGCGCAAAGGTAATAATCTTGGTAAAACAAGATCACTTGTGTGCACTACTTCTTCATGCATTTCAGTGTTGTTGATTCCCCCATCCTCATGATTTCAGTACACTAATTTGCAGCTGCGCCATACGCTGACATTCATATAGCGCCCGTCATCTTTTGTTCGGGAAGAAGTCCCTGTAATCCAATGGCATTTTCTCTTTGATGTCAAAATGGGTCGTGGTTGCAAAGTTTTTTCTTAAGGCGGTTGAACAAGTACGTGCTCATTCGGAACCTCCAGTGAAAATCTTGCTCATTGAAAACAGGGCATTCGATGAAGTAATTTTTCATCAGATTTCGTCCCCTTGCTTCCCTCTGCCTTGGTTCGTTTGGACGACGGCGGTGAGGTGGCTCATCATCAAATGCCACAGCTACCATGACCGCATCAGTCACAAATGAATTAGCAATTATGGCAGCTTGCTGGCGTTGTTGTCGCCTCCTTTTGGAAGACTCTTCGTAATCGAAAAGATTCATCTTATTGAAGATGGAATGTGAAGAAGTGTTTGAAGATATATGTGTACGGGTGTAGAATATCAAGTGACTTGTAGATGTTGTGAGGTTTCAAGGAGCCATAGATGATACTTCTATAGCACAATTTAGATAATCTGATGTTTGAAGATGAATACACGTGTCACATCCTCATTCGTCGGAAATCTTCATCTAATAATTTAGCTGATAATGACATGTGGATGTGACACGTGTCGCACAATGACTGGTCAAATTTTTTATCGAAAATCTTTATCAATAATTTGTTGATAACGACACGTGGATGTGACACATGTCACAAAATGACTCGTTGAAAATCTTACCGGAAATCTTCATCAATAATTTAGACAATAACATCACGTGGAAGTGACGTGTCACATTATGACTCGTCAAAAATCTTATGGAAAATTTGGTTCAATAATTTAGACGATAATGACACATGTCGGCTAGTTATTGGATGAAAATATTACTAATAATAAAATAAAATAAGTTTTTATAAGGGTAAATTACGTATAAGGTCACTTACGTAAGATTACTTACGTATAAGGTCACATAATATTTCTTTCCCAAATAAGGTCACTTGATTTAACAAAAAACTCTCTCATTCAATCTATTTACGTCTAATGCCATCATATATAAAGTCTACCTCTCTCTGCTTCAGACCAAAATCAGACCATAAATTCCCAAAATCAAATCGTGCCCTAGCAGAGCTCTGTCCCAAAATCAAATCGCAATCAAATCGCGTCGTCTCTCTCCATCGTTCTCCTCTCTCTGCCGCCGTCTCTCTCCACCGTGCTCTCTCTCCACCGCTCTCCTTCATCCGTCACTCTGCTCTCGCCGCCGAACTAGTCTCCTCCTCGACTCAAACCGAGAGTGATACGACGCTGTTTGAGTGATAACCAGAGCTACTAGAGGGACTGTTTTCCTTGCACTAGCATCATCACTTTCTCACTCAAACAGTCGCTGCCTCTCCACTCCGTCGCCGCCATCTCTCGATGGACTCTCTCTCTCTCTCTCTCTCTCTCTCTCTCTCTCTCTCTTCAGGTCCATCTCTTGTTCTCTCTCACTCTCACTCTCTCTCTTTATATCTCTCTCTCATCTGATTCTCTCTAACTCTAAGTTTCTCCCATCCTGCAGCTTCAAACAATGGCGCCTTCAGCAGCTACAAACCCTTGGCTCCGCAAAAAGCGCCTCCCGAAGCCACAAACCGCACCACATATAGGTAAAAGATTTAGTGTGGTCTATAGTAGTATGTAGTGTTGGCTGTATTAGTATGTAGAATTTATGTGAGTAGTATGTAGAATTGATGCGAATAATATGTAAAATTGATGTGAGTAGTATGTAGTGTGCTCTGTGGTAGTATGTAGAATTAATGTGAGTAGTATGTAGTGTGCTCTGTAGTAGTATATAGTTTACTCTGTAGTAGTATGTAGAATTGATGTAAGTAGTATGTAGTGTGCTCTGTAGTAGTTAGGTGATTGAGAAAGCTACGTACCTCATTTTTTTTGAAGTGTTATGAACAACACAGAGAGCTTCTGACTCCTGGCTCTGTTTATATACTAATAGGAAGAGAAATCTTAGGTTATCAATTTTGTGTCACGTGTGTTTTGGATCCTACATTGTTACAACCATTCCCTCATTACTCTTATAGATAAGTGTTTTATTTTATTTTTTATGAGGTACTTGCTTTGTGGCAAGTTTGAAGTGTCCAAATTAGGTACTTGATCACAAGTGATTAAGATTCTCAAGGATCTTCCATTCTAGAATACTATGTTTGCAGAGTTCCGAGGTTAAAGGTACAGAGCAGACTAAAATATTAGCAGAGTTTAATGATATGTACAATATTAAGTTTCACCTACATGCTGATATCCAACAAGTCATCACATGCTGCACCTAATTTAATTATGTGAGTAGTATGTAGTATGCTCTGTAGTAGTATGTAGAATTGATGTGAGTAGTGTGTAGTTTGCTCTGTAGTAGTATGCAGTGTGCTTTGTAGTAGTATGTAGTTTGCTCTGTAGTAGTTTGTAATGTGCTATGTAGTAGTATGTAGTGTGGTTTTTAGTAGTATGTAGTGTTTTGATGGTCTATTTTATTGTTTTATAAAAATGGCACAAGTAGAGGAAGACAATGGTAAAAGGTGTCAAGAACAAGAAGAGGAAGACAACGACAAATGACCCAAATTACCAGTACCATGTTGCAAGAACAATCAAAGCAAAGTCCAAGTAGTGCTTTTTGTTGTGTTAGGTCTAATGTAGTACTTTTTATTATGTTAGGGTTTGATGTTACAAAACAGTAGTACTTACATTGTGTTAAAATAGTACTCTTAATATTTTGCAGTAATATTTACTAGAGACAACAATAGTGTTCATACACTAAATATTTTGAAGTAGTACTTTCTATTGTGAAATAGTAGTACATACCATGTTTTGAAGTAGTACACTAAATGTTATGGAGTAGTGCTTACTGGAGACAGCAGTACTACATTGTGTTACAAAACAGTAATACATTGTGTTATAGAACAATAGTCCTCGATTATTCTCTCTCTTTGAAATTTTGAATAAGACGAACAAAGAAAAATTAATATAAAGAGGCAAAATTGGAAAGACAGAAAATATGGATAAAAAAATAACATTAATTAGGATAAAAAATATAAATGACCTGAAAAGTTAATATAAAATGACAAAATTAGAAAAACAGAAAATATGAATAAAAAAAGTGATCTTAATTACGATAAAAAATATAAATGACTTTATGTGTAAAATATGGTATCTAATTGATCTTATATGTAATTTTTTATTTTTATAATTAACGAATAATAATTAAAAAATTTATTTATTGCACAGCTGCACAAAAATCATGAATAAAACATTATATTTATTTAATGAAAAATTCCTCTACTACGAATTCCCGACCCAATAAAACTTCTCGAAACGGTTGCGATGCTCTGACTGACTCACTGACCTGGACTGGCCGAGTCACCTGAGTCACCAACACCAGGGACAAATCTCGAAATTAACCGACTTCTTCAGGGCTCATATTTCCTTTCTTCTTCTTCTTCTTCTTCTTCTTCTTTCTCCTTAGCCTTTTCCTTTCTTCGATCACACACTGAACACCATTAACGACGCCTGCGATCCGATCTCCAATCGCAAATCCCTAGTAATCGTCCCAATTCATTCACTCAGACTCTGCGATCCGATCAGGTTCCTCTCTCAATTTCATTGTTATGTTATATAATTCAATCTTAGGGTTCGAAGCTTCATTGTTCATGCTTTTCTTTTGTTTCTAACTACTTCGTTGCTCTTGAAAAGCTCTGAGCTATCTATCTTTATCTGCATTCGTTTCGAATTCTTTGCTGGATTTTGTGTAGAACATTGTTAGATTATTCACAGCTAAGTTCAGGTGGAACTAGTAGTAGAAGTAGTAGCTTGTTGATAAGTCCCGTAGCACATCAAACTTGGTGACTGAGCTCCTCGCTCTGTTTTAGTTATTCTTTGATGTTTGGAGTGTGTGAGAGACAGCTTTAGCTAACATAATGGCGGTGCTATGTAATAGGAAAAGGCCACTTCGGTGAAGGTGATGGACTGGAATTACCGCTTGCATCGGAATTATTGGACTATGAAGTGTTAATTCATATATACACATTTTGCCGGTGAGAGCATGAATATTGTCAAGGGTGTAGCCGACCTTATTCGAAGGACCTCAGGTGGCCAGGAAGGAGATTATTCTTCGACAGGGTCGGTCTCTCAGAAGTTCTCTCCCCCTGGTTTGAGGGTCCGCTTCAGGTACTGATGCTTTGCTATATTGCATCATGTGTTTTCTTTTCTCATTTTCTGTGTATGTGGAACTGTGGGAAGCTATGTTAGATCGTGTCAACGACTTTGAGAGATTCGACTGTGATAATTTTTTCTTGATATTTACTAAGAACTGATATTTTTGTTATAGCTTTATAACATCTATTATGTAGGAGGACCTTTATTATTTTTTTTCATTCTTACCGACAATAAGTGCATATAAAGCGAAGCACTGGGCCTTTTTTAATGCCGGGTGAGATAGATTTTAGGTTCAACTCAGTGTATGTGGTTAAAGAGTTCACAGAATCTCGAACGTAGGAGAAAGCCTTCTATGGGGTCATTCTTTGGGCATACTGGTGGGATTGTTGTATTTAGAGTTTCGTGATAGGCTTTTTCGAGCAGTTGGTTCCTCTAAATCTTTAATAGGAATTGAGTTCGGTAAGTGGAAACAAGGTACAGAACTTGGGGTAAGAAAGCTGCAGCTGAAAGACAAATAATCCACGTGAAAAATTTAAAGCACAAACCAGAAACTCTAAGAATCTAAATATCAGTGCTCATAGTTAAAGAAATAGAGAAAATATACTATGTCTAAACTCTGTAACAGAACCAAATTCCCCAAAGACGCTAAGAAACACACTCTGCTGCAGATATCCAGCTCATTCACCCCTCATATTACAATGGATTCTCTAATTCTTTCCATCCAAATGACCCAAAGATAGCCATCAGAGAATATCTTACCAACACCGTTCCTCCTTCTCCCACCTTGCAACTTTACTTATGAGATGTGCAAGAAGCATCCTGAAACATTCTTGGTCAATGGCATACAACAGTTGGACATATTTTAATTCTCTATCATTTTGTGTTTCTCTAATAAAATACCTGTTTCTTCTCAAGAAAAAAAAAGGATACTGTGAAAAGCAGGTGATTTGCATTATCAACTTTGAGGCTTTGCACATCACTGTCTGATGAGGATGAGATGAAAAGGTCTTCTCCTTTGAGCCATACCATATGTCTGGGTCTTCCCGTGAGCTACTATCCATGCTAATTACACTTCTACATTCGGAAATTATGACTGGACAGCTGCTCTGCTTTAACTATCAACTTACAAATTACCATGCAAAAATGTTAGATGCAGAGCATTCAATTCTGAAATCAATCGGCGTTGGGCGGAGAGTCTCATGAAGTTATGTGTTATTAAGGCATAAAATTCTCGCCATATAAGTCTACAGGCCAAAAACTTGAAGCAATATTGGGTGGTTGATGTGGATCACGTGGGCATGATGTAAATAATAGCCACGCATATATGTGTCGCTGATCCAGCAATAAGATGTGACCAACAACATAATATGGGAGTGATGCGAGTAGTAGCCACATATATTGCTTCCGTGATACAACCATAAGATGGAACCGACAAGTGTTTGTCATTATTGCATGTTTTGATGCATTGCTAAAAGCACATGTCCAACCCAAACCAATGGGCAGTGAGAGAGGAGAGGCCCCATATGTTATACATTCATCCTCCATAGTTGGGATTCTTCTACTCCAAAGGACAGCCCGAAATTTGTTCGGAGGACGTTGTTGCCTCCAATGATGATACCCTTTGGAAGCTGTGCTCTTTTGATGATGGCATCTCTTAATGTGATTCTGAGTTTGTTTTTATTTATGATCTACTATTCTTTTGTTACAAGGCTGCTACAAGACCCTGATCCACACAACCTTCCATCTGGAGAAACTTGTTTTATTATTTTTATTTATAATCTTTGGGCTTAAGGTTTTTATTGACATTTTGATTCAAGTTGAGAAACTTGTCTTCATCTTAGTTTGGAGACTTTTTAATATTTTGTCCTAGATCACTTGCTCCCTGTCCTATTACTATATTTGTGTGAATTTGTGATCTATATGTAATGTGCTTCTAAGCTCATTTGATGAGTTTGAATATCTTCCACCGTTGGTTATTTGAAGTTTAACTTTGCAAAGGTCATGTGGTATTGCAAATTAGAGACGTTACTTAAAATTCATTTATGTATGCGTCCAGCTTGTAATTGTTGAAATGTAATATTGAACTTCTGTGTTATTCATTTTGAAAGCCATTTGTTACCCTTTATTTAGTTTTCCTTCTGTTAGATATTTCTTTTGTTACATTATCTTATGGGCATCAATCTGCGGAATGACTTACTATATCAGGAAAAGTCTAACGATTTGGTGGTTATTTTTTTTAGTGAAGTTGGAGATGAGGCGGTCCTAAATATACTTTGGTCAAGATATCAAAAAGCTGTGGATAAGGTACAATGTACATTTTTCTTTCCATTCTTCAGATTCTCCAACTTCAAAGTGGCTTTTTGAAATTATTTTCTCATGATTAAGTATTCTATTTGCATTTAACAGATGTTCTGTCTCTAGTTTTTGTTTTTCCTCATGAATTATGTCACATGGGCTCTCTGTCCTTCGGAAAGCATTGATAGATTATTTTTTTTTAGAAGCTAATCCATTTTTCTTGTCATGCCATATAACTACATAGAGTAAATTGTAATAGCACCTCCATGAAGGTACATAGTCAGAATTTACTTGCTAGCAACTAGAAAAACAGAGATCAGTTAACCATGAGGTGATGACCAGGCATGTCATATACAAAAGTAGTTGGATAATGTAAAACTGATTGTTCAATCCCCAGCTTGCTATCGTCTTACTGTCTTGATCTAAAAATTGTCAAGTGTTTTTCTTCTCTTGCCTAAGCTTTCTGAACCACCAGGAAGACTAAGGAACACTTTCCATAGTTTAGGTTGGGGGCTCTCTTTTACTATTTGGTGAAATGTTTGGCATTAACATCACTTTGTAGAACTGGGGCCGGCCTGGCAGACTTTATAAAGATCATACCATATGCCCCATTGTTTTTCCTTGTTTGGCTAGAAATATACTTTGACATGAATGAGAACTAGTTTTTTTTTTGTTCTTTGTATGATCTCGTTGTTGTATCCCTATAATTTTGTTGTTGACTCAAAATCCAGGTGGAGAAGAGGAGATTGCTCCATGTTTTTCTCAAGCAATTCCTAGTTGTATACAAGAAATGGGAACCAGTAAATTCTGATAAAATAATAGAGACTGTTTCGACTACTGTCCAACCTCCAGAGTCTGATGATGTCATTATTGGTTGCTTCACTGGACATCCTGCAGAAGTCATTTTAGTATTGACCGAAGAGATTACACAATTAACTGATATGGTTGTTGAATGTAAGTTGAACTTCATGTTTGTTGTTTATGTTACACAATAGCCTGTTATTACCATTTGAGAATGACATCAAGGTTAAGTTCAATGACATCAATGCTTTGATAACAATAATAATAAAAACATCTCTAAATGAAAATAGCTTAACCAGGTTAACTTCAATGAACATGTGGCATATCACTTATCCTTTAGATCTATGCCATCCACTAAGTGTATGCTATGAACAGAATTTTGTTTTATGTGATCAAGCACAGTAGAAAGAATGTTTGAGAATTATGGGCAGAAGAACGTTAGGATAGAATGCTATCTTGGTCACCTCTATGGGCTTTGGTTTTTGTTGATAGGTTGAAAATGTGCACTGCCTTCTTTAAAGATGCTTCTTGTCCTTTAAGTGTTTCTTGTAGTGCTATGTACTGTAGTTTGTTAGAATGATCTATATCCTGTGTTTTATTTTCTGGGTTGTGGATTGCTTATACATTTTATACATGATGTTATTATTTCGTTCTAAATTGTACCGCGCTCAAAATATTGATAAAAATATTTTCTTGAATGTGGTCCACCGTATATGGATCGTAATACACCTGATATGTGGTTATTAGATCCCTGTGGCTTCTTTTGTCTTCCACAATACTGCTTATAATCTTCCTTAAAATATGTTTTTTGCTATGTCATTAATGTTTTTATTTGCCATGAATCCAGTAAATAGCAGTACAGTCCAATCAGCAGACTTCTGTGGCCATTCCACGGTCTTAAATATCATTTCTGAAGGGATTCCCCTCTTGGATGCTCTTCTGGTTGTTACTCGTTCGCTGCAAAATTGCAAAGTTTTAGGGTACTATGGTGGGATTCCAAAGCTTACAGCATTGATGAAAGGTATTGTCTGTATTAATGTTTCCCACTACACTCTTCTTGGTGTGATTTTTGTTGTTGAATCCTAAGGTATATTAATGCCGTCTTACTTTGTTGTATATTAATGCCGTCTTACTTTCTTTGTTGCTGTTTGATTTAGGTGTTGTTGTCCAACTTAAAACAATAAGCAGTGCACTTTCAGCTGATGAAAAATTATCCAATTTTACCGTGGAGAAGACTGGACTCCTACAACAAATACTTGTATATGTAGTGTCAATAATCAGTACTTTTATTGATTTGAATTCAAATATAAATGAGAAATGTCAGATGTATAGTAATACTATAGGCTCTGTCTCGGGGGTTGCTGCATCTGTGGACTCTTCCTGTAGTTCAAAGGTTCCTTCTAGTGAAGTACTGTTACGTTGGCGCCAGAGAGCAGTTGTGTCCATGATGGAAGCTGGTGGGCTTAATTGGTTAGTAGGTAAGGTAGGCATTAATATCTGTTCTTTATGATTTATGTGCGTCTGGAGCTTAAACGTTGCTGTTAATATGTGTGTGTGTGTGTGTGTGTGTGAATCTTGTGTCTGGCATCCTGTCTGTGTCCATTTTATTAAAAGAGCATTGAACTTTGTGAATGTTTTTAATCAGTGCTATGAAAAATAGGGGTGTTGTTGCAGCACCATGTCATTGATCAGGATTCCCTTCCAAAAGATTGCTTCATGTTTCCATTAGTTGATTACAGCTTTTCTAATGTCTTTCATGTCTGGGGTGCCAATGTCCACTGCTTGCACTTTATGAATTCGGTAATGAGGTTAATTTTTAGTACCAAACAAAGAAAGGATTCTGATATCTGCATTCTTATTATCTTATACTTGGAGGCGAGTTTGTATTGATCAACAAAAAAACTTCTTGTGTGGAGTGCGTGTATTAATTTCTTCATTATGAAGCTTTTATATCCCTCTGTTTTGTACTTTGTCATATATCTATTTTATTTTTATTCTTTGCTTGCTATGCTTGTGAAAATTCAAAAGAAATATACAATGAAGAAAAAGACTAGAAAGAAATGTCTTTTTCGGTGATTACATGTTTTATCCGATATTTTATATCATCAAAAGAGTTTCATTTCTCTTCAAAAAAGGAAAAAATCAAAAGGAAAGAAGAGGCCATCGTATCTCTTGGTTGTGGTATCAGTATGATGCTTTCCTCAATTCAGTGCACATAATTCACTGTGGTATGGTACACTACTTAATCTAGTCATCTGAGCTCCACTTCTCCCAAGTCTTCCTCTAATTCACCTTACCCTTTAAAGCATGTATAGTTACCTGAAGATCACAATTCATGTATAGTTGTTCCTTTAAAGCATTTGCAACTGCATCTTCACTAACACAGATTATTCTTTTACTAGAGCTGCTGCGTGTGATTAGGAGGTTAAGCATGAAAGAACAGTGGACAGACACATCGCTTCTGTATTTGTCCTTGCGAATTCTTCATTCAACGTTATCTCAGAACTCTCGTGGTCAAAATCATTTTAAAAGCATTGGAGGGCTTGAAGTTCTATTGGATGGCCTTGGAATACCGTCAAATAATGTGATGATATTGAAAGCTGCTACTAGTGCTGTCGACAAGAGGTAGGATCACTCATTTTCCATCTTGCAGTAACCAAAAGAAATGTTGAATTCTGATAACGTTAATTCAACTAATAGCAAGTTTTTTTTTTTGGTTACACTGGGGCAAAATGCCCCAGAAAACAACAAAACTAACAATAGTGGGCAAGATTTTGAGTTGATTGATGGATCTTATTATTTTCTTTATAGTTTATTTATTTAAGTTTACTTTTTCTAGAAATGTTGATTGAGATGAAGAGGACTTTTCTGTGTCCACTCTCCTAGATGATCAGGAATACAGTTAGAACTCGAAGAACAATAGTTAAGCAGAAAAGTTTACTTTTTAATTTATCTTTTTGGACCTGTTTCAGGTCCCTGAACCAAAACAAGAGTTAAATGACGACAAGTTTTTATTTTATTTTTTAAGTCTTATACGAGTGGCGATTTCCAATTTAAGCTAGATAACTTTTCCTTATATTTGTTTGCTCGTATCATTCCTAATTTTCCTATGTGGTGATTTAGTTTAATAACATTCAAACTTAATTTCATGGTTTTGTTTATATTTTTTGTTTTTAGTTCTTAGTTTTTTTTAGTATTTATATTATGGCTATTTCAGTTATACTCTCTCTCATTTTTTTCCCTCTATGATATTTGTCATTTTGAATGCAGATCTGAGAATCCCTTGCTAAAAATCTTCCAGCTACATGTTCTCTCCCTGGAAGTTCTCAAAGAGGCAGTGTATCCTTGTTGGTCTTGTATAACAAGTTCATTTATTAATCTTTTGGTTTCCAGATATGGGGTTTCTTTTCATCCATGAAAGAGTTCTAATTTGTTTGTTGGGGTCCTTCTCTGTGTATTTCACCACTTAATTTTTGGAGTCCCCTGCACTCTTGGTGGCATATGCATATATAGTAGACTTTAGGTTTTGAATCCTCTTCGGTTTCACATCATAAACTTCTTTTGGTGCACAAGCGTTTCCCACAATCAAACCTTTCTGTTCAACCAAAAAGGGTTTACTTCGGCTGGATCATTTTCAAATTCTTTCTTCCTTTTTCCTCCTAGTTGTCTATTTTATTTCCTTAGCGGACCTCTTGTCCGTTCCCTTGTATGCCTTTTGTTTTTCAATAAATAGCTGTTTTTTTTTAAAAGTAGGCGCTGTTTGTATATCTGCTACAAGTGTTTTTTTATTTCTCAATACAGATTCTCTTAATATGCTACATGCTATTGGTTCCCTTGACAAGTACGCAGCTATGGAAATATGAACAATTTGCAATTTCTTTGCCAAAATGGAAGAGTTCAGAAGTTTGCAAATAGCTTTTGTTCACCTGCTTTCACATTTCAAGAGTACAAAGAGCAGACCAAGGTTCTGTCTAGTCAGGAAGGTTCTCAAATGGCTGCCGCTGACTTCGGAAGCGGCAATACTGTGGAAAGCCAAACTGCAGAGAATTCTGTTGCGTTACCTACTAATGACTCTTACTCTCAAGTTTGGAGTGATTATGTTCTTAAGTTGAGCGGAGTATTTTGTTCTTTCCTTCCCACTTCAGAAGATACTAGATCTCATGATGTTGAAGTGCCCACTGGTCCAATAGCCGTGCCAGTTTCCTCATTGTACGGTGAACTTTCTATAAAATGGGTCATGTGGGTTCTGCAAACAGTGTTTCCTTGCATTAAAGCCTGTTCAAATCATGATGATTTGACAAGGCACTTAAGGTTAGTGTCATAAGTATATGTGCAATATTACACCATATGTTTTTTCTTTGGAAATTACTATTAGATGTTAGCACATTGTTACATCTCAAATGTAAGTACTTGTAGTTACCACTGTTCGATATACTTAGGTAATCTCTAATATTATGACTTGTTGCTTGGTTTTCCCTTTATCTGCAGGGTCTTTGTCACTACTCTGCAGCACTGTGTCTTAAATGCATTCAGGAAGATTCTTGTTTCATCCCCTGCTTCACTCAAAATATTCCGGAAAGAGGGAATCTGGGAGCTTATATTTTCTGAGAATTTTTTCTATTTTGGACCAGCTCCCGAGAATTTTTCTGGAGAGTGCTGTAGATGTATCGAGTCCCAGAGAAAAAATGAAATACTTTCTTCTTCTACCGATATCAGTAGTCAAGCAAGAGTTTTTGGGATTGAAGTTATCCAAATGGAAGTGATTTCTTTTGTGGAGTTTGTAGCAACTTCTGATGGGAGTTCAGATAACTTGGTAAGTTCTGTATTTTACTTGATGCGGGAAGTTAATGATGGAAGAAATTAATACAAGAGGTCCTCAATGGAGAAAAAGATAAACTTTTAACACAACTAGGCTGCAAGCGAACCACCCTAAAACCAGAGGCACCCTAAGAGGTGTTTAAAACACTTTACCAGTCAAACATCTTTACTTTGCCGTAGAGTAAGAAACACCGTAGTCTTTAAAATATGAAACTGCAATAGGGTGAGATTTTGGAAAGACCCTTGGTTAGAGGATCAACCATATTTAAATCTAATTTCCAAGGCTGTTCACATTATCAAGAGACAGATATCATTAGTGGAAAGGTTTGATATTCCTCTCACTGTCCCAACAAGCTGGGATCTCGGATTCAGAAGAGACCTTAAAGATAAAAAGATAGAGGAGTTTGCTTTACTGATGGTTAAGCTAGAAGAATATCGAGTAAATTAGTGGAGTCCATGCCAGATGAGAGGAGATGAAAGCTTGAGCATTCAAGGATACTTTCATGCAAATCTTTTTATAGTTTTTTAAGTAATGGTGGTTCCGGTTCGATCTTTGTTTCTGTTGAGTTTATCTGGAATGTTAAGGTCCCCACTAAGGTAAATATTTTGCGATGGTTCATGGTTGGCCGAGCACTTGTGATGTTCTTCAGAGGAGACGACCAGTATGTTGTTTCTCCTCTCATTGGTGCACCTTATGGAAAGCTCAAGGATTAAGTGTTCATTACATTTTTATCGAGAAAGTTAATTAGGTAGGCAGCATTTGACTGGATAACTCCTTCAGAGAGGAGCAACTTGCTGAAAGAATACCCCAATGCTTTTGGCAAAGGCGAAAAAGGCAAGATTCTTTGGGGTTATGCGGTGTTAGCTCTAGTTTGGGTTGTCTAGATGGAAAGAAACAGAAATTTATTTGAAGCCTATGAAGTATTTGAAGCCTATGAAGGGTTGGAGAGGGAAGAGCTGCGTGAAATAGTCAAATTGTAAACATCTGTGCGAGGCTCTATTTCTAAGGAATTTTAAGTTTACAGTCGTTTTTCCATTATCATAAATTGGCAAGCAGGGGTAGTGTAGTCCCCTAGGCATGGAGTTAATTTTATTAGTTGAAATGCTGAGTTTCCTTCCTTAGATGCCCTCTTTAGATCTTTTAAGGGGATTTCTTGTCTGTCTCCTTGTGTGCTTTTATTATTCAATAAAAAGCTGTTAAAAAGAATCTTTATATCTGCTTACTTGCTTGTTTGTTTGATGTTGTAGCAGCCTGAATTGTCTGCTCTATTAGATGCCCTTGAAAAGTCGGCTTGCAATCCCGGAGTCTCTTGTGCTCTTGCTAAGAGTTTGATTCGCGTGTTACAGCTTTCAGCTGAGAAAACCGTCGCTTCTCTCAAAGCAGTTAATGCATTTCCTCGTGTGCTTAAAGTTGCTTGCATTCAGGGCAAAGAATCAAGAAGATCTAGCAATATAATCCATTCCGCCGAGAGTAGTGTAATTCATGTGGCAATGTGTCCTCAGCATTTTAATAACCATGAGACAACAGAGAGATGGATCAAAAGCATGGAAACTTCCATGGATCTTTATATGAAATTTTACTCAACAGCAGAAGATGCTAGAAGTTTGGTTTTGCATAGCTCTGAATGTATTGGTTGGTTGTTTGATTTATTCTGGGAAGAAAGTTTGAGAAATAAAGTGCTAAAGCATATACTTGAGCTCATGAAGGTATTTTTAATATTCTGTTCAGCTGTTATTTAGTTTCTCACCTGATAATTTAACCAATCTGTGAGTTGTAATTCTACTATGCAATTTACTTTTTTACATGTTAGATCATACCATCCTCCGAAGAAGATCAAAGAGCAAAGTTGCAGTTATGTTCGAAATACTTGGAAACATTTACTCAGATAAGGGACCGAGAGAAAAGCTTTACCGAGCTATCTATTACTTTACTTTGCGGAATGCAAGATATGCTCAAGATTGATCCTGAGGTATAGTCCTCTGCCATTTGAGTTTTAAAATTCATAGTTTATTTAGGTTTGATGTTCCAACGTAGTATTGTGTGTGTTTCAGGCCTACCAGACTTTGTTTCGTGAGGGGGAGTGTTTTTTGCACGTTGTATCTTTACTAAATGGTAACCTTGATGGTGCTAATGGAGAAAAATTGGTTCTGAATGTCCTTCAAACCCTTACCTGTTTGCTGGCAAACAATGACGCCTCAAAGGTACGTTCTTTTTTAACTTTAGATGGCCATCTCGTCTATCATTTAAAGTATTTTGGCTTTCCTGTTTATAATGTTTTTCTTTATCTTTCCTATCCAGAGCAGGTAATCCTCCTCTTTTTTTGTTACAAACAAGGCTCAAAGAGCCCAGTTTGCAAGTGCTTCTTAAGTTTTTTTTTTCCCTACTTTTCTTATTTAGTGGATTACTTATCCACTGAGCTGCACACCATCTTTTGAAATATATATTTCTTTTCCATTTTTTTTTTCGTTTTTGAAAAGAAACGGCTTAGTACCTATCTCCATAAATTACTTCTCACTTTATGTATTTTTTTTATCAGATATCCTAATGTATTTTGCTATATTTACATTGGAAAATATAGAACAAGGAATTATGAGTTTAGTATCTTTTCAAGGTTGTTAGCTTGAAAAGATTTATTTATTATGTAGCCTTTTATATTTATTAGTATCTTTTATATTTGAACCTTAAGAAGAAGTGTAGCCTTTTAATTTATTTATTTTTGCTTTGCTGATTTTTTATTTCCAGGTTGTTAGCTTATTTACGCTTCAAAATCTGTTTTGCAGGCCACTTTCAGAGGCCTTGCGGGAAAGGGATACCAGACATTGCAAAGTTTATTATTGGAGTTTTTCCAGTCGCGCTCAAGTAAAAGACTTTTAAGTGTGTTGCTTGATATGCTTGTTGATGGAATATTTGATTTGAAAGCGAACCCCAAAATAAAGGTGTCCGTCCATATGATCCAGTGTTTCTCCAAAAAGTTGGAATAATCCCATGCTGTGTTTTATTTTTATATTAATGCAACATATCATTACTGTTCAACTAATGCCAACTATAGTTAAGCAATTGATTGCAAAAGGCCTGTCTCACTAGTTATTTTCTTTTTGTCTCTACTCAGAATGAAGACGTGATCATACTTTATCTGAGCATACTGCAGAAGGTTGGGGATTCATTTCAATTAATTCTTTTATTTCACTCCAAGCTCCAGTTTCATATAACTTTGCCATTAGAACTTAGAAAGTATTCGAATCGTTATTTGTGCACTTCCTATTATATCATTACTTGCTTTTATGACTGGGCAGAGCAGTGATTCGTCACAGCATAGCGGGCTTGATGTGTTTCAGCAATTAATGCGGGATTCCATTTCCAATCGAGCTTCTTGTGTCCGAGCAGGAATGCTTGATTTTCTACTCGACTGGTTCTCTCATGATGGTAATGGCAGTGTCATCATGAAAATTGCCCAGTTAATTCAGGTTGTTGGTGGGCATAGCACATCTGGAAAGGACATCCGTAAAATCTTTGCTCTCCTCAGAAGTGAGAAAATTCGGAATCAGCACCAGTATTATTCACTATTGTTGACCAGTGTCTTGTCGATGCTAAAGGAGAAGGGACCTACTGCTTTCTTTGACCTCAATGGGAATGATTCTGTAAGTTGTGCAGTTTTTGGTAGATAATGTGATTACTAGATCAAAGTTCTCTGTACCAACTGCAAGTACTGATATTCAGTATGACATCTGTAAAGTTTAGTATGCTTATTGAAAAAGGGTAAATAGAAGACTGTAGTATGAAGGCAGGGGTTGACTTCAGTTTTCTATGTTTTAACTATGGTAACTATGGGAAAGCCAAAGGCGTCTTAAATCAATTTTGGACCTAGGTAAAAATGCACATCATGGGCTTGATATAAATGTTTACATTAATTATCATAAATAAAATTTTGTATATTTCGTATTAGGTAAATTCTGTTTTACCTTTTTAAATTCTGATCCCCTCTTTTTTTATTAACTTGTAGGGGATAGTAATAAAAACTCCTGTTCAGTGGCCTCTTAACAAGGGATTTTCATTTTCATGCTGGCTAAGGGTAGAGAATTTTCCCAGAAATGGTACAATGGGTCTTTTCAGCTTTCTTACCGAAAATGGAAGAGGGTGCATGGCTGCAATAGCAAAGGGCGAGCTTCTGTATGAGGTACCACATGAGAGATATCTTGTGCTTGATTCATTTTTTTGTTGTTACATACGGGGCACAAAGGCCCAAAGAAACAGCAACTAAGCTATTGTATGCTTGATTCATATTTTTACTATGTGTTATGCAATCCAAGTTATTAAGTTTTTGTGTGGACTTTGAATTCCGTATTTTCCCACTATTTTCATGCGGTTATTGTCACTCTTCTGGCACTGATGATATTTGTATCTGATTTTTCCAGTCCATCCATTTGAAGCAACACTCCGTAAAGCTACAGCTTAAACTTGTCACAAAGAAATGGCATTTCTTATGTATAACTCACAGCATAGGCAGAGCTTTTTCTGGGGGTAGTTTATTGAGATGTTATGTTGATGGTGAGCTTGTTTCATCTGAAAGATGCAGGTTTGAGAGCACCTCCATGTTACCTTTGATTTTGAACTTTCCTCTCTCATACCAGGGATTCTAGTTTTCCGTCATGCAGCAATTCATTTTTTTTTATTTTAACTTCCGCACTATTGTTTTTCAGATACGCAAAAGTTAATGACTTGCTAACAAGTTGTAGAATTGGTGCAAAATTTGACATTCCCCTGTCTGACGATGATTTATCGCCGGAATCTACAAGTGAATCTCATCCTTTCCTTGGTCAGATTGGTCCCATTTATCTTTTCAATGATGCCATTTCTTCTGAGCAAGTACAGGGCATCTGTTCTCTAGGACCAAGCTACATGTACTCATTTCTTGACAATGAGGCTTCATCATCTAATGATACTAAGCTAGGAGGGGTTCTTGATATCAAAGATGGTCTGGCATCAAAAATTAATTTTGGACTTAATGCTCAGGTTCTCTTTGTTTCCTGGTAGTTTTTTTGTTTTGTTTTTGCCTTTGCAGATCGCATATGAGAAGTATGATACTTATCAGAGAAAAGAATGAACACTGACAAGTTAACTTTCATTTTCAGGCAAGTGATGGCAGGACACTGTTTAATGTTTCGCCAATGCTAGATCATGCATCAGACAGGAACTCCTTTGAAGCAACCATGATGGTTGGCACACAGCAATGCTCAAGACGGTTATTGCAACAGATAATTTACTGCGTGGGAGGGGTATCAGTTTTTTTCCCTCTTATTGCGCAGTCTGAAAAATATGAAAATGAAGAAGATGGTCAAATTGAAGAATTGTTGCCTATACCTATAACAAGAGAGCGGATGACTTCTGAAGTAATTGAGTTAATAGCTTCTGTGCTTGATGAGAATGTTGCCAATCAACAACAGATGCATCTTCTCTCTGGGTTCTCAATACTAGGATTCTTGTTGCAATCAGTTCCTCCTCAGCAGCTTAATTTGGAAACACTTTCAGCACTGAAAAATCTCTTTAATGTTGTTGCAAGCTGTGGTATAGATTACTCATTGTTCCTTGACTTTCTGTTATGGTGGTTTTCTATGCAGTTGCTTAATTCCTCCAGATATTTTAATGCTCTTTATTTTATGTGTAGGCTTGGCAGAGCTGCTTTCTAAGGATGCTATATCCAGCATATTTCTTAACCCTCTCATATGGCTGTACACGGCTTATAAGGTGCAGCGTGAATTATACATGTTTCTCATTCAGCAGTTTGATAATGATCCAAGGTTGCTTCAAAGCCTTTGCCGGCTCCCTCGTGTTATCGATATAATACGCCAATTTTATTGGGATAATGCAAAGTCTCGATTTGCTATCGGGAACATGCCCCTCATTCATCCCATCACTAAACAAGTTCTTGGAGGGAGACTCAATAATGACGAAATACGTAAAGTTCGTCTTCTTTTGTTGAGCCTTGGTGAAATGAGTCTCAGGTATGGTTTCCTCCACTCTGAATTTCTTTTATGTTCCTTAATATGTAGTTGTAATTACATTTTTCCTTTTTCCTATTAGCATATTTATTGCACCAGACTATTGTATCTTATCTTTTCTAAGAGAAAACTCAGAAGTCTGGGTGATGTGCAGGCAGAAAATTGCAGCAGCAGATATAAGAGCTCTAATAGCTTTCTTTGAAACAAGTCAGGATATGACGTGTATTGAAGACGTTCTACATATGATTATACGAGCACTTTCTCAAAAACCAGTGCTTGCAGATTTCCTTGAACAGGTCAATTTAATTGGTGGCTGTCAGATATTTGCCAATCTGCTTCAAAGGTATGTGTTCAATACTAAAAATTGGATGCTAGAAAATCTCCATTGATACTCTGTGCTGCATTTGCACCTTTTTGGGTATTTTTGAGGTTCGGATTAGGACGATCTTGTGGGTACAAGGGGCGAGTGGAGATGAATCATTAAGGAACTGATTTGCTTTAATTATCTCATTAGGCGTCCGTGCTCCCTGATTTTGGAATTATTCCTTTTGGGATTATTCTCTCTTATGATTCAACTGGTTCTGTGCTTTAGCCTGCTATATTGGAAATGCATTCTTTCGTGTTTTGAATATTCTTTTCAATTTTGTGTCCTGCAGTCTGTTAGAAAGATTTTTTTGTGTTCTTATATTTTCTCTCGTGGGAAAGAATAAAAAAGGATTTAGAGGCTTATTATTGGTCCTTTACTTTTTGTAGGGATTATGAACCTATCAGATTGCTCAGCTTGCAGCTCCTTGGAAGACTTTTGGTTGATTTTCCATCTGAGAAGAAGGGACATAGATTTTTCAATCTTGCAGTCGGAAGGTCCCGATCTCTTCTGGAAGGCCACAAGAAAATCTCAACGAGGATGCTACCGATTTTTTCAGCCATGTCTGATAGGTTATTCAGGTTCACACAAACAGATAACTTGTGTGCCACTCTGTTTGATGTTCTTCTTGGTGGTGCTAGCCCTAAACAGGTATCCTTTCTACAATTTATAAAAGAACAAGGAAGAGATTCGGTTATCACTTCCTGTTGTTACATAAACCAATTGTATTATTAACTCTTTATTTTGGGTTTTGCAATTTACTTATCTTTTTTTTTCTCTTTTTTTTCTTCAATTTGAAGGTATTACAGAAGCACAACCAGGTCGAGAAGCACAGAAACAAAGGACAAAGCTCACATTTTCTCCTTCCTCAAGTTTTGGTTCTTATTTTCAAATTCTTGTCTGGCTGTGAGGATGCATCTTCAAGAATAAGAATTATCAGAGATTTACTTGATCTTCTTGATTCAAATCGTTCAAATGTTGAAGCATTTATGGTATTAGTGCTCAAGTTTTTGATAATTTATTTTATCTTAATTAGGTTTTTTCTGATTATCCACTTTTAATGAATAGGATTTTGGGTGGAGTGCCTGGTTAAAAGCTTGTGTGAAGCTTGGTGTGGTCAAAGACTACAAAGTTATTCCTGAAAATCAAGATGACAATGAGAAAACTGAGCAAGATTTAGTGAGAAATCTGTTTTGTGTTGTTCTTTGTTACTATGTTAATTCTGTGAGAGGTGGGTGGCAACAGTTAGAAGAGACAGTAACCTTCCTACTAATGCCGAGTGAACATGTACGTAGAAATCTGCATTGTTCTTTATCTGTATTTCTACTTGCAAACCTTATCATGACTTCCACATTTTTTCTTTTGCTAGGGTGGAGTTTCATTTCGTAACTTGCTTCGTGACATATATAAGGATCTGATCAGGAAATTGGTGGAATTGTCGTCTGAAGAGAATATTATTACTTCACAACCATGCCGGGACAACACATTATACCTTCTAAGACTGATTGATGAGATGCTCATGTCTGAAATGGATCAAACCCTTCCGGTATTCAATTTAGCTGGAATTCAAAAAAGCCTTGCTACTTTTGTCATCTCTCGCCTTCTTGTAGATTATTTCTCTCTGCCTGGATTACGGGGTGCTTTTACTCTATTAATTGTTTTTTTGTGCTTACAGAATCTTCAGTTTTCCTCGCCGAAAACACACACACACCGAGCCACATAATTTTGATGGGTGACAGGCTAAGAATGTTTAGAAATAACAATCCTAACTACTTTTAGAAAAGATATACCAGAAAACAATGGGCACCAGCTAAGAATTTTTCATCTTACGGAACCACAAAAATTAAAGCTGTCTTGTAGTCAATCCTCTTTGTAGACACTGTAAAGATAACATGAGACTGACACTCTAATGGGCATCCTTCCTGTTGTGTTGGTTCCAAATTTAGATAACCTGCTTACTTATTTCATCAACTATCCGTAAGCTCTGCAAAACCAAAAGTTCAGTGGACATGTCATATCACTCATATATGACCTGCTCAGCAGTCAGCCAATATAGTTTTGCTTAATCTTACTATCATGCTCAATATAGCTTTTATTCAAAGACTTATATGCCAAGTTTGATTTATAGTGGTTTTGCAATTCACTTTTTCTGCTGCTGTACCTCTAAAATTTGTTTAAAAATTAAGTGATTTTAAATGGTATAGTTCTTTGTAAATGAGGGTATTGCAATTAAATTGACTTGTGAAAAGTCAGTCTTTGACTTCTTGATGTAATACCGCTTCTTAACTGTAACAGTAAGTAGACTCTTTAAGCATAGACAGAGAGTTTGATTTTAGCTTCTGTTACTTTCATGTGTTAGTCAAAAAGGAATTTATCGATATTTTACCTTTTTGCAGTTCCCGGCAAGTAGCTCTGATTTTTCTCTTGATTTATTCGACTTAGAGCGCCATAAAGATTATGGTTCTGCCTTATATGAAGTGCTGCAAGGAGAAACTGATAGCCGAATGTCCAGGTACTGGCTACTTTTATTTCTAAACTGATGCCCTATGCCATGTCAGTTATTATCATCATCAATGTGGTACCATTACGGGTCTTTCTAAATTTATATGCTTTTATTTATAATGTGAATCAAATAGCAGTTTAAGTTATTTTAAAATGCTGCTATAAAGGTCTCAACACTGTAATGCTTATGCTACTATCTATTCTGACAATCGTCTAGGTCCATGATTTAACTAATGGTATTCACCCTGGTTGAGTGTTTTTTCTCTCTACACGCATGAATGATTTCTAGATGAGTTACACTTCAATGGAATACAGAAATGAAAAGACTCTTCAATTTTTTTTTTGTGATAATTAAAAACCCAATTCTTGACATGGATTGGTAGGCTATAATCCACGTCATGGTTGGTCTCAACTCAAAACTGTGAGGGTGTCTGTGGAAATGTGAATTCCTTTAACAATGTTTAACGGTTTGTTCTAGACTTGATCGCACTAATAATTCTTAACTAAAAGCCTTTAACAATGTTCTGAGTCTAAAAGTTTTTTTAAAACTTGATTACACTATTTGTTAGGAGAATTCTCTTTTTAATTTCAGAGCTCCTTGTCCTGGTTTTGTTGTTCATTAATGTATTCATTTCTTGGGTGAGACCCCTCAATTGTATACTGCCCTTCTATTTCTCAACGTATCATAATTTATGGAGTACTATTCATTTTCTTTCCCTCAACTTTAAGGACTCCTGGGAGTTGCAAGCAGCCAGTCAGTAGTGAAGATGGTATTGTCAATGACAAGTGGTGGGAGCTGTATGACAGTTTGTGGATTATTATCAGTGAGATGAATGGTAAGGGACCAAGCAAGTCTTTACCCAAATCATCGCCAACTGCAGGTCCATCTTTAGGGCAGAGAGCACGTGGCTTAGTAGAATCCTTGAACATTCCTGCTGCAGAGGTGGCTGCAGTAGTTGTATCAGGAGGAATAGGCGGTGCATTAGGTGGCAAACCAAACAAAAATGTGGATAAGGCAATGCTCCTACGAGGAGAGAGGTGCCCGAGAATTGTTTTTCGACTTGTAATCCTTTATCTCTGTAGATCTTCTTTGGAAAGAGCATCACGATGCGTGCAACAGGTCATTCCTCTTCTGCCGTTTCTCTTAGCAGCTGATGACGAGCAAAGCAAAAACCGATTGCAGCTTTTCATCTGGTACCAATGTTTCTCATTTATTGCTTCTAAACAAGTAAATTTTCAGAGGCATTCATTGAAGCATGCTTATGGAAAACATACAAAATTGTGGTTTTATTTGTCTCTAACCTTATTGGCATGGATGTAACTTCGAGTTCATGTTGTCGCCAGGGCATTGCTTGCTGTTAGGTCACAGTTTGGAGTTTTGGATGATGGTGCTCGTTTTCATGTCATATCACACTTGATTCGAGAAACTGTCACCTTTGGCAAATCAATGTTAGCTAGTACCATCATGGGTAGAGAGGACTCCTTGGATTCAGCCAGCAATAATAAAGAAACAGGATTCATTCACAATCTGATTCAGCAAGATCGAGTGCTTGCAGCAGTGCGTCTCTCTAGTGCCTTGACTGCTTTCATATTTATTGATGTGTCCCCTTAATTGTATGTTTTGTTTTCTGCTATCATATGTTATGGTATTTGTCCTGCTGTGCTTACATAGCCCATCTTAACTAGAACAATTGTCATCTGTTTCATGTCTATCCCCTTGGGTAAATGTTTTGTATCTTAAGGTGTATAGATGTAACATTGTTTCTGCTTTACTCAACCCATCTTAAATAGGACATTGTCATATGTTTCACTCTGTGCCGTGCACATGTGCTTGACCATGTATGTCCCTTGTTTTTTTGTTTTTGTTTTTGCTTTTGTTTTTCTCATTATGTTGATAAGAATTACCAAGGTGGTAGATATTTAGTAAGTTCAGAAATAATGCATTCTACAGCATTATTATCGCACCTTTCTATGCATGTAGCAGTTGGACTAGCAATTCCTTAATTTTGACCTGAAACTAGGACTAGTAACTCAATATTAGAACTATATATACTACATCCCATATCTGCAAGCTTGTTCACATTTACACTGGTCAAGGAAAACCCCCCTTTCTATAAAATATAGTGAGGTTTTCTATTCTTGTGTTTTCGATCTATTTTTTCCCTGTTGTCTAGCACGTGGTCTTGTGTTTTGATTGTTCAATTTTCTTTTTCAGGTTGCAGAGGAGTCAAAGTATATAAAGTCATTAGGTGCTGACCGTGAAAGGCAGTTGCATGAACTTCAATCCAGGATAGATGAGAATTCCTTTGCAGAATCAAAGAATAAGAAAGCTTTTGAAGATGAGATACAAAGTAGCTTGACATCTATTTTTGCTCTGGATGACTGCAGAAGAGCTGCGTTTCTGCTAACGCAGGAGGAGGAGCAACAGAATGTTGCTGTATGTGGCCCATTTCTCTATTACTGGTCATAGCTTTCATGAATAGATAAAATATGGAGGACGCAATATTTTCGTTCATTATATTTGTTTTCTCAAACTTGTGATAACATATTAAACTAACAGAGTTATATTCCAGGAAAAATGGATTCACATGTTTCGTGCTTTAATTGATGAGAGAGGTCCATGGTCTGCCAATCCTTTTCCAAATACTTCTGTAAGGCATTGGAAACTTGACAAGATAGAAGATACCTGGCGACGGAGACCAAAGCTGAGACAAAATTATCATTTTGACGAAAAGTTGTGCCAGCCTTCATCCTCTATTTCTAGCATTGAGATTACACCTCCTGTGAATGAAAGTAAATCTGTTTTTGTCGGCCACATTCCTGAGCAAATGAAGCGTTTTTTGCTAAAGGGAGCATGGAAGATTACTGATGAGGGGAGCTCAGAGTCCAGCGAAACTGGTAATGAGCTCAGTGGGCAGAAGCCTTCCATCAACAAGGACACTTCAGACAGCCACTCAGAATTAGGCAAGGACACCAGTGACTGGATACCTGAGAGGAAAGATTCATCTTCCTCACATGAGACTGAAACTACTGAGGTACATGAGATAAAGTATACATTCTGAAGTCCTTATAAATAAATCAAATGTCTTACATCTGTGTTTGCGTTTCAGGTTCTTACATCAGTTCCTTGTGTACTTGTGTCCCCAAAAAGAAAGTTAGCTGGACATTTGGCAGTCATGAAAAATGTCTTGCATTTCTTTGGTGAATTTTTGGTTGAAGGTAGCGGAGGGTCATCCATCTTCAGGAACTTCCCTGCTTCAAGCAATTATGATTTGACCAAACCTGATCAAAAGCCGAAACCTCTAAAACCAATGTATATTGGTTTTGATTCTGAAAAAGGAGCCATGGTCTCTAAGTTTGATGCGATGAGTGAAAATGTTCTCAGACAAAAGGAGTTAAAAAGTATTAAACGCCACAGGAGATGGAACATCAGCAAGGTACTTCATTTCATCTTTTCCTTATAAACTTTGACAACAATCATTATTCATTCATGTTTTCTCATAGTCTTCTTGTGGTGTATATAGATCAAATCTGTCTGTTGGACTCGTTATTTGCTCCGGTATACTGCAATAGAGATTTTCTTCAGCGATGCAGCTCCACCCATATTTTTGAATTTTGCATCACAAAAGGATGCGAAAGACATTGGAACCTTAATCGTAGCAACCAGGAACGAATGTTTGTTCCCAAAAGGAAGTGGTAGGGACAAAAGTGGGGCTATTTCATTTGTTGATAGACGTGTATCCTTAGAAATGGCAGAAGCCGCTCGAGAGAGCTGGAGGAGAAGGGATATGACAAATTTTGAATATTTAATGATCCTTAATACATTGGCGGGAAGGTCTTATAATGATCTGACACAATATCCTGTCTTTCCATGGGTCTTGGCTGATTATTCTTCTGAAGTTCTTGATTTCAACAAATCTTCAACCTTTCGGGATCTTTCGAAGCCTGTTGGAGCACTTGATATGAAACGGTTTGAGGTTGATTTGCAGACATTATAATTTATTAAACAACAAAGATATTCTGTTGCTTTTTAAATTTTTTAAACATGTTGTTGCCCTTTTTTATTTAGGTATTTGAAGATAGATATCGTAGCTTTACTGATCCCGATATACCTAGGTACGACTAAAATCCAAGGGCAGATCAACTGGTCCTTTTGAAGTCCCATGAGTGCTCCTCAGTGATTTATCTCACATGCATATTACTTGCTATATTTTTGCAGTTTCTACTACGGTTCTCATTATTCAAGCATGGGCATTGTACTTTATTACCTTCTCAGATTAGAGCCATTCACGTCTCTGCATCGTAATTTGCAGGTACTAACTATTCAAGCATCTTCTGATATGTTACAAGTCTTTTGATTATACTGAATTAATTTTTGTACTGTGTTACAATTAGGTGACTTCTCTGATCTCTAAATGTTTTATTATTTTGAATAACCTCTCTTACATTTAAGATGCCCCTAATTTATGTTGAAAATTCGGTGTTCCAACTTTAAAACATAAATAAAACTACTTACTTGATCTTAAACTACCGTACTACCTGATGCACATTACTCCACAGCCCTCATTGTTCCCGTCACCACTTTCCTCCCCATCTTTGTAATCTTATTTTTGTTTTTATAGAGCTGTATCAGAATGTAAAAGAATTGAAAAAGAATGATAGACAGGTACAATGTAAAATCCATGAAAAATGGAGGACTTTGTTAGTAAGGGATGGCTAATTGCATTTAAAAATTTCAGAATATGTTGTGCAGAACCTGATGCTTTGTCTTTTTTGGACTGCCTGCGCGTGCGTTTGCCACATTTGTTTCTTCATTGATTTTATTGAGAAACTAATAGATATATCTTCACGAGACACGTTATGACCTGAGACTGTTAAAAGTGGTCAACACACTTCCATATGAGATTACGATGTATGAGATCTGTACATTCCATCACTGTTTCCTAGCCTTTATGAATTTCTATTCTAGTCAATATATTTCGATTAAACCCACCTTCATGTTTTTCAGATTTTATTACTATATGAGACATTGAAAGGGCCATGAGTTTAGTATCTTTATATGTTCTGATTCCAGATTTCGCTTGATATTTTTTTTCAGGGTGGTAAATTTGACCATGCAGATCGTCTTTTTCAAAGTATTGAGGGCACATACCAGAACTGCCTTTCTAATACAAGTGATGTGAAGGAATTAATTCCAGAATTCTTTTATCTGCCAGAGTTTCTTGTCAATTCAAATTCCTATCATTTGGGAGTAAAGCAAGATGGTGAACCCATCGGAGATATTTGTCTACCTCCCTGGGCCAAGGTATGTAATATCTATTTGATCACGGAAAATTTGTGTCATAAATGCATTTTCTTTTAAATCTTAATCTTGCTGAGTTTATATATCAAAAACATTTACAAAAAAAAAATCATGGTATCAATCGCACAACATCCCTTTGCTTCTTTCATTTCAAGCCAGTGTTCTAAAATCCCCGTTTAGGAGTGGTTAGCAGCCCTGATTAGTAGAGAACTGCCAATACGGGGTCGAAGAGGAATTTTGATAATACTATATTGAAGATAAAGTTGAATAATAAAATAAAATTATTTGAAATAATCCGCCTAGGCACACCCCCCACCACAAATGGACCTCTAGGTACTAGGCTCCTTCTCACCCCCCGCCTAGAGCCTAGCGATTTTTAGAACCTTGTTTCAAACAGTAAAGTACATGCGTTGTTGATCTGATGGTATTTTGGATTGTTAAATTCTTCTTTTCAAACTAACCCATTCTTATTAATAATATATCAAGTCCATTTCTGTCAAATTGCAGCGATGCATTACCTGGAAAGTCTTCATTGAAATGTTTTTGTTACATGTTTTGGTATTTCATCTTAAAAGTTGCACATTATTACAATGACGTTCTTTGGTCTTGGAGGAAGGTATTTTAAGTAATGTAGTAGTATTCAATGTATTTTTATTGTCAGTGTGGGGGTGGGAGGGAGAGAATCAAACTGTGCTTGTATCAATTACACAGATAGAAGAGGAAGTACATTGAAAAAAAATTCTAATTTCTGTAACTCGCTAACTGTAACTCTGAATAACTGTTGCCTTCTCTGCAACCTTCAATCGAGTTCTTGGTTAGGTTCCAAAGAGTTGTTTTGTAAAATGTGTGGCGTTCTCCCTTTGATCAGTTGATAACATGATATTCACTGTTTGTTTTTAAATATTCCCATTTAATCCTTAAATTTAGATACAAGAATTGTTGGCTTGGCTCTTGGACGCTATTAATAGTTTCCTGTGGTAGCCTACTGTTTGGGACTATTTCTGGAGAATTTGTGAACTGAATCATGGTGGCACTCGTTCTGGTCCTTTCTTGCATTTCTATTTCCTCCCAAACATAGAATTGAAACTTGGAAAACACATTTGATTATCCTACATTCCTACATGCAAATGACAGGTAGTTAGGTACGTAAACAGCAAGCCTAACTTATGATGACAACATTATCTGCTGTATCTCTTTGTATTGTTAATGGATGAATGAAACCGGTAGAGAACAAGAAGACAGAGCCTATAGGCAAAACAATATGACAAACATGTGCACGTGATCCAGAGTGAGAAAAGACAACCCTCTTGGCAAAACAATAGAATAAAACAACTTCAATGATCCAGAGTGATGTTGTTTCTATACTTCCCACTTCACAGAGTTTCCATATGTGCATTTTGGCAAATATTTCTTCCTATCAAATAGAGCAAAACTTAGAAAAGCCTTAAGAAATGTATCTGATTGAAGATCGAGAGATTTTGTTTTTGTTCTTTTCTGTCTCCTCCTTGTGCCTTTGCCTCTTTTCAATTCAAAAGTGTTTTAGCTGAATTTATCCAACCATTTCAATTGCATTGTTTTGTCTTGTTATCCTTTGAGGCAACTCAGATTTAATCTCCGTGCAGGGCTCCCCGGAAGAATTTGTTAATAAGAACAGAGAGGCACTTGAAAGTGAATACGTTAGCTCTAATCTACACCATTGGATAGATTTGATATTTGGTTACATGCAGCGTGGAAAGCCTGCTGTGGAGGTACCTGTGTCTAATTTTTGAACAAATGTTTTTAATCAAACCTTGAAATTCTACAATGGCGATAACATGCAATTTTACTAAACTCCTTTTTATATTATATAAACACAGGCAGCAAATATTTTTTATTACTTGACCTATGAAGGTGCTGTTGATCTGGACACCATGGAAGATGATTTACAAAGATCAGCAATTGAAGACCAAATTGCAAACTTTGGACAAACACCAATTCAGATTTTCCGGAAAAAGCACCCAAGAAGAGGACCACCCATTCCAATTGCTCACCCACTGCGCTTTGCACCTGGTTCTATCAACATGACCTCCATAGTCAGTGGAGCAAGTCAACCAAAACCATCTTCTTTGTATATTCATACAGTGGACTCCAATATTGTTCTTGTAAACCAGGGGCTCACCCTGTCAGTTAAGATGTGGTTGACATCCTCACTTCAGTCTGGTGGAAATTTCACATTCTCTGGCTCCCAGGTTCAGTTTCTAGTTTGCTCTTAACTGATTAGATTGTACTATATGGTCTCATAATTTTGTTCATAGACTCACTTTACCATCCTTATTAATTATAAATTTACAGGAGCCATCTTTTGGCATTGGTTCGGATGTCCTTTCTCCCCGTAAAATTGGGAGTCCTTCGGCTGAAAATGTTGAACTTGGATCACAATGCTTTGCAACAATGCAAACATCATCGGAAAACTTTTTGATCTCATGTGGCAATTGGGAGAATAGCTTTCAGGTTACATCGTTAAATGATGGCAGAATGGTACAAAGCATCAGACAGCATAAGGATGTGGTCAGTTGTGTTGCAGGTATTTTTCATAACTATAAGACAAGAATTTATTTACCATCACAAATTCTATGCATATGGTAAATAATAATGGGTACTCTGACTCTAATGTGTTATCTTGTTACAACTTCATTAGTTTATCCTCGTATTGGTCGGTTTTAATTCTTGGCTTTTCTTTGGGTTATGTGCGTATAATATACTTTCTGAGCTATATGTATGATGATGATGCTGCAGTGACATCTGATGGAAGCTTCCTTGCAACCGGAAGTTATGACACTACAATCATGGTGTGGGAAGTTTTTCGAGGAAGATCACAGGAAAAGAGAGCCCGTAATACACAGACAGAACTACCCCGTAAAGATTATGTCATTGTTGAGACTCCTTCTCGTATTCTGTGCGGACATGATGATATAATTACATGCTTATATATCAGTGTAGAGCTTGACATTGTAATCAGTGGATCAAAAGATGGAACATGTGTTTTTCATACCCTGCAAAATGGAAGATATGTAAGATCCTTGTGCCATCCAGCTGGATGTGCACTGTCAAAGCTTGCTGCCTCTCGGAATGGAAGAATAGTGCTATACGCTGATGATGATCTCAGTTTGCATCTGTACTCGATTAACGGCAAACACCTTGCTTCCTCTGAATCCAATGGACGCCTCAACTGTCTTGAGCTAAGTGGGTGTGGTGAATTTTTGGTTTGTGCTGGTGACCACGGGCAAATAGTTGTACGCTCCATGAATTCACTTGAGGTCATAAAGAAATATAATGGAGCTGGAAAGATTATTACATCTCTAACAGTGACCCCAGAAGAATGCTTCTTAGCTGGAACCAAAGATGGAAGCCTTCTCGTGTATTCTATTGAAAATCCTCAGAATCGCAAAGGAAGCATGCCTCGAAATTCAAAATCCAAACCTTCTTGAACGAGCATGTATTATCCTTTCGCGTGTGAAGTCAAGCAGTTAAAAAGGTGAGCAATAATCATTCATGCTAATCCCAGGTATGGTGTAGCCTGTGCCCTACAAGTTTACATGTTTTAGTGTTTGATTAGAATCATGTCTACAATTAAGTTTGAGGGGATGTTTCGATTTTAATCAATTTGTCCTGGGAGCTTAAATTCACAATCAATATACTGATTAAACTTATTTCTTTTATCCAGCGAGATGTGCAAGTCTTACTAGTCTTGTAAAAGAGAAGTTCGTCTTCTCACCCTGCAACACAGGCAAACAATTTAAATTGTCCAGCAATTGGCACGGCCCAGGTTCTCGGGCTCCTTTCAATTCGGTTGGGCGTCCTTTACATTTTGGCAAACAAATTAGAATACATGTAGCCACATTGGAATTATATGCCCAGTTTTGCAACATGTTCCAGCTCCCTTTTGTATTTGATACTGCCCATGCAGAGCTGGGGACTTCCATCTTTCTGAACATTTCACGGTGGGTAATATACTTCTCCTTAACAAACTTCTCTCCGTAGTAAGGGGGTGTTGAACGCATCCATGTACATCATGGTATGAGTAGGCTAGATTTGTAAGTGTAGTGTATCATCCACAGTTAGCAGGTTATATAGTGTTAATTCTTTAAACCTTGTATAGATAGGCTGCAGTGCCTATTTTAGTAAATGGCAACCCTAATTTTCTTTCTCACTAGTGAAGGGCATAAAACCTCAATGGAGAGAGTATTGCCTTTAACAGAGATTGACTAATCCGCATTCACCAGCATTTTGCTATCAAATAAAGGGTTTTTATAAGTGTGAGGATCTTGTTTAGTCCCTTCCGATTGTATGTCAGATCCTCGTGTGTTTATGGTGCTTTCAATATACAGTTGCGAAATAAATAGCTTCGATATGCAATTTTATACCGTGCCAAAGTTTTAAAGCTGATTGTTTTTCTTCTAGAGAAGCAACTGCAAACCATTGAACGTCACAGATTCAAATCTCACTGGCATCTTGGCATCCCATTGTCATTTTATTTAGTTGTCTAATACCAAAAAAAAAAACAATGATTTCTACAAGTACATGGAGTGCGTTATCTACTTGTTATGGTATTTAACCTGGTCGACGCATTCTCCTCGAGGAAAGATATGAACTCACTTTCATGTCGACTGTTTATCTTTTGGTCTCTAAACATACCCTTCATTTCCTCAACCCTGTTACGCACCAGTTCACCCGAGTCATCAACCATGGCCAACCTTATTGACTCAGCCACCGAGTCACGTGTAAACGAACCGTCTCGCTCATTCCGAGCTATCTCCGTCCCGAGTCCTTTCGCTTTGGCCAACCTTGCGTTTAGCCCTTGATCATTCAACATCGGAAACAGTATCAAAACCCTCCCCAACCCTAGCCCTTCGATCATCGAGTTCCAACCACAATGAGTCACGAACCCACCAACCGAATCGTGACTCAGTATCAGCACTTGTGGCGCCCAACCAAAATGTACTACTCCGCGGCCCTCGACTCGTTCCAAAAACCCACGTGGCAGCATATCCGACACGGGATGAGTCGACTCGGGCGAGTCTCTCAACACCCAGAAGAAGGGTAACCCGGAAAGCTCCAACCCAAGAGCTAACTCGGTGAGTTCTACCTGACTCAAAGTCGCCTCGGTACCTAGCGCCACGTAGACCACCGAGTTGAGTCTCTGCTTATCCAACCAATCCATGACAAGTGTATGTTTCTCTTCGACCAATGTAGTAGGAGGTAAAAACCCAACTGGAAGAACTGGCTTGCTCTTGCCGTACAGCTCTCTGAGCAACTCGAACCACTCGGGCTCAAACTCGTCAGAGCTTCTCATCAAAACGACGTCGCTATCCCTAATCGCAACACCAAAACGCACCGTATCGGGCGTACCAGACACGTTCTCGTGCACGTACTTGGCGACCTCGTGGTAGCGATACGACATGTCGCAGTCCTCAAAAGGTATCCACGGTGGGACCACCGTGAAATCCTCGGTCTTGCTCCTCGCGTAATCCTGGCCGTCGATCAGCGATGATACCGGACCAATGAATGACATACACGCGGCGTTGAAGCAGCTGAAGAAGGCGCGTGACACGCCGAGCTTGATCGCGAGTGGGGGAAGCCAGTGAGAGGCGTAGTCGTAAACGACCCAGTCGACTGGGTTAGAAGCCGTTGTTGACTCTAGAAAAGCGGCTATCGGTAACTCGAGCAAGTCAAAGGCCCTTTTTAGTAATTGCTGCTTGTGGTACGGCACGTCGTTCGAGGACTCGGCGGCGTCCGGGAGATTGTCGACGTGCGGCAGAGGGAGAGGTACTAGAGTTATGAAAGAGGTTAGGGATGAGGGTATTTCGGGAAGTTTGAGAAGGTTTTTGGGGGTGGAAATGAAACTGACGATGTGACCCTTTTGAGCTATGAGCTTGGAGAGGTTAAAGAAGGGTATCAAATGGCCGATGGCCAGCCATGGGAAAACCACGACGTGCATAATTCAGCTACTTAGACATGGAGTTGTGGTTTTCAGTGTTATATTTATATATGCAGAAAGCTAAGAGGATTTGTTCATCGGTTTCGTTGTTGTTTTGCAGTCGGAAACTTAGACTTGGACCAGAAACAAAAGCGTAGAACTTAAAAGGCGGCTTTGATGCGAGATATGTGTGCAAGATCATATCCAAGGGACCGAACGTAAAAGGAGGTGATAGGCTACTTGTGGAGTTGTGGGTACCAAACAAAGACAAGTGAACAGAGCACGGCGGTCCGATTTAACATTTAATGCGTGGGAAACTTTCTTGCGTAGTTATGTTGCGTAGGTCACGATATTCGTTCGAATCGATTTGCAGGTTAGAGGCTGAGATGGACTTTGAATTCGGCCATTTGGATGATGACTTCTGACCACTCACTACTAGAAGAATTACTATACTCGACGACGAGGTGTCGTCGGACTGTTCCTCTTTATCGTCGGGTATAGCCAATACCCGATGACTCATCGTCGGTTATAATCTCGTCGGTAATGCACCGTCGGTGATACTATAACCGACGATGAATTAGGTTTTTCGTTGGAAAAAAGGGAGACTAAAGGCAACGATGATTTATCGTCGGGCATAGTTTCAAACTATAACCGACGATGTCATCATCGGCTATAGTTTTCTCCATGGTCAAAATGGTTGACCGTGGAGAAAACTATAGCCGACGATGTTGACACATATCGTCGGTTATAGTTAATAATAATTAAAAAAAAATTGCAGGTTTTGGGTTTTATCCCAAAACCTGCATTCCCAAAAAATCATCAATATTGTTCAAATTGAAAATCAACAACCATTGAAACTATAGTACGTAGTAAATAAATAAAAAAAAACCGAAATCGTTCAAATCTGTATACATATGCGTAGTAAATAATTAAAATAAAAAACTGACAATTGTTCAAATCTAGGGGGGTCCTGGTCCTAAGTCTATGTGGTCAAATGGATCGTCATAAGTTGGTTGGTCCTGGTCTGGCTGAGGCTGCGGCTGAGGCTGAGGCTGAGGCTGATGTTGTGGCTGTGGCGCACCGAAAATGGGCGGGGGGGCTATCTGGATTTCAGATGCCTGCAACTGTGCATAACAGTGCTGCATCCATGTCCCATCTGCTGCTGCTGTTCGGCCAACCGATTCTGCTCTGCGGCTCGCGCTTGCTCCATCTCCTCCATCCGACGCCGTTGAGCTTCCATCTCAATTGCTTGCCTATGAAGCTGGTCCTGTAGCTCATTAGTCCTCGCAGATGATGATGATCCCGATCCGCGAGAGAATTCAGGGGTCTGCTTCAGCAGCCCTTGACCCCACTTTCCGGAACCCCTGCAGTAGAATGTGTTTTTCCCTGGAGGGATCGCAGTTGACATAATCCTGGCCCTGACGATTGGATCAAATTGATCAATCTGATCAATCGGGAGTTCCGCATCGGGGGTGTTGGGATAGAGCTCTCTCGCCACTTGAGTCAACACCTCCGGAATCGCCTCCTGAATTCTCGCCTAATTGACAAAGAACAATAAAATATTAATTAAAAAAACAATCTAAAAAAATAAGAAATAAGTTTATTTTGTTATAAGGACACTTACAGCATATTCGGGGGACTGCGGATACGCGTGCTGCATCGTATAGACAAGGGGATCCTCCTCTGGGTGGTTGGTCGCCTCCTCGATCCAACCCGAGTATGATCTGGAACCGGCATGATGATTTTTGGTGTTTTTGGCCCGGTTCCTTGTGTTGACTTCAGAAAGAGCCTGCTCGATTAATCCAACATAAAAAAAACACTCATTAGCCAAATAATTTGAGGGAAGTACGATAAAACAAAATTTTAATCGATCGAAGGTTGCGTACCTTCAATTTCGGGTTGTTGAAGTGAACCACAAGCCATCGCCACTCGTACTCCCTATAATGAAACTCGCTAGGGGTACCCGAACGATCGTCGCCGTACTTTTTCCAATGCTTCTTCAGCTCGCCCTTCCACTCCTTATACCTATATATATTAATAAAATCAAGTGTTAGTAACTTACAACATTGTATGAACATAATCAAAAGAAACGAAAAAATTGAAACAAATGCCGGTCTGCAAACCTGCTCCCATGCACTTCATCCGCCCACGTGGGTCTAATGTCTGCATCCACGCGGAACCACCTCTGCAATGCATATATATATATCAATAATATTAAAAATTTATTTAGAAAATTTACATAATGAATATACAATTCAACTCACCGACAACGCATTATTCAGCTGATATTTGACGGATTGCGCCACTGAATTCCAATCTGGCCACAACATTGGGACTTTATCCCGTATGAGGCTGCCCGCCATCCCCGCGTACTTTCGAGTGACCTTTCCCTCGATCACTTGCCCTCTATCTCCGGTCGGAATCATAACTTGGCCACCACCGCTAGCCTGAATGGCGTTGTCCAGTAACTTGCCGACGACGGGGCCTCTGGTTCTCTTTTGTTTGTCACCGGGCATGATCTCGCCTATCACATATATATTTAGACGATTTTTTAAACATCAACACCTAATTAAATTTAAATAGTACTAAGTAAAAAGATATCACTAATTAATATTTACCTGATTCGTCGGTGCGTTGTCCCGGAATCCTCACACTCCAGAGAGGTTCCGGGAAGGGTACATACGCATATGCCTGGTCCGGGGTAATGAACCCTAGCTGTCCCGGAACAGGCATCCAATCGGAATCGACTAGAGGTATCGTCGGGATTTCCAACGGTAAGAATAAGGTAGACGGCGGGCATAGTCGCATCCTGGCCAAGGACTGAGTGGATCCACCAGCCTCCTTGAAAGAATGAGGAGCTGTCTGGTGGATGAAGGGGGAAGGGTCCTCGCGATGAATCTCCGGCATTCGGACCGAGGATTGAGTCGCACTATCCGTTTCCGGCGTGCGACTGACCTCATGAAGCCTCCTCGCGCCTGAAGATCGAGCAGGCTCGACCTGCTGCTGCTGAGGTTGTCCCTCGCCCAGCAGTGCACGATGTCGAGAGGTCTGCGGAAGACTGTAAGTGTTGACGACGCTCGTGGATCCTGATGCGGACCGACTTCCGGTGCCCTCATCCCCATGTCCCGATCTCCCTCTCCCTCTCCCTCTCGACCTCCCCCTCGAGTTCGACCCCCCTCGGGAAGCACCACAATTTAACCAATTCATCGTTGCTATAAAATTTCAAAAATTCAAAATAATTCCTAATCATCTAAAAATTCGAATTCGTAATCCAATAATTCCAAAAATTAATTAATTAAACTCCTTTATATATATAATCCAATAATTCCATAAATCCAATATATAATCCAATAATTAAACATAAATCCAATATATATATATTCCAATATATATCAATAATCCAAAACATAAATATTCCAATATATATATCCAATAATTCCATAAAATCCAATATATAAAATTCCAATAATCCAATATATAAATATTCCACAAAAATTCTAATAATCCAATATATATATAAATCCAATAATCCAATATATAAATATTCCACAAAAATGCACAATAATTCCATAAAATCCACAATAATTCCAATAATTCCATAAAATCGATATATAATTCCAATAATCCAATATATAAATATTCCACAAAAATTCCAATAATCCAATATATAATCCAATATATAAATATTCCACAAAAATCAACAATAATTCCATAAAATTCAACAATATCCAATATATAATCACAAAATTCATTCATGCATCCACATTATCGATCAACAACCGAAACAACTTCAAATCTAACATAAACAAAAATGGAGAAATTAGGAAATTAGGGATTTAGTTTCTAACCTGTTTTTGGGGATTGTAATCCAATAATAGAGGCTTGAGGATCGAATTGAACACCTTTGGCTTGAGGACTGCAGCTTGGTTGCTCCCAACACACCGGAAGTTCCCAAATTCAGGCGAGGAGGCGAGTTCAAACTTTTGGGCGGTTTCGTTTCTGCCCAAAACGTACCCAGTTCTGGATATAAACCAGAACTATAGCCGACGATATAAGTAATATCGTCGGCCATAGTTGAACCGAAACTATATCCGACGAGATTTCATATGAATATCGTCAGCTATAGTTTTTTTATTTATTTTTCATATGCCGGTTATTATATATAGTGCACTTAATATTTATTAATTAATATTTAATAATACGAAATTATTAAAAAAAAACCGAAATAATTTAAAAGCCTAATTAAATTAAAATGGCATTTAATTTTTTTGGCTATATTTAATAATATTTATTAATATTTATTAATACGTACAATATTAATTCGAATATCGATCGTCGGTTGTAGTTTTTTTTTCGAGCTCTCGATCTCTCTCTCTCATGATCGCTATTTAGCAATTTAATCGACACAATTTAAAGTCGATCATCTGAATATATATAATTCATTTTACATTGCACGTTCAAACTCAAAATAACATACATACACTAAGGCGCATAGTCAGAATCATCGCTTGAGTCTGACTCTGTTTCCGAGTTAATTTCAGGTAAGATGTGTATGCCATCGTCACTTGAGTCTTCATTGTCTTCATTTTGATTAACATCAATAAGATTCGGTTGAGGAATTCGTACCACACTGCCTGTCTCACATTATTAAGGCGAATTGTTGAGGTTTCAGGAATACCAGTTGCGTTGGGCTCTTGGTATGCACTAACTTCTTCATTATCCGAGGTCACACCAAGGGTTGAGGCACTGTATATGTTTCGTGGAAGAACATGGTTAACCACTTTCCACGCGCCTTTATGCACAAGATCATCAAGATAGAACAATTGTTTCACTGCCGTGGCCAAAACAAACGGATCATCTTCATACCAGCTTGTAGCAGTATTCACCGAAAAAATGCCGTATTGATCGGTCCTTGTGTTCTGAGGGTCGATATCAAACCATCTACACTTAAACAAGTGTACGGTCATGCCTTCCCCATATATTAATTCGACAACTGAATGGAGAACACCGTAATAGTCAACTCCATTCTGCCCACCATGCACCATTACCCCAGAATACTGTGTTTTTCGTCTGACATCTCTATGTTCACAAATAAATAGCACGCCATTTACCTTACACATAGGATAAACTCTGAAAGTTACCAGTTTCTGCGCCAAGAGCCTCAATTCGTGTGACCACTGAGGGATACCATCATCTTGTACATGGTTCATCTGAAAATAATCATTTATTAACTTAATTATAAATAGGATACGAGACATGCACTTAAATTCATATACAGGTCAATTTATCTATAAACGTACCTATTTGCCAAAATAGTTTGCGAACGTCTTGTTGTGGTACTCAACATCACCGGAAATAGCAGGGCAGTAAAGGTGCAAATTTTTCCAATATTGAACTTCTGGACAGTTAATCAATACCGACCAATGAGCAATGACTAGCTCATAAGGTTCCAACTTGTACGAGTTGGGCAACTTTTCAGAAACTTCAACATCATCGGAGATGATCGAAAGGTTGAACTGCCCTCCATCTACTGGCATATGTTGTGGAGGGTCCTCCAACGCTCCCAAATACAACTTGGTGTACGTTACGCACTCATGCGCAATATATGCTTCAGCGATACATCATTCGGGTGCAGATTTGTTCATCACATAGTCTTTGTAGTCCCCTAATTGTCTGTAAAGTGGTAATTACAGATCGAGCATGTTATGCTTATTGCAACAATAAGTGAATAAATAATATTAAAGATCGACATATATAGCCAGATTCAAAGATGCATTACGTACCTTTCCATATGATACATCCATGTGTAGTGTACTGGACCAGTAAGCAACAATTGTTCCGGAAGATGGAGCATCAGGTGAGGCATGATGTCGAAAAAGTTTGGAGGAAATATCCTTTCGAATTTGCACATGATAAAAATGATGTCATGTTGCATTTCCAACAAGTCCGATTTCTTCACTTCTCTCGTGCATAACTTCTGAAAGAATCTTGACAAAGCCACTAACGGCTCCACCACCTCTTTGGGCAGGTACCCTCGAATGAAAACAGGGAAGAGGCGTTGAAGCAGTATATGACAGTCATGACTCTTTATTCCATACATCTTATTGTCTTTGAAGTTAACACATCGACTTATATTTCCAGCATAGCCTGAAGGATACCTGACATTACCCATCCAGCCAAAAATTTCATTCTTCTGGGCAGGCTTCACGGTATAAGGAGATTGTGGCATTTTTTTCTTCCCATCTCTCAACCACAAATGTTTTCGCAGTCCCATCCTTTTAAGATCAATGCGTGCCTTCAGGCCGTCTTTAGTTTTTCCCTCCCAATTCAACACTGTGCCGACCACACTCTCGCACACATTTTTCTCTATGTGCATGACATCTAAGTAGTGTCTGATCAGCAACTTGGACCAATCCGGAAGTTCCCAAAAAATACTTTTGTGTGTCCAGAATTTATACCTGTCGGGTTTGTCAGGTATTGACGCCACTATCTCAGGATGATTGCTTAGCTGCCCAAAATCGTATTCATTTAGCACTTCCAATATTTCATCCCCCGTCCATCTCCTCGGCTGCTCACCTGTTTCCACAGTCCCATCAAATGCCTCAATATCCTCCCGAAATGGGTGATCATATGGAAGCCAACAACGATGACGCATCTGTACAATCTTCCTGCAATGAGGTCTGCAACACTCAACCGTCATGCACTCTGGACAAGCCCTGTATCCCCTGGTAACGTTGCCCGACAACATCCCGCGTGCAGGAAAATCGCTAATGGTGCCAACAAGCATGGCATGCATCTGGAACATCTCATTTATGAACTTGTCATAAGTGGGATGACCATGCTCACTCAAGTACTTAAGCTCCTCAATCAAGGGTCTCAAATACACATCGAGACACTTTCCTGGATAACCCGGCCCTGGAATTATCATAGTGAGCATATTGTATTCTTTCTTCATGCACATCCATGGAGGAAGGTTGTACGGTACCAAAATAACTGGCCATATACTGTATTGAAGACTCATGTTGCCAAAAGGGTTAAATCAGTCAGATGAAAGCCCCAGCCAAACATTTCGAACCTCTGATGCAAAATAAGAAAACTCATTCACCATGTGCTTCCAAGCCTCTCTGTCAGCAGGGTGTATAAGCGTATCACCGTAGAGCAAATTCCTCTCGGCCCACCATCTCATAGCTTCAGCCGTGTGTGCAGACATGAACAACCGCTCTAGCCTATCTATCAGCGGAAAATACCGAAGTATCTTCACAGCTTTCTTATTTCCGGCAGGAGTCAACTTATACCTATCTGTACCACATACCGGGCATTCATCAAGGGATTCAAGATCATTCCCATAAGCATCTTCACCCTAGAAGAGAACACAATCATATCTACAAGCATGGATTTTGATGTAGGAAAGGCCAAGATGTTTCAGGATCTGTCGCACCTTACGATGAGTGGTAGGAAGACGATGACCGGGGGGCAACAACGAACCAGACCACTTCAGCCAATCATCAACAGCCTTCACACTCATTTTGTTCTCCACTTTGAGCTTCATTACTCCCATAACACTTTCGAGAACAGATGCATTACACCCGTTGTACAACGGGATCTGTTGGAAGGCAATGAGGTTGTTGTACTTGTCCATACCAGCAGTGTTGACAGCTGTAGGTAATTGCTGGACTGGCTCAATATGAGGGAAGTCTCCAACGGCGGGAGGGATATCCGGTGCTTGAGCAAATATACTGCTCTCATGAGGAAACATATCGTTGATCAGACTTGTTGTTGGATCATTGGATGTAGATCCACTCTCAAAAAATTGTCCGTGATCATGTTGACCAACTGATGAGCTCTCACCGTGATAAATCCAACATGTGTACTTATCCCAAAACCCATTTTTCTTCAAGTGCTCCAATACTTTATTGATGTGAAAACGATATCGCTCGCTGCGACACTGACATTTCGTACACGGACAATAATGAATTGTCATCCCTCCACAATTAACTTTCACATATTCCACAAAACTTCTAATTCTACGGTGATATCTTACATCCCATCTTGGAAGACACATCCAACTCTTGTCCATCCTGAAAATTATAACTGCATGTATATATACCCATGATCTTATTAATTAAAATTTCATAGCTAGATATATATATATATATATATCTATATACATTGATATTCAAACTATAATTAAATTACATAATTTAATTATTCGATCTAGCCTACTCGATCCCTAACTAGCTAGCTAGCTAATTAATTACAAATGAACATATAAATATATATTCTTTACGTACTACGTACTCCAACTCAACTATATCATCACCATCACAATAATAATCACAATATATATTATACCCATGCATAATTAATAATCACAATTAATCCTATAATAATCACATTATATATATAATCAATTACGTACTACGTACGTACTCCAACTCAACTATCAATCACGTACTCAAAATCAACCATAAATTACTCAAACTCAACAATCAATTAACTCCGATCCATCGATCGATCCATTCAAAATCAACATCATATATATATATATATCAACAATCGATTAACACGTATACACATATATATATATACACGTACGTACCTATATATAATGAATCACGATCGCGAACTCATTCTTCACAGTTTTCGACATCACCCAAAGATTTCTGAGCATTTTTAGTTTTTGCGGAAGATTTATTTTGAATCACAGAGCTGCTGCCCAGATTGGATCTGAAATAAGAAACTATAGCCGACGATACCAATAACTCGTCGGTTATAGTCTGAAAAAATCGTCGGCCTTAATTGAAAACTATACCCGACGACTTTTCGGCCACTATAACCGACGACAAGATTATCTAGTCGGAAAAAAAACTATGTCTGACGAGGTAATCCTGTCGTCGGTTATAGTAAACTATACCCGACGAGAACCCTTGTTGTCGGTCGTTTTTTGGGAATCTCGTCGGGTATAGTAATTCTTCTGGTAGTGACTATACTAATTGGAAATGCTCATTTTTTTTTGAAGGCTAAAAATTCGAGGCATTATATTGATCAATGTAATAATGTAGTATATAATGATAGATAGTAGACACCCAGAAGCTACGAGAAAAAAAATTATTACTAAGCTAACCTAGAGAAAATTCATATATTAACTCAAGAATATTGTAATTGAAATAAGAACAAAAGTAACCGAGAACATGCCATGCATGAACTAGGTGAGCACCAACACGGATAAACTAAGGTAATACTCGCCTAAACTTATTAACTGACCTACCCCTAGGTAACCCCCCACCTTCTCTGGCTCCACAACCATGTCACCGCTTCAGAAATGCTCACTTAATAATTCATGTATACTTTTGAAAGAAAATTCTCTCAGATTTATTTATTTATCAATACATTTTAGAACTTAAAACACCATGAATTTACTATATTTTGTTTGAGATTAGATAAAAATGTAACGAATTTGAAGAAATCTAGTAAAGTCTAATATGCACTAACCAATGGCGTCAAATGTTTTCACCAAAACTTGTTAGGACTTCGTTAGAAGTACAAGCGATGTTTGACGGGATTGCTTCTTTCAGTAGATCATGTGCTACAAAGACACGCAAATGACGTTATAGGTGGAGACGGATTGGCTTGCATTTAACACTATGATGTCTGAGTTAGTAAACGTGTAGAATGTAGCAAACGAGATTGATACAATTAGTGAAATTGGGGAAGGAGTTTATAGTGAAATTGAGTTTTGATGTGTGTGAAGACAGTGAAGGGGAGAGAGAGAGAGAGAGAGAGAGAGAGAGAGAACATTAATTTTATTGTGAGCTCATCAAAAAGTCTTCAAAAAATCAACAAAAGTCAAAGTCTTCAAAAAATCAATAAAAGTCATCAATGGTCGAAATTTTGGCACGTGTCGTCACCTGGTGAGCCGACATTGGGCGGGAAGAAGGACGGCCATGGATTCTAGCCTACACCACAAAAATGAGTTTGACTAGAATCCGCAACCGTCCTTTTTCACGCCCAATATCAGTCCATCACATATCAACACGTGTTCCATTTTAGAACAGCCTCTCACTGCCGCCTGTTATCCGTTAAGTGCCTTCAGCGCAAAAAAAAAAAGAAGGTAATTTCATCCAAAGTTCTTATTCATCGCTAAGAGCATGTACACCGGTGGGAGAAAACGGCACGAGCAGCCTCCAAAAGTCTGTGGCCCCCGCCGGCGAGAGCACGAGCCGGAAAAAATGGCGTGCGCCGTGCCTCCTGCCCCCGGTGACCGCCCATTGACGATGGCTCGAAGCTCCAGCACGAGCTAGAACAGCACCTTCTGCAGCTCGAGCAGACTGGTGGTCCCAACGCACGTAGGTGACACCAGCTTCCCTTTTTCGCGTAGGACCCACCCGCGCCAGTAAGAATTTATTTATTTTTTACTGTGGGGAGACACGTGGCCCAATAGAAAGTCGCCACGTGTCCTGGTCGGTGCAGAAAAAAATCAGAACGGTAAAGTTAATCTAGACCGTAGATTTTGAATCGAAAATCTAATCTAATGCCCCAAATTCAACTAAAACGGCTACTTTTCAATATAACAGTATGAATTAATTATTTTACAAAATAAACCCTTAAAAATTGCTAAAAAATTCTGAAAAATTTGCAAATTAGACCCTAAATATTTTCTATAAATACTACATCATTTCATTAACCTCTCACACCAATTTGTGCACAACAAATTTATCATCTCCCTCATTCCCATCTCTCTTTCCTTTGTATTTTTTGGCAAATAAATGGCCACTTGGCTTCCTTCGGAGGATTTACAATTGTGCATTTCTTATGTTCGTCATAGTGTGGATCCTCTCACCGGCAACAAGCAAAAGACCGACAAATTGTGGGAAAAAGTCTATGGCGATTATTCAGAAAATTGGGAGAATGGTCATGGTGAATCAAGCAAGGAAGCTAGGACCCAAATCGCAATTTCATCTCGTTTTACTAAGTTGAGACCAATTTTGAAAAGTTGGGGTGATGCTCTTGCTTATGCACAAAGGAATCCATAATCCGGTACAAATTTGCATGATGAGGTAATAACTCCTTACAATTTTGGCATCTCCATTTTGTTTGATTTATTTAAATAAATGTTGTCATCTCCATTTTATGTAATATTATTGTGACATAAATTCGTATATTTTTTGTAGCTAAGAAAAGCTCAATCATGGTATGTGGTACAAAAGAAGAAATAGTTTACAAAGTTTGAATGTTGGGAAGTGGTGAAGAACCATCCTTATTTTAGGTTCATCCAAACTACAACTCCACCTTCTTCCTTTCCATTCGAAGGTACTCCTCCCGTTTGCGAAATGTCTCCCACAATCGATTTGGATGAGAATGAAGAGGTTTTAACACCACAAAACAACCCCCAAGGTCCCTCTAGTCCGGTTAGACCAATGAGAGTGAAGGCGGCTAAGGAAGCAAGGAAAAAGGGGGAAAAAAGGAATGACTCCTACAAATGAGATACGCGATGAGGCTTTAAAATGCATTGTGGCCAATCAAAAAATTTGGCTCTCCGGCCAAAAATCAAATGATGATAGTGCGCTTGCTTTACACAAAGAGACACTCGCCCTCCAACGCGAGGACTTCAATTTGAGGGCTTTAGCCGAAGAAACAAGGATCATGACAATGGATATGAATGCTTTGACCCCAAACACAAAGAGGTATTTCTCGAAGAGGAAAGCGGACATCCTTAAGAAAGTGGATGACAATGAAGGGGAAGATAGCACTGCAATATTTTCATACTGTTATCGCCCGCTTAATTTTAGTGATTAGTTTAATTAGTTTGTCTTCATAATAAATCTAGGCTTGGCTTGTCATTATGTAATTTTAATTTTCAAGAAATAAAAACGTTGATTTCTTTATTGAGATAAAATTCAAACACACAACAAAAAAATAAAGTACATTAAATTCAAACAACATGAAATCCAAACACACAAAATTCAAACACACATAATGCAAACACATTAAATAAAAACAACATATTTAGATATGTTCACCGGTTTCAATAAACCAATTGTGTTTCACCAAGTCCTTCTGAAGCTCTCCATGGATATAAGCAGATTGGAGATCCACAACACGGTCGCGAAAGCGTTCTTCATTCAGGCCATCTCTTCCAACTGGCTCCAAAGGAACTCGATTACCTGAACCATCCACTGGCCCATCATAACTAGCGAAGGCACTGACTGAGTTTTGTAGATCTTCTTCGTCGTTCTCCTCAAATTCGTCCTCCACAAATTCTTCTTCAACAACCATGTTGTGCATTATGATGCAAGCCAACATGATCATTTTTAATACCTATGTGTGGTGACACCGAGCTGCATGACGAATAATTCCCCAACGAGATTGTAAGATCCCAAAGTACCTCTCCACGTCTTTGCGATATGACTCATGTTTTCTTGCGAACAACTTCTGTGGTAGCTCCTGGGGATTGGGAATTGTTTTGAAAAATGAGGAGTACCTCGGATATATTCCGTCAGCTAGATAATAAGTGTTGTGGTATGTCATACTGTTGACTTTAAAACTCCATTGCGGACTTGTACCGGCAAGGAGCGAATCGAATATATCCGATTGGTGGAGCACGTTGATATCATTTTGTGCTCCAGGTACCCCGAAGAAGCTGTGTCATATCCACGTGTCATATGAAGCCACGACCTCTAAGATAATAGTGGGTCGTTTCTTCCGGCCCGAGAATGCCCATTGCCAAGCTGTTGGGCAGTTTTTCCATTCCCAGTGCATGCAATCGATGCTTCCAATCATACCAGGAAATCCCCGAGACCTTCCCCTCCTTAGAAGTCGAGTGAGATCAGCTGCATTTGGAGCGCAGAGGTAAATGTCACCGTAAATCTCGTACACTTGCCTGCACTACTTCTTCATGCCTTCTAGTGTTGTTGAATCACCCATCCTTGTGATTTTAGCGCACTGATCTGCGGCTGAGCCGTACGCCAACATACGAAGAGCACCGATCATCTTTTGTTGGGGAAGAAGGCCGAGCATTCTAGTGGCATCTGATCTTTGATGCCAAAATTGGTCGTGGTTGCCGAGATCCATCATTATACGGTTGAATAAGTTCGTACTCATTCTATACCTCCGACAAAAGGGTTGCTTGTTGAAGATAGGGCGTTCGATGAAGTAATCTTCCATCAGATTCTGTCCCCTTGACTCCCTATGCCTTTCTTCATTTCCACGGCGGCGAGGGAGTTCATCATCGAACGATGTAGCTACCATGACCGCGTCAGTGACGAAGGCATTAGCAACTTCAACATCTTGCTCACGTTGTTGTTGCCTCCTCGTGATAAAATTGTTCAAATCGAAAGGATTCATCTTACTGATGTGGGAATGTGAGGAAATATTTGAAGAAATGTGTGTACGGGTAGAATAGTAAGTGAATTGGAGATGGTGTGAGAATACAATGATCAATTGCTGATTTTTATAGCCAAATTCAGATCATCTTATGTCTGAAGATGATGACACGTGGCACACTTTGATTGATCGAAAATCTTATCGGAAATCTTCTTCAATTATTCGAACGATAATTACACGTGGCAGCCCGTGATTGAACGGAAATTTTATCGGAAATCTTCAATTATTCGAACGATAATGACACGTGGAGTGGACACGTGGCAGCCCGTGATTGAACGGAAATCTTATCGAAAATTTGGTTCAATTATTTAGACGTAACGTACTGTGGGAATGACACGTGTCTACTCGTCATTGGTCGAAAATCTTACTAGAAATATGGTCACATTATTTAAACGATAATGACACGTGTTGCCTATTTATTGGTTGAAAATCTTATCGAGAAATAAACAATTTAAATTTTATAAGTTATGAATAGTAATAGGATGTGCTATTTTTTACACCGCTGCACGAAAAAATAAGAACAACACCTCATATTCGATGAATAATGATAGCACCTTCTCAAATAAGAAGTGTTATCCCAATAGGAGGTGCTATACGGTGCATATCCTCTGAACCGTCTAAACTTTCTTCAAAACCATCTCATCCGACTTCGTTTCAAGCACCGCTGCTGCAGACGTCGTCGTTGTCAGCGAAGAAGAAGAAGATGAAGCTGCGCCCGTCTACACTAACCCACTGAGCTCATCGGCGACGAGACCCTTCTTGCTGCCGACACTCCTTCAGCCACGTGTCATGGTCTTCGATGGGGTCTGTCATCGCTGCCATGGAGGTCAGTGTTCAAAGTTCCCAATTTGGTTATCTGGGTGTTCAATTTGATCCAAGTATTAATGTGGGTCTGTGGATTTTTGTCTAAAGTTGATTGCTTGATACAATTGCTGATGTGGGTATTTGGTTTTTGGTCTGAAGCTGCTTGCTTGCTTGATACATATGTTGTTGATGTGGGGTTTAGGGCTTTAGGTGTGAAGTTTTGGTTTGCTTTCTTGAACAGGAGTCAGTGAAGTGGGTGATCAAAGCAGACAAGTACATGAAGCTCAGATTATGTTGCCTACAGTCTGAGACAGCTGAAGATAATATTCCATTTCTGTAACAGGTCCTTATCTCTCTCATTTCTCTTTCCCATTTTTGTTCATGTATGCATTTTATCATTTCTATGTATCTGGGCCTTGTTTTTATCTAAACCCCAATTTAATGTGCATTCTGCATTCTTGATATTTCAGTTTGTTATCTGATTTCTGAAGGAGACTGATCTGCAGATTTATCCTGTAAGAAAGCTTCTATCTTTAGCATTCTGCATCATAAGAATTGTCATGAACTATATTGTGTGATAGTTACTTATTCGTTTATTACTTTATCAAACAATGAATGGAATGTTGGCTTATATGAATGTACATGAGTATTGGGTTGTTTGAAAGTTTGAATCTTTAGCTTATGTGAATGTATATAATTGTAACATTTTTGGTTTCTAATATTGGGTTGTGTATATAATGTTTCAATCTTTGGGATGTAGGGATTGTGTGCATCAAGCTATCATTCCTGGGTTGCCTGATGATTTAGCATTGAGGTGCCTGGCAAAGCTCTCTCATGGGTACCAAAGCGTACCATGGGAAGTTGGAAACAGTTTTGAAGACGTGGAGAGATCTGGTTCGGAGCTCGGACTATGCCAATTACAAAGCGAGAGAGTGGTGATGTGGCAACTGGTTGTTTGTTTTGACTGAATGGTCATTTGAGGAGTCGTAAGTGGTGCCGGTGCTAGGACATACGACTTCGTTGTAAGTGGTGACTAAAGGGTCATTTGAGAAGAAGATGCCGGTGCTAGGCTTCGGCACCGTATGTCAAGTCGTAAATGTTCATATAAGAATATTACGTCCATGAAAAGGGAGAGAGCAGTGTTTACTTCCAGAAGTATATTGATGATAATATGATACCCATAAACAGTGTTCCTCTGGCCAATTACATGCATATTTACCGTCACAACTGATGTTTCTGACTCATAAAAGAAAGTTCTAACCAGGAAACTTCAACTAAATTTACCCAACGAAGCTGATAAGATTTTTAGCTTTTACAATTACTTGTTTCATGCTTAAAAGAAGCCTCAAGAGCCAATGCTGGTCGAAGCAGAGTGGTGGTTAAATGCAAAAACATCTACAGTGTGATTACTTTTGATGGCACTCCTCTGGTTGAATGCTGATCTTCCAGAATAACCTTAAGAGCCAATGCTGCTTGCATGAAGCTGTGAGACTATTTGAAGAACACTAAAAGTGCAAAGCTTTTCGGTCATCAGCGGGTAACCCATAAGTGCGAGTGATGCATATCTGCAGTGCAGCAATACAAGAATTGTATATCAATTCTTATCGTGGACCGAGCATCAGCTGCGAGGAACAAGAATCGCGACTCTAATGCCAATAGAAACTGAAACTGCTCTATTAGCATAGAAGAACATCTGCAAGCACGGGAACGCCCAGGAAGTCATTCTCCAAGAATGTATTATACACAATTACACAAACACAAATAGAGTTTCGGAGAATAACAATTACCTCCTCATAGGGATCATCAAGTGCTCCTTCAAGTTAGTATACCTTTGATGTTATGTCACGATCACGCTAGTACCCAATAAGGATAACACTATCACAAAAGTCGAGTGGCAACACGATTTGAACTTATTGCTTACTGTGAAGAGAGAAATAAATGATGCGCAATCCCCACTTGTACTTACAACCCTCTGCAGTGGAATACAACCCATTGGTCCTAATCAAACACCATCAGCTGCCTTGCGCCTAAAGTATGCAATAGCTAAATACTCAAAAACACATAAACACAAGTTAGCAACGTCCATCACTTTGGAGTAAAAAGTAGCTAGCTTTGGTGATTTAATGTAGCTAGTTTACCTGAAGCTGAGCCTTGAGTGTTTCCATCACGTAATCGACGAAGCTTTCATCTAGACGGGTCTAGAAATGCAGGTGGCCTTGGGTGACCCATGTTATCACCTAAAGATATAAACATATCAACTTACGTGTGTGTGTGTGTATATATATATATATATATCTAGCTAACTACTTCGATCGAGCACAATTTGTTTAAAGTTAGAACTTGGAACTTAGAACAGTTAAGGTGTTAAGTACCTTATAATAAATAGCTCGTCCTCTGTAATCTGCGCTCTGCCTAACATGATGAAACAAACCACATACTTGGCCTGCCTCAACAATTCCATTATCATAAACACAACTCCCATAAAATCTGTATATCAATAAAACAGGGTTTATCAATTAGAAACTCACAAGTAGAGCATCTCTCCCGGATGGATGGAAAGGTGTTCGTCTCTGTGGTCAGGATCAGGATAAAGATCTATACTTGATCAAAGCACATATCTCGGCGGAGTTTCCAATTGGAGCTCGAACTTCCGGTGGCCGGAGAATAGGAATACTGAGGTAGGTGTCGCGGCTCCAGCGGGAGAGGGCGGGCCAGTGGTTGGTGGCGTTGGAGATGATGCAGGGTTTGTTTTGGGAGACGAAGTCTCGGAGGAACCACTTCAATTCTCTCTCGCTCTCTCTCATCATCATCTTGGATAACACGTGAAAAACACGTGGCTGCATCCATCATCTATCATCAATTGATGAGCTGTTATCAAATAGGGTAAACCACGTGGTAAGAAAATAAGACCAACAAATCAGAACTCTACATTCCAAATTTCTATACCTTAGAGCATCCGCAGCGTTGGAGTGCTCGGAGGACGTCCTCACCGTTTTCAGGCCGGGCCCGCCGGAAATCGGACGTCCTCGGCGATCTGGGCGTGCACCGGTGCTAAGGAGGAGAGTTGACCGCACGGCGACGAGGAGAACGTCCTCCAGGACGTTCGCGAGGAGCACGCCGGAGAGGAGGTTCCCCTGGCGGAGCCCACGCTCGTGGGTGACGTCAGGCGGGAACCGAAATTTTTTTGAATCTGGCGCTTGTATTACACGCGCCAGTTAATCGGTAATTTTTTTTTTTACTGAAGTTACCAGCCAATCACAGACTGACACGTGTCAGCCTGTCGGGCCGATTGGCTGGCAACGGGCCGATCAATCTGGGCTGTCCAATTTGAATTCAAATTTCAATCGGACAGTGGTAATTCAAATGCAACGGCAACTGACTATTTTTCAGAATTTTCAGAATTTTCAGAACGGAAAATTGAAATAATTCGAAAAAATTTCAAAAAAATTCCAAAAAAATCCTAAAAAATCCCTACTACTTTTCTATAAATACAACCTTCATTTTCTAAAAATTTCACACCCATTTGGAATTCCTCTTAGCATCTTCTTCCTCCTTCTCTTCTCTCCCTATGTCACAATCCTCTTTCATTTTTTGCCAAAAATGTCGACTAATTGGCTCATGTCCGAAGATGTACAATTATGCATTTCATATTGTCGGCATAGTGTGTGCCCTATCTCCGGCAACAAACAAAAGGTCGACAAATTGTGGGAAAAAATTTACGCCGATTACCAACAAAATTGGGTGATTACAGAGGGGGAAGCGAGGGCGGAACCGAGGTCACAAAGTGCCCTTGCATCTCGTTTTGCTAAGTTGAAGCCAAACTTGTCGCAATGGAAAGCAGCGCTCGCATACGCAAGAAGGAATCCGGAATCCGGCGGAAATGTTCATGATGAGGTAGTGATTTATTTATGTTGGTCCTTTCAAATTTTATTAATTTTTGGAAATATATAATGTGAAATATTAAGTTGTTACCTGTAATTTATTTTGTAGTTAAGAAAAGCCCAAACGTTTTATGTGGGGAAAAAAAGAAGGAGTTTGCGCACTTTGCGTGTTGGGAAGTCGTCAAAAATCATCCTACCTTTAGAATCATCGAAACTACCACTCAACCTTCTTACAATTCATACTTCGAACAAACACCTACCGTTAATGAAGTATCTCCTATCGTCAACTTGTATGAAGATGAAGTGATGCCAACATCACAAATCAACCTTGGAGGAACCTCAAGCCCGCCTAGACCTCAAGGAGTAAAGGCGGCCAAGGAAGCAAAAAGAAGGGGAAAGAAGGCCATGACACCATCGAGTGAAGTTAGAGATGAGACTTTGAAGAGCATTGCGGCTAATCAAAAAATGTTTGCGGATTGGACGAGGGCAAATGATGAACATCAACGAATACTTGATGAGAAGAACTACAAATTAAGGGCACGAGAAGAAGAAACAAGAATCATGACAATGAATTTCGAGGCTATGACCCCAAATTCAAAGAAGTACTTCATGAAGCGGAAATCAGAGATCCTTCAACAAGTAGATGACGATGAAGGAGAAGTCGGCGATGGTAGCTTTACCGGTTGTTATCGTCCCCGCAACCTTGATTTTAGTGATTAGTTTAGTAATTTCAATTCATGTAATTTCAATTCATGTAATTTCAATTCAAGTAATTTCAATTCATGTAATTTCAATTCATGTAATTTCAATTCATGTAATTTCAATTCAAGTAATTTCAATTCATGTAATTTCAATTCATGTAATTTCAATTCATGTAATTTCAATTCATGTAATTTCAATTCATGTAATTTCAATTCATGTAATTTCAATTTCAAGAAATAAAAACGCACTTTATTTATTTAGATCGAGCTTCAAATTTAAATTCATTTATTATTAAGGGAAACACACATACAAAAGGGAAACACACATACAAAAGGGAAACACACATACAAAAGGGAAACACACAAACAAAAGGACACATATCTCGCGCACATTATTTAGATATGTTCGCCGGTTTCAAGAAACCAATTGTGCTTCACTAAGTCCTTTTGAAGTTCACCATGGAGATAAACTGATTGTAAATCGATGAGCCGGTCGCTAAACCGTTCATGATGTTGATCTCTTCCCACTGGCTCAAATGGAATTCGGTGACCATTTTCATCCATCGGCCCATCATATAGTGTGGAAGCAGTCACTGGGTTTTGTAAATCTTCTTTCTCATTCTCCTCAAAATCGTCTTCCACAAATTCTTCCTCGACAATCATGTTATGCATTATGATGCAAGCCAACATGATCATTTTTAATGTCGATTTGTGATGACACATGGCTGAGTGACGAATGATAGCCCAACGAGATTGTAAGATGCCAAAGCACCTCTCCACATCTTTACGATATGCCTCTTGTTTCCTTGCGAACAGCTTCTGTGGTTGATCTTGCGGATTGGATATTGTCTTGACGAACGAGGAATACCTGGGATATATTCTATCAGCTAGATAATAAGTATGGTGGTAAGTCATACCATGGACTTTATACGTCGCTTGCGGGCTTCTTCCGGCAAGGAGTTCATCGAAGACATCAGAGGAGTTGAGCACATTAATATCATTTTGTGCTCCAGGCGTCCCAAAGAAGCTGTGCCATATCCACGTGTCATATGAGGCCACCGCCTCTAAGATTATTGTCGGACGAGCCTTCCGCCCCGAGTATGACCCTTGCCAAGCTGTTGGGCAATTCTTCCATTCCCAGTGCATGCAGTCGATGCTTCCAATCATACCAGGAAATCCCCGTTGCCTAGCCCTTCTTAAAAGTCGAGTTATGTCACCCGGATTTGGAGCGCGGAGGTAACGGTCCTTGTACAGCAAGACCACTTGTGTGCACCACTTCTTCATGCATTCCAACGTCGTTGACTCCCCCATCCTTGTGTACTCAGTACACTGATCAGCGGCTGCGCCGTACGCCAACATTCGTATAGCACCGGTCATCTTTTGCTCGGGGATGAGTCCTTGCAATCCAGTGGCATCTGCTCTTTGATGCCAAAATGGGTCGTGATTACAGAGGTCTGTCTTGATCTGGTTGAACAAGTGTGTGCTCATTCGGAACCTCCGGCGAAAATCTTGCTCGTGGAAAACAGGGCGTTCCACGAAGTAATCTTCAAGCAGATTTTGACCCCTAGGTTCCCTTCGCCTTGGATGGTTTGGAAGGCGGCGGCGGGGTGGCTCATCATCAAACGTGGCAACTACCATGGTTGCATCATTGATGAAGGAATTCATCATTGTCGTAGCTTGCCGACGTTGTTGGCGCCTCCTCCTGGAAGACTCTTCGTAATCGTTATGATTCATCTTCTGGAAGGGAAAAACGGGAGAATTGTGTTTAGGTGTAGAATATCAAGTGACTTATGCGTGTTGTGAGGTTTCAGGTATTGGAGCCCGAGATGATGAATTTATAGCAAAATTATGATAATCTGATATTGAAGGATGAGTACACGTGTCACATCCTCATTTGTCGGAAATCTCACCGGAAATCTTCATCAATCATTTAGCCGACAGTGACACGTGGATGAGTACACGTGTCACATCCTGATTTGTCAGAAATCTCACCGGAAATCTTCATCAATCATTTAGCCGACAGTGACACGTGGATGAGTACACGTGTCACATCCTGATTTGTCGGAAATCTCACCGGAAATCTTCATCAATAATTTAGCCGACAGTGACACGTGGATGTGACACGTGTCGCATTATCATTTGTCGGAAATCTCACCGGAAATCGGAAATCAATAATTTAGCTGAACGTGACACGTGGATGTAACACGTGTCGCATTATCATTTGTCGGAAATCTCATCGGAAATCTTCAACCCATTCTAGCCGACAGTGACACGTGTCACAATATTAGTCGTCGGAAATCTTACCGAAAAATTTAGTTCAATATATTACATGATAATGACATGTGTCGCCTAGTTATTGGATAAACATATTACAAATAATTAATCAAAATTTTATTTTATGATTATGAATAGTAATAGGAATTCCTATTTGTTGCACTGCTGCGCAAAAAAACTGAATAGGAAGTCCTATTTGCTGAATAGTAATAGGAAGTCCTGAAAATAGGAATTTCTCGAAATAGGATGTCCTAAACCGCTGCGGATGCTCTTACTGCCCTTGCTAATGCAGGACAAAATTCCAAACTTACTCTTCTCGGCCTCTTCTATTAGCTGGGCCATAGGAAAAACATATAGGGCGGCTCGCCCAAGAACTTCTCCATCTCTCATCTATCATTAGTCAATTGATAACATGAAGCGCAACCTGGCAGTGCTAAACTGCGTTTAAGTCAGTCAGTCGGCGACCCCAAATTCCCGACAACGTGTGGACGGGTGTGGCAAAACATGTACCATCATGAATGGCTCATGATTGGATCTAAATATGTGTTTGTGACTATTGTGCTCTGCTGTGTACTTTGACAATAATAACCCCCCATAAACAGCATACTAGCATATGAATAGTAGGGGTATTTACAGAAATTGGTTTAGAGCTTACGATTTAGAGTTTATGTTTTCACAATAAAGACTCGGAGATATGATTCACTGTAGGCTATTGGAAATATAGTTTGCGATTACATTAGATAATTTTTGGTTTCTTATATTACTCAACTTCATTATATGTCTACTAGTGTAGTAAACTATGTTTATTCGGGATATTAGAATCGAAACATTTGCAGAGCTAAATCGACATTGTATAATCATTTAGCAATTTTGATCGTTGGATACGACTATTAGATTAGTTTATACACATTGTACTTTACTTGTTTTTTTTTACTTGAAATCGTCATTGATCCATGATTTATATCGAAAATACATTTCAAATAGTAACTAATTATGTAGTACATTTATAGATGTCGATTTAGTAATTTGTGAGGTTATTACAAAAATGCCCTACTCAATGGTGTCCAATTGAAAAGATTCATTAAATTATTTTGGTAAGTTAGCATGAAAATTACATAAGCAGTAAATATGAAAGTGAATAATTTTTTACTGTGAGCTAAATCCTAAAACCTAACCCTATACCCTATACCCTAAACCCCAAACCTCAACCCCTAAATGCCATGCCCTATACCCTATATCATCTTCGTTTCCAAACTTTATACCCAATAAGGCCAATATTGTTCAACCCCAAATTTGAAATTCTCAAATTGATTGTGCAACAAGACGAGAGAGTGGAAGAGGAAGCCCAAAATCCAACCACAACGCCAAACTGGACAAATAACAACTGATCTTCAATGTTTTCATCAATTTCCCGATACAAATAACATAATGAATGCAAACTGTAAGCTCACTGATACCAATCTGTTCTGCTTCATTTGTGCGAAAGTAGATTGCATGCATAACGAGCACATTTCGGCGGACATAGAGTTCTAAATTTCAAAATACATGTTTAAGTATACAACCATAGTACCTGCAGACTTCCAAATCTCACATTGGCAACAAGATATTGTCCCTCCACGTAAATTGCATGCCAACAATGACAGCACTAACCTACATCAATTGAAAACATGATTACATTGGTATTGACGATGACTCAAATAAGACCCATGAATGCACAAATGCCATGTCCCAATAATTTTAAATTCTGTCCACCAGAATGGAAACTAAATCTGCCATACGTATATTGATCAGTTACCCTAATGGCAAAATCCCTTACAGCAACCAGAGACATTACGAGAATTAAAAAAAACAAGTAGAACAAAACTTTAGCATAGTTGACAGTTGTGAACAAAAGCAACCTAGAAATCAGAGGCATTTTGTAACGATGACGAAGAGAAAATGTAAGCAAGAAATCTAACCTACAAATTGGTTAAATCACTAACCTATACAGTTAGCCAATATCAACACAGCAGAACACCTGATCCGGCTATGGTACAGGCTACATCTTCAAATAGTCAAATACCATTCTTCTATTCCAAATAATTCGCAATTAAATCAATAAAACTATGATCCGTTTCAACGTGGACTAGATAAAGTTTCGATACTAGGACCTCTGTGAAGACTTGGGCAATACTCTACAATACTATCCAGCATATATTCTAGCAATTAAGAATCTTAAACCACACTACTCAATTATGAAATGAATTCATGCTCACATCGGCAAATTAGACATGCAATATGAATAAAGGGATATGAATAAAGGGAATAGTCAAATAAGGAGCCACAGTTAAACCAAGAAAAAGGAAGTAGATAAATTGAGAAGAGCTCATGTATACTAAATAGTTAAGTAAAAGCTGCTTGGTTCTTAAACCAGATAGAGCTGTAACACTCTAGAGTCATAGGTAATGATATTAGAAAGTGTTTGATGCTATATGCACACGTAAACATCGAACAAATAATTGTTTCAAATTGTCAAAGTTTCAGTAACACTATATCCCAATGATGATATCAATTAGAACTAGGTGGTTTCAACTTAGATCTATAAGTCTTCCTTTCTCACCCATTTCAAATACATTCAATCCAAAATATTTATTTGATAAAAAATAGAAACGCATTATGGGATGACAAACCAGTATTATGAATGGTTATGAATGCATTTTGATGACTTGCTAATTTTGATGACACAGATATGGCAGCTGATTTATTTGATTCACAAACCTGTTGAAGAGGTGTTGGCCAAGCTTGATAAGTTGGAATGTCATATACTCACATGATGTGTTTAATCCCTCTTTTGGCTCTCTAGGTGGTGTTAGTAAACGTAACTAGGTCATCTAGTAAGACTTTGAACTAAGTATATTGTACATTTCGATATGTAATGTGAGATCTTATGTCGTGTTTAAAATAATAAGGTGTCTATGGAATGAGTTGTACGTGGTTGATGTGATCTTGTTTGCATTACGATTACGATTAGTGTTGGATATTTGAATATGGAAAATTATCATGCATTTTCATCACAACACTACTACTGTTGTTTATTTTGACTTGAATTCGACTTCGATCCATGCGACCAACCATTTTTGACCCTAATGCCCTTACTATTATTATGCGAGTAGAATTCTGTAAAAGAATAATTTGAAACCAACTCACATACACACGTTGTCGTGGGATTCATATCTACCTGACCATGTCAAAATAATTGACAAAAAAAATCAACTTAGGAGGATGAACAAAATACATAAATGAACATTTAAGTAATTTCCCAATAAAATGTTTGACCTCATTGACTGAGTTCTAAACGAACTCCGACAACGCTAAATTTTTTTCACAAAATGCATATTACAACAAGGTGGATGCACAAGTATGAGCTAATTTTTTATTATACTATTTTAATTTCTCATATGTTTAAAAGTCACTACAAGACTAGTAATGTTATTTACTTTGTTTGTTAGTTACATGAAAATGTAAACCTTTGCGATACTAAATCGCAAATGACAAATTATTTTCTGAAACCAACCATAGGAAGTGATGATCAGATTAATATAAGCACGCTATAAAAAATTTAGAATATTTTGGCTTGAGTTCGACTTCGATACATGCGTCCAACCATTTTTGACCCTATTGCCCTTACGACTATAATTCGAGTAGCACTCTGTAAAAAAATAATTTGCGACCAACTCACATACACACGTTGTCCTGGGGTTCATATCTACCTGACCATGTCAAAATAATTGACAAAAAAAATCAACTTAGGAGAATGAACAAAATACATAAATGAGCATTTAAGTAATTTCTCAATAAAATGTTTGACGTCATTGACCGAGCTCCAAACGAACTCCGACAACGCTAATTTTTTCACAAAATGCATATTACAACAAGGTGGATGCATGAGTATGAGCTAATTTTTTGTTAGACTGTTTTAATTTCTCATATGTTTGAAAGTCACTACAAGACTATTAATGTTGTATACTTTGTTTGTTAGTTACCATAAAATATGAACCTTTGCGATACTAAATCGCGAATGACAAATTATTTTGCGAAAACGATTGCAGGATGTGATGATCAGATTAATATAAGCACGCTATAAAAAATTTAAAATATTTTGACTTGAGTTTGACTTCGATCCATGTGTCCAACCGTTTTTGACCCTAATGCCCTTACCACTATAATTCGAGTAGCACTCTGTAAAAAAATAATTTGCGACCAACTCACATACACACGTTGTCCTGGGGTTCATATCTACCTGACCATGTCAAAATAATTGACAAAAAAAATCAACTTAGGAGAATGAACAAAATACATAAATGAGCATTTAAGTAATTTCTCAATAAAATGTTTGACGTCATTGACCGAGCTCCAAACGAACTCCGACAACGCTAATTTTTTCACAAAATGCATATTACAACAAGGTGGATGCATGAGTATGAGCTAATTTTTTGTTAGACTGTTTTAATTTCTCATATGTTTGAGAGTCACTACAAGACTATTAATGTTGTATACTTTGTTTGTTAGTTACCATAAAATATGAACCTTTGCGATACTAAATCGCGAATGACAAATTATTTTGCGAAAACGATTGCAGGATGTGATGATCAGATTAATATAAGCACGCTATAAAAAATTTAAAATATTTTGACTTGAGTTTGACTTCGATCCATGTGTTCAACCGTTTTTGACCCTAATGCCCTTACCACTATAATTCGAGAAGCACTCTGTAAAAAAATAATTTGCGACCAACTCACATACACACGTTGTCCTGGGGTTCATATCTACCTGACCATGTCAAAATAATTGACAAAAAAAATCAACTTAGGAGAATGAACAAAATACATAAATGAGCATTTAAGTAATTTCTCAATAAAATGTTTGACGTCATTGACCGAGCTCCAAACGAACTCCGACAACGCTAATTTTTTCACAAAATGCATATTACAACAAGGTGGATGCATGAGTATGAGCTAATTTTTTGTTAGACTGTTTTAATTTCTCATATGTTTGAAAGTCACTACAAGACTATTAATGTTGTATACTTTGTTTGTTAGTTACCATAAAATATGAACCTTTGCGATACTAAATCGCGAATGACAAATTATTTTGCGAAAACGATTGCAGGATGTGATGATCAGATTAATATAAGCACGCTATAAAAAATTTAAAATATTTTGACTTGAGTTTGACTTCGATCCATGTGTCCAACCGTTTTTGACCCTAATGCCCTTACCACTATAATTCGAGTAGCACTCTGTAAAAAAATAATTTGCGACCAACTCACATACACACGTTGTCCTGGGGTTCATATCTACCTGACCATGTCAAAATAATTGACAAAAAAAATCAACTTAGGAGAATGAACAAAATACATAAATGAGCATTTAAGTAATTTCTCAATAAAATGTTTGACGTCATTGACCGAGCTCCAAACGAACTCCGACAACGCTAATTTTTTCACAAAATGCACATTACAACAAGGTGGATGCATGAGTATGAGCTAAATTTTTGTTAGACTGCTTTAATTTCTCATATATTTGAAAGTCACCACAAGACTACTAATGTTGTTTACTTTGTTTGTTAGTTACATGAAAATGCAAACCTTTGCGATACTAAATCGCAAATGACAAGTTATTTTGCGAAACCGACCGTAGGACGTGTTGATTAGATTAATATAACCATGCTCTAAAAATTTAGAATTTTTTTACTTGAATTCGACTTCGATTCATGCGTTCAACCATTTTTGACCCTAATACCCTTACGACTAACATGTGATTTGCCATTAAAAAAATTTAGACCAAATTTGACATACAAACTCTTGTTGGGTTCGTATCTATAACACCATATCAAAATATTTGACCAAATAATTCGATTGAACCACTCTCTCCATACATAAATGAGTATAATCTATCAAAAGGGTATATATATGTCATTTAATATATAATTTGATACAATCTGACCGCTGGAAAAAACACCAATCTAATGAACAATGTATATTAATTAAAAGAATAATATATTATATATTTGTTTATTAAAAATTATTTAAATGTTTACAATAATGAAAATTCTAAAACCTAATCCCTAATTCCAACTCCTAACGCTTAGACCATCTCCAACCATGGGAGATTCTATACCTTAAAATGAGCTTTGATGAATAATTTTATCTCCAATGGTACAAAATAGAGATTAAACTATTTGTGGGCCATGTGAGATAAAAAAAATAGATCTCAAAATAAGACTCATTATAAGGTATAAGATTTAACTTATTTGTGGGCCATGTGGGATAAAAAAAATCATAAAAAGAGGGAAAGAATATAGTATTATGAGTTTTAAGGTATAAAGTATAAAGTATGGTATGGTTGAAGATGAATAGAGTTCATGTCATTTTAAAATATAAGTCCTTCTCATTTTGAGGTATAAAATCCAGATGATTAGAGATTAGAAGATCTTAAATAAATAGTAGTTTTTCATGATCTTATAATAATGTATTTGATTTTAATGATCGAAGATACTCTTAGGGCATCTCCAATGGGGAGATCTAAAATGGGGTCCTAGATCTAAATTTAGGACTTCATTATAGGACTTTTCATTTAGGACTTTAGGGCTCTCCAATGGTTAAGGTCCTATAAATCATTTGATCAAACGATAACCGTCAGATCGATTTCCAGATATATTCGTAGTCGTCTGATCAAAATCAGAAATAAATTAAAAAAAAAACAAATTTAACTGAAATCAAATCAGGGCCGTTGATTTCAATTTGAAATCAAATCAGGGCCGTCCAACGTGCTTGGCACAACACTCCAACATGCTGCATCAGTGCGGGTCCTACACGGCAGAGCTGTCCCCCCACTCGCTCGATGTGCAGCGCATCCCAAACCCCAGCCATCTTCCTCTTTCGTCTTCTAGCGCGAGTTGGCGCTACTCTCTCTCTCCTCTGCATCAGTGCGGGTCCCACGGCAAATATGTAGATCCCGTCCCAAACCGGGTGCTATTTTAGCACTTGGTTTGACACCCCAAGCTATAATTATAGGGTTTAGGACTCTTATTTTTTGCCATTGGAGAGCTCTTTTCCATATGAGAGCTAGATATATAGGGTTTAGCACCTCCCATTGGAGATGCCCTTACCTAACTCTAAAAATCTAAAACATAACCCTACACCCTAACCCCTAAACCCTATAACCTATTTCCTAAACCCTTAAACCTAACCCTATACCCTATTCCCTAAACCCAAACTCACACCCCAATATTGTTCAACCCCTAAATTGAAATTCTTAAATTGGAAACCTATTGCGCAACAAGAGGAGAGAGTGGAAGAGGACGCCGTCCACGATGCCGAAGTGGATCTATTTTTCTAGTCCTTTAGAGTCCTCCGCGATGTCGACAAACAGAACCATTTTAGTTAATAATTGAGCTTCACTATACCCCATACCATTTTGGTGGGATTAATTTTAGCTGTTCATTTCCTCCGATTTACTGGTCGGTGGTTTCTGACGGTGGCGGTGGCGATGGGTTTAACTGGTCGGAGGGTTTGATGGCGGCGGCGAAGAAGTGGGTGATACCTGGTTCCGGTGGCGACGGCGGTGGTATGGAATTACATCTGGGGGAAGAGAGCTTCGGCTGGTTTTGTGACTAACTACCCTGACGCTGAACTCAGAGGAGCCATTGATGGACATTGGACAGGTCGTCAAGGATACTGAGGTAATTTTTCACCCATCATCAGAATCTAAACTTTTTTCGTAGTTCAGTTTATTGAATTCGGAGCTGATACTTAAGCTGGTTTTATTATTAAGGGGATTTGGGTTACCATTAGTTTATGGAGCTGAACCTCATCATTTGGTTAATCGTTTAATATTAGACTATCGAAACTGGAAAGATTTATATGAATCAGAGTGGTGCTTTTAGTCGGTTTTATGGTCTTGACATTGTCTTTTTCATCATCTCTTGTAATGTGGTTGTGGAAATCTCTGTATGTAGGTTGTTACCTGTGGCAGATTTGTTTTGTTTGTGTAAGTGGTTCAGGTGTAGAATGTGCAGTAGAGTTTTGGAAGGATGATTATTACTTGTGTGTTGCTTGGGCAGTAGAACTTGTATTGTATGATGCAACAGTAATGTCATACTGAATTTTTTATGTTGCTTGGGCAGTAGAACTTGCACTGTATGATGTAACAGTAATGCCATACTGGATTTGATAACAGTAAAATCTTGCGTTGTGTGATTTAACACAAGAATATGCTTGTTAATTGTACAGCTGATAGTGTGGTAACCTGATGCTCCTCTTAGAATAGGTCATCAGCTAGAGAGCATTCGGCTCCCCAGACTATTACTAGTTTTGTTGAGCCGGGTCTACTAATAGAACCTGATCAAATTTCCCATCACTTGTTATATCATCACCAAGCCAAGGCATTGTCCTCTTGAAAATGCTATCTAAATCAGATCGAGGAATCATCATCTGCAAAAGAGAGTAATTAACGTTGGTCATATCTCCTCTCTCCAAAGCTCTGAACTTGCCCACTTGTGAACAGTTTAAAACGAATTGAAGTTTCCAACATAATTTCGAAAGTAGATCGAATTTAACTGGCATTCCTGGTTGCCTAGGACGGTTTGATCTGAAGAATGGTGGGGGGCACATGAAAAATGGAGCAGTAACAGGCTCGATTTCCCACATTTCCCCAGCAGTGGACTCATCCCAACCAACCTATTCAAAAATATGAGGGGACAGCAATTAGCTTACCTTACTGACAGGAAACTGGATTGCAAAATACGAGTGAGAGTAACAAGGCTTGCAAACACATTTACCTGCAAATTTCGCCATTGTGAGTTCTTCCGTCTAACAGGATCAAGATCACTGTTTCCTGTGTACATTTAGCATTGGTATCCAAATATGAAATCTGTTGTGCTGATCGCTGTACATCAATCCAATAGATTTTCTTACTCGTTTCAGACATTAGTTCAGTTTCTAATGTTGAGTCGCATTGTTTTGAACCGAGACTTCCCAGGCTTTGTGAACATGAAATTGCCAAGGTTACAGAGATCCTTGACTTATATTATTTATATTTTGATATAGATTCATGAAATTGGCCATAGCTTCTGGGATACTTGAAATTTGTTGATTCGAAATAGAGGGCATCGTGAGCTACTGAGAGTGAGCTACTCTTGTTTATGCAGATGGTTATAAACTATAAACCAAAAGCAAAAAAACAAAGCACTTCCATGAGAGTTGCAAACAAAACACCTCCATGTGAGTTGCATTCTCAAAAACTTAAGGGAAGGATCCGAAGATCGGAAGAATTTAAACCCAGTAATTCAAACCCAGTAATTTAAACATCAGTTTCAACCCAGTAATTCAAACCATAACAACAAACCAAGCAATTGGGTCTACAAAAATCCATCTCACAATCACAGTCATGAATGAAAAATACATGATCGGATCAAACTCATCAAAAACAAAACCAGTCATAAGGCACCAAAATATGTATATCAATAAAACAGGGTTTATCAATCAGAAACTCACAAGTGGAGCATCTTTCCTGGATTGATGGTACAGCAAAACGGCCCGGATTGATGGAAAGGTGTTCGTCTCTGTGGTCAGGATCAGGAAAAGGATCTATACTTGACCGAGCCACATATCTCGGCGGGGTTTCCAATTGGAGCTCGAACTCTCCGGCGGCCGGAGAATAGGAATACGGTGGAAGGGAGGAGGAGGAGGAAGTGCTTCTGTCCCCGTGACCACAACGTAGAAGTTCTCGTAGCGGTCTTGTGAAACAACGCCGTTGAGCGGTCGTCGCGGGTACTCGGCCGGGAAGCAGTGGTTCCGCTGCTGCGCGTATGCCTCCTGTCAAATTGAACAGCCAAATGATGAACAAAATTTTAAATTAGAAGAATAAAGCACAAATCCAAATCAAGTGTACAATAAGGAAGAAAATAACCACCTGTTTGCACAGAAACCAGAGAGAAGAGGTGTCCTGCCTTGTAAAGTTCCTGTTTACATTACTATCCATCAGTTAACAAGTATAGCCTTGCATTGCAGATATAAGATCACTTAAATCAGAAATAAAGGACAGGGAGAGCCAAGTCCTGATCCAACCAATCGCACCCACCAATATAATCTGTTTGTAAGAGGTTGCATGTGTGAGCTTTAAGGAAACTTTACCTTGCAGTTAGTGTTGAAAAATGATGGTTTTCTACCATTTTAAAGTGACAATTTAAACAAAATAATTGAGTGTGTTGTACTTAATTTTGATGTGAGAGAAACATGGATTTGTATGCTCCTACAAGAGTACATAAAGATTATGTATTCATTTGTTTAAATTGGTTAAGGGGTGAATGAGAAATTGTCACCCAAAGATAGCTACTTGAAACAAAAGGAATGAATGTAATCTCACATGGGAGAAATTAGAAATGTGGAAGTTTTTATATATGATTGCACCTTAGTATATCTTGAGTAAGTGAGTAGAGAGACTTTCTTTCATGCGAGCAAGGGGTGCAAATCTTGGATGAAATGAGTATGCGATGTGAACTTGTGTCCGTTTGCGGACGACGAATATCGTTCCGATTTGGGCCGCACGACTTTTCTTTTGCAGTCAGGAAAGACTTTTTACATTCCATAATTGGCCGGATTTATGTTGAATGGTTAATGAGTGATAACTCACAACCTTTTGGTGGCCGGCCATTATGACATTCTCCATCTCATCCATGTATAAATAGAGGCTCCATCCTCCCTCATTCTTTATCCTATCAGAAGCAATATCCTCTTCTGATCACTTCTCTCCCTCTCTCAATTCAGAGCAAAATCCGGTGATAGAGAAATGTATTCTTCAGTTCGAAGAGAAGTTCTTATGCTGCGGTACAAAACTTTGAAGTTGTTTTATCCTGAGAGAACAACGTCATACAAACCTGTGTGCGGCGTAAAAGTTTAGGGTTCTTAAAAAAAAGCGTGTGATACACGTGACTCAACATAATTCATCTTCTTACCCAGAAATTATTCTTCGTTTATATGTTTGTAATTTACTAATTATTTAATTAATATTTCGTTTATTATATTTAATTTAATATCACTTATTTTTCGTACGGTTAACGCAGCAGTCATGAAACCTCAACGCAATGTCCCTCGCACGGCTTTCACTGGTTACGGCAAAAGCTTGATGTTTGCCTGGCCCAAGATTTCCCTTGACCGATGAGCACAGGCAAAAACAAACCTTTAATAAGTCGTCTGATGTCGACTCCTCTAGCAATGTGTTCCTTACAAATTCAATACTTAGTGGATGATCTTTTCTGCACAGTTCCATGTCCAACTCTACTATATCCGTGTCCTTCAAATTTTCCCCGAGTTCAACGGCAGAACCGTTGCCTCGAAAACCCATTACGCGCGAAACATCTCTCTTGGACACAGATAGGTGCCTACCATGTAAATTTATCGTGCTGGTCTCTATGTTAAAACTATCCACCAGCATTTGGCACAGCCCCAAATCAAGATCCCTGCATTTGAAGTTACGAACAGGCCCAAACCCCATTTCCTCGATTTGAACCAGTCGATAATCTTCCAGTTGCCCCATATGCCTCTTGAAGTCTCTAGTGTTGCATACTGTTGTAATTGACCAAACTCATTCCTGTCTTGTTTAATGGGTAGATTACCACCTCCATTTTTCTGCATCAATCCAAATCATGTACTCATCAGCATAACACATTCATTTCTACAAATTTCGAAACAGATCTCGCGCTTACATTAGTCCTGAATTATCAACACTTATTTGTTTATCTTAACCATATAATATATTCCACGCTTTAAAAACTATTTACACTGTCAACAAAATTAAGAAAATTCAGGGACATTTAACCATTCTATCCCTAAACCCTGACAAAGCCATCTAATAACCCATTCGATTACAGAGCCATCTAATAACACATTCAATTACAAAGCCATCTAATCACCTATTCGATTACGATCACTAACAGTTAATCCCTAACGAGTGATTCATGAAGATGACAATATGATTGGGTACCTTTGTCATCACGAACGCGGGTAGATCTCGAACAGATCAAATAGCACGGATTAAAAACATCGCCGAGAGTTGATCACTTGAACAATGGATTCGCTTCAAAATGTCTTGGATGAACAACGCCGCCCCTAAGGGCATCTATAACCATCAAGGTCTTATACCTATTTTAATACTCCTCTTTCTCTCTCCCCACATGTTCTGCTTTTATTTGGGCCCACCAATTTTTGTAAGTTTCTATACCTCATACAATGTCCTATTATAGAAGTAAAAATAGGGTATATGATTTAGTTTTAAGGTATAAGACTAGGATCTTCATGGGTTGGAGATGAGATTTTTTCTAAAAGTTATATTATGAGGTATAGAACCTCCACAATTGGAGATGGTCTAATGGAATTATGGCTTTATGGCTTTATGATTAACGATGTGTGTGGGCCCACCAATTTTTCTAAGCATGAAAATTTCAGCCGAACCCCACAAAAATAATAGTTTTCTTGCACAGATTTTCTAAATGTTCTCTTTTAGACCATCTTCCATGATAGGCTAAAAAGCCAAATTTAGCTTATGGTTACTCCCATCAGAAACTAAATTTCAATTTCCAAGATAAAAAATTTAGCCTAAGCAATTTTGTAAACCAAATTTGGCCTTCCACTTTTATAGGCTAAAGCCAAATAATATTTTATTCAGTTTTATTTTTTTTCTAGATTTGTCATTCCACCTACCATCTTATTTCATTTTATATCCTTTTTAAATTTGAACTAAATTTTTTTAATCTTTCACAAATACATAACTAAAAACTCGTTTCTATTTAATTTTTTTACTATTGCGAAGATCTCGACAAGACCTTTCATGTAACTCCCATATCTAATATATTTAGATAAAATCATATACTTGATTAATTATTAAATTAAAAAAGTACATAACTTATTCATGAAAAGAGTTACGTTACTTATTAAAGCGTAAACAACAAAAAATGTTAAACTTAACAAAATTACAATATAACGAAATAACTAACATAAAATGGTAGACTTATTAAAAACACATTATTTTTCAATAAAAAAACCCATAATATAAGAACCATCAATAGTAATTCGGGACTCCACCGCTTTCATTACGGGGCTCCTCCATGTCGATCGCTTGTTCCGGTACCTCCGCTTCCTCCATAATCTTTACCTTTTTCATATCCAAAAGGTCCTTCATAAAGACTCATTCCTCCATAGTCACCAATTCCTCCATAATTTGGCGTTGCTCTGTATTCATTGCTTGATCCATATTGACTTGAAACTTGAAATGCAATACCAAAGCTTCCAGAGTTGAATGTAGCTTGTGTGTCACCTTGGAACGGATTCATGATAGCAAAATTGTTATAGCCAAACGTCATGGGCGATTGTTGTTATTGGGATTCACGAGCTCTTCTTTGCTGAATTTCATTTTTTTCTCATCTCAAAATACTCACGATCTTTCGGATCTGAAATGGAATCCAAACTCGTGATAGGAAAGTTGATAATTGAAACCACAATCTTGACCAATTTGATACAAATTTCTAATGTCGAGAAATTTGAATTTTTTATTATTTCTATATAGTTATCACATTACTACTATATAAGTACATATGTAGTAATCAAGCTAGTTTCATAACCTTAGAAGGAAAAAATAAACACTGCTCCCATTTCTATTCCTCAACAATGAACCCTTCTCAATTCTCATCATCTTCTATTTCATCAAATGATACTGATGGTTACTTTCATCAAGTCATGACAACATATGATGAAGAGCAAGATTTACTACTTCGCATGTACGCGAATAATAATCTTCTCGTGGCGGAGATTCTTGATGATGAAGATGATGATGCTCAATCAAAATATCGTGGTGCAATTCCAGGCCATGTAATGGTCAATCGACCCCGAGAAGAAGTTGCATACAATTTATGGAGGGATTATTTTTCCGAGCGCCCAATTTATGATGACAAAATATTTCGAAGACGCTTCCGAATGAGTAAAACTTTATTTCATCGAATTGCGGATACTGTCAAAGATCATGAAACGTTCTTTGTACAACAACACGATGGGGTCGAAAAGCTCGGTTTGTCATCCTTACAAAAGATCACAGCCGTTTTTTGAATGCTTGCGTATGGTGTACCTGCTGACGCTCTGGACAACTATTTAAAAATTGGTGAGTCTACTGCTATTAGATGTATGAAAAAAATTTGTTGAGAAATTATAGAGGTATTTGGACCACAATATCTAAGGAGACCTAACTCCGATGATATAGCAATGCTTCTTTATATAAGTTAAGAACGTGGTTTTCCAGGAATGTTGGGGAGTTTAGATTGCATGCATTGGTGTTGGAAAAATTGCCCAAAAGCTTCGGCAAGAATGTACTCGGGGCGAAAGGGATCACCAACCATTATTCTTGAGGCCATAGCCGATTATGATCTTTAGATATGACATGCATATTTTGGGTTACCGGGATCGAACAACGACATCAATGTGCTAGAAGCATCTTACTTATTTGTAGATCTTGTGGAAAGTAAATCTCCTCCGGTTAGTTATACAATTATGGGAAAGGATTATAGTGTTTGTTATTATCTAGCCGACGGTATATATCCTAAATGGTCCATAGTTGTCCAAACTATACATGATCCACAAGGTCGGAAGAAAACTTTGTTCGCCATAAAGCAAGAATCATATAGGAAGGACATGGAGCGTGCATTTGGAGTTCTTCAATCACGTTGGACAATTATTAAAGGACCAGCACGATTTTGGGATAAACGTATCTTACATGATATAATGACTATATGCATCATAATGCACAACATGATTATCGAGGATGAGCGAGATTTATTGGCTCCGATTAGAAAATTTAATGAAGCACCCGTCCCTACTGTTGAGATGGTGGCCGATGAAACAACAAAATTTAACCAATTTCTTGATAGTCATAGAAAAATTAAAGATAAGAAAACTCATTATGAACTTTGAGATGCTTTGATTGAACATATTTGACAGTGACATAGAGGAACATAAGTTTGAAATCGTGATCGTTAAATGTTTATTCTTGTTTTCAAATAAATTTAGTGTTATATATTTTTTTAATTTTCGTTGGTTGTATCTTTTAATTATCATATATTGAAGGAATACGATCTATGTATGTCCTTCTCAATATTTGTAGTTTTAATTTATTTTTAATCTTATATATATGAGAAAAGAAAAAAAATATGCATAAAAATATAACATTATATTTATATGATAAAAGAATTAGAAATGGCTTTACCTTGAGATTTAGTTTATGATGAGAGTATATTTTAGAGTCAAAATGCTATAAATTTGGCTAAGAATTTAATTTACGGTGGGAGACTTTGATAGGCTAAAAAAAGATTCTACAGAATATTTTTATTTTTTAAGTCAAATTTAACTAAGAATTTAACCTACCATAAGAAATATATACATATTTGGACCGGTAGTTTTAACATTTACAAGCATATATCGACTCCTGATTCTTATGATAAAGATGGCTTAGGCCCCAGGCCATTACCTTTTCGGTAGATGCTCTTAATTAGCAGACAACCAGTATGGATTAAACATGCTAGTGACAACCAGTATGCTCTTAATTATAAAAAGAAGGTGTTACCATTGATATCGTCTTGTTACTTCCAAATGATTACTACTGAATATCAAAATATTAGATAATTAACAACCCAGGGACTTATGATCTTGTGGTCAGCATGAACCTGGTGAACAATTTCCTGCTTTTGCTTTGCTTATATCACCAGCCCTTCTTTTCCATAATTCATCTCTATACTTCACTTACCTAATACTACTTTTCCTAGGTAGTTACGTACCTACGTTAGAATAATATAAGAATTTGAGTAAGGTGGCACGACTTTCATTGTTTTGACACTCTTATATTTTATCTATTTTCAGAACTAGGGAATTCAAATCTGAACTATCACATCTTAAATCTCATTTGATATATGATAATTGTTATATTATGGTGCAAAAAGAAAAAGAAAAAGAAAAAACCAGAGTTTACCGAGTTTTTTAGCTACTGAAATATCTTGTAAACGTGGAAGTTGGTGCAATATAACGTTCTGCATCAATTGAGACCAAGAGGTTTACTGGTGGATCACATCTTTTATTCCAGGGTAATTTTATTTATTTATTATTTTGCAGTAGGGTCTGCTGCTGTATTGATGAATCTAATAGTGTATGAAGTTCAACTAATAGTACATGTCATCACAGATATCTTGCACCAAGACCAGCAACCATGTTTCGTAATCGTTTTTGTATTGATGGGGGTTATGCCACCAACATCTGCTGCGAAGACGGTAAGATACATACTTCATACCATATTGTATTTTTGTTTTATTTCTTTTATATATTATGATTTATGCAATGTGAGGGGTTATAAGTTGCTTGCGCTGTCATGTGATTCATTACACATAAGCGTCTACATGATTGTTACATGTTCATGGCTGGATTACTGAATATTATCCTTCAAAATCTTGTTTCATCATTAGTGCCAAATAAAACAAGAGTCTAAAAACACTATCGACTCGGGTGATGAATGTGTCAGAAAAATATCTTTTTGGAATTCAATTATGATGAAGGAGCACTACTAGAAAAAATGTTATAGGGGACGGATATTTTGGGACGGTTAATTGCTCTATCCCTATGTTTCGAATTTGGTGATATTTGCGTACGAAAGATTTCGTCCCAAAATCTCATTTTAGACACGAACTTTCATCTGTAATTTTTCTATGTCAAACTTTTGGAGTTTTAATATAACGAATAAGAGAGAGAAAGTTTTTGTGTGGTAAATTTGTATAATCTATTCAACCTTTAGAGACTAAAGAGGACATCCGTCCTTAATCCTTGGGTACAAAAATTATTTTGAGAGAAATGGAAGCAATTTAACCTTTCAGTATTTGGAATGGAATCTAGAGTTATGTAGAGGGAGAAGTTCTTTAGAGAGATACCTACTTAAGCTTTACGCCGCTCCAAATCGTTCTTCATCCCACAAGGTAACTCCTCAATATTTGTCTGTGTTCGATATGCGATTGATCGGTGTTAATTACATTCATCCTTTCAATTTCTTTATTAGATCTGGGTAGCTCGCAGATATGAGTTATAGCCTTAAGTTTTAGATCTGGGTTGCTTGTTAACTTGTAAAATTCTCAAATCTGGTTATCTAATTTTCTTTTACTTCATCTTCTTTGGTTCTTTGCATTTTTTTGTTCATCAGGTCATCCATCTTCTTCCGTCGAAATCAGATAGATCACTTTTCCTCCATTGGTAACCCATTATGTATAATTTATATTGGCTGTAATTGGGTTTGAATTTTTTTGCTATTGGTTTCCAGAAAATTTCTTTGTAAAAATTAGTTCATGTTATATGACTCATGTCAGTAATAGAAAACTAAATTGATATTGCTTCTTTGAATTACACTGGTTTTGTTTTGCCTATTTTTCTCAGGCAGGTAAACTGGTTGAAAGACGATCGAAGTTCACAGTGCCATGGTAGTTTAGATAAGATCTGTGTTGTAAAGTTGTATATGTATTCGATTGTATTGTATTGTATCGCCGGTACTTTGTGAGAGATGTATTGTATAGGAACATATTTATATACGGCTTGGCTTGGTTCAATGTTTTTAAAAAAATAAATAAATAAAATGACGCAATTATGACGGATATGAGAAACATGCATATTTCATAACATAGAGCAGAGGACTAGGGTCCCACCACAAAATAACGCACATATAGCTTATTCGTCTCAAATCAAGGTTAGGAACATGTCTAGAAGACCAAGTTGAGTATACGTCCCTAAACCATTACTAGAGACGCTTAAAACATGCCAAACCTGCTTTTAGAGACGTATAGTCATCCATGCCATATAGCCTTATTTCTAGTAGTGGAGAGGAGTTATAGGGACTGCTTAGTTTTTTATTTGTAGAGAAACCTCTATATATAGAATCAGTGACAACAAACACGAGAAGGATAAATTGAGGAGTTCCAAGTAAAGTTAGGATATATATATACTCCCTAGTAATGCGACTTTGCTTCATTTTATTTTTTGCGACTAATTGATGGTGCTCTTTGCAGGTGCTTTCCCTGCTAGTCAATTGGGTTTGGAAGGAATTGGGATCAGTCCAAACTGTTATCCCGATAATAGGGCAACCCCTTGAGAGGTATGTTTCTACTTCTATTGTTCTGCATTTGCATGCTTGACTTTCGCTTTGAAGAAAAGATAATGAACTATAGTTTTATGCCATCCTAGCTTTTCAATAGGGCACTTGAGCCAGCAGAAGAAGACGTTCTTGATTGGCTGTTTGCTCTTGGATATAAAGATGCTGCTGTGTCGAGTCTAATCCGGTTGGCCAAATAGTTGAAGATCTTGGTTGGCAGTGGCTTAACTCAGGACGTGGCATTAGAAGATATACCGGTTCTTGAAGATGCGTAAGATTCTTGGTTACTGTGAATTATATAGAATTGTGCTATGTCATTTGCACATACAGGGCATATAGGATTAAATTTTGTAGAATAGTGATATAGGATTGCAGTTGTGTAGAAAGTTTCGTGCAATAACAATGAACTGAAATATATATATATATAGTATTGCACTTGTAACAGCAACTCCAACAGTAAAGCTATAAATTATAGTTATTTTTAAGTTAAAATAATAAATGTAGCTCACCCAAATTTGACTTCAATTTTAACAGTGAAAATTATAGTTAATATGATCATTAGAAAAATATAGCTTTCGGGCCATTTTCTCTCTCTCCTCCCAAGCTAAATATAGCTACTCAAAATAGATTTAGCTACATTTAGCTTTAGTTTTAGCTACTCTGTTGGAAGACATAAAATCTATAATTTTTGAAAATAATTAGGGTGATGTTCAACTAGTTAGGACATCTCCAATAGAGTAGCTAAAAGCTATTATTTTCAAATATTATAACTTTTATGTTTTCCAATAGAGTAGCTAAAGCTAAAGCTATTTTGAGTAGCTATATTTAGCTTGGGAGGAGACAGAGAAAATGACCCGAAAGCTATATTTTTCCCATGGTCATATTAGTTATAACTTTCACAGCTAAAACTAAAGCCAAATTTGGATGAGCTACATTTAGCTTTTTAGCTTAAAATAGCTATAACTTATAGCTTTACTGTTAGAGTTGCTCTAATAGACCTTTGTTGTATCATTTAGGCTATTTTTTTTCTCACCATTCAATTTTACTTCATAGCATTACATTTGGAATTTCCTTTCAAAAAAAGGTAACATAAAACACGCACAGGACAATTGCAGCCGTTCAATCTAACTTACACTCTTAGACCAAGCGAACTAGCGAAGAGAATAGGCATTTTAACATTTAATGCGTAAAAGAAACGAGTACCTAGCTTCGAGTTTCCAAGGATACCCAGGAAACCCTAGCCAGAAACTAGGAAGTGACATACGACTGCAGAAAAGCAGCCGGGAGTTGAGACAAAAATCAAGGTTGTGATCGAAAGAGGGTAGCGACAAAGGGGAGAAGTATTTCGGGTGTGATGGAGGTGCTGTCTTGGAACATACATGGTTCAAAGGAGGAGGCAAAGCTCTCGTCGGTGAAGAAGCTGGTAGTCACCAAAAATTAGGCGATTGTGTTCCTCATGGAGACAAAAACAGTGGATATAAGGATATTGGATTGGTGGAAGAGAATCCTAGGGTCGAAGGCGGAGAGATGAAGTCGAGTACCTCCCAAGGAGGAGGAGATTTAATGTTGTTTTGGTCTAAAGAAATTGACCTCCATCTTCGGGATCATAGCCCGAATTGAGGTGATAATTTTATCGATGCTGATGTTAGGGTTCCGGCAGGTTCTGGAGACTGGTTTCGGATTACAAGAGTATACGGCGAACCTGCAGTATAAAATCGAAAGAGAACTTGGGATCTCTTACGGTACTTGGTAGCTTAGGCAGGTTCTTCAGCCTAGGTGGTTTTCGAGGATCTCAATGAAATCCTCCGCATTTTAGAGAAGTCGGGAGGAGAGGATCGGGAAAATTGGCAAATGGATGATATGGCTGCATGTTTGAATCAATGTCAGTTGGTCGACTTAGGGTTCACATGTGCTCCTTTCACGTGGCATAATTCTCGTACTCAATTTCGCTTGGATAGAGCACTGGCTTCGGCGGAATGGAGGAAGCGTTTCCTAGCAACGGAGGTGGTTCATCTTCCTCACAGTGATCAAATCATATCCCTTTACTGATTAATATGAGGGAATCACGACCTTTACACTTTTCTGGACAACGATTTTTTTTTTTCAAATTCAAAGCTATATGGGTTGAGAATGAGAAAAGTACTGAGGTCGTGGCTGAGGCTTGGCGAATGGCTCCTACTTTAGAGACCGAGACTTTCCAGTACCAGATGGTAAAGAGGATTCAACATATTAGGTTCGGTTTACATAATTGGGTGAAGACGGAGCATGGTAGTCAGAAAGCAGAGATGGTTAAAATCCAATGAAAATTGGAAGAGTATCAGTGTCAAGCGTTTGTTGATGCGGATGTGCCAGAGAGGCAACGATTGATGACTTGCTTGCAAGAGGTGTTGATGGAGGAGGCTCTATATTGGAGTCAGCGAGGAAAGAACATGTGGATGTGATATGGAGACCGCAATACGAAGTACAACCATCAAAGGAGTACAAATAGAAATCAGAAAAACAATATTACCGGATTATTTGATGCGCAGAGAGTGTGGCAGGAGTCCTCAAGAGGTATTGAGTTAGTGGTTATTGATTATTACAATTATTTATTTGCTCGACATATACCTCAACCGATAAGATCAATTTGGTAGTCAATGATATTCGGCAAGTTGTCAACTCTGATATGGAACATATGTTGATGGCCCATTATTCAGGAGGAGGTCAAGAAAACTTTATTTCAAATGCATCTTACAAAGGCTCCGTGTCCTGATGGTATGCCTCCACTCTTTTTTAAACGTTATTGGGATGTTGTTGGTGAGGATGTTGTGTTGGTAGTTACAGATTTATTAGGATTTGGTCAGGTGTTATCAGCTGTAAATTTCACAAATGTCTGGTTGATTCCAAAAATCCAAAACCCGAAAAGGGTGACGGATTATAGACTGATTTCTTTATGTAATGTGGTGTATAAGATTTCCACCAAGGTTGTTGCAAACAAGTTGAAGACGATCTTGGACCAAATTATTGATCTATGCTAGAGTGCCTTTATTCCTGGCAGACTGATTATAGATAACAAGCTAGCGACGAATTAGATGGCTCACTATTTGTGGACAAAAAGAGGAGTGTCAGATGGAGACATGGCTTTGAAGCTTGATATTAGTAAAGCCTATGACTGTGTGGAGTGGACTTACTTGCGAGAAGTTATGGCTCAGATGGGGTTCCAAGTTCCTTGGATTGACAAGATTATGGCTTGTGTGATATTTTTTCGGTATGCTTTCTTGAACAATGGCTCACCTAAAGGTTATGTGACTCCTACCCGTGGTCTCAAGTAGGGGGATCCACTTTCTCCCTATTTGTTCTTATTTTAAGGGTCTTTATGCTTTATTGCGCATGGCCAGCGAAACGGGTGCACTACCTGGTATTCAGATTTTCCCACATACTCCTTTTTTATCTCACATTTTGTTTGTAGATGATAGTCTTCTTTTTTCTCCCGCAACAACACAGGCTTGTTTAAATATCAAGGCCGTGCTGCAGACATATGAGGAAGCATCGGGTTAGTCTATTAATTACACTGAGAGTAGTGTTTGTTTCAGTCAAAATCTGGTAAAGGAGGAACATGGTGAGTATGCTTCCTTACTATAGATGAAGTTGGTCTAGCCTCATGAGCAATATCTGAGCTTACCTACACGGATCCACAGAAAGAGGAAGAAGGCTCTTGCTTTTATCAAAGAAAAGCTGGGGTACATATTAAAGGGCCGAAATGGGTCTTTATTGAGTGTTGCTGGGAGAGAGTTGCTGATAAAGTTAGTGGCGCAGTCATTACCTAAATATGCCATGAATGTATTCCTAATACCTAAGGAATTTTGTGTAGAAATACAACAATTGTGTGTGAATTTCTTCTGGGGTGACACGTCTGATAAGAGAAAGATTCACTGGACCACCTGGGACGAGATGACAAAATCATAGGAGGAGGGAGGGTTAGGTTTTTGAACTCTTTATGCTTTTTATCTTGCTTTATTGGTAAGACAGGCATGGAAATTGATACAGCCCTGAGTCTATTGTAGGTCAGTTATTTCGGGCTAGTAACTATGATCAGAGGGCTTTTATGACTACCCAGCTGGGACCTAGACCGTCATATACATGGCGAAGTTTGTTGGAATCCAAGGCTGTTTTAGAGCATGAGAGTCGATGGATTGTAGGGCGAGGGGACCAAGTAGATTTCTTTCAGGATAATTGGTTACCTAACCTTCCGGTATTTCGGCCACAATAGCAGTTGCGGACTCCCACATTATTTCGGTGGATTTTTGACTTTATTACACCAGCAAGGACATGGGACTGGGAGAGATTACAATAGTTCCTGAGTCCAAAGGAGTTGGAGATAGTTCAGAGTATCCCTTTGAATTGCTCTGCTCGACCTGACAGGTTAGTCTGGAATTTTACTTGGAAAAGTGAGTTTATTGTTGGGAATGCATATAGAGTTGCCAGGGATGTGATTGTCATACCGCGAATAGCAAGACCACAACCCTAGAGACGTTTCTGGTGGAGGCTTTGGAGCCTAAATGCAGCTCTTGCCGCAAAGATGTGTGTGTATCGAGCTTGTTAAGGTTATCTCCCGACTAGTGTTCGATTACTGATTCAACGTGTGAATGTGGATGGTACGTGTCTATTGAGGATTCAAAACCTTGATACGGCTTTACATATCTTTCGAGATTATTCAGCGGTACAGTCTGTGATTGGTACTTTGACAAAGGGTACTGGATTCCAAGCATTTACATGCCATGAGTGGTTGGAGAAGTGTAGACAAGTGTTGTTAGGAGAGGCTAAAGCTCGGCTGGTGGTCTCTATATGGTTCATTTGGAAAGGGAGGAATAATGTCCTCTGGAATCAGAAGACGTTTGATGGACATGTCGTGAGGGTGATAACAGCTTGGCAAGATCACTTTGTTGCCCTAAATAGGACTCCAGACCGCCCAGCACGGGTCTTACAGACTTGGAGTAGACCCTCACTAGGTTAGTATTGTGTGTGTATGGATGGTGCTTTTGATGCTGCTCGACACAAGAGTAGTATTAGGATAGTTGTTTCTACCAAACTCCGTAGGAATTCCAGCAGAAGTGCGGATGGGGTTAATTCGGATGATCTGAGCTATCGCGCGTATGTCATCATTTACCTGTTGTTAAGAGTAATACACCAAATGGTCGTTAGGAGCCTTGACGGGTTGTTCCCGCCTTCGACTCTCCAACGCTCAAGTTAATGTATGAAGTGTAACAGTAGTATTGGTAGAGTAACGGGTGTCCCTTGTAACTCATAAATGTGTTGCTTATATTGGTGGTTGAGTATGGAGTCTTTTGTTGCTCTTCGATGTGGGATCCTGCTTGTTTGTTCATGACCTGTCCTGGTACCTTCCGTTTATTGTTCCGAGCGCGTGGGCTTTTAGATGGTGTTGCTTCCTTATTTAAGTTTGGAGCCTATGTTGCTGTCTTGCGTTTGGTCTAAGCTATGTTGACTCATTTGGAGTGACTAAGTGTGCGACAATTATGTGTTTACGGGATCACACACTAACAAGCCCCCCCAAGTCCCCAAGTCAAGGGAATCAGCTCTTGATTAGGGAGTTGCAAGACTTTGTCCAGATTTGCACACGTGGTCACTCGAGGAGGGGGGCGTACCCTAATAACCCCGTGTCCCCCAACTCTCCGATGAAGAGCTGATATTGAGGTCGAATGTTGAAGTTTCATGCCGTGGGGCTACTTGTCTTCCTCCCTCGTCCCGCGATAGTGCGGACTTTTGTTGTTGTTCTGCTATCGGGGTGGATTCTGAAATTTGAAGTTGCTGTTTGGATTCGTTTACGTGGCGACAAGTGATGTTGCTACTCGTCCCACGATAGCGCGAACGTTGTTACTGTTTGGCTATCAGGTTGGGCTCCGAAACTTAATGTTGCTGTTTGGAGCCGCTTACGTGGCGACAAGTGATGTTGCTACTCATCCCACGATAGCGCAAACGTAATTGCCACTTGCCTATTGGGTATTGCTCTATCGGGTGGATGCGTAATGGGAGGTCACAGACCTCAGTCCGTTAGCCCCGATCATTGGCACATGTCATGATGGTATCAACCATGCCCATGATAGCACAAGCATAACTGCTGCTTGCCTATCGAGTATTGCTCTATCAGGTGGATGCGTAACGGAAGGTCCCAGTCCGTTAGCCACGATCAATGGTACAGGTCATGATGGTATCAACCGTACCCATGATAGCGCAAGCACAACTGCCGCTTACCTATCAGGTATTGCTCTATCGGGTGGATGTGTAACGGGAGGTCCCAGACCTCAGTCCGTTAGCCTCGATAAATGGCGCAGGTCATGATGCTATCAACTGTCCCCATGATAGCGCAAGCACAACTGCCGCTTGCCTATCGGGTATTGCTCTATCGGGTGGATGCGTAACGGGAGGTCCCAGACCTCAGTCCGTTAGCCCGGTCAATGGCGCATGTCATGATGGTATCAACCGTGCCCATGATAGCCTAAGCACAACTGCCGCTTGCCTATCAGGTGGGTTCCGAAATGATGTTGCTGTTTTTGAAGTGGGCCCCTTTTGTCTTTTCGTATTCTGACCTTTTTGGCTTTGTAACGGTTATCTGCCGCTTGACATGCTCGCGTGTCAGACAATTTATTTAAGTTGTTTGCTGCATGCGTGACGTGTGGCGCGCCGAATTCGAAGCGGTAGGGTAATTAATTTTGGCGGGAGCGCGTGAGGCGCGTGGGACACGTGTCGTCATCCTGCGGTCAGAAGCGCTGAAAATAAACGGTAGGCATTTGCCTAGGGTTAGTTTCACTGCCTATAAATAGTTTGGTATTTCACTTTTTACACTTTTGCTGCTCAAACTGAAACTCTGCGAGAACGTTCTCTCGAAGCTGTTGTTTGCCAATTTGGAGTGTGTTTGCTTGCTCTCTCGTGAATCTTCCTCTTATCTCTTCAAAGGTGACTTCTTGTTCTTGCTTGCTAAAAAACCTGTAGTTTGTGTTGCTTTTGTACTTGTTTTGGTTACTGTTTTGGGATAAATTTATGAGTTTTGTGGTTTTCCTTTGTGTTGGTGCTTAAAAGAATTTCTGGGCTTTTCTGGGTGCGTGGCGAAGAACAGCTTTGAGTTCTTGAGGTTTTTGTTGTTTTTTTGGGGTTTTGATCAGTTTTTGGGTATTGCGAAAAGTGGGTACTTGTTTTTGCTGGGGAATTGGGGTCGCGGCAACGCGTTCGCCGTTTGGCTCATGCCCCATTTTTCTTTTCTCTTAGGACTATGGAATTGGCAACTGTATCCAGCGATGAGTCTCCTCCGCCAACCCCTAGGTTTCGTATAGGGTCTCGTGGTTCATCGTATAGTGTTTCAGACTCTTAGTTCGGTAGCGTACTGAGCGTCTCCCCACTATCCGTTAACGCCAGTGGTGCTTTACGTAGGTCGTCAGTGCCGAATATGGAGAAAAGTGGGTCGATGGTTGGGCGGTTCGAGCAGCTAGGTGCTTCGATGGTGCCGAGTGGTGAGGCGTCCTCTTCGTCTGGGGGATCGGATGGATACGTCGTTCTCCCACGCGGAGAATGGGTGTCTGGGGTTGCCCTTCCCGTGCTTCCTCAGGGCAGGCCCGTGTTATGGCGACTGGCGGACGACCAAGTTGTTCAGAAGCCAGAGGGGTCTTCGTCGGTACGCGAGATCGAACGATGGTATCGCGACTACCATATCCCTTGTACGGTGAAGCTGAGGGCCCTCCGTTAGGGCGAGTCGTTCACACGCCCTCCGCGCGGCTACGTGTGCGTGAGCGAGTTCCAGCTGAAGGCAGGGCTGAAGCTTCCCCTCCACCCTTCTTTCAGTACGCGCTCGCCCTCTTCAATATTACGTTAGGTCAATGCAAGCCGATGTTGACACGCGTGCTGATCGCCTTCCACAACATCTGGAAGCTTAGTGGGCTGCAGTTCCCCACACGGGCGGAGATCGGGCATTTCTTCCGTTTGAAGTATTCTCCCTGTATGAAGGACAAGGGTACGATGACGGTCGAGCCCCGAACGAAGTGGTGGTTAACAGAGCCGCCTTCCTCTTCCACAGCCTGGCGTAGGTATCACTGTCTTGTCGGAGGCGAGTGGGAGTTCAACAAGCCGGATTGTGCTCTATCGTGCGGACGCGATCAGATACACCGAGTCCCCGAGTCTTTTCAACCTCTAGGTGTGGTGTTGTAGTGTCGACTAACGGCGTTTGCTTTGTTTGAAGTTTGTATTCGTGCTTGCTAATGTGTTTGTTGTTTTTGCTTCTGCAGATCAAAGTTCGTACCCTCTCACTCGTTTGGAGGAAAAACGGTTGGCGCGTATTAAGTTTGCCTTCGACCCCCATCCGGACGCGCGAAACTCTGGGCAGCCAACCACTGGGAGCTTGTCGAGCGTTGTGGTCTCTCGCGCCCCCTGGTATGTATCTTTCTTGTTCAGTGCGTTTGTTTATTCCGTTTGTGTGGGTTATCGGGCTTACTCTTGTGTATTTTTTGTTGCAGCTAAGATGAAGAAGTCCAGATCCTCCAGCAAGAATGATGCTACCCACAAACGCATGTTGGTGCTCATGGAGAGGGCCCGGCAGGCCCGCATGGTCATCGAGGATGCGAGCGGCCGTCTGGTGTAGGGCGATACTCCCCAGGGCGTTTTGCACCCTCCAGACTGTAATTAGTGCCTCGATCCGGTATCGGAGGGAGATAAAGAGGTCCAAGCCATGGGCGCGACTATCATAGTCCCTGCCGCTACTCTTGAGGAGCGGGTTGAAGAAGTGGCCCCTAACACGCGAAGGGGGGAGGAGGGCGAGCAGGCCCGAAAGGAGTGGCTCCACCAGGAGAAGGAGACATGTAGCAAGGAGCGCGATGAGCGTCGCGTTGAGCGCGGTGATAGGCGCGCTAGCCAGAGCAAGTCTCCCTCCACCAACACGGGCTCCTCTAGGAGTTCCTTCGAGCTCTCCCCCATCCGCCAGCCTGGAAATGCGAATGCGCACCGGTCTGTGCCCTCGGTGAGGAGGCCGGATAGCCAAGGCACTTCTAGCTGTTCGTTGAAGCGCTCCCGAGGTCCGTCCACCGAGGCCTCCCCTGCCGTTACTGTTGTGGTGGCGGGTAAAACGGCGTTCTCCTCGGAGTTTGAGGACTTGGTTGCAGCTGAGGCCAATGTCCAATGTGAGGACTTCTCCTCCCTCGTGCTTCCGTTCGTGAAGGTGGACGAGTTTGAGGTGTGGCAGGCCATTGAGGCTGAAAAGTTGAAGCGTTCGCTTGAAGAGCCGGAGGTCGGGGTGCAAGTTGAGGATGGTGTGTCGGTGCCGGAGGAAGGTAGGGCTGATGCTGTTGCTGAGGCCAACTAATTATCTTGTATTTTTGCTTTCTCTTTTTCTGCTTTGTACTCTTGCGCCTACGTGCATTTGCTGAATGAACTGTACAACTCTTTTTGGGAAATATATCCAAGTACCTTTTGTTTCGTTTACATTGCTTGTCTGAGTGCGTTTGATGTATACTTATATCGTTATTGGCACAAAACAAAGCGTGTGATCGTACATATGCAAAAGTTGACAATCATTAGATGTACACGTGTTAGGTTACAAAACGTGCAATAGTGCTCAAACGCGGGTAGATGAATACTTAGTGGAAATATTTCCTTAGGTGTTGTGTGTTCCAAGGATTGCCTATCCTCCTTCCGAACATGTCCTTGATGTAAAACGTACCCGGGCTTACGACTGCGTCAATGACGTAGGGACTTTCCCATGACGGGCGTAATCCTTTGGGCTTCATTTGAATTGCCTTCATGACCCAGTCCCACAGTTAAAGCGGGCGCTCCTTCACACGTTGGTTGAGTAGTCGAGCGACTCGCTGCTTGTTTGCGGTGTTGTGAAGATGTGCCGTGTCTCGTCTTTGTTCTAGGAGGTCGTTGTCGAGTCTAAGTCCTTTGCCATTGGTGGTGGGGTCGTAGCTTTCAATTCTTGGACTCCTGTATGTGAGCTCGAGTAGTAGTACGGCCTCCGTTCTGAATGTGAGGCTGAACGAGGTTTCTCCTGTTGCTACCGTTGCCATAGTTCAGATTGACCATAGTATTTCGGGGAGTAGTGTAGGCCATCGTCCGTACCAAACGTCTCCTTTTTTGATGAGTTCAATCTTCTTCTTGATTCCCTCTTTGATGATTTTGTTTGCCGCTTCTACCTGTCCGTTTGTCTGGGGGTGTGCAAGCGATGCGAATATTAGATTGATGCCTTGCCTTTTTCAGAATGCCTTGAGCTCGTCGTTGTGGAATTGTGGCCCTTTATCGGTGATGATGTTGAGTGGGGTGCCATAGCGACAGTAGAGAAAACACCACATGAATCTTTTTACCTTTTCGGTCGTGATTTTGACCATCAGTTCCGCCTCAATAAACTTGGTGTGGTAGTCAATGATCACGATGATGTATCGATATTGGCCCTTGGATTTCGGAAGTTCTCCAATGAGATCGAGTCCCCATTGTGCAAACAGAACAAGAGAAGTGATGATCAATAGGGGAACCGTGGGTGCGTGATTTTTGTGTGTGTAGAGTTGGCACTGATGGCAGGTCGTAGTGATCGCGGTTGCATCCGCCTGGATGGTGGGCCACCAGAATCCACAACGGAGTACCTTCTGTGCGATGCATCGTGCTCCCGCGTGGTGGCCACATACGCCCGAATGGATTTCCCTGAGTATCTTGTCGCCTTGCTCCGGTATGACACATTTGAGGTTGGCCCACGTCTTCCATTGTCTATATAGGTTGTCGTGTCGGATGCTGAAGTTGACTGCTCTGGCTATGATATTTCGCGCTTGGGCCCGGCCTACTGGTAGTTCGCCTCGTGTTTTGTATTTGATGATGGAGTCCATCTAGCTGGCAACGTGTGGCTCGACTGTGAAAATTTCTTCTGGCGTTTTCGTGATGCTTGGTCTCTTTAGGACTTCCATTACTCGTTGCCCTGGCTCCGTTTGTACGTGCGATGTTGCTAAACGGGCGAGTGCATCTGCCTTGGTGTTTCTTCCCCTTGGGATGTGGTTGATGTTGAAGAACTTGAGCTTGCTTAACATTGTGCGTACGTGGTCATGATATGCCGTCATCGTATCGCCATTCATCTTGAAGTTGCCCCGGATTTGGTTGACGACTAGTTGTGAATCGCTGAAGATGTTGATGCTTGGGGCTTCTGAGTTTCGGGCCAGTTGTAGACCGGCGATAAGAGCTTCATATTCTGCCTCGTTGTTTGTTGCTTTGAATTCGAATCTTAGCGCGTATTGGGCTTGTACGCCCCCAGGCCCGGTGAGGATGATCCCAGCCCCACTGGTGTTCTTGGTGGATGACCCGTCCACGTAAAGGTTCCATGGTGATTCGGGTTTTTGGGGTTCTTCCTTGGGAGGCTCCGTGCTAACAGATGGCGCGTCGAGGACGGGCTGTGTCGCCCCTTCGGCCTCCGTGTACTCGGCTATAAATTCTGCGATAGCCTGGCCCTTTATTGCTGTTCGAGGCGCATAATGGATGTCGTATTCGCTTAGCTCGACGGCCCATTTCGCCAGACGACCACTGTGGTCGGGCGATTGCAATACCTGTCGTAATGGGACATTGGTAAGAACGTGGATGCTGTGGGCCTGGAAGTATGGCCTGAGTCACCTTGTTGCTGAGATGAGTGCAAGTGTCACCTTCTCGATCGTAGGGTAACGGGTCTCGGGAGGTGTCATGCCCTTTCCGTTAAAGAAAACTGACAATTCGGAATTTGTTTCTCTTCAGACCAGGGTCGAACTGACGGCCGTTAGGGAAGCAGATATGTACAGATATAGGGTTTCTCCCTTACGGGTCTGGATAAGAGAGGGATTGAGGCGAGGTACTGCTTGATTGATGCAAATGCGGCTTCACAGTCGATTTTCCAAGCGACGCTTCGCTTGTTTGTCGTTCGGAGGGCTTTGAAGAATGGTGCGCATTTGTCGAAGTAGCGGGGGATGAAGCGATTAAGGGATGCCGGTTTTCCCGTTAGGCTTTGGAGTTCGGCTTTAGTCGTTGGGGGTTGCATGTCTAGTATTATCTTGACCTTTGTTGCTGAGGCCTCGATGCCCCCCTTGTTAATGATGTATCCGAGGAACTTGCTTGTTGTTACGCCGAACGTGCATTTGGCGGGGTTCAATCACATGCCTTTTTTGATCAGGAGTTCGAGTACTGTTCGAAGGTGTTCGGGATGATCCGTTGCCTTGGTGCTCTTAACCAGTATGTCATCAATGTAGACTTCTACAATTTCGCCCATCAGCCCATCAAATATGATGTTCATTAATCTTTGGTATGTGGAGCCTGCGTTCTTTAGGCCAAACGGTATGACTACGTAACAGTAGAGCTCCTTGTCCGTTGTGAAGCAGGGATTATTGTGATTAAAAGTGCTAAGTGTACATAATTAAGGATTACACTTTTAACTTGACAACACTCTATATGATTTTGAAATTCACAAATGAATCAGTCTGAGCCATAAGGATGGAAGGATCAAAGACCTCTCCAAGCCACTCCCCCACAACTACACCATTGGAAACTTGAAGTTTGTGACGTTGAATATCTTTAGTGGCACCCTTGAAATTAGTTGTATATCATGTTTGGCACCAGATTTCCTAGGAGCCTGAGAAGTCTCAAAACTTCTCTTTTCTCGTGCGTGTGTGTGTTAGGCGTGCCATTGCTGTGAAGCAGAATGTTGAATGTTGGTTCAATTTGCCGCTACTGATCTTCTAAGAAGCAATTGAAGACGGGGAAAGCACCAACCCCGCCTGATGAATTCTTTATGCCTAAGTGACTTAAGACTTGAGTTTTCGTGTCTCTATGTCAAGCCACGGAAATCGATACTCCACACACCCTATCCGGTGCAAAGCAGAACAATTACATTGGCGAGTGTTGAGAACATAGGGTGTCACTTTTTTGAATCGTCGGATCGTTCACGCCCTGTCTGGTGAAAACCTTCACATTGTCAGTTGCTAGGGTTTCTCAAGAAGAGAGGTATTTGTCGAGAGCAAAAGTTGTATGTAAAATGTTGAGATCCAGATTGTACAAAGATTTACTCTATATATAGGCATCGTACAATTACTTGTCGTAATTAACATAAGATTCTAGCTATTAATATCATTGAATGACTCTAATTGCCAAGAATCCAGCACCAATAACTCTCCTAATCAATCTAAGATTGTTAGGATCATTTAGGATTCCTTCTACAAATGAAAGAGTTTTTGCACGCGGGCCGCAGGTACCGGGCCAATAATACTGAACAACTCAAAATTAAAAAATGTTTATTTTGGGCTCAAGCACATCACTATATACGAAGTCATCGTCCTCATCATCCGAGCCGCACACCCCGACAAGAAGATCATCTCCTCGGCCATCCGTGCTGCCACTTTCGACACTATGTCCGTAATTCATGAGAAAGAAAGGTAGAAGATCGATCAAAATTGGAGAAAGTCATAGGAAAGACAGAAGTTTAGGTTAAGGAAGACAAGTTACCATATAATATCTATCGTATTTTTTCGGATCTAAATTTACGTCGAAGTGGGCATAGGCCCATTGGGCATCTATGCCACAGATTTTTGGGCTCATGGCCTAATAATAACCCCTAGGAAAAAAGGCAAATTACTTCTTTGGGCCAGGTGATCTCCTTTTGACCTTTTTAAGAGTTCACGGAAGGAAAAAAAAGACAGGAAACTGAGGAGAGCAGAGGTACTGCTTGTAATTCCCGACTTTAACAAGGGTCAAATTGGTATCAAATATTTTACCCATATGCGGGTCCGTACTTTCGTCCCCTGAGCTGTCCTTCACTCCTCGTCTCTCATCTCGCTCTCGCTCTCTCACTGCAAATTTACGAATTTACGACACTCCAATCCTCCGCAGACTCCTCTCTTTACTACTCTCTCTCTCTCTCTCTCTCTCTCTCTTCTTACCCCGAACTTCAAAACCCTCTCCTCTCTATTCTGCTATAAAATTCCCCCAATTTCAATTTAGGGTTAGGGTTAGGGTTTTTGCGATCGATTTCCCCTCCCTGTAATGCTTTAACGGCCCTAAAGGTCCAATTCCAAATGTACGGACACGCTCACCCGATGGATATGCAGAACCAGATCCCCACCGCCAACGGCGGCAGCGACGATGCGGCCGACTCCATTGACAACGCTCAGATTCATCACTACGAAGGCCACACGCTCGAGGACGGCGGGGTCGTCGTCGAGGACGCTACGTCAGATGACGTGTACATTCACGGCGGAAACACCGACCTCGACATGGCTATTCCTTATGAGGGCTCCAGCCAGCTCACGCTCTCGTTTCGCGGCCAAGTCTATGTTTTTGACTCGGTTACGCCTGATAAGGTAATCATCATGCATTCATTCAGCTTTGTTTGTTTCGATTATGTGATTTTTGGGCTTTAAATTGTTCTCTGTTCTGTTCTGTATTGTTGAAATGTAGTAGAATTGTTGAATTTGGAGTTGTGTGATAGTGGAAAATAGGAAAATTGATTGGGAAGTTGGATTAAATTAGACTAGGCCTGTCACTCATAGTTAATTTCTAGTCTGCATCCGACATGTTTAATGTGCTTTGATAACTCAAATTTTGTGCCTTTGGTCATTGTGTCAAGGTTCAAGCTGTGCTATTACTGTTGGGTGGCTCAGAATCATCTTCTGGCACTAATGGTGCAGACATGGCATCTCAGAGTCAGAGGGTGTGTTACTGGACTTGGAAGCTTACATGAAGTATGATGGTAATTCATTATTGAATCTGTATTGTTGGCATATGCAGGCCATGACAGAGTTTCCAACTGGTTGCAATCAGCCTCATAGAGCAGCGTCGTTAAATAGGTTTCGCCAAAAGAGGAAAGAACGATGCTTTGATAAGAAAGTCAGATACAGTGTACGACAAGAAGTGGCACTCAGGTAATTTTCCTAGCAAAATTGGTGACTTAGTTTAGTGAAACAAATCGTCTTATTTTTGTTGATACATGTTTGCATGTAGGTCATGTTTACTTTTTTTTTTATAACTAAAATGATATCATTTTGTGGGTATATGTAAGCGAACTCTGAAGTGTTTGCACTTGCTACTTCATTAATATTACCTATCCAAGGGCCAAAATATTCAACTTTAGTTTAAGCAGTATGGAGATTTGGTACTCATATTGAATGTGTTCCTTTTGTGTGTGAATAACTTTATAATTTCATGGTAAGAAAAAGAAAACAACATCTTGATTATAATCATTGATCATCTAGCAATGTCGTTTTCTTTATTGTATTTATATGACATTGGTTTTGTAGGCGGGAAAATTGTTAAAAATGTCACTCAAGTATGACACGTTCTAAGTTTTGCTCATTTATGTATGGAAAATATCATTTTGCTCACTCAAGTGTTACACTTTTACTCACTTTGAACCGAAAAAATTGGTGACGCCACTTTAATTTTCGGCGAACTGGAGCTCAATCTGTGCGAAATCAACCTAACAACAATTTTCTCAACTACACCAAAGTTCAATTCATCATGGAAGTGGTTGAATTATTCTTTGAAGTCAAGAATACTCAAAACTTCAAATCTTCTATTTTCCCTCTTCGGGTTGAATTGAGGCTTGATCTTGGTATAAAAAGACTAACAAGGAAGAGAGCTACACTGCCCAATAGGTTTTCTTGGCCGATTATAACTCGAATTCAAAACTTCAAATTTTACGGAATTCAGAGTGAGCAAAGTGATATTTGTCATACAGTGAACAAAGTTTAGAACGTGTCATACTTGTTTGACATTTTTAGCAATTTTTCCTTTGTAGGGTCATAAAGTATCGATATTGATAATTTATATGCAGATGCAAAATAATAATCAAACAAGTAGATGAATAACTTAGCTCGCTACAACTTCTAAACTTGAAAATGTTAATGTTCATGCTAATTTAAATTCCATAAGAACATTTTTAATGATATTGGTGATACCAAAAACAGGATACTAAATTTGACAATTACTGAAAATAACTTTGGAACAGAAGATGGTAAGGCTACAACTGAATTAAACCAATGTAGTGGAAGGCCTTTCCTCCCATGTCGTATGGGGTTAAAACCACCAAACTATCTGCCTGAATATATTTCAAAAGTTCATGCCTCTTAAAGAATTTAGGTTATGGTGCTTGGCTCCAGTTTCAAGTGAAGGTATGTGAAGTGGTTCGAGAGTTTCTGAGTTTCACAATAAAGCGAGGATATATGAGGAGAGATCAAGAATCAGTAAGCTGAAATGCAGATCTTAACGTGAAATTATGTACCAACTCCAATAATTTGTGATAGACATGGTTGAGCATGCCCTAAAAAAAAAAATCCCTTCTAGGCCAATCAATCCATTGTCTAGGTGCTAGGCTGTAATTACGCGCCCCAAATAGTGAAATGTACCTAGAGTATGGGATTGAAGAGAACTTGAAAAATAGAAGATTTACCAAATGGAGTTCGATGAATATGATTTTTTATTTTTTTAAATTATCTGCCTAGGCTTGCTTAGATTTTACCTAGGCCCTTAATCTAGACTCCTTAACACCTGATTAGGGTCTAGTAATTGTTAGGACCTTTATTCTCAGGTTTTGTGTGTGTAAATTGGAGAAGAATATGATAATTGTACATCACTTGCATTTGAATTGCATGTTTTCTGCCTTTTATATATCTTATATGCTGACGTACTTATCGCTCAAAGGAGAGAGTCTGAAACGATGAGCTTCCTGACTTATCTTGCTTTGCTCATGTGCTAGCTATTACTGCTTTGCCTCTACCACTCCATCTGTTTTGCACATCCATGGTTAGTTCATGTATGTACGTTTTGCCTCAGGATGCAGCGTAACAAGGGTCAGTTCACTTCTTCCAAAAAGTCTGATGGAGACGATACCTGGGTTTCTGGCCAAGAGTTGAGGCAGGATGACAACAATGTAGAAACCTTGTGAGTTTATACGAGATTTCACTCATTTTTATTGGTAGTGTTTTGTTATTATTGCCTGCTTTTTGAGGCGGTGTCATAATTTGTTACTTTTATGCTTTTGGGTGGATCATTCATGATTTGCAACTTGTATGCCTCTAGATGCACTCATTGTGGAACAAGTTCAAAGTGCACACCAATGATGCGGCGCGGTCCATCTGGTCCAAGGTCACTCTGCAATGCTTGTGGGCTATTCTGGGCAAATAGGGTGGGTATCCCTTGTGATGAATTGATTGCTTCTTTGTTATTTCTTTGTTTTTGAAGGGTTAAGAACTATTCATTTGGCTGTGTCTTCAAAATTAACCGACATTTCTTCAGATGTGTGTGTGGTTCCTTCTAAAGGATTTAGTTAAAGTCTGTAATTGAGAATGTGGAGACTTTAGGTCTTACATCCGGTAATAACTAATAAGGGATCTATCAGTGCCTCAGCGAAGGATGATGAGACCTTGCATATTGGATGGTGTCTGGCCTACTAAGGAACACGGTGGGTAATCGTCTGGGTTTATTCAGTCTTTAGAAAATATTCATGGGTACTTAAGTTGGGACTTTATGAGAGATGGTATTGAGCGATAGCCTAAATTTGTGCATGTCCAATAGGATTTATATGCTGTTCTTCTACTATTGTGATTGCGAACAATAAAGTGTTCACATCTGATGTTCCCGTTGGTCCTAATTCCATTTGCATATTGTGGCTTTAGGATTCAAATGCTTGTTTGGGTGTTTGTTAATAATACTTTCCAGTTGTACCACTTCAGACACTTGCTGGGCATTACCTATATATCTGCTTTCAGCTTATACTTTGTAACTACCATTTTCTAGCAGAGATTTTGTTAGTTCTCACAATAGACTGCACAAATTGCAGGGGGTGCTGAGGGATATTTCCAAAAGACCACATGGTCATTCTCAGTCTGCGGCAGAACAGGTGTGTGCATGTCTCTGAGATATTTGTCTGAGGAATTTTGTATTGTTGCTTACAGTTACTTTTTATTTCTCTCACGTGTCATTCCATTCCCCATTTTATCTGAGGAATTTGGGATTATTGTTCATAGTTATATTTCATTTCTTTCATGTCAAGTCATTCTATTTTCTTGCATTTTTAACAGGGCGACGTTGAAGCCGATGACTCAGACAATGGAATGGCCATTGTTGCACACACCTCTGCAAATGCTGTTCCCTTATCTAATGGTGATAACAAGGCTTTACTTGCGGAATCTTAAGTTGTTTTTATTTAAATGCCAAATTTGTCTCCAGCATGATATTCAACTAGGTTGGCTCGTAATTTTCATTTGGCTTATCCGGTCTATGTACAGCAATAATAGTACTTTGATCAATACAAGTATCTATTTCTGTTTGCTATTTTTAAGGTTTTGGTACACTGCCCTGGAGGAGTACATGAATGTATTTGCAAAACCTAACCATTTTATTATAATATTATGTATTATCACTGGCACATGACCAGTTTCATCTGTGTTTAGCTGACATAAGATTGGATAGTGGTGATTTGGTTACTTTCTCATAGTCAAAAGCTGGGGCTGGATTTTCATCTGTCTACGAGAGGATCAGCTAAAGATGATCGTCTCAGGGCTGTTGGTTGTTAAGGACAAATAGGGATGATAGAATGTTTGCTCCATAGCTGGTGATTTTCCATTGGTTACATCTCACATCAATATTATTAGTGATGGTGTCAAATGATGTGATACTGATGAGAAATTGAGAATAGATAGGATTGTACCCGCAGTACAATCTAGCTCGTATATTATCACACTTGTGTTCTGACTTTTGACTGCCAGCCATTGCCGGTCAGCTAAACACTTGGTCGTTGTGCCTTTCATCATTTGTTGACTGGACATCACTTTGGTTCTCTTCATTTCTTTTCACTGATTTGACTGACACGATTAGGCGGGTGCACCTTAGGTATTCTTATGAGAAAGAAAGCCAACACTATTATTTTGCCCTTTTAAGAAGAAGAAGAAGAAAAAATTAATGGACTTGACTCATAATCGAATAAATTAATCTGGACAAGTTAAGAAAGACGAATGTGAGTGATGATCTTGTTGGCACATGTGTGGGTGTGGCTCAAGAAGGATGTAATTAAGGGCACAATTCGGTGGTGTAGTACATGCTTCATATAGCAGTTGGGTGTTTGTCCTTCAGGTGAAGAGTGATGCTGCTTCTTAATTGCTTACTTCGCATACATCAATATCAATCAATAATAATAGTAGATCTTATCAAAAAAATAAAATCTCAATAGTAGATTGTTTGTATCATCTTTTAAATTTCTGTTGAATTCTTGTGTTGTCCCGTCCAAATTCAACCACCCATTCTTATAATTCATTATACCAGCTTTTGTTTTTGTTTTTGTTGGCTAAAGAGAGAGAAGAGACCCGATATATTGATTAATAGCAAATATTACCATATTCGAACTACCGTTGTAGGACTTCTACAAGACTCCTACGAGAATGATGTTATGAGGTTTCAGGTAATCATTGGAGAAGTGGAAATTGAAGAGGAATCTAGGCATGCGAAGTGAAATAAAGATGAGGTAAAAATAGAGACAAATTTGAAAAATTAGTGAAAAATAATTAATCGGATGTTTGAATAACATTTAAGGAACTGTGAATAGGCTGTTAAGATTGCCCGAGTTCGTGACTGACATAATTTGTAGTTTGAGACTGATTCTACTATTGTGGTTAGTTTTTTTTATCTCTTATTTGAAGATTCTCCGACGTTTGCGGGTTGAATGACGTAATTGTCTTATTGAAATCAAAGACATGAATTTTTGGGTTTCTCATATCCTCCGGGAAGATAACAGTGTAGCTGACATTATTGCTAATTATGGAGCCTCTCATTATGGGTTTGAGTGGTGGGAGAAGATTCCTCTCTTCCTTAACATTCACTATGTGCATGATTTATCTTCAATCGTTCGTTATCGGTTTCGATAACAGATTATGTATATATAATTTAGTTTTTCGTTCAATTTTTATTTCTTTCATTGGTTATGTTCAAGTGGGTATACCCCCTTGAATATTTCCTATATTTCTTTTTACTACTTTATCTTGTTTCAAGTTGGTTTGATATTATGTCCCCCAACTTTGTACTAATTTTTATTTATTGATAAAATTTCTTACCAAGACGATGAGTTTGTCTTAGTAGGCTTTCAAAAAAAGGAAGTGTAAATAGATGCTCTTGTATTTTTTATAATATTATATTAATCACTCAAATCTTACACCGGCTATGAAATTAATCACTCGAGGCTTATACACAGTTGTACCAACATATCTTTGGGTAGAAAGTAGAAAGTAGAAACCAACAAAAAGACCGCACATTTCTTCCTTCCTAACTCTACTATTATAAAGCCAAGCATTGAATTTTAAAATACTTAAATTATTTAAGATATAAATACAAATAATTATAAAAAAAGAGATAATAAAAAAAATGTGGTATTATAAAAATAAAAATAAAAATAAAAATAAAAACTAAAAGATAATTATGATTAACTTCTTTTTAATTTTACTCACACTTTTACGCCCGAACCAAAAGGGTAGATGACGTGAGTTTTTCTAGTAGATCATAATAGCCATAGCCCGTAGCAAGGTACAACAATATCCGTCTTGGCTCTCTTTCATGCCCAAATTTGCTAACCGATGCGACTGCTCATTCCCTCCTTCCATACCATATATGGAACCCTCGCTAGTCCCATTTTCGTTATTATATTCAAAACCAAGCTCAGCGATGAATCTCCACCCCACGTCTTGATAAAAACACGCCCACGTGAGTTCTCGACCCCACACTCTATCCTCACTCCTCTAGTAAGTAACCCCCACGTAGCACACAGGAGACACTTACCCTGCTCCTGCACGACACCCGATAACAACTCTAAAAAATAAAAGAAAAATATATTTATTGTTATTATTACCCATTTGGGCTCTCTGAGGAAACAAAAGGAAGGAGGCACTGGCCGCACTGCAATTCTTAGCTATTTTTGGGAGGAAGATAAGCCTTTTTTCTTTTCTTTTTTATTTTTCGGTTGCGTTGATTTTCGAAGCTTCTTCCTCGTCTTCTGATAGATTTGGCGGTTACAAACAGCAGCTAGGGTTAGGGTTTTTAAGCGACGACGACGACGAAGAAAAGAAGAAGAAGTTGAAAATGGAAAGGGTAGGCTTTTGAATTGGGAGAAAATTTGGAAGCGATGGCGGCCGTGAATTCACAGCCTTTACAAACACGGCCGTTCGAGGAGAACGTTGCGGCGGCGGTAGTGAGTGCGTTTCAGATGGAGGACGACGGCGGCGAGTTCGTGTACGGCGGCGACGAGGCTATGGCGGAAGAAGGAGAGGAAGAGGAAGAGGAGGAGGAAGAAGGAGGAGGAGAGGTTCATCACGCGAGTACGGCGCCGGCGCGTGGTGGAGTTGGTGCGGTTACGGCGGCGGCGGCTTCGTCGGGGATGAGGACTAGTGAGCTCACTCTTTCTTTTGAAGGCGAGGTTTATGTGTTTCCTGCCGTTACAGCTCAGAAGGTCTTTACTTTATTCATATTGGAAGTTTTAACTTCAATTTTGTTCGAACTTGTTTTATTTAGAGTAAAAAAACCTTTGTCTTGTTGACAAATGATGCCTCTTTGTATTGTATGGCTCTGTTTTTACTGTTCTGATGTAGGTTTGATTAGAGATACAAGCTATGTAATAAGTTTTGTATTTTCAGTTTTCTTGGATTAGAATGTTTTTAGAGTAGTGATAGATTTAATATGTAAAGTGATTATACTCACTGATTTCCCTGTCCCTGTTTAAATTTCAAATTGAATAGAATTCTAGTGTTGAAGTCTCTATGGCACCAAAACTGACTAGTGGCGTTGGATTAGCACTTTAATGATGAAACCCAGTTGATCTTTTATTTGTTTGTGTTTTGTTTGATTTAATGGTTAAATTTTTAGCTTTTTGTTTGGTCATGTATGGGTTTTGTGGTTTGCATTTATGTTTTATTTTAAGAATTTTGGATTTTATACCAACAGGTTCAAGCAGTGCTCTTGTTATTGGGAGGGCGTGATGTACCAACCAGCAGCAGTCCTGCATTTGAAATGTCTTACAATCAGAATATAAGGGTACTGCCTAGATTAATGCCAATGTCACCTATTGTAATATATCTCATCTGCTCATGCTCTCACGTTCTGCCTTCGTCTTTAGGGCATGGATGACATCCCAAAGCGCTCAAATCTTTCGCGAAGAATAGCTTCACTGGTTAGATTTCGAGAAAAGCGAAAGGAGAGGTGTTTTGACAAGAAAATTAGGTACACTGTGCGTAAGGAGGTTGCACAAAGGTGAGTTAATTAATGTGCAATTATGTTGGGATTTTATGCATATAGATGCTCACACATTTTTCTGAGAATAGAAAATAATCTCTACCGAATACCAATGAGAAGCTTAGAACATCATGCCTTTTTGGTTCCAATTTTCATAATAGCTTCTTTCATGCTCCTATGGTATTAAACTATTAACTATGGTATTAAACTATTAATAATGTGCACTTCATGTTACTATCATGCCAGAATGCATCGTAAGAATGGACAGTTCGCATCATTAAAAGAAAATTCAGGGGGTTCTGGTTGGGAATCGGCACAAAGCTCCCTCCAAGATGGCACCCCTCGACTTGAAACTGCGTGAGTTCTGAGTCAAAAATTTTCTTTGTGATAAGTACTTGGATGATATCTGCATTGAACACTCTTTCCCTGTCTGCTGTTTTCAGCTTACGAAGATGTCAGCACTGTGGTGTTAGTGAAAGTAATACTCCTGCCATGCGCCGTGGGCCTGCAGGGCCAAGAACTTTATGTAATGCTTGTGGTCTTATGTGGGCAAGTAAGGTTGGTTTGTTCTGCATTTATAATCTGATAAATTGCTCATTCTCTAATATGTTAAACGTGATAATTTCTCCTCTAGGTCTCCCTCAATCTTTACCTCATTACCATTTTTATTGTAGTTGCAGTCATTTGTTCTCATCTCTTTCTGAGTAATACTCCTTAACCAGTTTGTTTATTGTACAGGGAACATTGAGAGATCTCAGCAAGGGAGGAAGGAATCTGTCCATTGAGCATATTGAACCTGTATGTGCAAGTATTATATCCTTTTCTTTTTTCCGCCTCGAGCAGTGAAAATCCATTAATAAGTAGTTGATCAAAGTTTTATATCTGTTTTCATCCTATCATGAGTTGGCTGGACTTCTGTGTTCCATATTTTTCTTATAATTTAAAAATCTTTTCTACTGTCGGTGGTCTTTGAGTTTTAATTGGTTCCTAAATGAAGTGGAATGCCTAATGTTGTAGCCATTCTTAGTCGTTGAATTTGGATTGCTGAAATGTGAACTGTGCACTTAAGAATCACATGTATCAGATTTTTCTTTTGCAATGTTTGAGCCTTTGTGGTTTGCTGTGACTGCATTTCATGCAGGGAACACCACTTGAAATGAAGCCTTCAGTTGTTAAAAGTGCATTCTCTGGCAACCAGAATGGGCATGTATATTTCCTTCTCCTAATAATACTTTTACCTAAGTTTGGCTTGAAGCTTGTTACATATCCGCATACTTTTGCTGTATGTAGGGAACTCCTGAAGATCCCTCTAAATTAGTCATTGAAGGGCCCAAAGATGCTTCTGTCAACCAGAATATGGAAATTTGCATACATGTATGTTGACATCTGTGCTAGATTCGCTCATGCTGTTTCTACTTTGCTAATTCATGTAATTTTACATCAGTTAGGTATTTCAATTGGATTCAATGTGCTCTGGTTTCTTACTTGGCAATTCAAATGCATATCTGATATGTCTGCAGTAGGAGTCTGAATTAACTTAGCAATGAATTTTTTTTTAATCTCAACATTAGTTTAACTACCATATCTATGTGTTCGGGGTATATCTAGACTGTTTCTTCAACATAGGTAGAAGTCCGTTACATAGTATTATGCTTCTTTATGGGTTGTATTGTTTGTGTATTGGATGTTGTCTAACACTAAAGTCTAGACTCTTCATCTTTAGTGTTGGGCTTTTAAGTACGGTACTGTCCTGTTGATGTTAATTTATTGCCAATACTTTTTTTTCTTTCAAAAGTTTGGCCTGGATTTCTTGTTGCAACATGGAAATAACTATACAAATGAACTCCCGAAAAGTGCTCTATCAATGCTTGTTTGCATGAATCTCTTGTGACAAAACTTTATGCTGCAGGATTTACATGAAGCTGCTGAGGATATTACGAACACTATGCCTATGGGAATCGTTTCCTCAACCAATGATGATGACCAGGTACTGATGTTTGGTATTTGCCTCTGCCCATAACAAGTACTGTACTGCACTACTTTGAAGAACCATGCCATACTCTGGGATATCTGCAGTTTGAATTGTAAACTCAATCCATTGATAAGGCTTCGACAGTATCTTATACTGAAGTTTGATATCTGCAGGAGACTTTACTTGAGCTCACTAATACATCAGATATAGATTTAGACGTCCTTACTAATTTTGATTAGAAGGTGATGAATTCTTAGCTGATTGATGTCAGGAGGTGACCGAGTCACTCTAGTTTCTCCCATGGCCTCGTGCAACTTGTAGGCGAAGTTACTGAACTTATTTAGCAACTTATATGCTGGAAGCCATGACTGTCTGATTGCAATGCTCATGTGAGTGGAGGCAGCATATTGCTACTTTCAGATGGAATTTGTTGGAGGTGGATGGATATATGTGCTTTTATCTTCTGTACAATAGTTAGATATAGCTGAGTTCTAGAATCCTGTAATTTGTTTAAGCTCTTGTCATTGCAAATGTTTTTTCCTTTGTTTTGGCTACTTTTCATTGCATATGATCGAAATGCCTTTTAAGTTATGCTCTGCTGATGTATAATAGGGTTAGTTCTACTTGTTTATGAGTTGAATTGGGATAGCGTTCACATTGGATCGAGTCACATTTGAAGCTGGTTATGTGCATTGGAGCCAGCTGACCCTTAGAGCGAACGTGCAACTCTATTATCTGTTCCTCAACTTCTATACCATCATTAGCTTTCTGTGAAATATTAGTACATAATTTGCTCTGATACGGTACTTTTCGTTAACATCTCAACTGGAAAATTGGTGTGAGAATATGTACATCAACACCTGATGTACAAGAATATCGAGCTTAAAACCAGAGTTTTGGAAATACTTGAGAGGTACGGTGAATCCCACAAAATCCAGAGTCATGGCTGCTCATCATTTAGGAGCTTAAGGATATACAAACATCTCAGAGTTGTCCAACCAAACATCAATATTTAGATTCTAAATGGAATGTGCTTGTTGGCCTCAAGAAGGAAAAAGTAATTGGACATAAAAGTGGCATTCTCCAACTCATTCGGATTCGGTGAAAATCTATGCATCTCAATTGCACCATTCAAGTGAACACAGTGGAGTCAACAGAGATTACATAATACCGATGCGATTTGTACAGACCTATACTGGAAAAGAAGTTTAGAATCAGTGCTCCATTTTACAGGCAGATTAATTTGATTCAACAAGTCTCCATTCTACGGACAGATTTAGTACTAATCAGTGCTACATTAATTCTACGGATAGATTTGATGTCCAAAGCCATAAAACGATAAATCTGCACAAAAACAACTCCATTTTGAAATCTGTCCTATAAAATTCCTACATAACCAAACAAGTACTAAAAACTATACGACTTTAACTCTTGGCCTCCAATTTCTTCATGAAAAAGCTCGACTTAGCTCTTCCAATGTCAACATTTGTGTAGAGTTTTCTTCTTCCATGCTTAGTTGTGTTTGTGAATCAGCGCGAATTGGAGAAGATTCCTGTATAATAGAAGTTACAAACTCGGAATCTAAATCATGCTCATCAAAATACAAGATTAGCTTTACGTGGAGACTAAAGCTTAAATTACATACCTTCATCAATAAACGTTTTCTACCAGAAGCTTCTTTTTGTGATGTTTGCTTAAACTTTTCAGCGACATTTTTTATTCTGCCACCACGTGGTATTGGTAGTTCTTCATCACAATGTGAATCTTCAACATCTGAACTTTCATGAGAAGGCCTATGACATGTTAAACTGGAAGTACATCAGGGCCTGTCTGTTGAAGTTTGGCTATCATGAAACTTGGACCAATAGGGTAATGTCCTGCATTACCTCAGTTTCTTTCTCTATTCTTATCAATGGTAAGCCTAATGGTATGTTCTCACCAACTCGAGGCATTAGACAGGGTGACTCCCTTTCCCCTTATATTTTTATCCTGTGTGTTGAGCCGTTTATTAGCAACTTAAACTTTTTGGCAAGATCTGCTAAATCCAATGTTGGCCTTCTCTCTTCACCTAATGGTTTTAGGATCTCTAACCTTATGTTTGCTGTTTTCTGATGATCGTCTTGTTTTTTGTAAAGCTTCTACTAAAGCAGACAATCATGTAAAGAAACAGCTGGATCTGATGACCAATGCTACTGGTCTACAAGTTAATTTCCATAAATCTTCACTCTAGTTTTTCCCTAATGTCAGCTCTCAGGACAAAAATAGAATTGTTTCCATTACTGGAATACAACAAAAGTGCAGTATTGGCAAATACCTTGGTATCCATAACGTGATCAACTGGCAAGATCCCATCAATGCCAAAGATCTCTTACTAAAAAATGCAAATAAACTTGCAGGATGGAAGAAGGGCTCCGTATCCAGGGCAGGTGAACTTACTTTGATCAAGACAAGTCTATCTAGTCTGCCTAACCATGTTTTATCTTGTTTCTCTTGTCCAGAAAAATTAGCAAAATCTTTGGATGATAAGCTAGGAAGTTCTTTTGGGGCTCATCCAATTGTACTCCAATTGCTTGGGATAGTGTATGCATCCCAAAAAGTTATGGAGGCCTTGGTGTTAGAAAGGTAAGTCATTTGAACAAAGGTGCAATCACCAAATTAGGCTGGGAAAATGGTGACTGATGATAGTAACTGTGGGTAAAGATTATGACTAAAAAGTACTCGAGAAAACACTCCTTCTTCCAAGTTAAGTACAAACAAGATAACTCTTTTGCATGGAAAGGAATTCTTGACAACAAGAGCTTAGGTGTATGAGATGGATTATTGGCAATGGTCAGTCAGTTAGTTTCTGAAATTATAACTGGGCTCTTCCTTTCTCTCTTTATAAACTGATTGATCATTCAAGGAATATTACCATAGATGAGGATGAAGCTGTGGCTAACTATATTTTGAATGGTCAGTGGAATAAAAATAATTTGTTGGCAGTCTTGGATGAAGATACTGTATATATTATATGTAGTATTTCTCTACCTACTATTGATCAGGAAGATGCCTTTGTTTGGGGTCCAGCCCCCTCATGTAATTTCTCTTTAAAAGCTGCTTCAAGCCTTATGATTGAGAATAGCCATAAACATAAACATGCTTAACTGCTAGAGAAACGTTAGAGAAAGTCTGAAAACTTCATATCCCTCCTAAGCTCAAATTTTTTAGCTGGCTCTTGATTAAAGAAAGGCCGAAAACTAGAGACAAACTTGTGAAAATGCATTTATTGAATACTAACACTTGCCCTGCTTGTGGGAATGCAGAAGAGTATTAACCATTTATTTTGGGGTGGTGTTTGTGAACATTTAGAGCGATGTGGATTTGAAAACAACCTCTAATACAAAACTCTATGACAAAGATACCCTGCCTATGGCCTTAAACATCTGCTGGAACATCTGGCAAGCTAGGAATAATCTGATCTTTCGACAGGAAGCTTTCAATCCTCTTGCTGTTTGTGCTACGGCAGGTCTTAAAGCCTCTCTCCTAGTCCTACAAGGAAAAGTCCTAGAATTATTAAATGGAGACCTCCTCAGCATGATGCTGTTAAAATCAATTTTGATGGTTCTGTGACCTCGGGAAGAGGCTCTCAGGCTGTTAGAGGTTTTGTGATACGTGACAACCATGGAGCTATTCTATCTGCGGGGGCAAGTAACTTTAGTTCTACAGATATTCCTCTTGCCGAAGCCCTGGCTCTCAGAGAAAGTCTACTTCATGCTAAAGATGCTAATCACAAGAAGCTTTTGGTGGAAGGAGATTTTCTCCTAGTCATCAATTGAATTAACCAGAAGTGCACCATTTCCTGGCGACTTCACATGCTCATTAAAGATATCAAGAACATCTCTATTGCCTTTGATTTAATTACCTTCTCTCGTGTGCCTAGATAAGCTAATTTTGTTGTTGATAGGCTTGCTAACATTGGTCACTCGGCCTCTTCAACTACCACCTGGATGCATTGTCTCCTAGCTGTTGTAGGTCGTGTCCATCTCTTTGATCTTGTAGGCAACGTATTCCCAAGAGGGCTCTCTGTGTTGTAAATCTTCTTTTCCCAGCAAAAAAAAAACCTCTGAATTTTCATTAATACATAGCTTATCTTTGAAATTACTTTTCTTCGTTCTCTCCAACTCTTCAAGCAATGTAAAGCTACATTCATGTGCATGAGATGCTAACTTCTATCTTCTGCTGCCACAAATACAATTTCACGGAAATTACAATATAAATTACTATATCGCTTTCCAATAGAAACTTTAGGACACATGATAATTAGCTATATATTGTCCAGTCCTTTGCATTTCTTGTCCATCGCTTCAATGATGGAATCTTGGAAACATTTTTCTTATCAAAAACTTTGACGACATGTTGACATAAGAACATAATGAAAGTGAACATCATACAACTTCAAGTGACTGATTTTGTCGATGCATCAAACTTCACCATATGCTCTCTACATTTACCCGCATATGACAATTTGTACTCACTTATGTTCTCAGTCTTACTCACTTCGTAGACCTTATAATTAAGGCTACGTGTGTACTCATTTTGGAAAGTTCAATAATTGAAGGAGTATAGTGCATGTTGCAAAATCTCCACCTCAAATGCCTCAAGGGAGCTTTGCAACATTTTAAAATAAGCAATATAAGAGCAACTCCAGCAGATCCCCTAAACATCTATTTATTCAATATTATTGGTGTTTTAATAAGATTTAGACTCCAGCAGCTCCCCTATCACATTCCCTATAATAGGAAATCTCTAAATAATGCAATTTCATCCCTTATTCCTATACCAAAAACAAATAATATAGGTAATCATAATAGCTAACATTGTAATAAATTGTTTCCTTTTATGTTACAAATGCATTTAATTTCTAAATATACTCAATAAATTATATTGATCAACCAATCAAAACTTAACATTTATTCAAATATAACTAAATTTTAAGGTTTTGTTGTTGGAGCAAAAGTACAAAAACTTTTATAATGCATGCGCTAAGTTCCTTGTACCGCATATCTTCCCTAACTCTTTCATAATGCATGCGCTAAGAAGCACAACAGATCACAATATAGTTTCAAATACTTTTTCAATCCATAGTTCATGCTTTCACTACGTTGCGTTGCGTAGTCATCATATCTATAATGAAAGTGTGCCGCCCATATACAAATGCTCATTTTCTTCTCACTTCAAATAAAGATGTTAGCCATTTATTGTTCATAATACCATACTTTTCAAGCATATCTTTCTGGTTTTATTTAAATTCAAATTAGACATGATCAAGATTTTTTGGTATAATGTAGTACTAAATTGGTGAGTCAACACCTGGTCCAACCATCATGTGCATGTCATGTGCCCTTCATTTCTCTTACATTTGCATTTGTATTTGGCCCAAAAATCTTTCATGTGTGAGGTGAGGTGTTCACTCGGTCAAACAAAACCACTGTTGACCGACCGTTGATTGGTGTTGACCACCAAAATTCGAGAATATTTCGGCAAACTTTCGGTGACACATTTTCGTCTTTTTATGAAAGTTGTTCATTTTCTTCTTGCGACTCCAGAATGTATATGTCTTCTTTGGCAAGCGTGTAATTCTCATCATTTAATGTATTTCTGAGTCAATTAATGATTTCCTAGCAAAAGTGAGAAACGTAATAAAAATGATGCTTTATTAATGAAAAACGAGTTTTAAACCTAAAGTCAAGAACATAAAGACCTAACAATAAATGTCTATTTTGTTTACTCTACATTTAGTGTGATAGATCCTTCACTCAAACACCCATGAATAAAATTCTACACTCAGATGTGAAATAAGTATGAATGAAACATTTGTACAATCGACACATTATGCATCATATTGTTTCTCTTTGGTTCATTTTACAAGAAAATCCAAACATATGGGAGCATGTAGCTACATTTCTAGTATCATATCATTACGTACATTCAGGCACTTGAAAGTATACATACATGAGCTATAGTAGAAAGGACAAAGAATTGTACATAAGAGAATCAAACTCTCATGATCCCCACTTATTTAATCAAATTAAAAAAGCATAGCATAACAACATCTTTTTCACATAACTGATCTAAATCTTCTTCATAAAATGAGCACAACAAGTGAACAAACTATGCAGCTACATATAAAACACTCTTATATCAACTTCATGTTGAAGCTGAGATGTCTGAACTCTTCGGACTGAACCAAGACACATTCCAATCAATGGAAACACTATCCTTGTGGAGAGCAACGTCATCAACTGTATCATTCTGATCATCATTCTATTCCTCAAGACAGGCAAGGCCCAACAATGCAGCGACATTCCCAACTTGTTCATCATCAACATTGTTTCGATTTCTTGGGTTCTTCTTCTTCAAAACACATAGCGCACAATCTTCTTGATCACCATTCATATGATATTCTATCATTAACCAAGCTTTGTTTTGACTCAAATCGAAACCCTTCTTGTGTCAAAAAATTGCAAACGAGTCCCAATACTACTACCATCCTTATCAAAAACATCACTTTTAGCATTCCCTCCTTGTGTACTATAGAACCCACTTTCCGATTAAACTTCTTATTTGACTTGTCACTAAATTTCTTGCGCTTAATAAAGAAATACAAAGCTTTATTTCATCATGACCACAAAATTACTTGTCCCAAATGACCCAGGGCTCATTTACGCTATAGAACTCAGGACAGTCGAAGATGATGTCGCTTTGGAATTGGTCCTCTGTGTCGGCCTTACTGCGAAGGATGTGACCCACGAGCTCGTACTCTCTAGGAGCAACCCAGTGGGAGTTCCTCTAATCTCATCTTGATTTGGTGTTGAACCTATAATCTAAATTTTTGATTCTTTCGATTTTGAATTGACCAAGAATCAATAGAAAGAATGAAAGAATTTTGAGATGTGGGTTTTTCTGGCTCGGTGAGAATTGAAGAGCTTGAGAGTGAAATCAAATAAATTATACATAGGAAAATTAAAGAATAGAAAGAAGTTGCATAGTGGAAATGGGGCAGACCATACATAAGGTGAGATGAAGAAAGTGGCTGCCTCATACACTAAAATTTCGGAGGGTCTAATTTTTTTTAAATGTACATATATAAATTGTAAAAGTTTTTATGCATATAAAAAATATTTTAAAAAACTCCGAGACAGAAATATTCAAATAACTTTGTTTTATTTTATTTTTTATTAATTAGTATTGTTATGAATGTCATTTTTTTTATGTACAACCTTAGAATATTGTTAATATTTTTTTATGTATTATGTTGGAGCATCAATTTATATAAGTTTGATTTATGTATATTCTTCGTTGTTTTGTATGACTATGAGAGATCACCATTTTCGATTCTCGCATCAGGTGTTAAATTCTCATGTCCGACCTTGAATGAGGTTTAGGGTTTATGAGGTTTTACTTACAAGAGAGAAGATAGAGAACTAAGACTTGAGAGAATTGATGGAGACGAACATGAATTGTGAGCGACGCGGTGGGAGATAGAAACAAATTGAGCGTTTAGAAAGAAGGATCTTTCTGAGGTAAACAAAGAAGAAGTAGCAGAGTTGTGATTCGTGTGAGGGGTAAAATGAGAGAAATTGATAACATTCATAGGTTAGTGAGATGACAGTTGGGAAGATACGTCAAGACTTATTAACCAAGAATTGACCTTATTTTTTTTTTCCTAAATAAGGAATTGACCTCATTTTATTTTTTGAGACAAAGCAGTAGAATATATTGGTAGACAGATGTTCACTTTTCTTGAATTATTTCTACATTCAGTGATGTGAATTCTTTTAAAAGTGCTTTCACTAGTATGTTCATTATCAAATGCTAATCGATATATGTTGTCATTTTGAGGCCTGGTTGTGTATAATGAGCAACAACCAACATATATAAGCAAGTTTCTTATTACTGATGTAGGAAGCAACACAAATCGATTGAAGTATCGGTTGCGAGTTTATCTTTGGCATATCATATTTGAGAACCCACATAGTTCTCTGCATCCTCAGGAAGGAAGGGAAATTTTAAGTAGTGGTTGTTGCCACGCATGATCCTATCATTCGAGAAGTTTAGAGTTCGTGGCAAATCTACGCATTGAACCACACCATTCTAAACTTCAATCAAATAAGATGTTTATTTTGTGTAGTCTACATTTAGTGTCATAGATCTTTCAGTCAAACCCAGGAATAAGATTGTACATTGAAATGTGAAATGAGTATGAATGAAACATTTGTACACTTAACACATTATGCAGCGTATTATTTCTCTTTGATTTATTCTACAAGAGAATCCAAACAGATGAGAGGCGGAAGCCTGTAGCTATACTTCCATAATCATATCATTATATACATTCAAACACTTGAAAGCATTCATACCTGAGTTATAGTTGAAGGAACACAACATTGTACAGAGATTTGATTGTTGGTGCTTATGAGTGCAATTTGAAAGTGCAAGTCACTTACCTAGGTGATTATAGGTGCTCATGCGTGGGTTTCATACCCCCTCCCTTCATTCTCCATCGTTATGTCATACAGTGTTGTTATTTTGGTAGGGACCTCATCTCATTGGGTGATGTTTATTTTTTGAGTTGTGTGTTGAGATTTGTTTGGCATGGGTCCCTCGGACTATATTTCTGAATTATTGTTCCTATTGCGACATCTACTATTTTATTTTATAGGATTGTGCTCTTTGCCCTGACCGATATGATTTAGGATTGAGTTACGAATTTCTTAATCTGCTTGCTTTGTATTCAGGGGCGTTGGGGCTCACTCATTGGGTTGTTCTTAATTATGATTCAATGAAAGTTCCATCACTTTTCCAAAAAAAAGGGAAAATTAAAACCATTGGTGCCTGAATTGATTTTGCAAATAGTATCAATGTGATGCCTAAAGTTTAAAAACTATCAAAGTGATGCTCAGAGTTTGCAAACGACATCAAAGTAGTGCCTGAATTGATTTTCTATCCATCAGAGGTTAAGTGTGGTGACTTGCCACCATTAGTTGCAAGAAATGACATTTTGGCCCTCGGTAACAATTTTCATTTATTATTTTATTAGTCTCTCTCTCTCTCTCTCTCTCTCTCTCTCTCTCTCAACATAGAAGATGGAGATCTGAGATCGGAGCTTGGGGCTCGTGGTGGCCACGTGCTGCCACCGGCGACCCCGAAACTTCCATGTCCAGCTTCCTCTCCTCAAGCCAAGCAACTTCTTCTTCATCGCTGGAAAGAAATTCAGCGGCGTTGTGGCTGAAAACACCGCCACAGCCGTGAATCTCTGATTCTGGAGACCGCCACCAATGGCGGCGCTCAACCCCGCAAAATCTTCCTCTCTCCAAGCCCAACTGTTTCTCTCACTACCACCACATCCAATTTCACTCGACGTGGCCGAAATTCAGCCCGAAAGCCATCTGCCTCAAAATCGTTGAAAAGCTTTCGAGCTCAATCCCAGCGCCGTCGAGCTTCCTCGTGCCTCAAACCACATCAAGCCATACTCCTACCACTCTAAGTTACAAAACCTCTATACTCAAAGCCCCCAATTTAGCCAGAACACCGCCAGACCCGGTGACAGTGCTCCGTGGAGAGAAATCACGTCGGTTCACTCTCTGATGTACCTACATGCTCCAAAATCTCACACCAATAAGTTCAGGGAAGAGAAGAGGTTCATTTTCATTCATCAATTGCCCCAAATGGCCACCGGGTGGTGAAGTTTCCAATAGGTCAGTACACTTAACCTCCGATGGACAGAAAATTAATTCAGGCACCACTTTGATGTTGTTTGCAAACTCTGGGCATCACTTTGATAGTTTTTAAACTTTAGGCATCACATTGATACCATTTACAAACCCCAGGCACCAGTGGTTTTAATTTTTTATTTTTTTTTGGAAAAGTGATAGAACTTTCATGGAAACACAATTAAGAACAACCCAATGAGTGAGCCCCAACACCCCTGAATACAAAGCAAATAGATTAATAAATAAAAAAGTTAATAAAGAGGGCAAAATGATGTTAACACCCTTCAAGTTTGAAATTTCTCGGTGGCACGTACTCACTTAACCTCCGATGGACGAAAAATCAATTCAGACACCACTTTGATGTCGTTTGCAAACTCTGGGTATCACTTTGATAGTTTTTAAATTTTAAGCATCACATTGATACCACTTGCAAACCCCAAGCCCCAGTGGTGATTTTTTTCCAAAAAAGAAATAATTGTCAACTTCCAAAATAACTGAATTAGAGAATGAACTGATTTTTTTCATGGGTGTTCTAACCTCGAGTCATTTCTCATCGCAAAAATCATACCAATGTTTATTTGCATTTTTCTTGGTGTTCAATTGACCTTTTGTTTTCAGTTTCTATCTTTGATTCTATAGAATTTTACATGTATAACATTACGCCTATACCAGGCCTAATAGTACTGATCACTTGTACCAGAAACTCCACTGGAAGTTCCTCGAATATGAAGAGCAACTAAACGAGAACTTGGTAACAAGGGATACAAGAACACATTTATGACAATGAATCTTACATTATAAACTTGCAACTGGTCATGGAAGAGGTCGAAAAAGGTTCAGAATCAAACATAAAGCTTCACGGAATCAACCATGGCTCTTTCAATAGCAATAAAAGAACAAAGCATATTACAACTAAAGAGGAAATGGGGGGAACTGATCGACCTAGTGGCATCTTCATTAGTCTTGATGATGCTAAACTAATCTAGCTAAGATAAGCAGGGAGTCACATCAGACAAAAGTCTGAAACAAGTCTAAACCATCCCTGTGAAACTGATTCCAAGATTTCAATAGGAAAAAAAATAAAAAAAAGTAAACTCAATATCAATATATAACAAACAAGGATGAATCTTGTTTCCCAACTCAGAATATTTGTCCTGAAAATAGTAGTGATGGTTGATCGATCCCATGGCTTTACATGTGTACTGGAAATACATGACCCTGCAACATCATCGTACAAAATGTTAATCAAAAACAACAAAACCAACACACCAAATTTCATGTGCAATTCCACTCACTCAGTGGTCAAACTATGTAAATCATGAGTATGTATAATAGGACAATTGTGAGCAAACAGGCTTTCACATGTACAATCTGAAAGCACAAAAATGGTACCCTGGCCAGTTTCATGGGATGCTGCATTTGCAAAGTTTGATGAAAAGTGAAAGTTAAAGCAACACTAGCCGAACTTCTAAACATGATGAAAGGCAGTCGCAAGGTTGTGCTGTGGAATCTGTAAATTAAGAATGATGAAAGGCAGTTGCAGGGTCACATTATCGAACCTTCCATTAAAGCTTGAGCCTTCTAAAAACCAGAAAAGCAAAAGAAATTGAATGGGAAAATAAACTTTGAGGAGGCCTCTACACTGATTAGGGAACATGGAACTGAATGTCTTTCAGGTGGTAATTATAAGGATGTATATTTCAAATACCCGACATTCCAACATTTAAACAAGTCAGTGACACTCATGTGCAGGAGAAATTTAGAAACAAATGTGAACTGAGAAATAGACACCACACATAGAGCAACTTGAAATTTCAACCATCCTGATGAGTTTATTTATAACAACCAGATGAAAGGGCATCCTGAACAATTACCAAGAAATATAATTGCAGGGTATTCATGGAAGTGATCTTTTGGTCAAAAAAGATGTATTTACAATATCAACGTAAGGATTCTCAGTCATATAGTACAAAAGACTTGATTCTAGAGGTGAAGGTTCCGGTTGATTATTTAACTTCAACCATGGAAAAATTTATGCAAAAAGCATCAAAACAGTCTTCATGAATCACAAGAGCATATTATATATAATGCAGCTATTCAACCATTCATCTCAATGACTTTTAGTAGAAACCTTACTTTAGGTATAGATGGGAGGCAAGATGTCCGCAGATGGTGCTATCCAGGTCAATGTGGATGTTAGCAAATGGTATGTGTCCTCATACCTACGAGAAAACAGTAGCTGAAGCTGATTGACACTAGGTAATGGTGGAGACCATTCCATTCTGCAATGTTCTGGTATCATGAGTACAAGGTGTCAACATACAAGGATTACTAATAGCACATTGAATCAAACAGAAGGCTGGGTAATACAAAAGAATCAGAAATTAAGTTACATATATAATACATCAGGATCATCACATTCTATCTGCACTTGTCTAGGGCCATCAAAACTTTGGAGAAACGACCTGAGACGATCATAATACTTCAAGTAACACTCGCCTGTCGTGGACAATTTGATGTTCACCTCTGACAATTTCGAAGGAGGTTCCACGAAATGGAAGCTGGTCTTCTTCACCCATCCGCTGTAGCGAAAATTGAGCCGGATATACTCTTTTTGCATTGGTACAACCAGAGGTGTTCTAGTCTCACACTAGATATGTCGATACTTTTCAAGCACCAAGCATCACACAATTCTACAACGAGGCTGGTTGCACGGTAGTTATCCGCAACTGTGTCAATATTTACAACGTATTTAAAGATGGAAAGATTGGAAGTCTCAACGTCAAGGAACGGCAACCGCAAGCACAGTTGACAATTTCCAATGATTTCAGAGTTGAACTAGGAATGAAAAGCTCGAACTGGGAGCCAAGGTAGCATTCCTCTAGTTTTAAATTCTCAATGCAAGGGCATCTTGAAAAGAAGGGCTGGAGAGCATAATCATCATCATCAATGAACCGCAAATGTTTTAGTGACACGGTTTTCAACGAAGTTAGGATTTCATAATCATCATCACACAAGTAAGGGACTTGCGATCCCTCCAATTTCAGACTAGTTAACCATTTTGAAGTGAAAACTTCAACAGGTATGAGGGCACCTTTACATTTGCTCCTAGGCAGAGGAGGTCCAACTCCTTGACACGTGTCCCAATATCATTTACCGCGTCTGGAGGCTCGGCTCAGCTTGTCCAGGAGCTGCTGTCGGCAGCAGCGTTGAAGACAATTCCTCAAGAAGTCGACGAAGCGTGCGTGTTTAGCGGCGCCGTAGTCGGAGCCTTCGCCGTCTCCCTCGTCCAGATCGATTTCAGAGAATGTAGGCCCACTGCTTCGAGACAGCGGCAGCCTGTACCGCGAGCTTAATCGGAAGGAAGGAGGAGATCAGTTTGACCACATCGTCGGGTAGGTCCGGACACGCGGCGGTGGGGGTGGCAGTGGCGGAGGAGGCCTTAGCTTTTTACGCTTGGGAGACAGTTTTTTTGTCTGTGTGTTTTAACTGCCAATGGGCACTTTTTGAACTTATGTTTTGGATGTTCTTGCTATTCTCTGCTGAAAAATAAAAAACACAAGCCTAAGGTATCAAGCCAACAGTAAATCACAATCATCAATCGGCAAAAATAAGAAGGAATCAATCAACTTATAATCTTGGATTGTCACAGCCACATTCAGAGCGCGGCCCTTTGGTGTAACTGGGTGGCACAAACACCATGACTTTGTGCAACTTATAATCTTCCGAGTTCATTGTCATTTCCTTTGGCTTTTCCAATGCATCATCGACATTCCAAGCACTTATGAACACTATCTTCAAGCCACATCTTCGTAAGTTTGTTCTTGTGTTTTTCGATCATATTTTGATTTATAGCGAGGATCTCACCTCTCATGTACAACATTTAGCTACTGTTTTTGCTATACTACATGAACATCAGCTAAGGCTCAAGATGTCCAAATGTGCTTTCGGTCAAAACTGTGTCGATTACTTAGGTCACGTAATCTCAGCCTCAGGAGTTTCAGTGGATCCAGACAAGGTAGATTATATCAAAAATTGGCCCAAACCCAACACACTTAAAGGTTTAAGGGGATTTCTCGGTCTCTCGGGCTATTACTGCCGCTTCGTCAGAAACTATGGCACCATTGCGCAGCCGCTTACGGCGATGCTCCGAGATGGCCAATTCTGCTAGTCTCCAGAAGCCGAGTCCGCCTTGGAAAGACTCAAGCAGGCAGTCATCAGTGCTGCAATTTTGGCCTTACCAGATTTCAACCAACCATTTACAGTGGAGACCGACGCAAGTGGCGTCGAAATCAGAGCCGTCTTGACCCAACAGAAGCACCCGATCACATTCCTCCCCAAAACACTCTCCCCAGCCAATCAAGCTCTTTCAGCTTATGACAATTTAAGAGATGCTCGCGATTCTTCACGCAGTGGAGAAATGGAGACCCTATCTTCTAGGCCATCCATTTACGATCCTTACAGATCACCAACCGTCGCGTCACCTCATGAATCAACAGATATCTACACCGGCTCTGCTTAAGTGGCTGACCAAATTGTAGGGCTATGACTACAAGGTGGAGTACAAACCAGGCAGGCCGAACACAATTCCTGATATATTGTCTAGACAGTCTGAACTGTGTGCAATTCAAGCAGTGACGTCCCCAGTGTTTGATGGGATCCAAAAATTACATTCAGCTTGTAACCGTGACCCTGAGGCAACTGAAATCATGACTGCTCTCAAGGAAGGGAAGCCAACAAGAAAAAGTTTCACTCTCTACCAAGATCGACTCCTCTCTCTGTACCAGCCACCTCTGAATGGCGCACCAAATTGTTTCAGGAATTCCACTCTTCCAAACTGGGAGGCCATTCCGGGTACCTACGTCTCTAAGCAGACTCAAGAGGAGCTTTGCGTGGCCGGGCCTCTACAAAGATGTGAAGGCATTCATCGCTTCCTGTGACACTTGCCAAAGACAAGCTTACGAAGCTATTAATCCTCCCGGCATACTCCAACCTTTACCGATATTTTAATAGATTTTATTGATGGGTTACCGGATTCAAAGGGCAAAAATGCAATCTTTGTGGTCGTAGATCGTTTATCTAAATACTCGTATTTTGTGGCTATTGCGCATCCTTATACTGCTGGTGACATTGCTGGAATTTTCACCAAGGAAATTTTCCGCTTACATGGAATGCCTCAGTTCATAGTTTCTGATAGGGACCCGGTTTTCTTAAGCAATTTCTGGACATTATTTCACAAGCTGCAGGGCACACAGTTATGCCCTAGTTCTGCCTATCATCCACAATTGAATGGGCAAACTGAAGTGGTCAACCGCACACTAGAGCATTACTTACGATGCTTTGTTCAAGATGAGCCTTCTAGTTGGAGTGAGTTGCTACACTGGGCCGAATGGTGGTACAATACCACGTATCACTCCACGATTAAAATGACACCATATGAGGCTGTTTATGGCAAGCCACCACCTACTGTCCTTCACTATCTACCAGGCAGTTCCTCAGTTCAAGCAGTGGACATAGCCTTGAAGAAGAGAGATCTGTTAGCCACCCTTAAAGAACACATGAAGGCAGCTCAACACCGCATGAAACAGGCAGTAGACAAACATCGCACTGAACAAAAGTCCAAACCCTAGCACCTACTACCCAACCTACCTTGCTATTTTGTCGTTTCTTCGAATTGCTTAGTTGCTAAATGGCCTCTATGCAACATTTAGTTAATGACTAGTGATCTTGAGAATCAAGTTTCTCCGGCAACTAAAAACGAGTACACTTCTACACCTATTTCAAACGAGGACGACTCAAGACCTAGTGGAGATACCGAAAACGATTAAGGGAGAAAGCGTAAGCTTAGGACTGCAGTATGGGATCATTTTGAGAAGAAAGCTATTGGTTGTAAGATAAAAGCAGTGTGTAATCATTGCAAGGCTCAACTATCCGCGGAGAAAAATCATGGGACATCACATCTACGTGATCATATGAAGTCTTGTATCTACAAAAGACAAAGAAAAATAGATTAGGCAATTTTGAATCCTACACGGTCTACTGATGGATCCAATAAGCTTGGTACTTACAGTTATGATCCTAATCATGCTAGGAGGGCACTTGGAAATATGATTATTCTTCATGAGTATCCATTATATATGGTTGATCATATTGGATTTCAAAGATATTCTTTTGAGTTGCAGCCATTGTTTAATGTTTCTAGTCGAACACAATCAAGTCCGACATATTGAAAATTTTTGAAATTGAAAAAGAAAAACAATGAAATAGTTGGATGCTAATTATAAAAGCATAATCGTCATCACAACTGACATGTGGACATCAAATAATCAAAATAGAGGGTTTATGGTTATTACTTCACACTTTATTGACGATTCTTGGATGATGCAAAGTTGCCTACTAAGGTAAATTTATAAAAATTCTATAATTTGAGTTATTTTAATTAAATTATCGTAATTAAGTATGTGTGACTATTTTTCATTTAGGTTTATATATGTACACTACCAGAAAAACTCACTTAGGCAACGAAACCATAAATGTTTCGTCGCCTAAGTAAAAACTAGATGACGAAAATTTTATTCGTCGCCTAAGAAGCAGTTTTGTCATTTAGGTCGCACGTATGCGACAAAAGCAATGAAGTGCTTACTTAGGCGATGAAGTATTGTTCGTCGTCTAAGTTTATACATAGGCGACGAAATGTTCCACTTAGGTGACGAAGTATTTCGTTGTCTAAGTGAAACTCAATTATTTAGATCATATTTCATTTCCAGATCGTCCATTTCCTCTCTCTCATCTCTCAACATCTCTCAAAACCTTGCAACACCACCTTTGGCTACAATTTTGATTTATACGGTTTTTCCACCTCCGGAGTTCTAGTTTACTCACCTATCTCCTTATCGGTGAATGTGTTAACTTGTTTCTCTTGATTAATTTTTTTGAATTTAATTACGTACGTAATAACATACGATGATAGAGTTATTAAGGTGAAATACTCTGGCGAATCATTTCAGCGACCACAATATAGCATTAGTTGTTAGCTAGATAAATTATATGCGTATCATGCATGTGTTGATTAATTATATATATGATTAAATGTTAGATAAATTAGTTGATAATTATATATTAATATGTGGATTTAAATATGTAAAAGCATATATTACAATGCTATGTAATATAATTATATATGATGAATATTAATTAATATAAGTTAAAAATGATTCCTTCCGTAATTAGATGAGAATATTGTTAGAATGAGAATTGTTTGCTAACTAATTATGGCTTATTCGATTATTAAATTTATGTTTCGCTTAACTTACGCAAAATTATGGATAAGAGTAGGATACATTTGGAAAATAGAAGTGATGCGAGGTATATGGACGAAATCATTAATTTATTTCGTTTGCGATGCAACATGGTCAATGAAAGAAGCGTTATAGGTGTCTGAGTAGAAAATGTCTTAACAATCAATTTGTGAAGATTAATGTTATGTCTCAACACTTGTATCACCATGATATGATGTGGAGTTACACTACATGGAGTGAGCACGGTGAAGTAGTAGACTACAGCTCAGGATCAACTTTAGCGTATGGTACATTTACCATGGTGCCTCATCCAACGATACTGGCGCCTCTTCTTGGAACCCCTCTATGGATTTAGTGCATGATATTTTTTTGGCATTCTGTCATATTACACACTAACACGAAGAAAGAGGTTATGATAATTATCATTATGGCACATTCTCTGCAGCCTTTCCGAACATGGATACTACTGAGATGGATAAGTACAACAACATGCTACTTCAAGCCCAGACCTCGGTGTACGATGGGTGTGAATTTAATGTCTTGCGCTCCAGAATGACTTAAATGGAGTACAAAGTGGAGTGCAAAATATCAGATGATTGTTTTAACGATATCCAACAATATATATGTGATTTGCTTCCTAAGGGTTGCAACTTTCCTAATTCCCATTACAAGGTAAAAAAGATCTTGAGCACCGTCAGTCTAAAGTACAAGAAAATCAACGCGTGCAGAAATGATTGTGTGATGTTTTACAAAGAGTATGCACATTTGGACTACTGTTCTGTATGCAACAAGTCCAAGTGGTTTAAGTCTAATAAAAGGAGTTCGAAGAAGAAAATTGTTGTGAAGGTGCTTTGCTATTTTTCGTTGTGAAAATTGTTGTGAAGGTGCACAGCGAATGCGATGAGATGGTATGCAAAATAAAGACTAAATGAAGATGTGCTCAGACATCGGGCGGATGGAGAGGCTTTTAAACATTTTGACAAGGAATTTTAAAACTTTGCAGCAGAGGTTCGAAATGTTAGACTTACACTTTCTACATATGGGTTCAATCCTTGGGGTAATATTAGCATTGCTGTCAGCAGTTAGCCGGTTATTCTCATGCAGTACAACCTGCCTCCGTGGATATGTATGAACAAGGAATTTAATTTTATTACTCTTCCAATTCCATATCCTAAATCTTCTAGAAAGTGTTTAGATGTGTACCTCAGACCATTGATTGACGAGCTGAAACTGTTGTGGGAAAATGGAGTCTCAACGTATAACAAGAAAATGAGGAAAAAGATTGACGTGACGTATGATGTTTTCACCCAGGGCCCTCAGTCGAAGGAGATTGCCAGTTTGACCATTCATCAAATAGAAAAATTGTACGGGGCTACATACGTATGATGACCCCTACTTGGGAAAAGCTGCTAGATGATGAGAAGCTCAGATTTGTCAGCGAGCTCTCTGTAGTATGGTTTATTTTATTTTATTTCATGGAAAAAAATCACAAATGGTCACTGAAGTTTGACGGTTTCTAAGCTTTAGTCATTGAAGTTTTGCAAATATAGCTTTGATTCAGTGACTTTGACATCAACTTTCACATTAGTCACTGAATTTTGACATCATCTTTCAAATTGGTCACTGAGTCTATTTTCAGATGTTAAATGAAGTTAACACTCTTAACTATTAAGGGTATTGTGGTCAAACAAGCTATTTAGCGCTTTTGTCTCAATTAGCAAAAAAAAAAAAATTCCTCCAATTTTTTTTATTGTTTCCTTTCAAATTTGCTCCATTTTCATTGCAAATTCTCTCCATATTTTGTGGTATTTTGTGGTGGTATTCTGATTGCATTTTGTGGTAGATTATTTTGCGCTAAATAACATCTTTGCCCACAATATCCTTAACATCTGAAAATAGACCCAGTGAGCAATTTGAAAGATGATGTCAAAGTTTAGTGACCAATGTAAAAGTTGGTGTCAAAGTTCAGTGACCAAAGCTCTATATGCGAAACTCTAGTGACCAATGTGAAAGTTGGTGTCAAAGTACAGTGACCAATGTGAAAGTTGGTGTCAAAGTTTAGTGACCAAAGCTATATTTGCGAAACTTTAGTGACTAAAGCATAGAAATCGTCAAACTTCAATGACCATTTGTTATTTTTTGCCTTATTTCATAAAAAAATACAAATTATAGGGTTTAGAAATTTAATCTATTTTTTATTTTTTTCTTAGATACACTTTGAGTTGGAGCAACATGCGAAGATGTTGCAATCTGTAGCGAAGTCGACTGCAAAAATTTATAGTAGATGGAAGCACAGGTTGACAAGCACTACAAGTAACACGACGATGATACCCAGAGGGAGTTCCGGAAGGAAAGGAAACCTGAGTGAGATTGGTTGGATGAGCACTTTAAGTCTAAGAAGTACAAGGTTCGTCTTTCTTTGCTTTAGTGTAATTAATCATATGATAGTTTTAAAAATTTAATTATTAATTAATTTTCCTTGTTGTGAAACAAATAAGGTCGGAGACTAACACAGCTAATCGTGCAATGAAGAAGTACCACCACAGTTTGGGCTTTTGCAAGTTGATCAAACTTGCAAAAGCTCACAAAGACAAGTGTTCGAAGCACCCGCACCTTGATGCCTCCGTGTCTGCTTACTATAGGCCCGGACAAGAAGAAGATATTGGGAGTCAACACGCTGTAAGTAACACTTATTCTGAAATTGAATAAGTTTAATCTTACTGTAGTTTGAAGAAATTAAATCATGATTAGGATATTTAATTAGGGTGTTCTCTTGGATTTTGGTTTAGTTGACTATATTAAATATGATTATAAACTTGAGAAATCCATATGGGAATCGATGCCCACAACTTTTTTTATTTTTTAAATTTGTGATTCGAAGTGTTTTCTTCCGTTCAGGTTTTTGTTTCCTCCATTTTTAGGGGAAACTATGTCAATTTTTTTTTTAGGAATTGACATTCATATATTGTTCACGATATTAATTTCAGGTATCGTTGAAACAAATGGCCGCAGAGGAAATGGCAGACGTACAGTTACAGAACCCGGACATGACGCTTAAAGAGCTACCTCCTTTGTCCTTGGAGACTCAGATATCTATCGCAGATATAGTTTTCGGCCTCCGAGCTCAGAAGGAGGTTCATAGTCTTGGACCGGCGGTGCAGCGAGATTTGAGTTTGTTTTCTCTGACTAGGAGTTCTAATGTTGCGGTTGCCGAGGAGCGGTTTCGAACGACCGAGGAGCGGTTCCGAGCGACCGAGGAGTAGCTCTGAGTGGCTGAGGAGCGGGCTCAGGCGGCCGAGAAGCAAGCTCAAGCGAAAAAATCTCGGACTGAGGCGTTACATGCTTAGATGTATCATTTACTCTAGTTCCTCAAAGTTCTTGAATCCGTTTATCAGCCGAGTATCCCGTATCAGGATTCTAGACTCGATGGCAACGATCTGAACACCAGGGGAATTGGCAGGGTCCAAACTCCGGTCAATGTCGATATTACGGTTTAGTTTTGTACGCATGTGTAGTGTATATCAGAATGGTAAAACTCTCGCCATCTGGTTTAGTTTTGGACGTATGTGTAGCGTATATCGGAATGGTACAATTTTTATGTACAAATTTTATATTCAATATAATTTCAATGTATTTTTATTAATTTTCTATTTAATTTTAATCAATTTACATTTCTCAAATAGTTATAAAAGAAAATAAAAATAAACAACTTAGACGACGAAATATAACATTTTCGTCGTCTAGGTTAATAATACACTAAGACAATGAAGATGAAATTCGTCATCTAAGTTTAGGAATTTAGACAACGAACACTTTTATTTCATCGTCTAAATTGTAAAAATTAGACAACGCAAACACGTAAAGCTTAGACAACGAAATTTTTTCCTTCGTCTTAGTGTTACATCTAGACGATGAAAATGTTTCGTCGTCTAAGAATAGTTAGATAACGAAAATTTTCGTCGTCTTCTGTAGTAAAACTCCGTTGTCTAGGACTTTAGGCGACGAACAATAATTCATCACCAAAGTGCCTTCCTAAACGATGAAATTGTTTTGGTTCGTCGCCCAAGTACTTAGGCGACGAAAAGAGCCCCTTAGACGATGAAATTGCATCGTCGCCTAAGTATATTTTTCTGGTAGTGGTATCATATCCACACACTGCCAATATACTTGCTGATGCCTTGGTGAACTGTTTGTTTGATTGAAATCTTGATCGTAAGTTGTCTACTTTAACTGTAGATAATTACACTACTAATGATGCTATGCTTGATGAGATCATTGAAAAGATTCATTCTACTTCTCGTATGTTAGATGGTACTTTATTTCACATGCGCTGTGGTGCCCATATATTAAACTTGGTTGTAAGGAATGGTCTCGATGTGATCAAAGAAAGCATTGAGAAAATCAGGTTAAGTATTGCCTTTTGGGCTGCAACGCCAAAAAGAGAGGAAAAATTTGTAGATACGCAAAACAACTGAGAATTCCAAGTACTAAGATGTTAGAACTTAATTGTAAAGCAATGTGGAACTCTATATACTCCATGCTCAACACTGCAATGATATGCAATGATGTTTTTCCTCATCTGAAACACCATGAGCCCTTATACAAAGAAGTACATACTGAAGATGATTGGTCAACGACAAAACAACTTTTTGAGAAATTGAAGATGTTTAATGACACAACAGAACTATTTTCATGTACCAAGTATCTGCCAATCTTTATTTTAAAAATATTTGTGCGAATAGATTAGCAATCTATGGATGGCAAGAGTTTGACCAACTTGTGGTCCAACAAATGGCATTAAAAATGTTAGAAAAATTCAAGAAATACTGGGATGCCGTGCAAGGTTTAATGGGGGTTGCAAATATTTTAGATCAAGGTATAAGATGAAACAAATTGAATTTGTGCTCGTTACTTTATCTAGGGAGTGAAGCAATTGCTAAACTTGAAATTAAGAAGTATAAAAGATTGCTTTGTAAGAAAGTATATTGAGGCGGAATGGTTATTCCACTGATGTACGAAGAATATATACAAGTGGTGATCTTGTACATCAAGTAAAATCCCTACAATACAGGGATACATAAAGAAAAATCCTAAACTGATATAGCTACAAAGATTACAAAGATCTTAACACTCCCCCTAAAGTTGGAAAATAAATGTCAAGAACTCCCAACTTGCGCAACAACATGGTGAATTTTTCCTTTTCCAAAGCCTTTGCAAACACATATGATAATTGTTGCAAAGTTCCAACATGTCTTGTAACAATATTGCCTTCTAATATTTTATCCCGAATGAAATGACAGTCTATTTCAATGTGACGTGTTCTTTCATGAAATACTGGATTAGCAGCTATATGCAAAGCTACTTGATTGTCACAATGAAGTATAACAGGCCCTGAAATAGGTAAACAAAAATCTGCCATCAAATAACGAAGCCAAGTGAGTTCACAACAAGTACTTGCCATCGCTCTATTCCCCTTCTGCACTGGATAAAGATATTGTCTTTTGCCTTTTTGTTCTCCATGAGATCAATGAATTTCCCAAAAATACACAAAAACTTGTGGTAGATCAGCGAGTATTAGGGCATCCAGCCCAATCAGAATCGCAATAAGCTCTAAGACATAAGTCATTGTCAAATCGCAGAAGCAAACCTTGGCTAGGAGCAGGTTTTAAGTAACGTACAACCCGAATAGCAGCGGACCAATGCGGTTAACGTGGCTTATGCATGAATCTGCTAAGAATATGAATAGAATGAGTGATGTTGGGTCTAGTAATGGTAAGATAAATTAATCGACCAACTAATCTTCGATATTTGGCAGGATCCTTGAGTAATTCTCCTTTATATGACAAATTCGCCTCTTCCATAGGGAACTCAACTGGTTTTGCACCCAAATAACCACTGTCTTTGATTATCTCCAAGGCATATTTCCTTTGAGAGATATAAATTCCTTGCTTTGAACGAGCTATCTTAATGTCAAGAAACTACTTCAAATCACCCCAATCTTTAATACGGAAAGCGAGCTTGAATAAATTGTTTTACAGAATTGATGGATTCTAAACTATTTTATGTGATAAGGATGTCATCAACATAAATTAGCAACACTATAAGACATGTACCATCTTTACGAACAAAGAGGGAGTAGTCGTCCATGGACTGAGTAAATCCGACAGCAAGAATGGCATCAGTAAATTTAGAAAACCATTGTTGTGAGGCTTGTTTTGAACCATAAAGTGATTTTTTTAGGCGACACACAAAATTCTCCCCCTATCGCCTAAACCAGGAGGAGGTGACATATATATTTCCTCAAGAAACTTACCATTAAGAAAAGCGTTATTGATGTCTAACTGATAAAGAGACCAATTCTGACAAGCAACAATAATAAGAATGATAAAGAGGCCAATTCTAACAAGCAGCAATAGCAAGAATGCAACGAACAATAATCATCTTAGCAGTGGGAGAAAAAGTCTCATGAAAATCAATACCAGCAGATTGAATGAAACCTTTGGCGACTAATCGAGCTTTATAGCGTTCACTAGAGCCATCATCCTTATACTTGATCTAATACACCCATTTGCCACCAATTGGTTGTTTTCTTGAAGGGAAAGGGACCAATGTCCAAGTGCAGTTGTCATGTAAAGCTTGAAGTTCAGATTCCATGTAGCACGCCAGTGTGGATCAATAACAGCATCCACATAACAAGTAAGCTCCAAATTCTGATTAATCTGAGCAACAAAAGACAAATGTGGAGCAGAGTAATGATGATATGATATATAGTGACAGAGTGGATACCTTGTACCTTTGTGAGGACTTAGCAAGGACGAGGTGAGATGATGTGAAGGCAGAATCACATGTGAGTAACTGTAATCTTTGAGGCAAACATTGGGCATTTTCTCTAGCTGGGAATGGCAGAGAGGTTGTGAAGGAGGTGTTGGTTGGGTTGAAATAAATTGAGGAAGAGAGGGGTCGGTATGAGGAGGAATGGGAAAAGATGATGGTGGAGCTGTGGAAGAGATTGTTGCATCGATTAGGGATTCAAAGTTGGACGCGGCAGTGGATGATGTCGGCACAACGCTGGAGGTCGAGGAGATTGAGGCAGGTGTAGAGTCGCTGGGAGAAGAAGAATAAATTTCGGTGGAGTTAGGTATGGAGAGAGAGAGAGAGAGAGAGAGAGAGAGAGAGAGAGAGAGAGAGAGAGAGAGAGGTAGTGGAAGAGAAGGCTGATGGGCCCTGGGCCTCTGATAGAGTCTGGGCTGGACTAAAATCAAATGATGAGAAGTGGAAAGTGTCCTCAAGAAAAACAACATCTTGATTTGTAGCAAAAGCCTTCCAACAAAGACACATTTTCCAGCAGGGGGGGGGTGACTTGGAGGAATGATGAACGGAAGTAGCAAAAGCAACACATCCAAAAACACGCATATGAGAGTAATCGAGAGGCTTACTGTACAAAATGTCAAACGGTGTTTTCTTGTGGATCGGAGTAAAGGAGTGGGTAGTCAAATAATTATATAGCCGTAGTGAGAACACATTCACCCAAAAATTCTAATGGCAAATGGGATTGAAAACGGACGGCACAAGCAACTTCAAGTAGGTGATGATGTTTTCTTTCGATAACACCATTTTGTTGTGGTGTATAAACACATGAATGTTGGAAAATTACTCTATTTTTTTTAAACTTGCAAAGAAAGAAACTCTGCCCCATTGTCAAAACGTATTTGTTGGACCCAAATATTAAATTGGGTACCAACATGGACAAAAAAATTACGAAGTAAAATTTGTGTCTCACTTTTCTGGCGCATTAAAAATACTCATGTATATTGAGAAAAATCATCCACATTAGACAAAAAATAATGAGCACCGGAAAGAGAGGGTTCGTATGGCGTCCCCAAATATTACAATGAATAATAGAGAATATGCGAGATGTAGAAATTGTATTAGAAACAAATAGTTTATGAGTTTGCTTTATCAAGGGACAAATGTCACACTTATGATTGGAACTAAAAGAAAAATTAAGAGAATTATTGGTTATATATTGTAGACGAGCCGATGAAGGATGTCCTAAGTGCCTATGCCAAAGATAAGAAGATACAGTGAGGTGACAAGCAAAGTGAGTTGATGGAAAGTTGGAAGCCAACGCCACAAGGTAGTAGAGGTCTCCACGTCGCTTACCCACACCAATCATCATCCTTTTAGTCAAGTTCTGCAAGATACACCAAGATGGGAAAATTTTCACTGACCAATGTAAATCATCAGTGGTTTTTCCAACAGATAAAAAATTAACTTTGAAGCTTGACACGCATAAAACATTATTCAAGGCCAAGGAATTTTTGAACTGAATTTTGCTAGTCATGGTAATGTTAGCCCTTTCTCCACTAGGCAAAGAGACCGATGGCACTGTGGAATGATAAGTGTTTGACAATAACTTTGAAGAAGATGTGATATGATAAGTTGCTCCATTATCAATTATCCAGTGACTTGGTGCTATTGGAAACAAACTTAAGACAAATGCAGAAAGAATTGTAGTTGTTGTCGTTCAATTTCTTGGAAACGAGCTATACCAAGATGGTCAGAATGATGAAGAAAGAAAGGGCTAGCCGCGACATCGGCGATTTCGCTGCCTTTAGAAGGTTCTCCATCAATGGCCATGAGGGGTAGAAAGAAGGAAAACTAGAAAAGAAGAGCTAGAGTCGATTGAACCTGCTCTAGTACCATGTAAGAAAGCATATTGAGATAGAATGGTTATTCCATTGAGGTACGAAGAATATATACAGGTGGTGATCTTGTACAACAAGTAAAATCCCTACAACATAGGGATACATAAAGAAAGAATCCTGAATTGATATATATAACTACAAAGATTACAAAGATCTTAACATGCTTTATGATTTGGTGAAAGAGTATCAATTTAGTTCTCATCAGAGTTCTGAATCAAACCCCCTAAGATCAACTCGAACTCCTTCCTTTTCATCAAGGGTGTATATAGAGAAACTTGATTTGGTGAAACAACTTGATGTTTTTGTTTCTCACTTTGCTACTAGGACCCATGTTAAATCTGAGTTGGATCATTATCTAGAGGAGTCTCTCTTGCCTATAAATGATGATGGAAACTTTGATATATTGTGTTGGTGGGATTCAAATGGGATTAAATATCCCACCTTACAAGAAATTGTTAGAGATATAGTAGCTATTCCCGTGTCAACTGTTGCTTCAGAGTCTTGCTTCAGTACTAGCGGAAGGGTAATAAGCCCTCATCGGAAGCGATTCCATTCAGAAATAGTAGAAGCCTTGATGTGTGCCCGAGATTGGCTGTGGAATGAAATAAGAGGTAAACATAATTATTACTATATATTATTTTTGTTCAATGAGAAGACTTCCTATGTTGATCAATCTCTTTGTTTATCATAGCTATAAATTCGAAATTTGAGATAATAACTACAATTCAAGATGGTAATCCTAGCTTCTCAAGAGAGAGAAACCAAATCGCCGCCTAGAGCCGCTCCCCTATTTTTGACTATGTCGGATTCGATCGAACAAGTTGTGGCATCCTTCTCATCGGCACTAGCACTCAGTGCGGGAAGGTTGGCGTGAGTGACCACCTGTGTGTGTCGACCACTAAGGAGACGTAGGTCTTCATCGCGGCCAAGGTTCTTGGAAAGTCTGTGGATTTGAACAATTTTCGGCAACAGTTTCGTCGAGTCTGGTTATTAGATGGTAATTTCAGGGTTCAAGAGAGGCTAAATGGAGTGTTGATTCTCACTTTCGATTCAGTGAGAGACAGGAACAAGATTCTCCGCGAAGGACATTGGCACTATCGAAAAGCCCCCCTCATAGTACTTCCATATGATGGTGCTTCTTCTCTTGCTGACCTGAAGTTCGACATCCTTTTCTACTAGGTTCGTATATCCAACATCCCTTCCTTATTTGATAAAGATAAGAATATTGTTGTTTTTGCTGAGGAAGCAGGGGAGTTTCAAGAATTCAACCCTAAAGCTCGGATGAAAAGGATTAGGAGAGTGTGTGTGGCTCACTCCATCGACAAGCCTGTGGTTTTCAAGAAAACCATGCATATGGCGCACAATGTGGAGGCTGAGGTTGAGTTCTTCTTTGAAAATTTGAAGGGAAGGTGTGGCAAGTGTGGATTGATCTATCATTCTTCGAGGCAATGCTTGTTGGCTTTGAGAAGGATATTTGGGGAGGTTTGACCATTTGTGGTGAAACCGAGCGTGAGTGCCAAGCCTATTGTATGGGAAGAGGCAGCAGTGGTAGTGCCCGCGGAGGCGAGTGAGAATTCTAGGGCCCTGGTAGTCCAAGCTCCTATTCCAAAGATTAGCCTTGGATTTGGTTTTCGTGAGGCACTTGGCTTGGGCAAGTAGGCAGGTGATTTTATTTTTGGTGCTGGTAGTGCTCCTAAATGGGAGGAAGGGTAAAGCTAGACCCATTGTCATTTGACGACCAGAGGAGAGCGATATGGAAGCTTCGGAGACCCTAGATGTGACGCCGGGGAAGAAGAGAATCAGGGATGCAGGTTCCATAATATCCCCGAAGAAGTTCAAGATCAACCCTGCAGCGGAACTTTATATCAGTGGGGAACCAAAAAGACTTAAGGTTCCTTCCTTTTCAGACAGACTCCAAGCTGCATCTCTGGATCTTATTGAGATGCCAGAGGAGACAGTGGTTTTGTTAGATTTAGCTCATTTTTGCATTCGATAATTTATATATATTTTGGATTATGATTTTGTTTATAAACATATTTATCTTTCTACATACTTTTATATAGTAACATATAGGTTCGAATATCATAGTATTCAATGGATACGGAGACGGGTATTACTCAATATAATAATACGGGTACCGGGGAGAGAATGGGTACAAAATATGGACTCAGGTATGGATATGACTAGGTTGCTGCCCGCCCCTTGGGGCGGTGTTACAATAATTGTTTCAGCAGATAATAAATCTTGAATGAAAACTATAGATGAGATGAAATAGGTTTGGAGAGAGTTTTGGATATACGAAAAACAATGATCTATTTATAGTATGAATCCAAGTGATTCAAGATGCATTGAAGTGATATGACTATGAGAACAGAAGACCGGTGTCCTCTTTATATGCCATTTGAAAAAAAAATACCCATTGTAACTATCCAATTCTTATTTATTTATAAACAGAATAACTTTGTGCAGTGGATTATACTCTTGTTTTTGTTCTCCAAATTGTGTTATTTGCATTGTGACTACACAAATCAAAACTAAGTTAAGGTCGGTTTAAATTACACCTCAAAACCATTACAATTTCATTTTTGGATTCAACTTCTGCAATCGATTAAGAATTAATGAGGAAAATGACTGCGTACCGAAGAGAGCGAGAACCCTAGGCCTAGTCATAACTGTGGCTTCTATAGTGGTTATTTGAGCTTCAATGTACTTCTTCTTCTGCAGTTATTCTCTTTTGTTGCCCCAAAATAGCTTTTTCTTTTGATGAACAAAGATTCTACTAACTGCAAAAGAAGTAAAACCGCCACTGCAAAATAAGAGAGAACCTTTAAGCATAATTCTTTTAAGTAACACTTGTTTAGTTAAGAAGAAGAAAGAAAAAAACCTCTCTCTCATATAATGTATCATATTCATTACAATTTGATTACATCCATGAACTAAAATCAAGCTTAAGACAAACCTGTTTTTCAAGAACCCATTGTTTAAGCCTCTGCCTTCATTCCCAAAGATTACTCACTCTCCTTTCTTCAAGAAACCACCACCACTCAACACAAATTACTCGTGGGATTGAAAATGTTTTATTTATTTACATGTAATTAAGATGAATATGTGGCATTTTTACAACGGTCATAATAAATTATGAACCTGGGTTTGAAGATAGAGATTGATGAACATCCCAGAGAAACATAATCTGATATACCCCAAAACTAATTCTCCTCTAAATTAACCTATTGCTTGAACCCTGTAGTTCCAGAAAAAATTACAATAAGCTAAATATGGGGCATCAAAAACGTATCAGAGTAGAATCAAATCGACATAGAGAACAGGAAATAACGACTATAAGAACCGATCCCTAAACATCAATGATATGTTACCCCTACAATCCAACATTCATCACTCGCAAATCCAAATCAAATCGAAATCCCCTCAGAAGCAAGCACAATAGCAAAGACCATACCTAAAATTTGAAAAGTAGTAAAGAATTGAAAGTTTAACAGTGGTACCTTAGAAGTATCCAAGATTCCTTGTAGCGGTGACCGAGAGACTGGGAGAAAATAGACAGCTTGACGCAGCTACAAAAATACAATCGAAGCAGGAGAAATGTGAGAGACCAAAAGATGTGAGAGATCCCAAACGAAAAAGAAAAAGAGGAGAAATGGAGAAATTTACTCTGATGAGACACGATCACAGTCAACTTCGTGCCATTAATTTCTTCGTGCTTCATTAAATAATTCATTTCTTCTCTTTAAAATACTTACAAAATTAATTGAAACAATATGATGTACGTATATATCATATATTTTGCAAAACATCCTTATAAAGTATATTTTTTGTATAAGTATTTGGTATATCATTATTGTTATTTATCATAAATTTTAAACCTTTTCTTGATGTAACTCTTGATAATGCTACATATAATTGTCCGTGACTAAAAACCGGTTCAGTCAAATATATTCCAACTTGGTTTAACGATTGACCTTGACTTTTATTAATTGTCATTGCATAACATGCTCTGACTGGAAACTGTCGTCTTCTGAATGTGAATGGTCATTTAGTTTCATTTGCAGTCAGAACAATTCTTGGAATGTAAACTTTTTCCCCAATATTAGTTCCAGTCAGTATTTTGGCCTCTATTAGTCTTTCAAACAACTTTGTTACAATTAATCGTGTTCCGTTGCACAAACCTTGTATTTAATTTAAATTTCTTAATAACATGATTGGCATTCCAACCTTCAGTATAAGTTCGTGTGACGGTAAACTGCTAAATTCAAGTGTATTCAAAAATTCTGTAGGATATAAAAGGTTGTTATCACTATACATTCCTGTATTAAACGAAATTGAGTCTGAACTCAAATATATTTTTTTATCACCAGGTAAAAATTTAATTGCATATCTATTTATTTCATGAGCAGTTGCATTTCTGGGTGTGACGATAGCACGCTCTCTTAAATAATATGTATCATTGTATTTAAAATCAAAGTTTGGATAAGTAGCCGTAAAAATTGACTTGATAGGATCTAAAGTTGAATCAGTGAGTAAATCTTCAGGAATATGAATCCAAGATGTATCAGGGTCATTTGTTGGGAAATTTGATTGTAATCGACCCTCTCCTATCTGTAGCATCCAATCTGCAAAATTTTGAAGCTCATCTTTTTCAGCAGTTGTTAATTCGGTAGAGCATAATCTCATGTTTTCACTTAAATGGAACACTTTAAGCGAATGCCATAGATATGAATTATTTAATGAAGCATCAATAATATCTTCTTTGCTTCCTCCTTCTACAACCGGTAAAGTTTGTCTAAAATCTCCGCCAAACAAAATTGATTTGCCTCCAAATGGTATTTGTGTCTTTCGATCATCAGAGTTTGCTGACAAAATATCCCGAAGAGTTTTATCCAATGATTCAATAAAACATTTATTGCACACAGGAGCTTCATCCCAAATTATCAGATCAGCCTTATCAATTAATTCTGCAAGATGTGTTTGTTTATTTATCGAACATTTCAAATCTTTATCTACAACTGGCCTTATTTTAAAACGTGAATGTGCCGTTCTACCTTTTGGAAGTAACAAAGAAGCAATTCCCGACGAAGCAACCGCTAAAACAATTTTGCCTTCAGATCTCAATTTAGAAATTATAGTATTCCACAAAAAAGTTTTTCCTGTTCCGCCACTGCCATATACAAAAAATGATTTTTCAGTTTTCTGTTCCACAGCTTCAATCACTTCATCGTATATAATTTTCTGACACGAATTCAATTTAGTAACCAGTTCACAATGTTCACGTTTAAGTGCCTCACTATCAAAATCTAATTCCTCTCTTATCAATTTATTTTTCAATTCATTTATCTTTCCGACAATTGGAAGCGGCAAATGATGGTCTTTTAGTGACGTGGATGCCATATTGAACAATGTTTCAAGTTCATGTAATACACTGTTTTTCAAATCAGCATCAGGCACAATTAAATCAGGCATCTTGAATTCAGCACGCATTTTGTACAAAATATCATCAGACATTCTCATCCAATGTGCATCAAGTAGAGCTCGCGGATTTGAGACATTACAAAAAAGAATAATGGTAACAAATAATTGTCTAATCTGAGAAGATGTCGCAGTAAATGCAGATTCAACTATTGCATCGTTCCATTCTTTATCATCATCTAACAATCCTAATGTCCGACATGCTTCTTGAAAAGTGCTGTGAGTAACTCCATTAACTGTTTTGATGCAATTAAAATTGTGACATCCTTTTTGAATATTCAATAACATTCGTAGGTAAAATAATTCACCTGCAATCGGTGGTACGTGCGCAATTCTACAAATAACGTCATACCGTTTCTTTCTTGGATACCATATTTTGCTATCATTGTCCCAAACAAACTTAGAAGGAAATTGAGCATAAGTTAATTTAGGCGCGTCCTCATAAATAGTGTTTGCATCAAACCAAGCAGTCAACATGGTATGTTCCGTATTTGGATTTTCCACAACTTGTTCAAGAGATTGACCTTCATAAAAGAAAACACTTTGTTCGTTTGGCAAATGAATTTTTAAGTATTGCACCGCAAGATATCTAGAATGAATGGAGAATTCAAACAATCGCCACACAGATTCGTGGGGAGTTAAATATCGACAGCTCAAATAATTCTGTATTTCATCATTTACATTGTCACGAACCATTACTCGAGCTCTATCTGGACCTTTATTTATATATTTAAATAAGTATTTTATTAACATAGACTGAGAACATGATTCAACATTTATATGAGCATTATACCTCAACAATAAAATGGGATTGTATGGAACAACAAAATTATTACCTACTTGAATTCCATTTTTAATTACAAACTTTGAATCATCATCACGTCCTCTATATTGAGGAGCCTTTATTGAATGAAATACAGTGTTGGAAGTATATGGTTTTGGAAAATATTTTGTACATTTTCCATCCCTCATGCATGGACATTTTGAATTTAATTGACCACATGGACCATGTATCATAAATTGGCTGACTATTTCATAAAGTTCTGGACTAACATTTCTATCCGGTAATTCAGCTGAAATAATAGAATCAATGTCTGTCGATGTATAACATTTGTATGGTCTTTCAAGCCAAAATAGTAAATGAGCATGAGGCAACCCTCGTTTTTGGAATTCAATTGTACAAACATGTGCATCAATCCCTCCAAAAGGTTCTCCGGATTTAATGAATCCAATCATATTATCCAATTTAATTTTAAAAATCCGAGAAACAATGTCTGGTCTATCTTCTGCTTTATATCCTGGTTTCTTTTTAAAATATCTCACAATTTCCGGCCATTTAACATTGCAAGTGAAAGTTATAAACAAATCCGGATTGCCGTAATATCTACAAATTGCCATAGCATCTTGATAATTATTCAACATATCTCTAGGACTACCAGTGTGAGTACCTGGAAGAAAAATTGATTTTCCCACATCAGAACATTGAGTAACACCATTTGAAACAAAAGCTGACAACTGATTCCATTTTTCACACTTTAATTTTGGTTGATTATTCCTTATATATTCCAAGTGATTTTCTTCAACAGTCGCATATGCATCAACCAAATATTGCTGAAACAATCTTCCGCCTTTTAATAAAGTGCCTACATCATTAGTCCTATCATGAATTTGGTAACAAACAAATTTTATCATCGTTAATTTTGTTCTTTTTCTTGCACGCTTTTGTCCAGTAGGCTCTAATAACATATCTATTCTGAATCCATCCTCACTATACGGGAAAAGCAGTGGATATTGCAATGACATTAACTTTGGATGTATTTTAGATATTCGTTTCAAACGTCCATCAGCTGATCGAATAACGATATCTCTGTTAGAGTTAAATTCTCCAATGTCACCAACAATTAAACCAGCAATTTCAGAGGCACTCGGTAATTCGTATTGCTTGCTATCAGTAAGTTGTCGATCAAGTATAGTCATATTGCAATTAGCCAATAAAACATTTTCAAATTCATCCTTGACTGATCGAAACTTTTTGGCCAATTCATTGATGTCATCAAGCATATTCGCTAAATTTTCAACAATGGAAGCATCTATATTTTTATTTGCATTATTTGGATCAATGACACTAATACGATTAGAAATCTCATTAGCTGTGTCATAAACATATAGCTGCGCAAACCTAGGACATTCATTTGCAACAGGTAACACAGATCCCATTAAATGATGTACTTGTCCACAAATTTTGAATACATAAGGAGATGTGCCATTGTTTATCTTGTAATCAATTTTTGCACCCATAGAAGTAAAAGCAAACATGGAATTATAAACTCGAATATTTTCACGAAAAGTTGTACTTTCACGACCATTGATTGGATTCAATAATTGTTCAAGAATTTCAGGAGTTGGATTTGATAGTGGAAGTTTGATTTGTCCTTTTTCGCAACAATTTGTATATATCAATTGATTTTTGATTCTCCTCTTTAAAGCCTCATCTGCCCAAAAGGAAGCATTACAATGATTGCACGTATATGAGTCGTCGCCCGAATCTTCATAATTCACAATCACACATGTAATCACAATTGAGAAATATTGTTAGACAAAATGTTAATTTTTATTGATAAAAAATAGACAATGCAGTATACAATCCACCTTGGCGACTTCTCTGATACGACGCTTGACACAAAATACTTGCACTGGCAGCTGCGATTATTGCATGGGGAGCTACAATCATGTGTAACAAAATCATTATCTTGATTACTTTTGATAAATTATTATTCATACCATAAAAGCCACTTATGTTTATAATTACCTGATATAATTACATTATGGCTGGAATCATCGTAGTCTTTGTCTGTTGCAACATGGGAAAATTGCTGATTTTGAAACATACGATGTTTCTTACTCAAATTTCCAGAATTAGATCCACTGTGTTCTTCATTTTGAAAATAATTCGAGGATGATGCTGTCTTGTGGCAAGCCAATGCTTGTTCACAAATTGGCTCAAGATCGGGTAATTTCCTCTTCATTACAGAGTTTAAATCTCTTTTGAGCGGCATGGCTGAAAAATCAGTTGAAACACTAATGACAAATTTGACAAAGTTGACAAATACAACATCTGACAGTTATTTGACTATAAGAAAGGGCCAACAACTTAGCAACATCTCGACTATTTCTATTTCTAATAACAAATTGAAAAGGGGGGGAATGATTTGACTATGCTATGTCTTGTATTATTTTGAGCAATTTAGGTAAATACCCTTTAAATGACCAATAATAATAAAACTCACATTCTGTCTCGCAACAAAATTTCTAAAAAAAAGAAATCCTGAAACTTCATAATAACCATAACATCAAAATGACTATTTGACACAAATATGAAAATGGGAATGAGCTGTATAAGGACCTACAACTTGGTAGTCGACATCATATAAGCAGTTTTACATTAATTTGAATGTAATCATAAACCTAGAACTACAACAGAACCTCATATAACAATGTTAAAACAAATCATAAACAAAGATGTTCGAATAACCAAATCTCAATTCCAAGTTTTGTAGGTTTTCAAATGAATTATGAACATCTTAAACTGTACTCGACTGATTATAGATCATAAATAACCGGATACCCATAGAATAAAATACAAAAAAAAATGAAAATACGAACCGAATTATTCCAATTATGAGCAAATCAGATGACTTATGCTGTGACTCACACTTGAAACTTAATACTTTAGAGATCCTAATACCTACAAAATAAAAGCGGAATTAGAAAAGCAGTAAACATAAAAGCAAAAAAAAAAATAGTGAGAAAGAGATAGAAAACACAAATAAAATGAACTGCCACAAAATATGAGCCTCACCACAAATAACTTCACCAATTTTCTCCTTATATATTCAACCCAAACAAACTATCAACTTCAAAGAAAGACTTTACATCTGCACAAACACTATATTAAACAAATTGAGTGAGTGTGTAAAGAGTAAATTCGAATTTTTATGAGTGGGAAAGGGAACGGGTAGCATAAACAGGAGGTTCAGCTCACCAAACCCAGACTCTAACACAGCAATGTAACAAAATCACACACCATTCATAAGATTTCAAACGTAGACTATATATTATTTGGATGCAATTTTTTTAAATTAAAAATTTAGTTGAAGAAATGAAAAGTACATCAAGCGACACACATAAAAGTAACCCAGCTAAAACTAATACAAAAGAACTTTGGAAAAACTCACAGACTAATCTAAAAAGACCACCACGTAACTTCACTATCCATACGTAAGGCAAGCTGATCATGAACAAAACCAAAACCTCTACACACCACTATAAACACCACTTCCCAGACTAATTCCAATCTAGATACCAAAGCAAGACATACCTCAGCCGAAATGAAGATCAAAGAGATAGGTCCCACCTATAAGACCTATAAATTATGTCTGTTCTTGCATGGAATTTATCAGTGCAAGTGTCCATATATGCTTAGACTATATATATGCCTAGCACTTATGCAGCTATATATACATCTGTATACTGATAATGTCAGAACCAATTTCATCCTGCGAGCCAGCAATACTTCTAGATTGAAAACATCAATATGCCAGTACCTTCAATATCAGGTTTGGTAGATGCAAAATAGGTTATGAGAAAATTGAGTAACATCAGCCAACTTATGATCGACTTTGAAGGAATCACATCCAACTTATAATAATCAAATATGGTAGTTTCAATTCACCACTGCAACCCATGACGGCCATGAGCAGTTAAAACAAACAGTTTCTGTATACAACCCCTAAATATGAGATCTGACTTAGAATCTCATATTACTATACGGTAATATGTCTATGACTGAGTCTATAGATGAACAAATCATAATATCCAATTAGTTTTATATTGTTTTATGTCTTTTTCTTCATGCTAGTCCATGATATTCGCAAACAGTTTCTATGATACTATCCTATTAGTACCGTCACTTATCGCATCTTTTTCTCCCAACTTAGGCTCTATTCAGGGCTAGGTGTTTTCAATTTTTCATCTCCGCGCCTCTCTCAAAGCAAATGAGAAGTAAGGATGTTATCATTTGTCTTCATCAATATTCAATCCATCATAAACCCACTTAGTCCTAAATTAACCTTCCTCATCAAATCATCATATCAAAAAAAGACAACCAATTTCACCACCTAATAAAACATTAATCAAGAACCCCAACACAAAGATCAAAACTTGACAGCAATGAAGGATACCTAGCTGAACCAAAATCAGTAGCATACCTAGAGGATAGTTTCGATTCGGGTTTACATTAGTGGCTTGAATTCGATAGCGATCTCTATTGGTTGCGTAGAATTGAGAATACCAAGAGCTGAGAAAAAGAAACACAACATAAGCAGTAATTTAATTACAAACACAAAATTATAAAACTGGCAATAGGCTTGTAGCTTTACCTAGATTGGAAACTGGAAACCTTCAAATGCCTGCAAGATCAAGGAAATCAATCACAAAGGTAAACAACGGTTGTCCTTAAGAGAGAAGAAGATCGAAGAAAACTTTTGGATCACAGATTGGAGAGTAGATCAGAGAGCAGTAAAACAAAAACAGCACAACGATCAAAATCTGAAATCTTGATCGAAAGAAAAAAGACACAAAAGAACCAGAGACGATAAACCCACTTAGTTATAGTAACACCCTAAAAACCGACGGTTTAGGGTCTGCCCTATAAAGTACCTGCATTCATAGACATAGGAGCCGAAAAATCCAGAGCAGTCTGGTTTGGATAACCAGACTAAGCAATTTACCGTCCAGTACTTAGCCCGTAAGGCAATTTACCTAACCGAATACCTAAATTTAGTATAGTAACCAAGACGAATATAGTTCCTGAATTTAGAGAATTCATTGTTACTATAAATATCTAGGTAAATTTATTTCCATAAATTTAGTAATTTAGATACTAATTTAGTAATTTTACTAACCTCAGATACTAAATTTAGGTATAGTCATATAGTTCCATTGTCACTAAATTATTTCAATTCAGGCACGTATAGTAACAATTTACCGTTCAGTACTTAGCCCGTAAGGCAATCCATAGTCTGCTTATAGTAATATGTCTATAAGCAATTGGATGAGCACTAAGGAGGGGCTAAGCACTAAATTTAGAGGAGTGGACTAAGTAGTTTTATATTGATTCTCCAACTTTACTGAATATTCAAAAGGGCGTAGATTCACAACTTGAGCGTATGAAAGTTGTCCACAAACACATGGAAGCAGTAGTGAAAAGAAAGTGATAGAAACTTAGTATATTGGAAACCCAGGTTAGATTACTATATTGTAATCTAATTAATGAAGTATACGGTGAGACCTTGAGAATCATGAGAGCTATGTAGGCCTCTAAACTATAGTAATTATCTGTGATTGAGAAAAACCCTAAACTATAATACAGAACTCTAATCAGGAACATAATACTGTTTATTATGTTCCAACGAAACAGACTGAGGTGAGAGCTACACTTTTATGTTACTGAGGCCTTTTATATGAACGAAACTTGTACAAACAGGAACATAATACTGCTTATTATGTAGATCACACTAATTGAATATTTGCAATTAATGGGGTGATCAGGTGTGAGGTGAAATTAGAGGTGTGATCTACTATACTTTTAGAGGTGTGATGGCAACTCTAATCAGGAACATAATACTACTTATTATGTTCCAACGAAACAGACTGAGGTGAGAGCTATATGTTTTCCTTCGTACTGAGGTGTGATCTACTATACTTTTAGAGGCCTATGTTACTGACTAAACACAGCTGATCTATAGTTTGGGAACAATTCAGTTATACGCATACATATATTCACAATAAGCTTGGCATTGTCTCTGCCAAATTAGGAAAACAGTAGAGGGCAGTGTGATGGTAAGAACCCATTTGCATCTGTATCATCATCCCCAAGAAGCTATAGTTAGTAATCACCATTATCAAATGGAGCCCAGATTAATGACTCCTATTATGCAAGACTGGAACAACTTCAAATCACATCAAATTTTGATTCATCAATTGGGTTTCTCAAATTTTAAAACAAACAGAGCCAAACTAAACCAAACAATGAACTCAAATTACAAACTCAAATCAAATCAAACAAAAACCAGCTGCACCTGAAAGAGTCAGATATGTATTTCAGTATAGTTTTCAGGTCTATATGATTCACTCCCTTATAATCATATATAATATCTTATATTTTGCTAATTAATACTTATTACAAAGTATACATTAGCTTTTGGTGCACCATCGGGTATGTCAGCCAGCTTTTGGCTGCACCTTTCATGTGAGTACTCATTTCAGTTTTCTTCAGCTACACATGGTCTTGACACCACCCAAGATAGATCAGTTACATGCAAGCATAAGGATGAATTGGCAGTTCTTGATGAGTTAATGAGTTTACGTTTCGAAGAGGAAGGTAGAGGTTATCAGACTCTTTGTAATTAAGAACAACACGTTTTCATTCAAGAACACACACAATCAAAAATAAAACCAACAAATAAAATAAAAATAAAAGTTGGATCTGCGAATCGAGAGAATTAGAGGAAGAAACGTACTTGTCCCAATTGGTTGATCTCGACGCTAATCTCAAGAAGCACAGATGCGAGGCCGGCAACAGGCGGTGAGATGTGGCCAAACTGAGACCGAGCCCAGGTGTCACCGCTGGAGATGTGACCGAATTGAGGCCGAGCCCAGTTTTTGTGTGAGCCCAAGCGAGGCGCTCGAGGTTTAATTCGGCTCCATGAAGACTCGCTCTTCACCTTCACTGCCAAGCTTTCGATTACCCAGTATAGAGCAACGATCGGTAAGCCCGGTGTTTGTCGAAATCGGCAAAATCGATTTTGAACTTGGTGTTTGTCTAGACGCAGATGTTGAGGAACAGCACAGATCGGCAAATCGATTGTCGAGACGCAGAGGTTCAGAACAGTACGGATCGGCGCGGTTTTGGGAAAAACGAAATCGATTTAGAGCAGGAGAGGGAGTCGCAGATGAGAGAGGAGGCTCACAGAAATGCTTAGACAAAACAATGTTGGACGGAAATACCCCCTTTGAACAGTAAAAGTAACAGTAGCAGTAGTGTTTCAGAAATGTTATATAGGGAAATATTGTGATATTTGTACCTTACCCTACCCATTGTCATCCCTAGCTATAATAGCAGCTCAGGACCATAAGACTATTGTAGTGGGGATAGCTCTTCATTTTCCCTCATGATTTCCCTAATAATGGGTTCCTCGAACAGACCGGGATACTGGGATAGCCTTCTCAATCTCCTCGAGAGCGATTCAATCGGACCTTTACAGTAAGACTCGAACACTACATTTTTGATAACCCCATGGCTTCAACCACAGCAGCCGAAGCACATGGAATAGAAGCCAACTCCCCCAACAGCAAAATCCCATTCCCTTCTCTGATCACAACACGAAGACCCGAAAGGTAGAGCTGAGGTTTTCTCAATAAAGAGAGGAGGGCGCTGCCAACTGAGATTCCTAACAGCTGCGGGGGAATCAATATTCAATAATACCAGTTGCCAGTAGAAAACTCTAATGTGAAGGATAAGAGCAGAGCAATTTTGAACAATGAACTATGTTCTACAAAATTATCTGTCAATTATTTTGACAGTTTTAAAACTTGGAAGTAAACAAGTTGAATACTTGAATTTGTATTAAACTAGTGTGTACTATACCAATGTTGTCCATCGTAGAAGTCTCCTCTCGAGTGAGTCCATACTCGTGTGTCCACCTAGCTTGTTTTAATTACACCTTCGACACAGATTCTGCTTTATTGTATTTTCCTATTAATTTTATGTACAAATTTATGCAAAATCACCTAGCTCATGTAAATATTAGGAGCTTCCAAACTCAAAATATAAAACTATACAAAAAGCCGGGTGAAGGAGTTTCCTTCCTCATCTGTAAGGAGACTCCAAAGTTCAAACTATAATGCAAAGAGGCGGCTTCAGTCCCACATCCCATGATGTTCAATGCTATCGTCTCCTGCTGCACATCCCACGGATGTAATATCCAATATCATTTATCTTCCGCGTGCTTTTTGGAAGATAAACATATCAGTTGATTTTGTTGTCCTTCATCTTCAGTGATTACGGGAGTATACAAACTAGCCTCCTCATTTCTGATACCCGCTCAACAGAGGATGGAAATACGCTATGTACTGTGGTTTCAAAGCCACTTTCAAGGAGCCTCCTTGGATACCAACATGTTGCCCTCATTAAACCCCTCGTTAAAATCCTCAAAGGGTGATCCACTTGAAGAATCACTTTCAAATGGAGTTGTCTCCCTTGGCGATGTTGGTAGTGATTCTCTCTGTTGCGAGGATGCACCTTAAGCAGAAAAAAAAAATCAAAAGGTTCAGTATCACCGTCAAAGCTTATGCACAATTTCTTGAAAATGACAGATTCAGCAGAGATGGTGAAGGTGGAGATGGATTTATAAACTAAAAAGAAAGAAAAATGAAAGCAAGTCCACAACCTTTTCTTGAACGGAATTTTTTTGTGTGCCGCCTGATTAGCCTCTTAGCTTTTGTTATAGTGAGCTGTCTAGCAAAGGGAGAGAACTCAGCATCACTTTCACTCCAATCTCCTTGGAAATCATTCTCAGCTTCACCCCTCATGGTCCGCAGCACGAATGCCTTGGCCTTGCGACGTTGAGTATTGAAAAGGCCTCTGATGGAAGTAACAAAACCATCACCTGCTCCATCAGCAGGACGCTTGAGAAAGGTTATAGCATTCTGATCAGACTGTCCTGGCTGACCTTCGTTGTCGCTGAAATTAAGCTCACTATCAGGGACACCGGATCCACTGGGTTCTCTCTGACTGTTAGCCTTGTCTTTGAATTTCTTACCCTATAGAATGAAAAGGTAAATGTCATATTTGATTTACTAAATTTTAATCGGCACACTGGAATCTTAACACATGTGATGCTCAATGAAATCTAATTAAACTACACATTTGTGCAGATGAAGGTGTTATTTAACCTTCTTTGAATTTGATACTATCACTGGTTCTACTGCAAGTATTTTAAAAACATGATCCAAATAATGAAAGGAAGAGTGGAGAACAACCCAGCTTTGCATGAGTTTGTAGGAAATACAACCAGATGGTATATAAACGCAGACCTGCATTCCTGTTACAGACTTCAGGACTCCCCAAATGATATGCTTCTTCACACGTGAAAAGAGTCTCCGCCAAGTACCCGTAAACTCCACACGGTGAAATGTATCCATCAGCAACTTGAGATCATTCACAACAAATCTCGATCCCTCATAGGTAACACATAACTCGACCTAGCAAATACAATGTTAAGTCTTCAACTACAAAAGTTAATCTCATGCAATGTGAAATGACAGGTAATGAAACTGAACCAACCTGGCTTATCTTGATATTGTGAAATTCCATCATCTTTCGAGGCCTGGCAGATTTCTTTTCTTCTTGTGACTTTTGTACCTTCTTTTCTTCATGGGATGACCTGCCAGATTTGACAGCTTTGGGATCTTTCGATTTATTCGTAGAGGATTCATCTTGTTCTATGCCAAGTGGCCCACTAATGCTTTGCAATACAAGTTCAGTAGCAACTGATTCTGCCACAGTCTCTTCCCATGATCTGTCAAATGAAGATGTTCTTCTTAATTCAGGTACCTGAGACAAGAATGTTTCGAAGGAAATGATCATGACAAAGTGCAACTACTTTACGAGGCAATAAAACTTCATCCAGTGTAACAGTAAAATAAAAGACAACCTTCAATACTATATGAGAAAAATCTAGAGAAGGTACAGGTAATCTTCTTCCACATAAAACTTACTAGAGCACCCAGCAATGATATTGCTTTAATCACCAAAACCACATAAAATAAGAAATCCAGAACACTCACTTGCGCAGAATCTGAGGGAGCAGATGATTGGCTGGAAACAGGGGCCAAGGCACTCGACTTGGATGAGCCCTCAGACTCTTTCATTGTTTGACTGCTTGACGTAGTAATGTCGAGGACTAAGGATCCTTTCTTTCCACGTTTTGTCCCAGTAGTTGTTGAGATCTTCCAAACTTCCTGCAACTCAGAATGAGAACGACCAATTGATAAGTATAGATGACAAGTTCTTTCAGCTTGACTATCTTCAAGCAGTCATAAAGCTCAAATCGTTAACATTTATGACCCACCTGCCGTCTTTGTGAATCCTGTTCTTCTTCTGGGAATAAATATCCCCACATCATTCGGTACATTGTTTCAGTTAAATGGATCTTAAGAGGGTAGATCTCTACCTGCAACATTGATATTAGCTTCTCTAGCCACCATTTATTTTATCACACAAGGATAATAGTTTAGCAACTATATAAAAACAGAAAGAAAGAAAAAGATCATTTTATTATTCGTTCATTACTAAGGTCATAATATTTTCAAACAAAATATTAGTTTTAGACTAGCAAATTATTCCTCTCCACATAGTTTCCACTAAGGTATGTACGCATGCTAAGCTAAGGTATACATTCCTGCATAAGACCATAGCTTTTCCAAAAAAGGGTAATTTTTGCTTTTCACCAGTTATGTTTGATTAGTGAGAAATCCAGAAATATTACACAACAACTTGGTTGGAGAAGGAAGGGCCTGGGGTTAGGTCAACAAAATGATGCAATTTGACAGAAAAATTAATGATGTTAAAAGTTATTAGCACAAAAGAAAAAACATTACCACAAAAAGTTCCAGAGGAGAATTTCCATCCTTTGGAGCTCCCTGCTTTGCATCCACACGAAGCATAACTTTTCTGTAGCCAAACAAGCATACGACTATTGAGTATAACTGTCAATGATATAAGTACCTGATTCTTCATAAGGATATTAACTAAGGACATAAAATTCATAATCAACTGATCGATATAGTTCATGCGAAGACTCAGCTAACCATGCAAACCCTTATAATTTCCCACTATGTAGTGAGGAAACCAGTTTGAAACAGGTATTGAATTAGTGAATGCAAAAACAGTATCCCCTAGTACTCAAGCCTGTAATGCACACAATCTAACTAAGGAGGTAAGTTTGATTCTGTGGAGTTTTGACTAGAATATAAATACAAACATGTCTGCAATTTGTTTATTCTTTTAACTGAACAAATTGGCTGCACAAACCAAAGAATACCACTCAGACATAACGATATCTAGGCTACTCATTTAAACGGAACTAAAGAAATATGCATTCAAAGAATATTACAGGTAAACCAAAGAGATTGCTTTCAAATAAAATTATAACCAGATAGTCCACAATATAATATATTACAGGATTATTACTAGAAATATTTCCAGGTTGTGATCAAACTATCAATTTTCACACCATTAAAGTCTTGTTTCTAACCATTGTATTGTAATCCACAAGGATGCAATGGAATATAGTGGTTTAAGCTAACACTGTGATGCGAAAAGAAAGGAAGAAAAAACATTCTTCAAAAGGCCAAACAGTGACAAAAGCATGTTTTCACTGTATAATAACAATGCAACAGAAGGGAAAATGGACATACTTTCCCCATTCAGGCGGAGGATTCCATGCTGATAAAAGCATATCTGACTTGGCCAAAGGCAGGCAATTTCTGACAACAAAATTTTTTGTAGTAAACTGAGCAACGCCAACATCCTTGTAATCTCGGTCAAAGTCATAAATCTATGAAAAGGGAGATATATATGAGGCACGTTCTTGAATAGATGGTTCTGGAAAGTATAATACTAAAGGTACACATACAATTTAAAGCGCTCTATAGAGTAACCAAGCAGCACGAATGGAATCAAACCATGAGTGCATATTTATATTTTCACCCTGTGAGAGAACTATATTAAGGATAAGTTTCAACACTTATCTTAACAACTTGAAATCTAAAAAAATAATTCAAAACATTATATTAGCCTCCTTTCCACACTTCTTTCAGTAACTTATTTTGAAAAAATAACTTACGGATAAATTACGCTATGAATGTGAATCCTTCAGCACTTACATTGGAGGTACAAAGCTTTTTTACTCCTTACATTAAAATAAAGCAATCACCATCCTGTCTCTTAGTAAGACCAAAGTCATTTCTTTTGTTTCATTTCCTCTGGGCCCTTTCGATCTCCATATAACCAAATATATAACAAACTAAAAAAGTTATTTATTTCTTAAGAAGCTCAGTGCTCACCATGTCATTGATCTCTGCCTCTGCAAAAGATTTACCATCGACAAGCATGCTCCAAACCACTTTGTTAATTTGCAAAGAAATGCGCATGGCATAGGATGGACTTTTGTTCTTTTCCTTTTCCATTAGTCGTAGCTGAGCAGCCTTATGTAGGGCCATTCTTAGTGATGCATATGCAGCTTTCCTAGATTTTTTTGAATTAACCAGCTCTCTTTTTAATCCTTGCACCTGAATAGGAGAAAGCTTGTTATTTAATATGATAGGAAACTAAAAAGAAAGGCAGGCATACTAAAAAGAAAAATAAGGAGTACAAGGAGGGGCGTAGAAAGGGAAAGGAGAGGGAGGGGAGAGGAGCAAAAGAACACCAGTAACACAAGAATATGGTAAATTACTTGTAATATAAAATTCTCAGTCTGAAAGTTAAATAAGAGGATAAGTTGAGGTCTGAGCTACAGGCAGAATGAAATTGGTTTAGAGCCATATACAATCCAAACAAAATGAATTCTTTTGAATCTAACTGTATTAAGTGACTCCCCAATAAGTTACCTGAAAAAGCACTACTGTAAACTTTTTCGTATTACAAATGTACCCAGTATTTAATAAGCCTCTCCCTTAATATTTTTCTAGAATCACTAGTGTTTAAACAGTTTATTAGCAGAGCACATATTAAGATCTTCAAAACTACATCCTAAAACCTACCTATTTACAACAGTATAATTGACAATACCAGGTTCTTTACATATTGTCTCTCTACCCTCATGATAACAGTGCAAGTCGAACATGTGACCTACATGGTCTTAGTTATCATAAAATAACCAACAGGCCATATCTCACCTGAAATTACCATGTTTGTACACTTCTGGATATGAGAACAACAGACAAAAAGTATGAACAATGGAAATAAAATGGCTAAACACAGTATACTGTCAGTACCCAAGCGGCTTGTGTTTATATAAACAACAGAAAACAAGTACGAAAGAAGGATACAGAATGACTACCATCAGCCTCCAACCCTAATTTAACAGGTTTTCGCATTGGTAATGTGATAATTAAATGGACCTTGTAGATAAAAGTAAGGGTTGCTCAGAAGTATGGGAATCCCTATTATGGTGAGGCAATTTCACTCGCAAACTATTGTATCCACATGCAGCTTGGAAAGCACAAGTACTACCATGATAAGAGTTAACTTTAAAAGTGCAGGTGGGGGGGGGGGGGGGGCGGCGCAGAGAGATGCAGACAGAAAGACTACCATCCTAGAACTCAACTATTCCACTCATGACTTCTTCTAATAGTCACTTTTTCTATCCAAATTTAAACAAAGCATGTAATCATATACAGATAAGCATCAGAAAAGCATCCCACAGAGTCTCAAATAATTTTGTTTCTCACCAGAGTGGATCTTGTACAACTTATCATCCACAAGTCCCCTTCCTTTTCTGGATATAGGTCTCCGGTGGTATCACACTGAAGGGACAACTTTCTTATGTCGCCAAGAATCAATTTCTGCTCCCGCTCTTTCTTCTCAAGTTCCACTTTTGCAAGCTCTACCTCTTCGACACCATCAGGGACCACTTCATCTGACTCCTCCTCCACATCTTCATCATCTTCAGCAGGAAGTGACAGACTACTCTTTCTAGGCCTGGATCACAAACATGATTAAAATCAGTTATTCCTCAAACTATGACAACAATAGTTCACATAACATTTTTATTCGAAAAGAAATAATTGATTAACATATAAAAAGTACAATAAAATTACAGCAACAGACGAATAGGCTAAACTGCCACGGAACCGGCATAGACAAATAACAACAAACAACCACCATTCTGTGATCAACACAACTGAAAAAAGATGTAATTCTAAAACACCTCAAAAGCTCAACAATAAATATATTTAGAACCTCACTCTCTTCAGAAAAAGAGAGAGGGAGAGAGAGAAGTTGGGGACCTGTCTTTCAATGTATCTTCCTGTTTTTAAGTAGTTATTTTCTTACCAAAAACAATACAAGGCATTTCATACAACAAACCACAACAGAATGTAAAAAAAAAAATAACAGAGGTAAACTTCGGAAGAACAAGATTGGATTAAGAATCTATCAGAAAAAATAAAGAAGAAATTATTAGATCCTCACTTTGGAAGTCGTGCAAAGAGAAGATTTGTCAATACATCTAGCATAACTTGAAACTGGCGAGAGGTCATTGTTGCTGTGATATTATGTGAATTGAAGGTCAGCTCTTTTAAGGGCTTCACCTGCAATAGAAGGAACCAAGGACGAGCCAAAAGCTCAAAACAAAAATAACAGTGAACAATTTAACAGGCTAGCACCAACCATATTTTTTTATTTTTTTGAAAAGAAACTGCTTTTTATTGATAAAACAAAAAGCTCACGGGAAGCGAACAAGGAGTCCGCTAAAGAAAACTTAGACAAAATAGGGGAGGGAAACATCAAAAAACATCTAAAAGAACAAAACTCCAATCCTAGGGACTATAAAACCACTGTTTGCCAACTAAGAGTAATGAAGAAAAACTATAATCTTAAAACTCCCGAGAAATTGATGCCCAAAATTTCACTCTTTCCCACATCTCATCCCTCTCCAACCTTCCATAGGCTTCAAACTATCTCCTACTCTGTTCCATCCGTACTACCCAAATCACAGCTAACACCCCCACAACCCCAAAGAATCTTGGCTTTCTTCCCACTACCACAGATAAACATCCATATATAAAGATTGATTTCATACATATGTAGATATTATGGATACACACAATATGCAGCTTCGTCGTAAACAATATGACCACCAGAATCTACATAAACTATCTATTGACCAGCATAGGCACACTACGAAGGGGAGAATTACCTTTAACTCTGGAGTTCCACCTTTGTGCCTCGTGTAGCGGAAGTACATATCACAGGGCATAAATACCCTTTCAAGCAAAGCACCGGTACGTTTTACTTTTGGAGAGCTTCTGCGAATTTTTGGAAGCCACTGCAATCCAGCTCCCGGATCAACATCTGTTGGGGCAACATGAGCTTGAACATGCTCCAACATAACCGAAAACTCCATTCGTTTCCAGGTCATTTCTGGTTCACACTCTGGTATAGTTACATTCTCAGTACCAAGCGCCTGCTCAATCATCTCATAGCCAACATGAAGAACAGAATGAAATGACCGGGCCAAAACACGGCCACTAACAGCTGCAAGCAGAAACCTTCCCTGCTCACAAAAAATAAAAATAAAATAAGAACAGTCAACTTCAGATGATAATTAAAGGTTGCTTAAGCCTAAATTGCTCACGTGGTGTGGATGAGCTAAATCAGTTGGAAGGTTTTCTCAATGGAGTTTATGTGAGAACTTCTGCTATTGATATGCCGAAGAAAATGATAGTAAGATCAATTTCTAAAAAAAATAAAAAACAAAGCTTCGACTTAAAAGTGAGATTGATACCTCGTGTCTGCATGAAAATATTTATTTTCTTTTCAAACGAAAAATGATATAATCATCCAGCCAACCCAATTTAAAAGGTATGAGGCATCTATCATGATATCCAAACACAAGACTGATTTGGTCACTTATCCTTATTTTCATATTTTGTTTAAGAATTGACAAGTCAATGACCCAGTCATGCTTCAGTGCATATGTTTATCATCCATCATACCAAAGAAAAACACTTAATGAACAAAAGTGTTTAAGCGTAAAGAAATTATTTAGTATACTCTACTGCCAGTAACCAAAATAACTTACATTGGCATCTTCTGAATGAAGATTAAACTGAGGCTCAATAACGTTCACCATGAAATGACGAGTCCCATCTTCCTCCCCATCTTTGGTATCTCTATGCTTTTCTGCAAGTATGGAAACAAATGGCTCTTAGCATAAGTCTGAGATAATAAACAAAAATGTAATACAACAAAATTATGTAGCTTCATACAGATAGCATCCGATATTGCATGCCCCCTAAATCAAAATACCACAAGCTTGAAGGAGACAAGTATATACTCGAGATACAAATCTTTATATCAATCCAAATTGCTTAGAAATTACCAATTGCACCAGATGAAGAGTTGTCAATTGCAGATGCAGAGTTTTCCGATTTGACGGAATGTGCTGGAGATGATAGTAGCCCAGATGTCTCTGCAGGATCAACAGCCGCAGCACCATGGCTAGTTGTAGCGGTCTTAGAGCTACCATTATGCTGCATTTCACCTCCACTATTTGACTGGTGCTCCGCAAGTAATTTCTTCTGTGCAAACTGCCTAGAGGGAGAAGGTTTGGGGGGCTGAAAGGCCTTTGATAGACCACCAACAAAGGACCAAACAGCATCTCTATTCTCGATATTCCACAAAAGCTTGAGTCCATAAACAAAAATGCGTTGACAATTGTCAGCTATTACCACATTGTATCCGTCATCATCACTTGGATCAGATCGGGTATGCTCGTCGCTCTCACTTCCATTTTCAAACTCAGACCTCACATAAGTCATCTCAAGATTCTTTCTTCCAGCCTCTTGCCAGGCTATTAGCCTAACAGGATCGGCCTTTGGAGCCTGCCTTCTGATCGTGAAATAATCTGATGTCAGTAAAAATCCATCATCTCTGTGCTTCTCTGTGTCACTACTCATGTTGCTACTTTTTTCATTTCTATCCACTGATGATGGCTGTGAATTTTTGATTGTCATCTGAATTACTTTGGCAACACTAGTGTTTTCCTCTTTGTTTAGAAAAACCTTAGGCACATGAAGGTCAAGACCCTGGTAAACTAGATCAAGAGGTTCGCGCTTGCTATCAAAAGCATACTTTTGCTTACCCCGGCTAGAGCACATTTCACATTTCAACTTTGTCATAGTAAATGTCAGTCCTTTAGCTGGATCATCATCATCTAAAGGCACATGCTTTATACAAGTAGGTGAAGCATCAATGCGGAGCATAAACTCAGTCATCACTCTGTCCAAAGACAAGTTACCTGATCTAGGTACTCTTGGGACTCCAAAACGAGGAAAACGAGCAAAGGCTCGCAATTTGTGAGGAGGAAGATAATTCATGTTGTAAAACTTTAAAATCCATGCTAGATCATGAGCACCAATATTGAATGTTGGAGGACGAATGGATACATTCTCTTCCTTATGAGGAGGACCGTAAACAGTTCCATCAACATCTGCACCATCTGCTGTGTTGGAGTTTGGGGATTGTTTTTCACGTGAGGGAGATGGCCTAAGAGAGATACTCCAGCGGAGGGACAAAGATGTGGATCTGAATGGATCAAACATCTTTTCACGAGCTTTCCCTTCAACTGGAAGTCCAAATAAATAATGATTCATGGGATTCCCGGACTCACAATCCCAATCCATTGTAACTTCAACAGTCACAGCTGGAGCTTCAAGCACTGGACCAGATATACCTTTAGGAAGTTTTAAACCACGATTATTTGCCAGACTGTCCAAACTGCTTGAGAAAACCTTAAAATCATTAGCAGAAACAAAAATACGACCATCTGACTGCTGGATCTCCATAGGACTAGATTTTACTTGAAGTTTGTCAAGCTTTTCGTAAGGATCAGTAGTCGCAAGAATATTCCACATGGTTTCAGAAAATAATATCTTTATGTTTCCATGAATGTAGTTTCTCATATCATCCCACCATGGTAAACTTTTTTCCTTCTTTGGTGGCTGGGGCGGTAGATTAGGGTCCCTAACGCATAGATTAGCCCGGCGAAGAGCAACAGTAAATGCATAACTCAAATCAGCGAAAGGTGGTTCATATCCCACTCCAAAGGACACTTCGGCTTTCTGGAAACATAGGGACAAATCTGTGAATGTTTTCATCGGTGGAGTTGTACCACTAGCAGACCGAAGCAAGTGCACCTTTCTCCATTTCCCAATATAGACATCTTTGGATACTTGAGGCTGAAAGCTTGTTGCCTGATCAAAAGAGATAATACCAATTATAAAGTACACATGCAGAAACCCACAAGTCAGAATACATTAAAATCACATGAAGATGCAATGAATCACATCATCAAGCAAGAAGTTTTTGACACACTTCCTAGTTCCTTCAAAGATTGTTAAGTGTCTGACCACACATGTAGCACGATGAATTATAACAATATTCTACTTCTGAAGTGAAGTTCACAAATGCTCAGAACAAGTCATGAGAAAATATCTATTCAAAACGAGCTCATAATTTTCTTTGTTGTGCATAACCTAAAATTCCCCAACAGAATGGACGAGTACAGTGCATACCCATATAGTCGAAACATTTTGGTAATAGGGTAGCTACATGGCTTATGTGGGAACCACACTTTGGCACTTCCAAGTAGGAAAGCGCGGAATATATGAGTTTTTTTAATCACCAGTTATCTGACTAAAATTTCAAGCATTACATGACAATCAAATTAATAGCAATTGCAGATACAGATTGCTATTACTATTATTATTATTATCATCTTGGGAAACCTGATCAACAAATCTCCATGCAAAACCCACGCATGTGCTCAAGAGCTGCTTTAGAATTATTCATGTGTACTTTTAAATTTCTCCTATACAAATAGCCTGTAACAACAAAAGATTGTATGTGCCAAAACACAAATAAATGGAAATAAAGGAAACCAGAGTTAAATTTCACCTGCTGAGCTAACACAAGGCGACCTTCACATTTACCAGAAGTTCCAGACAAGAGAGGAAATGTAAAATCACGTAGCTGAACCACAAGAGAGCTTGTATGCAGAAGAAGATTACTGCCATAAAGTTTAGAGAATGGTATATTATTTTCACGGCAGACAGGATCCAGCGTCTTTATAACCTCTATCATCCCATCATCACCACCATCAATCAATCTCAAGCTAACATCCAACTCCGTTGCAGATATAGAAAGAAGAGAAGCTCTGGACGTACTAGGCTTAAAACCAGCCTGAAGGCCTTCCCTACAGGCACCTGAACCTTCTGACGGTACTAGATTCTGACAGGCCTTGTAATAAGATCTAAATGATTGTTTATAAATTTCCTCTTGCATCTTGCTAATGGCTGAAGGATCTTGTACATCAATCTCAACTCCATTAAAAAAAGTCTTCCATTCTTGAGTAGAATAATTCGTTTCTGTGGGTTTGGGAGAGTGGTTGGCTTTGGAGATAAATTCATCAAGCAACTTCAACCGAACAGCTAACTCAGACGCCTCATTCTTCATCAGCTGATAATGTTCATCAAGCCAACCTTGCAGGGGTTCTTCTTCTATATCAGCAGTTAACCTTCGTATGGAAAACTTTAAACACCCAAATTTTGTTGAACTAGGCTTCTTAGGCTTTGAAACATCTTTCTTCACCGGAAATATAAGACTAGTTTTAGCAGCAGTTACAAGCTTTAAAGCACGCAGCATCTCTTCCACAGAATCATCAATAGCCCGCAATTGTAGCCTGTATGGTAAGCAAATATGAACATCAAGGCCTTGAATTACCCAATCCCATGTGGGAACTATAGGCACCTTTGCGTCAGAGGCACACGAGGAACTAGGTATTCGTGAAATTTGCATTCGACTACTTTTGAGAAATCTACAACCATTGAAACAGAGCAGAAATCCTTCCAGAAGTACTCCTATACGAGCATTCTCTGAAAATATTGACTGTACCTGGACTATCGCATCAACTCCATCTCCAACCTCAGCATAAATATTCAGCATTTCCACATCGACGGCAAAGATAGATTCCATTTTCTTTTTCTTCTCCAAACTTGCAGGTTCTGGAACAGTATCTTTTTTCTGTTCAGACTTACTCATGCTAGAAATATTATCCATATGTTCCTTACCATGTACCTGAAGCTTCTGATTATGTACCAGTAACTTCAATTGAAGTCCAAGCTCAATTAGTGATAAATGTACATCAGGTTCCCACCTAATCGTAATATCAGTAGCACTGAAAAGAGAGCAGACAGCAATCTCTTTAAGACCACCAGATCGTCGCACAAATTTAGCATTCTGCATATCAAAGAGTACCAATTTTGGTTCAGGCTTACATTCCTCCAAGTAGTCCTGATAGATAGACCGGGCTCTTTCGAGTTCAATCTGGGTGGATTGCTTCTCCTTGTTCACGCATACGCTGAAATGGAAGATGTCCAGAGAAATGGAGTACTTCAAGTTTTTACGATCATCAGACACTGTGGACATTACTTCTGCAACCCGTGGTGTGCCATCAGCCGACTCACTTATCACCACTCGACCACCCTGTGATCCATAATTTACATGCTTGGGATCTGCAACAACCATTTTTACTAGTCCCGCCTCACCACAAAAGTTCAAAGAACACCGTTCAAGAGTTAATTTCAAAAGCCGAGTCCCTTTCCCTGATGATTTCGATGAACGTCCTCCTCGGCTTTGTGATGTTCTTCTTTCCAAAGACGACAAGTTCTTAAACAATGCTTGAAAGGACATGGCAGTTGATATAAATGACTCAACACGCTTGAAAGTAAAATTTAAAGCCATACCAGTCACATCAACAGATAGAACCAATTTGCATTTAGGAACACCTTCTTCAGATGATTCCATATCCTTTTTGCCCCAATCTACACTAACCTTGGCAACATTGACTATGGAACCTGAATTTGATTCTACACCAAAAAGGCTTTCTTTCAAGCATTGTTGGTATTCATCTGCCATATGCAAATTAAGTTCGCCAAGTTCCATATGTACAGTAGTTCCTGTATTTGATATGTTATTTGCAAATACATGTGATGATTGTGAGCAAACCTACATCAGCAAATCAAAATGACAAATTCAGGTAAGAGAATTAATAAATAAAGGAAAAAAAACATATACTAGACTACTTTAACCCTAGGTTGGTTTCTGTCTACTGTAAATCCCCACACCATTTAATCAGATTTTATAAGAGAGAGAATACGCTTGTAAAAGGACCCAGAAAGTCAGTGAATGAATAATCAATACACTTACATGATACAATGGCAGACCACCAATGCTATGAAGAACCATGGTCATTTCAGGGGCTGACAAAGTACAAGTCCACATGATGATATTTGTATCACTTGTTGGAGGTGGCTTATCAACAGTAGTGGTTTCCTCCCGAAGAACCATTCTTTTCTTCTTCGAAAGTTGAAGGCGCAACAAAGGCTTTAATCTGCTCATTATAACGTTGCATTGAGTACCACCCAGCTTTACATCGATTTCGGCACTAATAGGAGAAGTCGGCTGGAAAAGTAAAGAGAGAAAGAAGGGGCAGAGGAAAACTTAAATGTCAAATAAGTTAATGGAATAGATATTTAATATTTAATATATAATGGATATGGCAATGTGAAAACATATACCTGTATAGGAATGTACAAAAATGAGACAACATCGAGTTTCAGTATCTCCAGAACGGAGGTGCCAACCTCTCTAAGCAGCTGATATATAATTCCAAAAGTCACAGTCAAGAAGAAGCCTAAATGACATATGTATTTAAATAAAGATCACCAAAAGCGTTATAAACAATTCAGTTCTGACACCGTACATGTATTTCACTGAATTCCAATTGAAACTCAAGGCGCGTGCTTTCCCCCATATCTTCGCTTGATTGTGATTTGCTGGTCTTCAATTGGATGCCCATGATGTTATTCTCAAAAGAAAAATCATGTTCCCGGTGCTCAAATCTCACATCCAGTTTTGGCAAATTGAAAGAAACCTATCACAGAAGTACGGTACTTTATTTTGTATATAGAACAGAAAAAACTATACTTGTGGACAGACAGGATATGTCATGATGACAGCACTCAAGTATGAAATGTTTAAAATCAACCAGGACAGAGAAGATGTCATGACAAATTTAAAACTCATTACTTGTAAAAATAATTATCTGCTCTCTCTGTTATAATGATATTATATATTTTTTTACTACCAAAAAGACATTTACAAACCCATTTGTTTTGTTCTTGGAAAAAAAAGAAGCTTTTAAGAAACTGAAGAGAACACAAAACACAGTGGATAAGGAGTCCAACAAAAGAGCTGCGGTAGTACTTGTAAGAGAAGCAAACAAATTCCAAGCACCCTGATTTTCCTCCCAAAAAGGAAAGGAAAAGCACTGCTAAACTACAACTGCTCTCCACCCCTAAAAATACGAACAATAAATATTTAGAATTCAAACCTTTTCAGGAAATAAAGTGGTGTATTTTGAGATCGCAGCAGTCATTTGTTGCTGCTTTTGTGCCTTTTTAGAAGCACCAGAATCTGTGATGGACTCTATAGCTTTATCAGGGTCAGATGAAGTGGTTGATGAACTTTTGCTTTTCGTAAGTAGATCCTCATTCAGGTTCACAGTAACCTCTCCACTAGAAATATCCACATTCTTGATCATTACACCAACTTCCCTACGGCCAAATTCAGAAAACAAAAGGATATTAACTGATAAATCAAGTCACATAATTGACAGAGAACCTATACATACTGAATATCCAGAAGAAAAGAAGAAACAATCACAAGGATAATTATCAATGATAAAAAAAATTAAAAAATTAAGAAGTATATTTTCCGTACTGTTGTAAGAGAACAAAACTATTTTGCCAATGGAAAGTACCTATCATGACCAAATTCACACGAGAGAGAAAAATCTTCACAGACAAAAAGAGCAGATGATCTGTCCACCAATGCTGATGAATGGCCTGTAGAAAGGGATTCTCCAGTGCAAAAACTGGATGACTGGTCATAACTGGCCCGTGGTTCACTCCTGTGAACAACAATAGGTAAAATCTGTAGTTTGACAGTAAGATTCTGCTTGGATGTACCATCTTTGGATATGTCTACTTTCAGTTCCTTAACTTCTATGGAAGCTTTGGGCGTCTGCAACATTTAATCAAGATATAAAACACCCAGATGAAGTGTATGGCATTAAAAGATGCAACAAAAAGTGTAACTAAATCAAGTCAAAAAACAATAAAAACAAATGAAAGTCCTAAATTATTTATTTTCTGTATTTATTCAAACAAAACCAACCTGATCATCTTTTGTTGTTGATACATTGCACGGATATGATTGTGCCATTCTTAGCTTTGAGAAGTTTGTTTCAGAAAAACTTTAAATAGCACTAATAAACACATCACCATACAATAGTGTCCAGTTTATTGCGAATTATGTCATTCTGTACAATAATAATATTAAATAATTATTAATAAGCTGGTGTTCCTTTCAATTGTTTCAAGTTAATTAGACCTATAATATAATGTGATTTTACAAACAGTAACCATAGATAAACTCAAAGAGTTCTTTCATGCCCAAACATTCATGCATTTGAAAATGGAACCGCATGTTACTGAGGGAAAAGAAGTGGGACAACAGTCCAATGCTACATACCTTCAAAATCAAGTCCGTGATCGATACAGATAAATATCGCGCGATATTGGCCCCTAACATCCACTTTCCCCGGCCTGAATTGCTGGATTTTCCAGATCCAGATTTACTCTTAGCCTTAGATTTTGCCTTCGGCATACTCTTATTTGAAGGCCTCAATACAACTTCTAAGTCACATATTAACACTTGCAATTTGGGATCTTTAGAAATAAAACCAACCCCTAGTTTGGCAAGCGACCGGCGTAAGCTGGGTTTAATTTCACCGACAGATATAGACTCCACAGGACCCTGTAAAATTGGCATAATGTTAGAAATATGAATATAATATCTACTGGCACTAATCTATTGACCAACATAATTTTCATATTAGAACAGAATTTGGGGAAAAGAGGAACAAAGCAATTGCAGAGCTTTCATTACAGGAGCTAATGGTTCATTTAAAAGAAGTTTTCTAGAGACATTGAGGAGATAGTCTTCTTTACTAAAGGAAGTACATTCATCCAGTTAATCTCCTTCATGCAGAAGAATAATTCTCGATTTAACATGCAGAGGAAAAACCTCTCCGTCAGCCAGTTAATCTCCTTTAAGTTTACCACAACATTCTAATCCAAACTCATAATAATAAAGAGCAGGAGCTAAAGTGAGAGAGAAAAACCTTTTTAAACTTCACCACAACATCCCTAACAAATATCCATCCAGCGACCCGGAAACTGACGGATGCTCCTAATACACGGCTTAGAATCCAAGCTATAAACCTTGAAGCAAATCTGCAACAACAAGAAAACAATTTTCGTATCAGCTTAGCAACCAAAACCAATCAAATTACTGCAAACACTTCTTACAAACAAGAAAAATGATAATAAATGTGAGTCTAAGCCATGCACCACCAGCAATAATGCAATTAATTCTCCTCATGAAACTATAAGCATCCTCCTTTTCAAGCAAATTTTGCTCCCTTAATAATATCAAGTGTTTTGTTCACTCCAGAGTCCACTTATGCAAAATTTGCCTCTGAACATTCGAAATCAGCAATTGAAACTCGAAAAGCTCTCTAGCTCATTTCTCAGGCACTCCATCATGATGACGATTTAGATTTCGATTTCAATAACGAGACAAAACACGCTCAGTTTAATGATCAAATTCTAACTCAGACCTATTCCCCACAACTTCTTCATCGGGCATCAGATAAAATTCAAAATCCAATTCCGCATCGCATAAACACACGCATACACAGAGTCACAATTTGAATATGATAAAATTGATGCAGAGAGGGAGAGAGAGCGAGCGTACACGAAGAGCAACCACAATGTGATGCAGAGGATCAAGAAACCGAAGAGGAACTTGACCGGCGAAGCCGCCATTGCTAATCTCCGCCGCGACGAGACTGATCGGATTAGTGAATAATTCCAGAGAATCGAAGCATTCCGTGCTCATAACTTTCTCTCATGTCACAAAAACCCTAGCAAAAGAAATTCAAGGCAAAATTAAAGCGAAGCATAAGACTGAGTCTACTTCTTCCTCTGGCGCCGCGATCGGAGGCCTTGTAATTCTTTTGATGAGAGAGAAAGAGAGAAGCAGATCCGATCGGTGAGGGTGTTGCTGTTGGAGAGAGAGAGAGAGAGAGAGAGAGAGAGTGGGGATCAGGTGCGGTCAGTGTACGGACAATTCTGATTCTTACACTGTGCGTGAGTGGGCGGTTGTTCTTCGTGTTTTGTGAGAAATGACGAACGGGTCCCTGGCAGGAGGATGGGACGAGACAGAAAGGTCAACGCAGAGGCGCAGAGCGCTTCGGACAATCACAGTTTTGAGGAATGGGGTGTTGGATATTTTACCCGCGGTGAATATTTTTTGACAATGCCAAGCTAAGAAGAATAATAGGCTGTACTTAAAAAAGAAAAAATAGGGACTGGTATTTTATTTTATTTTTTGAGAAATATGAGAACTGGTACTTAGATGAAAGTGTAATGCACATGTTAGAGATTTAACACAAACCGTTCATTGCGTGATTGTGTTGAGTTGTAGTTCTCTCTCTCTCGACAACTTTCCGTCCAAAACTCTAATTGGCGCCCCTGATCCCCATTTCCCCATCATTTCTTCTTTGTTTCCTTAAAATCTCACCCTCTTATACCTGGAAATATCCTTCGTCAAACTTCCCTTTCTCTCGACAGAGAATGGCAGCAGATGTCAACGATGTGGCAGCCCAATTTGAGGCCACAATGGGCTTCTTTGATGACGACGACAATGACTGATTGGAGGCCGTTGACCGTGTCCCGCCGGTGGAGGCCGTGGAGGAAGGGAATGGAGGTGTGACGCGCAATGGGGTTGCGTGACTTTTCGGGCCAGTGGATTTGTCAGAGGTCCGAGATCAGTCACTATGGTGTGTCTATGTCATGGTCCTCTTGGACCGAGAAAGATCAAGCTGCACCGACACGACGCTGAAAGGTTCTTCTGCAAGTTTGGGGATCTCGGTGCTCTCAACCAGGTTATGTGTGGGCCTTGGTACTACCAAGACTATACCGTTGTCATGGAGGAGTTTGACAGCTTCGCCAATCTCTCAATGGTTCCAACAACGGTGACACAGGTTTGGACTTTTGTGAGGAATGTCCTGAAAGTGGCACTGGATTGGGAATGGGCGGAGCGGATTGGCAGTTATATTGGAAAGTACATTAAGCACGATTCAACACTGCTTAATTCGGGTACCATGAAGGTGTTGGTGCAGGTGGATCTTCGGTGTGGCCTCATGGTGAAGTGGAAGATCCGCTTAGTACCCGTCTATACGGGGCTGTTGCACTCTTTATGGTTTATTTATGCACAGTGCAACTGGTTGTGTTATGCAGTGAGATAAGGATGAGAAGCCGGCGAAGAGAGCGGCGACGCCTAAACAATGGCCCCCATATGAGCCACCGGGTTTTGAGAAGGATGCCGCGGAAAATGAGGACCCCTCGAGTAAACTGGTGGCGCCTCCTAATTGGGCGGCCGGAAAAGCAGCTGGTTGATGAGGTGATGACCTCGGTTGAAGCGGCGGTGCATTCTGAGGCTGGGCATGGTGTCCACATGGCACCCATGCAAGGTACTCGGGAAGAGGCTCAAGGACACATGTCCTTCATGCAGGGGAACCCTCTTTTTGAGGGGACCCACTAACCCAATTTGGTTTTTTGCAGGTTCCAGATTCTACTAGTAGCCCACAATTAGGCTCATCTGACGGTAACCCTATGGCTCACCAGACTACGGGGGATACCTCTAAGGGAACAAGTTCTTATATCAGGTTCGAGCGACGTCAGCCTTAGCCGACGTCACAGACAGTTGGATCATCTCTAAAGGAAGCGACCCTTGCGCATGCAAATGGGGCATCTTCGCTGACTACTTGGGGATCACGGCATGCTCAATGGGAGAGGGATGAGAGAAGAGACCTCACCATCGGAGACTGTTTCTCGAAGGGCAGTGAGAGATCGTGCAACAGGGGTGGCTACGTATGAGTCACCACAGAAGAAGATGGCACTAAATCCAGTTGCTGAGAAGACGGCTGAAGAGCAGCAAGTGTCGTTATAGTTTCAGGTGCATAACTAGATAAGATGTAAGGCCCAAATTTTTTTAGTCATTTTCCTACGTTTAGGTCCGTGTGATAGGTCTGTACTGAGCATGTTACAGTATAGGTTACTCTAGAGAGTTCTTTCTATCAGCGAGGTAATCGGTGTTTTTCTAATAACTTATCTGCCTAATCAATTCTATCTTTCATCTTAAAATATATATATATATATATATAATAATGCAGATGTTTAGCTCAAGAATTTTCAAAACTATCCAATTTCTTGGAAGGCTGGTCGTTTGTGGTGGGTTTAAGTGTAGCATAGTGCTGGTCTAGGCAAATCGGAGGTTGTTGGCGAGTTTCAAATGACGGCGACCAAATCTAGGAAGGTGTGAGGACAGTGGCGGTGTAACATTCCGTCCCGAGAATAACTTATTTAAGATTCAATTAAGGGTTAATTGAGAAATCTAGTTATTTTTTACCGTTAATAATATTGATGGTCTTCTAATCGAAATTTAAGTAGTAAATCTTTTGGGGAAATTCTATTAAGAAAAATCGTAGATTTCGCTAAGACGAATTCATAGCCACATCAAGTATTAAAATTGGAATTATGATGAAAAATTTACTACCAGCAAAAGTTTTGTATGGAATTTATGAATTCAATTAGTCGCAAGTATAAATATAATTTCCGAAAATGGAAATTCAAAACCTTCCATTTCTGGTCAGACCCTTTTCTCTCTCTTTCCCACAAGTCTCTCTCTCTCTCTTCCTCCCGACCTCCTCCGCGCAGTAGTGGGCATCGGTGACGGAGCTTGCGGGCCGGCTATCCAAAATGGTCGACCAAGGTGTCAAACTCTTCCTCTCGATTCCCTCTATCATTTCCACATAATCTCTGCGCGTATTAGTTCTTGATTTTGGTTTAAATTTTAGAAGAAGCTCCGAGAATTTCATGAACTCTAAAATTTGGAGTCGGCCTTTTCTTGGCCAATTCGACCAACGAGAAGCATTAGGCTTTGTAGGCCTCATCACCATGAGTCTAACCATACCAAGAACTCACTTCAATTAAAACTGTGGAGGGAGAATCGACAATTTGAAGATTTTGTGAATTTTTGGAGTTCTTGACTTCAAAGGTAAATTCGATGATTTTTGGACTGAATTAGTTGATGTTGTAGAAGACAAAGTTGTTGTTGGGTTGATTTTGAGAAAGTTCGGCTTCGGGTTGCCGAAAAAAGGAGGAGCACCGCTGCGCCACCGCCGCTGCTGGTGGTTCACGATGGTGCATCCGATGAAGGAGATTTTTGATAGAAGTTTTATATCGTTTTACTCGTTATTATGTACCAATTGTAATGAAGATGCTATTGAATTGATTTTGACATAGTTGATTAAGACGTGTGATTAATCAGATATTAATTAGTCAATTTTACGATATGAATAAGTTGAATGTCGATTCGACTTCGAGTCACATAACGTTCGAGGCATGTGTTGGGACATTAAACTGGATTAAAGATTTAGAAAATTGAATTAGATTATTGATTGTCATTAGTTCGGGAAGCACGATATTTGAGAATGTGATGTTCTCGACAGTAATGCTCATTGGGTGAACGAGGTTAGTTATTCAATATGACTTTCAATGATTAGTTATTTAATTAATAATCATTGTTTAAGGATGACATGTTAGCATCCAGTGTTAGACATATAGAAACGACGACAGTCAGGCTTTGGCTTGGTAGAAATCATGACACAGTACTGTGAGTGGACTTTAATTTTTTACAGTTGTTTGCGAGTTCTATATGTTATCATTAAGTTTTACGGTATGTTTCAGAGCATTTAAATTTAGATATTTACTTTAGGATAGTTTCATTTAGTTGCATCAATGTCTTAGCTATTTAGCTGATTACTAGAAAGTAGGGTCAGACCAAATTAGGACAAATGCTTTGCCCGACCTCGATTGTCTCAAGTTAGGACAAACAGTCAAACACCTTAGTTGATCCCATTACCTATATTCTTCTTATATGTTGTCATCCCAAGTTAGGACAAACCCCGTAGATGACCACCTCCATTTTGATTAGTTTTACAATATTTGAACTCACATCATTTTATGAGAAACTGTGGAAAGGCATACAATTGTACTTTTATAGTTTTACGCATATTGTATGTTTATGATATATTTATCCACTCACTCTAACGTTTTATGTTTCAATGCCTTTCCCTGAGTCCTTTTTTTAAAATTGCCCAGATTGCAGGTTAGCCGGTTGAAGTCGTGACCGTCTAGAGTTTGAGGCATGATAGTCCACAGCTTCTATTTTCTCAGTGTAGGTTCTAAGTTAAAGTTCTGGATTACTAGTGTTAGGGTAGTGGGTACCGAAAAGGTGGTACTAGACACCTAATATGGGTCCCGCAAGACTTATCCTTGATTACTACGGTAATCTGGGGTGGGTCTTGTCAATTGGTATCAGAGCTTTAGGTTATCATATCATGTTGGTTATCTTATACTTTTAGTGATACTTAGTGTATGATGGCCCAACTACAGCAGATCCATCGTATGCCTTTTGGCATTTGTATCACTAATGGTATAAGGTGACATCCTGAGTTTGTTGTTCCTTTCGTGTCAAGCCTTATGGACATGATCGACGACTTCATCAAAGCTTGCCATTAGTAGTATATCTGACGGTTTTTGAAATATTTTTCTGTTTACGTTTTACTCTTCAGATTTCAGTGACATGGTAGGGCGCGAGGTAGTTATATGGGCACGAGATAGTAGTTCTTTCCAATTGTATAGATTTGGTGTGGACATAAGGGGTGACAAGATGTGTTGTTCTCCTTTGAGTATGAAAAGCGAGTCATATCATTCAAATCTCTTTTCAAACACTTTAGTATAGATCATGGGGGATATTTTGGTATGAGAATAGTGATCTTGATATTTTTTCGTTGAAAATTCGTGATGATATGATATGTCAATCACTTTTATAAATTACACACGTAGTGGTAGGGTTAGAGGAAATAGGTGAACTCATATCTTTATATATCCCCATTCTTTGGAGGACATGACCAGATTCTCGTGTTCCTATATGTCTTCAGGGAGTTGGCTTTGGTGAGTATTATTGGTTACTTCTTAATGAATCAACAGCCAGGGCACTATGGAAATTCAGTGCTAGTAATTCATCTAGTTATTAACCCATAACATCGATTCGGATGTTAGTTGAGATAAGAGCTTGCCTTTTTGAGGTGATTTATCGTATTGGTGCAACCGTGTGGGCCAATGGAATTGTGTATATTGACTTTTAGTGTTTCAGGCGATGTTTTGCGATTTTTTTTCTTGAGATCCTTTAGTACGTTATTTGTGGGTCATTGATTCTCCTTTGATTGCGGGAGTTTGAGTACTTACATTCGTTTCAGTTTTATTCACATTGCTTAAGGTCTATTCAACTATTTCTGTATTTCTTCCAACGAGAAAGGGGAGACACGTGATAAGTTAAGGGAGCTTACTTCTTAGTGCCTGTGTGAAGACTTTTGTGGAGCGATACATCATTTAGTAGTCTTATAATCATTTCCTTATAGGTTTGTGGGTATTAATAAACCTCTTCCCAGTACTCATTTTTTTTTCTTACATTCAAAATTTGTTTGTCGATATGACTCATGGGCATAAGTACTGATATAGGCAAGATGAAGTTTATTTCAGAGGTCAAGTTGCTCCTTTGATAGTTTTTGAGATTATATAATTATAGAGAGTACGTTTTCTTGAGCCACATGTTTATTTTTTGGCTCAACTTTCGCCGCTTCGACCTGACCCAACTATTCCACCCACCACCATCTTTCTTGTTGGCACCACTATTGGTGTTTAAGGTAACGTCTTGAAGTGTTCTTCCTCCTGATTCATTTTTCGTTTGGGTTTGTTGTATGTAGATACCAGCCAAGAGAATCGAAAGATATCTCTCCGAGGGAGCACTACCGCTGTGTTTTGTGGTGCTCCAGCTAGTCGTGGACGTCAAGGGTGAAGGCTAACTATATTCTTGTATAGTATGTAGCCGTAATTATATAACCAAATTATGCTGCACATGTAGTTGCTTTTTGAGTATGCAGCATTTGCCATCTCAATATTAAGAATTCTTTGTCTTTTATCGCGGGTTTGTCACTAGTTTAGAATTTTGCATTTGCATCACGTTTCATTTTTGATGTTCAATCAATTTGATTGACTATATTGGGTAAAGTGAGAACGTAGTAGGCGGTTTGCTTTGTTCCTTATTTAATCACGTCAAAGAGTTCGATAAGATCAGCATTATAGCCGCCTTGACTTTCGACAAATTCCAACATGAAGTTGGCGATTCAAATACATCCACCCACCCGTGAATTTATCTATTCTGTTTGTTTTCCAAGAAATGACCTTAGATATCGATTCCAACATCTTCTTTTCACGTGAGATGGACATTTCTTGTTGTATACTATAAAAACGTCACTTTAGTATTCTTCCCCACTAAGCATTGTGAATAGTGTAGTGGTCGAGTTAGATAATTTTTCATCATGCCACAACGTGAAATTTGATTAAACCACCACCGTGGTCACCTTAATGCATGGCAAGTATCAAATGGACGTTAGCAGTAAAGACTCATTCAATATCTTGTGAATCTACTAATGCAACTTTTGTTTGTTAGGATTAACCTCCAAACTCTTTACTCTAATCTTCTCATGAATTGGTTGTGTTCATTTTGTGTCATGAACACATTTCTGTCTATAAAGTGGTCTTTAGAGATGTGCAGCTAGCTCGGGAATATGAATTTTCTAGTTATGAATTGTGAGAGTTCGCGAGAAGGAAGATGAGTATGATTTGAGACTAATATGTTGCACGATCTCCATATTCTCGCTAGACTAGATAAAGGAGCATCATGCATATGACCTTGTGATCATCACTCGCACTAGTACATATGAGAATCATACACGAATGCAAACTTTTGACTAGTTTTGATTGTCTTCGAAGAAGATATAGTTTATCAGTCCTATGAGATACAAAGTCTTATCATTGATTACTACTGGAGAGTTAACTTGTTGGACTTCACAATATTCTGATCCTCTGGTTAGTTTTTAGTTGTTATGTATCCAGTGTTTAGGGAATCAAAAATGTCTATTGTTGTACAACGAGGGACGTGGCAGCAATTCAATTTTTCAATTTGAGATTGGGTCTAGGTATGTAGATTAGTGCCTCAGTGTTTTACCTCATCGAGTGGACGAATTTTGTAGGCATACATTTATGTGTAAGCAGAGACCTATATCTATTACCAACGTATCTTTCGGCATTGGATAGTAGTAGATATGTTTATATATATGAGCCCTGTATGTGAGCTAGTGATATTCAGATTTGGGTGTGATGTTATTGATATAGATTATAGTCCTTGAGTCATGAGAATAGTTACATTGGGTTTGGGGACTCAAGTTGCATACAATTATTACTTATTTATCGCAGTCAGAAGATAGCTTGTCAGGATTACTCGGACCTTAGATGGGATGCTGAGTTCATATTTCCAGAATAGACAGTGAATTAAGATGACAGTTTGACTCTTTAGAGTCCACCCTTAATTTTGGGCATATTAAAGGCAAATTCTCATGTGATTTCTTATGAGTCTTTCTACATTATAGTTATTGATATTTGATTTAGTTCATATAGTGTATTGAAAGGGCGTTATGTGAATTGTGGAGATATTTAGTATTACAATCATTATGATGCATAAATTCGGATGGGTATCACTAGTTTATGTTCATAGTGTTGTTCATATTGATTATGAGAAATCCGGATGGGAATCGGTATCCATGGTTTGTTTTTGGGATTTGGTTATTCAGAGTGTTCTCTTCATGCAGATTTTTGAATTTCCTTGAGTTTTAGGGGAGCTATGTCAATTTTTTGTTAGATTTTTCAGGAATAAGATAACTGAGTAGGGTTAGAAGTTCGCTTGAGGTCGGTCAAATGCCTACTTATGTTACGGCTTTAGAATGGTCAGTCTGAGTCCTCGGCTTGTAACCTTGGTGGTGTGGAGGGTCACTTTATGTGAGTGTTCGTAGAGGGACACCTCAAGTAAGGTTTTAGTGCAGGGTTCTAATGGTGATCAATGAGCCACTTTAGGAGTTAGAGTCGCACCACCACCTAGACGGCTGGCATATCAGAATTGAAACCGGGGGAGATGACAGACTGGGCTAATCGAACATGCTGACTACGTTAGTGGAACTTGCCAATAGAGTTGGCATTTGTATCAGATCTTTTCAGGTGTTAATGGTTTAGAGTTTGCATAAAGACTTCTTTCATGTGTCGGACTTATAGTGCGTAGTTGTTTAAAACTCTCAATCTAAAAAGCTAGACTTTGTAACAATGTGAGAACATGAAGAAAGTATTATGGAAAATTTTCACAGATGTGAATGTTACTAGTGAGCCGAAAGAATTCTTGCGGGCATAGTTTACACTGGTCTTTTACTAGTATATGTGTAAATTTAGAGGATGAAATTTTCTTAAGGGGGGTAGATTGTAACATTCCGTCTCAAGAATAATTATTTAAGATTCAATTAAGGGTTAATAGAGAAAAGTAGTTAGTTTTTACCATTAGTAATATTGATGGTCTTCTAATCGCAAGTTAATTAGTAAGTTTTTTGGGGGAAATTATATTAACAAAAAACGTAGATTTCATCACGACGAGTTCATAGCCACGTCAAGTATTAAAATAGAAGTTATAATGAAGAATTTACGACTAGTGAAAGTTTTGTATGGAATTTACGAATTCGATTAGTCGCAAATATCAATATAATTTCCAAAAATGGAAAGTGAAAACCTTCCATTTCTGTTCAAACCCTTTTCTCTCTCTTTCCCACGAGTCTCTCTCTCTTCCTCCCGACCTCCTCCGCGCAACAGTGGGCATCAACAACAGAGCTCGTCAGCCAGCTATCCAAAATGGCAAACCAAGGTGTCAAACTCTTCATCATTTCCACATAATCGTTGCCCTATTTGTTCTTGGCTTTGGTTGAAGTTATAGAAGACGATCCATGGAAGGAGAATCGACGATTTAAAGATTTAGTGAATTTTTGGAGTTCTTGACTTCAAAGGTAAATTCGATGATTTGTGGACTAAATTGGTTGATGTTGTAGAAGACAAAGTTGCTGGGTTGATTTTGAGAAAGTTAGGCTTCGGGTTGCCTAAAAAAGGATCACAGCTGCACCGCCGCTGCTAGCGATGGTTCACGACGGCGCATCCCTGGGCTCCTTTTTTTAAAAAATTGCCCAGATTGCAGGTTAGCAGGTTGAAGTCGTGACTGTCCAGAGTACGAGGCATGATAGTCCATAACTTCTATTTTTTCAGTGTAGATTCTAAGTTAAAGTTCTAGGTTACTCATGCTAGGGTAGCTGGTACAGAATAGGCGGTGCTAGAAACCCTAATACGGATCTCGTAAGACTTATCCTGAATTATTACGGGTCCCATCCTCTTAATGGTAGGATGAAATGTAATTCCGACAACGCAATAATCGTTCGGTAGCATACTGGGGAAGCTGTTCAAAAATCAGTATCGTTAGAATGCTTTCGTGAGAAAAGTAATAAGTTGACTTTTCCAGTGTGTCGTCACATTTGTAAAGCGAATAGAATAGTATGCATGACATTCTTCGCTTGTTGGTACATGTTTGACTACATAGTTATCGTAGAATGTTCTGTGACTATCTAGGGTGTTCTATATGCGTTCATTATAAAATGGAGTTTAAGTTCTATGCCCCCCCCTTATGTACTTGTCGGTTTCATTAGTAAAGATTTGAGGGTTGCGCACCACCCTTATTTCAAAAAAAAAATAGTATTGCAATTTAGTACCTTTATTCACTTTGAAATACTTACGTGACATCACATAGTAATAAATCTGAAATAAAATTTTAGAACGGCGCCCGAAGTATAGGCTTTTCATCACTCTAGTAAATCAACACAAAACTAAATTAAGCATGTACATGTACATGAGTCACTTTAATTCATTTATGGTACTTCTGAGGCAAGTCCAGAATTTTGTAACATAATGAGCTGTATTGCACAACACTGCAACGCACAATTATTATTTTTCTGGCGGTTTATAACCCATTGAAAGCTCATTGTCATGATTTTGTTTTTGCTAGAGATCATTGTCATGACTTTGTTATTGAAAATTAAGAGAACATACATAAAAGGAACATAAAAAACCCCGTGAAGTTTTATACTTTTAAACTAAGTTGTCCTCGTAAATAGAAAATTATCTACGTTTATTCTTAAATTATTTATGTAAGACAATCTAAGTATTACAAACAACTTAAACCCCATTTAATTCATGTAAGTGTTAGAATTATTACCAAAACACTTATGAAAAATTAGAATTATTACAAAAACACTTCATTGAATTACAAACGTACTTTATTAATTACAAGTATTACAAAGATTTAGACAATAATATTAATTATCAATCACGACTAGCATAATCTGCATCATCTGAATCATCCTCCTCACCCTCACCTGACTCATCCTCATCATTCCTGTATACATCGTCATCTTCCGGCTCATCTTTAAGAGGCATTCTATCCTCATATAGTAGCTCAATGACTTTATCAAGAATTCTGTAGTATATATCATCGGTTTCCCCTGCTACGATCCCACTGTTTTATGTTCTTTTGCCTTCATCTCGTTTTAATGTCAGAAACTTTACTCTGTTGACAACACATGCAGAATAAATATTGTGTTGCACCAGCTTACTAGTCAATAAGTGCAACCCTATGATCACCACCCATTTTTAGATTCATTTCCAAGAGAATACTTTTTTTCTAAAATAAAAAAGAATACACTTTAAAGTAAAAAAAATAAAAATAAACTACTTCCACGGAACAAAATGGAAATTTGCAAATGGAGTAGAAAAACAAAATTCAGCCCAGATGAATTTCAAGGGTTAATACTCTAAATAAAAAATAAAAAACTAAAACAAAGAAAGCATCTCTCTCTTATTCGACAAAAGACAGAAGGTCTCTCTCTCTATTTGTTTCACGTCTTCGCGCAGTCGCCAATCTCGCGAATATACGACTCTTCCCTTCTCCCTCTGTGATGAGTTGCTATTTCTCAGCCCTATCAATTGCCAGTTTCGACTTCTGTCCCCCTCTTGCTCAGCCCATTCTCTCAACTTTCCGGCGGGTATATCCCTCTACTATCTTTGACTTATTTTAAATTTCAAGTTAATCACCTTGTTGTTGATTAATGGAATAATGGGCAAAGACTAGAGAGCTATGATTGAAATTTTGCGTTCACTTTGTTGGGGTTATGAATATCGAGTAGGATTTATAATTGGAATTTTTTTTTTGTGACACTTGAACTTATTCGACTCTATCAATTTGATACCTAAACTTTCAAAAGTATCAATCTCATACCTGGACTTCAAAAACCTTATGTACGTGATACTTGGAGAAAATTTTCCGTCCATCTTCGTTTGCATTGCTGATGTGGCAAATGAAAATTTTAAATTAGAAGGGTAAACAAGTAATTTTAAATATAATTTATTTATTATTTTTTTACCTTTTAGTTGTAATAAAATTCTCAAAAATTTGATGTCAGTTTGGCTCGACTTTCCTGGAATTCAAACCTTGAACACCAAGGTTATACGATAAATCTGTTACCTCTGGACCATGAAGACATCTCGTTAGTGTTGGATATATACCAGTATATATTCCTTTATGATTTTTCAATAAATAGGTGGCCGGTCGGCTGCTCCAATTTTTCTCACCGGAGAGATTTTGGCATTCAATTACTCGGGACATCCATCTCGTAGCCTCTACCCTCGCTGCTGCTATTGCTTTCGTCCAAGCTTGGCTCACATCGAGGTGTGCATGCCACGGCTCTCATCACCCCAACAGATGCAAATCGGCCGGATCACCGCGACGCCGCGTGTCTTCTTAATCTGCCGATTACGTATGATAGTCCATCGATTTCGGGTCAGCTTTGTTCAAGATGCTCGAGAGGTTCTTGTCGATAGTCCATCTATTTGGGATTTCCTATCGATTTTAGGTTGGTTCTGTTTAGAGATGCTCGAGAGGTTCATGGGTCTCATGACACGATGGAAGGCCGGGTGCGAGGAGGAGGCCGAGTCAGGGTTCGGGTTTTTGGAGTACTTGGATTTCTTGCCTAATCAAAGAGCGGGGGAAGGATACGAAGGTGTGCCGAACAATTCGAATGTCTCGACGGTGGAGGTAACGTCGGAATTGATGAAGTTGGCGTAGTCCTCGAATCCTAACTCGACGACGAAGATATGCCAGCAACCTCGCGTCGACAAACAATGGGACAAATATAGTGGCGGCTCTACGGGGTCTCGGCGAGGAGGAGAGAGATCAGAGAGGGTGGCGGCAGCCGGTACCCCAAGACTCGACGGAGTTCAGTCAAGTCGGATGCTTCACGACATCGTTTTTCTTTACAGATTTTTTTTTTTTAAAAGTGCAGATTCGGGTCAGATCTGGTTTGACCCGATCAATTCAGAAATAATTAAAAAATTGTTGCGGGAAATAATAAGATAACTGAAAACTGTATCTCTTTTATTGATAAAATGTCTTAAATATAAGCTGATATAATCTGTTACAATAATTATCACGATATAACATGAATTTTTTGTATCTATCTAATTAATATCCGTATCTAAGTAGGACAAGACACACACTGAGAATTATGAAGAATTAATCTCCTTAAACACTCTCTTGTGTCGATGACCATAAGAATGATGCATGACTTATTGCTTCATTAAAAATCTTACCAAGCAAACAAAAACCTCATGGGTAAAACAAAAGTTTGAGCTAAAGAAAAAAGAGTACAACACATCAACTACAAAAGCTACTACATGGGACGTAGACTCCCCCTGATGTCTACATAAATGTAACTCCCCTTAACTATAAACTCAGTCTTGGAGTTCAGATAACTTGCGTATGCCAATGTGTCTCACATGTTTCACAAATGTAGATTTAGATGGTGACTTGTAAACAAGTTCGCAACATTATCAACCGAACCAAACCAGTTCACATGGATAATCAATAACTTGCTGCTATTACTGATTGTAGGAGTACTTTGGTGAAATGAGTTAAGTATGACACCCTTAATGTAAACCAACTTCATATGTTCAATGTAAATCGCATTATCCACAAGGATGCAAGTTGGTGCTGTCATAATAGATGGTAATCCACTAGACCCTCGAATGTGGTGTAATATTATCCTAAACCAGACACACTCATCATCAGCTTCATAGAAAGCTTTAATCTTAAAATAGTTCGAGGAAGTAGCAACAAGGGTTTACTTTGTTGTTTTCCAAGAAATTGCCATGTTTCCCATGATGAATAATCTGTAAGGAAACATCATTTATGTGGGTCAGAGAGGTACTCAACATCAGCAAAAGATGAACACATCAACCGATGTTTCGGTATAAGGGGATTGTAGTAAAACTGCTCGCAGTAGAAGAGGAATTCGACGGGTCAAAATTCTCACTCGACCGGTCGAATAGATGGTTATGTCCGATCCAGGACACCAGCTTCGATAGGTCGAAGGACCCCATTGGGTTATCACAGTTCATTGCATTCGATGGGTCGAGAGATATGCTCGACGGGTCGAAATGCTCAGAATTTGAATGTTGCAATTCAACAATCCATTTACCAGGATTTTCAAGCTTCTCTCTGTATTATTTGTAAGGAAAGAGTAAGCCCAACTCAGTGGATCACTTCAAGTACCTGAAGGTTTATTTTACTTCATTCTAATGACTTTGCATTGGCGCATACTGAGAAGGCAATGTCTTGATGTATGTACTGAGCTAAATTCAACCAAACTCTAATTGCACTAAGATATAGAATCTCAGCTCCAAAAGTTCCTCGTCATCATCTTTTCAGATGAAATGTATCATTTTTATTTCCAGACTGCAAACAACCATTGGTATACTAACAGGGTATGCTTTATCTATTTCCTGATTTAGACATAACCAACTGATGAATACGAATTTAACCAACTCGATGTACCGTCTCTAAACCGAGACTTAATCGAGTCCTACCAAAGTCTATTATCTCAAACAATTTGTTCATCTACTGAACATGCATGAGCATAAATCATTATTCTTATATCCATTTCTAATTAAGCAGTCACTAAGACGTGTATACCACATCCTACTCGATTATTTCAATCCATATAGTGAACGTCTCAATCTAATAACATGAGCACTCCATGGTTTAGAGTTACTTGATTTGGGTAGAACCATGTCAATCAACACTCTCATGTATATCTCTAAATTAAGATTCCCAACGAGATATATTGTAACCACATCTATAAGCTGTATACTTAGTATTTTGGACACTACCAAACTGATAATGTAGCATAAAGTAATGAAGTCCATGACCAGAGAATACATCTCCTCATAATCAATACTAGGGCATTGAGAGAATCTTTGTGTCACAAGTTATTCTCATTATGCTCCCAAACAAGATTCATTTGTGTCTAACCAGCATATCATGGTTATATCACTACCATATTGAAAACTTGCCATTTGTAAGAGTCTAGTTTAGCATAGATTGCAACTTTCCATATCAATCAATTTGCTCTACATTAACTGTTGACAATCCGCAACAGAGCAATGTTCCACTTTGTCATCGTCAATTTCTTAGCAACGGAATGAGTAAACATATCATCAACGAACATGGAAGAACTATCCATAATAATGCTATCATTTGTTTAACTTGGTGAGACTTCTTTGTTTACTGACATCGTCATTGACTCTAAGACGTCCCCCAGTATTTGTCAATGTCGACTTTTAGACACAATTGCAGTCAGAAAAAATCTCATATGTTGATGATGAACGGTTGTGCCTTGATGGTTTGCCTTTTTACCAGCGACTCATCAGTGGATTTTGATCGACGCTACACCCCCACTATGGGTAGAAAAAACACTACATTACTCGGGTGTTGCGTTAACTTTTCCAATATCAGGAAATTTCAATCTTGCAAGATTTGTAGCATGTATAAACGATCTCGTTACTCTCATGATATCAGTAAAGAAATCAGACAGTGAATGCTACTTTCTGAAGATAAAAAAATGCACTTTAATCTCACACTGAGATGTACGGGGATCATGATGAGACATAGTCGGGAAAAACCACGTCAATTTTCGACGTTAAACTAGAATAAAACCATTCTTATCTCCCCTTAATGGCAGGAAGTATGTCTTATCATAGTGACTATATGCAAATCTAACAGTAAAGAGATCTCCTGTCAAAGATTCTGAATAGTGGATAAATGTTGGAGAATTATAACCAACATAGATGCATAATCAACATTAATGACCCATTTTTATACGCAGTGGAAGCGTAGTAGGCACATGTACCGTGCAACCAGAGATGTGTAGAGGTGAGATATCAAGCTCATATCCAGTTACCAACTAGTACACACTCAATGGTTGGCGATTTATGGGTATCAAGTGAATAAGCATAGCTGCATGGAACATCGCATATCCCCAAGCCAATAAATTAATATACATTACCATAGTTCTGGCCACAAGGTTTAACCTCTTGATTTGTGCCTCTGCTTAAACCGTTCAATGAAAGAACACGGGAAATTACGATATTCACAACAATCCCAATAAATATGCAATAATCAACAAAATATTTCAATGTAAACTCTCATATATTAAATCAATCTGAATGACCAGATTGAATTGTTCAGGTGGTGAGCCTGAAGTGTAATAATATGTGCTAGGAGTTTTGAAATGCAGTGTAGCATGTGGATAGCAAAGACGTGTGTCTGATGCATCGATGCAGCAATCAGAACCATATATAAATAGTCCGCATATCGGTTTGATTTATCCACAAATAGTAGAGAAAGAAATATGTGTCTTTAATAAAAGATGGTCATGCATGTAAACAACATTACAACATTACAGACATAAACAAGTTTTGCAAAACGAGAAATATATATCAAAGATTACAATATATGAATCTTGTGGGATAACGTACAACGCCACAATGATATGTTGCCGGGATAGTGCTGCACTCGTCTTGGAGACCGAGTCTAAACTGAGTGGAGTATTCTCAGCTCCGCCATCTAAACCAATGGTTTTAAATATTCTCACATGTTTCTTTGCTCTTAAGAACATATGGCCATGAGAATTTCTCAATAGATTGATCATCAAAATGCAAAAGCTTATATGAGGCTAAGTCACCTAAGTGACCGCATTAGATACAATGATCCAAACTGTAGTAAGATATAAACTACTACAAATCCTCATAAACTTCTCCAGATTACGCCGTTGGCAGCATTCTATAGAGATTAGACACAAAACTCTCTTTTATTCTCACAATGTTATGTCTAAGTGAGCAACGTTGGCACAAATGTGTTCAAATTGAGCAAGGTTCTAATAGTAACACTCAATCTCACCATCATATATCAACAAAATAATGTCAATCAAGCCATCTTTGAATCTAAGACATGACAAACACTTTAAGTAAATACTTAAATATTTCAAAATGATTTAACCCTTGTTGAGTGATGATATGGTATTATAATACCTAAATACAACTGATGTATAACAACATCTTATCGATCGAAAAGACCGTTATATTTTAGGTTCCATGGCATGGCATAAACTGATGTAAAAACCATATCTGGAGCTGAAATCCAGGTTGGAATTTTTTTCATATTTTTCCAATAAAACCGATGTATAAACACAACTAAAAACACCATATCCGGGTAACATCTTCAACAGGTCGAACAATTCCTCGACGGGTCGAAGAAAACCCACAATAAAAGTTGATTTTCCGATACCGATTTTCGATGGGTCGAGTGATATTTTCGACGGGTCGAAATAGTGTTCAGGGGCATATATTCGACGGGTCGATCAAAATTTTGACGGGTCGAAAATGAACATAGTCCGAGACAGAAGCAAAAATTCGACGGGTCGAGGAAGAACTCGACGGGTTGAAAAATGTTAAAAACTGATCCATAGTGGATCATTTGACGGGTCAAGGAAAATCTCGACGGGTCGAAAATGTCCTGAGATCAAAATAACCGCTTTTTTCGTGTCTCGTCCTTACTGTATTATTATGTCATTATGCCATATATAATTGTAAACATTGAACCATACATAAGAAATGTATGAAATAGAACATTCTCAACACTTTCATATACTGAAAAATAGAGAAATATTCATTACTGCCAACCAATAAATATATCATAGATGTTCTTATTCCAAAAACCGACTGAAACAAAGTCTTAAAACATGACAAAAATGAGTCTAAAATATAACAAAACTGGATTACATATCGAAGACATAATCCTAATACATAGACTAATCAAAAATCGAAGTCACCAGACTTGCTTTTATATTGTCTGCTATTATAAGATTTGTTATTGTAACGATCTGAATCAAAAGTTACGCTAAACTTCATGATTTAGGTTTTCCGCGAATTATGCACCTCATAAAATTTTGTTAATGACTTTTCTTTCGGGTGAGAATTTGATTCGACTTTCTTCGCGGAAGTCGTAGAGTATTTAATTTCGTATATGTGAGAATTTTTGGAGAATTTTTTGGGTTATCGAACTATTTATTTTGATTTTTGGAAGTTTTTTTGTAAAATTATGTATTTTAAAATATTTTCCTTGGCGGTTTATTTTGGGCCGTTGGATCTTGATCAGATCAAATGGTGGTCGTTGATCTGATCTGAAATTTTTGGATATAAATATTGAATTTTGGTAGAAATACAGAGTAATTCGTAGAAATACAGAAAACTTGTACGATACAGTACGTGACCCATATACCATTTCGACCCGTTTTGGATTTTGATCTTGACCCACCGAAAAACGCAACGGTTGCCGGCGTTCTTGGTATGGATTTGAAGCCCTTCATCTCCTCTTTCCATTCATGTATTTATATTTATTTTTGGATGAGTTTTGGGTTAGATTTGATGCCATGAACCCGTGGGATTTCGGGTTGTTTCCCCGACGGCTTTCCGGCCATTTTCCGGCATGGTGTGGTGGTGAGTTCGGTTGGGTTTTTTCCAAGGACCAAAAATCCTAAGGTTTGGTAGGCCGAGGTACGCCTTCGGCATCGGAATCGACCGGAAAAGTTTTCCGGCCATTTTCGACCCGTGGCCTTTTGGGGTGATTTCCGGCGAATCGACGGCGATTTGGACATCGGTCCAGTTGGGAAAGATGTTGGGTTCATTGTGATATTTCCAACGAGTGGTTAAATGCTCCCATCAGAGCAGTTTGGACCGGGAGCGCGTGTGGTTCACGCACCACCGCCCGCGTTGGAGCTCCGGCGAGTCAAACATTCCAATTTTTTCGTGGGGTTTCCGGGATGGTTTCTAAGTTGTTTTCGCGCGTTTTATCAAATTCTGAAATTAAACGAACATGTTATTTGGCGAGGGAACTTCCGCCGGACCTTCGAGCTAGCTGCATACTGTGAGTGGACATTTTATTTTCACTGATTGACATGCGAGTCATGATTATGCATTTTATGATTATGCACGTACAAATATACATTTACGATTATGCATTTATGATTATATGTCATACAAGTATGCATTTACGATTATGCATGTGCATGGAAACAAATACGATTTGTTTAACACAGAGTATAGTTTCAATGATACTAATGACATCGATGCATTGGCATGCTCGGCTGATCCCTAAGATGTTCCAAAGGGGGGGGGGATAGATATTCTGACCCGAGCTTTTTCTGACTATATAATCACGTGTTGGTCTGGGATCCCGTAATTTAGACTGTACTGAGGCGGATGTATCTGAGAGTGGGACCTTGTAGTGACTCGCATCATGTTTATTTGCTTATATATTGTGAAAGGCATGTTATATTTATAACTATCGGTTTAAAAATGAAATTTTATTTTCGTCCACTCACTCTAACGGTTTTATTATTTATATGCATTTTCTTGGGCTTTTTGGTTTCCTTCTTGCCCAGTTTGCAGTTTCTATCTTGTGGTTACGCGTCGTCGTCGGAGGCCTAGAGTTCAAGTCATCATTCTTTTCTAGTAGGTTCTTGGTTTAACCTCCTAGTTTTGTATATTTGTAAATTAGAAGTCACTTTGAGTACAATGTTAGTTGCTCTCTTTTATGATGCTTTTCGAATACTTACTGAATTTTGAATAAATAGTGTAAAGAAATACTTTTACTGTTATTCAGTAGTTTATGAATTTGAGAAATCCAGATGGGAATTAGCGTCCCACGGTTTGGTTTTTGTGGACTATTTGGAAGTGTGTTTTCATTGCAGGTTTTTGGTTTACTCAATTTATAAAATAAACTCTGGGGAAATTTTTTAAAAGGTTGTAGTGTTGTTAGGATCTAATTTCGGTTTAGGTAATTGAATCAGGGTTGTGTTCTTTCAGCTACAGAGAAATCTCTCATGTCATAAACTTCAGTGAAGTTAAGTCTCATGTGTCAAATATTTCTTACACTTATTGTAGGCATGTTGAATATCCTTGGGTGCACAACATTGTTTGTGCATGTGCTTGGTACAACCACATCTATAGCAAGATGACAAGCACGAAGTAGAAGCAGAATGTGAAAAATTCTTACCACTCCTAGAACCGGAATTGGAATGATTCTTATTGGAGTTCTAGTGAATGTTGTCATGGCGAGTCTAAGTCAAATTATGACTATGCTTTCCTCTACCATGACCATTGTCACGTCCTTCGTGTCCACCATAGTTATTGTAAGGATCGAAACGATCATTCCTCTTATCTTTATATGTCTTCCCATTAGCATTGTATGACTCATGGATATTTTTAGTAACGACTGGCCGAGTATTATTTGTGAAAAAAATCTCACGAATCCACTCGTTCTTAGCCAACACACTTGTGAGATCACAGAATGATCTGAGTCATCCTTGCGCAAAATATATGCGATATTTGTGCACAAAGATGTTCATAGAGGTAGGAAAGGTGCTTAAAGACTTCTCGATCATAGCCTGATCAGTCTTGATATTGTCACCTACACTCAACTCAGATTGAAGCTCTAACATAGCTTGATTACAAGCATAAATATTTGGATAATCCAATAATAAGATGGAATCTCATCCTTTTCGCAGTTCAGAAAGTTGTGAATAATGCACATTATTGAACTTGGATTGTAAAGTCACCCACAAAACTGCGGGGTCATTCTTTAGCAATGATTGTTTCTTTAGAACTAAATGTATATAACGCCTCAAAAAAAATTAGGGCTTGAGATTTACGGACTAGAGTTTGTGGCTCAATACCAAGTGGTGGTGTTGGTGGTTGGGTTGTAAACGTCAGATGCATACGGAGAAGCGCGTTCTCAACATTTGACACCCAATAATATTATTCTTCTCCTTGAAGATCAAGAATATCAAATACAGGCCTAACCGACTCAATTGATGTCATCTACAAAAGAGACACGAAATGTTGATTAATATCAATCGAAAACTACGATCACTAATATCAAGTTTCAGTTAATAAGAACGTGATCCATGATATATGGTCACAAAAAATTAATTATAAACGGTGGCAAAACCACACCCATCTACTGTGACTAACTATCACATATGATCGATTTTCTTGTTCTTTTCTTTTCTAAACCGTAACTCTCCTATGACCATCACTTATATTTTATGGATATATGTCCATAGGAACTAGGGTAAAACATGTAATATTCAACAACTCATATCACAATTCCAATAATCCTAGATCTAGGGTTTTGCGGTAAGTAAGTTTGATCATAGATATATAGATTCGGGGTTTAAAAAAATTGACCTCGTGGGTGTTATGCTCGGTATGAAAACTTCGCTGTGAAAAAAGTTTGAAGAGAGAGACATGGCCACAGAACTTCCAGCTGAAGGAGGATGCCTTCTTCTTTTCTTCTTTTTGGGCAGACTGACCTCCGTACACTAAATTGGACATAACTTTCGCTAAATACATCTGAATTAAGATTTTTTGGATGTTTTGGAAACTAAACATCTGGGACTTTACAAGCATATGAATATAGTTCTCTGGTTCTTCATGAGCTGCTCTAAATCCTCTGTTGAAGTTGGTTGTTCTGCACAGGCTCGAATTTGGCCAAAAATTAAGAGATTTGAGAGAAGTAGGTGCCGATTGGTGGTGATCGATGGTGAAGGAGAAGCTGCCGGCGGTGGAAGTTTAGTGTGTTTAGGGGTTAAGGTATTTTTCTTTCTTTCTTTGGGGGTGATGGCTATCAACCTAGAGAGTCGTACTGATAACGTGTTGTAGGAGAATAATATGATAACTGAAAACTGTACCTTTTTCATTGATAGAATGCCTTAAATATAGGCTGATACAATCTGTTACAATAATTGTCCCGATATAACAGGGATTCTCTGTATCTATCTAATTAATATCCGTATCTAAGTAGGACAAGACACACATCGGGAATTATGGAGAATTAATCTCCTTGAACAAAAATAAAGTAAAAATGGTAATAAAAGGGCAATTTAGTATTTTACCCTTCGAATTTGAAATTTCAGTTAGCCACTTCATCATAAGAGACAAAGATGGACGTACGGAAAACCAAGATACAGCTTTTAAAGTCCAGGCATAAGATTGATATTTTTAAAAGTTCAGGTATCAAACTGATAGGACCGGATAAGTTCAATATCACAAATATTTTTTTTCTCCTTTATAATTTGATTTTGGCAACTTGAGACTATTGAATGAGGCGTTGTTAGGTTTGATCGATTATCATCAGGCATGTTAATTTTATTTTTACCGTTTATGAATCAGGCATGGGAAAAATATGTACTTTCTTGTATTCACACCCCCTTACGTTTTGGGCATAGGGGAGTACTAATCAATAAGTGCCCACGCGTTGTTGTGGGGATGACTGTGATAGTGTGATACTTCCATGGTTAAATTACTAAAAAGAGAGTTATTAAACAACTAAAAAGAGTTGATAATTACATAAGTTGCGGCCATTATAGTTCTTACAAAAGATGGTTATGATACTGTCATGGTTAATGCTCTGTGTCAGTGTTTATACAAAAGAAGGCTGCATGCTAGATCATATTGCTAGTTATACACAAAAGATGGCTATTCTCCATGTTATATGTCTTATCTGGTTATCTATACAAAAAAGGCAATACTATGTGCATGTTGAGCTTGGTTTTACACTATGTATTAGTTCTCCTTCTGGTAGAGTTCATCTTGGCCAAGTGTTGAAGTGTTATCTGGGTTGTGGCAACTAGCAAGCACTTTAGAAGAAGATATATAGTTAGAAAAACTGAATAGATCGATCCTTACTAATTTGGCCACAACTTACATCAAATTCAATCAATAATCAAGGTAAATATTATGATCAAACCTGGTTGCTCAAAAAGAAAAAAGTAAGACTGCTTCTCAGAAACCACAAAAGTCTTGAGATTTTGACGACAAACCCAATCTATAGAATCTCCAAAATTGAAAAGTTAAAAAACATAAGACTAAGTTTTTCAAATGCCATACATATACAGTCGAGCTTCTTGTGAACATACACATGCACATAACATATCTATATATACACATGCTGAGCTTAAATAGATATATAGCTAGGAATATGCATTATTCACCAAATACTGGTGAACCCAATTGATCACTTTCTCTATGTTGCATGTCGATGTCTGATATACTAGCCTCTCAGTTGGCTCTTATAGTCCAGTGAACCCATTTGAACCAACTATGCTGGAAGTCGATATGCAAAGCTTCTTTTATAAAGATTAGGATTAGCTTAGAATTATTCAAGGTTTTAGTATACATAAACTATACAGATTGATTACTACCCAGTCACCCACACAAAACGTTTCACAATTTTCTTTATATAAACACAGTAAACAAATACAGCAAATAACTCAAAAAGATAATCATGAATTGAGAAGTCAAACAACCAAACGAACTAAGTTTTAACTGAATCCAGACAACCCAATTTGACCATATTATAGTTTAACCAATCGAATGAAAAGCCGACACCCAAATCATCGAATAATATCGTCTTTCAAGTTCTCTACCCAATAACTGTGATCCCTCAGCCTTTACTTTCGATCTTTGGCGATCTCCGACTCTTGAGTGCAAAGTTCAGAGTTCCTTACCTTCGATCTATCTCGAGATTTCATAGCTCCGTCGCCAACTCATGTTTCTCGCTTACCTCGACGAACAGGTGAGCCTCAGTATTTGATTTATGGTTTTGCAATGTATGATTTGCTCGGTTCGATTTGATTGCGTGTTTATAAGAGAAAAGTGGAATTACAAGGTTATTAGAGGAAGAAGAAAACAGATTTTAGGGACAAAATTGGAATTACAAGGTCAAGCCACTAGTCAAGGCCACTGGTCAACGCCAGTGGCTAGTGGTAGTAGAAGAATTGATTCCCAAGTGTGTGCACCAGATCACGTTATGTCTCATAGAGAGGACCTTTTAGTCTTTTGACCCAACAAAACCCAGCCTCAAAACCCTTGTTCTCTACTTCCTCCTTCAGTCCTCGTACTGTGCTCAGAACCCATTCGCGTTTCGAACCCATTTTCCAGGTATTAGTGAGTTTCAGAACTTCATTTGTGTGTGTGTGTGTATATATATATATATATTCAAATCTGGGGGGCCGAATCGTCATTTATCAGGCTTTTTTCTAAACACGATCTACTGAGTACGAACAATCTGATTTGCTTACAACTAACTTGGGCAAAGCTTTTCGATTTGGGTATGTTGGGATTTAGTGAAAATCGATGAACTGAATGCAGGGTTTTTGTGTAACTGTTCAACAGGAAATGATGGCTTGGAGGCAAATACTATTCAAAAATCGAGCAATATCGGCACCAAATTCAACTACTGGGCTCGCCAGGTTCTCCACGTATGCAGGCCCCTACTTGGGTAAGCAAAGATGTTGTTTTTTTTGGTGTTTAATATTCGGTTTCCGAAATGATATACTAGAATAAATTCTGGGTCTTTTGTAGTTAAGTAGCTATGTGATGATACAGTAGTCGGAAAGTGGGGTTTTGTGGTGCTGTTAATTTTAGCTTTATAGAAGCATTTATATCAGTCCGAGTGTATACGAGGTTTGTTATGTGTATTTTCTCCAACTTTGGTTGCCTATGAAGTTTGGGGCTCTGCTATTTGACTACGTAGATAGGTTCTGCTTGAACATGTTCATTGGAATTTGAAAGACTTGTGAGATGTCTTGTCCAGGAAGTAGTGTGCACAGCGTAGTTTAGCTGTTTTAGACCAAAACGGTTGGTTTCGTAATAATAAGCCTCTCTTTGCTGGTTTGTTTTTCTTGCAGAGAAAGTTGGGATATCGGAGTTTTTGAATGGAATAGGAAAGGGAGTGGAAGCTCATGTGGCCAAAATTGAAACCGAGATTGGTGACTTTCAAAAGCTGCTCGTCACTCGTACACTCAGACTAAAGAAACTTGGCATCCCTGTAAAACAAGTAACCGCTATTAACTCTACGTCATTTACTGTATGCGCACACACACCCACACGCACTCCCACACCCACACCCACACCATCTTTCAAGTTAGACTGTTATAGCATTGCAGTTTTTTTTTTTTTTTCATTAAAATTAGATCCCCGCCATAGAGATGTATAGGGTTGCAGTTATAACTTTGGCATATGTGATTAAAACACTGCTTTTAATATCAGCAATGTTGTCTAAAGTCAGTAAATGTGTACACTTGCTCTATATAGAATGCTTTGACATCAGGATTCTAGTTTGCCTGTTGCTTTAGATCCCATCCGTAATTATTTATCTATCAATCATTGGAGCAAATTCAAATTTTGCCCCTAATCAGAATATTGGAATGTTCTATACTTTCGGAGTACATCAACCTTGACATTTCATTCTGTTTTGCAGAGGAAGCTGATCTTGAAGTACACCCATAAGTATAGGCTAGGACTCTGGAGGCCTCGAGCTCAGCCAATCAAATCCTAGTTAGCATTAGAAATAGCATGTCCTTCATGAAAGTTGTGTGCTGGTAAATTGCTACAACATGAACGAAATCTGTAGAAGAGTTTCGCCTTTTATTGAATCTAGTATGCCTTTACTTCATTTGACATTTCATGGACAATGTTTTCCAGTTGATTGTTTACTCACGATCAATTGGACTTGGGCTATGTTTGATAATGCTTTTCTTAAAAGAAAAGTTAGTTTTTTTTTTCTATTCAAATAAGCTTCTTAATAGAAAAGGAGGGGGGTGTTTGGTAAATATTTTTTTTCAAATGACTTTTAAAAATAGAAGTGTTTGGTAAATCTAAAGTAAAAGTCACAAGTCCTATATTTTGCATTATTTTATTTTATTTTTAATTTTATTTTAATTAAATATTACCTACAATAATAAAAATAATAAAGATTGTAAAAGTACCAATCATCTCACATACGTTCTTGATGTCATGTTCGATATTTTAAATGACTGATACTAAATAAAAACTCATCTCCAATTTAAATGTTAAATTAAGATTATGCCTTAACTATATAACTTGACCGTCTCGACAAATAGAAATCTACCAAAAATGTTTGATTAAGCTCTAATCAAACATGTCGGCTACTCATTAGACTTTGCGCTATGTTGTTCCTCACTATTTTCATTTATCGTGCTTCTGGACCTTTAGTAACTAGAGATCCTTCCTCTTCTGCATCATCTTCACCATTTGCATTGTCACCTAATCCTTCTCCAATGTTAACAAAATGTTTATTAAGACGAGAATGTCTCCTTACATAGTTGTGGAAGAGCCATAGTCGCAATCACAATCTTCACTTGCTTATCAAATGAAAAACTTGACATGTGCTTCAAAACCTTCCACTTCTTCTTCCAAACTCCAAAAGTGCGCTCGATAATACTTCTAAGGGAAGAGTGTCTCTGGTTGAATAACTCTTCAGAATTAGTCGGTTGCCTCCTTCGATATTGTTGATGATGAGCTTTTGCACCTTTGTATGGTCCTAAATAATCATTCACTTGTGGGTACCCAGAGTCTACAAGATAGTATTTACCTATATAATGTTGGTAATCACAATAAATTAGATAAAAACAGTACAAGACGTATTATATGTTAGTCAAATTAACAAACAAAAGTGAGTAAGAGCAATTACCTTGTGGAGATTTTGGAAAATTCATGGAATTATCTCATAATACCGATAGAAAAACTCTAGTATCATGAGTAGATCCTTCCCATCCCGCACATGCAAATATAAATTGCATATCAAAGTCAGAAACAACCATCACATTTTGTGTCGGTATTCCTTTCCTTCCAATATATGGCACTTGTTTATGAGGAGGAATTGAAGCTTCAATGTGGACACTATTAATGGCACCAATGCAATCCTAAATTCAATATAAAAATATTACACAAGACAAACGAAGATGCAATTAAATACAAACAACTATACATTGAAGTATTAGTGTAAGATTCTATACATACCAAAAATGAGGCATGTATCTCTTATCATTTAGAATCTTTAGAGGAATACTTCTGAATTCTGGATCTGTTGGTTTCAAGATATCTTGAGCCATACGAAAAACGACATCCAAGGCTTGTCCAAAATACCTGTTGATTGTTTCACCAGTGTTAAAATCGCTCTTGGGCAAATCTGTTTCCAATCCCATGTCCAAGTATATGCAAAAACATCCCCAACACTTTAGTATGACTCGTGCTTCTTGAACCCATCAACCCATAGTTAATTTCTAAATCATTAGATAATCTACTAAAAATCTCCTTATCCATTCTGAACATATGATAACAATGGCTTTCATGTCCTCTTAGAACTTCCATCAATAATTTATTTCCCGTTTGTGTGGATGTCATGCACGGTGTCTTGTGAACATAGGTATCAAAATAGTGTTGAGCCAAAAGACACACCCCTAATACTCCAGCATCACGTTTCAGCTCTTCTATTTCATCCGATGCTCGAGTGTCCATAATGTAAAACCAAGTTGTTACACCAACTAATTAATCTTCAAGCTAGCTTCTGTTCATATAAGTTAGGAAAAGAATACAGATTAGACAACTGAAAGGACCCGACCCTGATTTAGTTGCCTAAACTGAAATCAAACCCCTTATGAAAACATGAACTTTCAAAAATCATTAATTTTTTGGCAGAGTTCTACTATATCGCGTAGTTACCATGAACCTGCAGCGAAAAATACACTTCATCCTATGTCACAAAAGCCAAACCGTGGGCACCAATCCCATCCGGATTTCTCAAAAACATATCATAACGTAAAGCAATGCACAAAACTGTAGCTTTACAGAAATTCGGGAAAATCATGTGAAAATATAAACATAATAGTTCTCAGAGTGATCTCTAGTATATACATGTATACACAACAGTAGGCCAAACTAGAAACCTACTGAGAAAGGAAAAGTAGCTCGAATACTAAGCCTCCAACCTCGACGTGCGACACCTGAATCCAAACTGCAAACTGGGCATTGAAAACAAAGAGCCCAGGGAAAGACATATAAACTGTTAGAGTGAGTGGACGAAAATAAATGTCTTTCGCCGAATAAATATATATGTTTATAAAAAATATGCAAGTCTAGATGCATAAAAATCATATAGTACACGAGGGAGACTCTAATTCCTCACGCGTACAGAGCATGCATCGGAAATCTCGCGGGGTCACTTATAGACATATCCGCGCTAGTACAGTCTGAATCACGGGATCCCTGATCTTCACGTGATTCCAGCCAGAAAGGCCTCAGGTTAGGGTATCTGCTCCCCCCCGGTAAAGACCTCGGGTCAGGGTAACAGTCCCCCCCGGTAAACATCCTCGGGGATCAGCCCAACTACTACTGAGACTGTACTCTGTGTAAACCAAATCATAAAGGTTTCCATGCAAATGCATAAAGCGTAATGTAAAAGCATACTCATAATGCATAATTATAAAAGCATATTCGTAAATGCATAATCATAAAACACATGCTCGTATAATTCATAATCATAATTGCATGCTCATGCTCGTAAAACGTATATAAAAGACTCACAACCAACGGTGAAAAAAAGTCCACTCACAGACAAGCACAACGCAAAAACGCGCTAATCCCGTGATTCGGCGGAAGATCCCTCACCAAGCGTACGATCCCGATCCCCTGAATAATCATAAATACCACTGGTCAAAATCACAATCAAAACCCTGAACCACACCTCGAAAACCAACCATTTTCGGAAACATATAACTCGAATATCAACGAAATTGTAAAAAATCCCATAAATACTCTACTTATCCCTCGACAGAAAATCCACCACCCAAATCAACTCAATAACCTCATGACTGTGATCGGAGCGCGAAAATAAGTTGAAAACACATAAAATTTCCCAAAAAATTCGGACCTCGCCAGAGATCCGCCGGCGGCGCGGCGTCGCCGGAGACTTTTCCAGGCAGACCAAACCTAGAATTCTTCCTCTCCTCAAGGCTAACCATTTCTCTCAAAGGACCACCACCATCCAAGGCCCACCGTGGCTGGAATTCCACCCGAAAAACCAAACCTCCATTAATTCCGGTGACCTATTCCGGCGAGCTTCAAATGGCCTCCAAACCTAAAATCTTTCTACCTAAAAGCTTCTATGGGTTGAGGAGAGCACAACCCACAACCCCATCGACCCCAAAAGTGGCGGGAAAAGCCCACCCGATTCCGGCAAAAATCCATAACTTAATCGAATCGGTTCTCCTTTAAAACTCAACTAAATCAACTCAAACCAAGTTCAAAACAATAGGAAATCACGAGAGAAAACTAACCATACCAAGCTTGAGGTCTGAAGTGGCCAGAATCGGAAAGTCGATCGGTGGTCAAAATCCTTCCCGAAATGGCTCGGTCAACGTGGGTCAACGTCTGGTCAACGGTCCAATTTTGGTCAACTCGGCCCAAATGTGACTTTTCGACAATTTTACGACAATTTTGATATTTATACTCGTGACTAAAATGATCAACGGTCGAAAACGGATCGAAACCAAACGGATAAACACGATTAAATCCAACGGTCGGAAATATTCATAACATATTCATCGGACATCGAAAAAATCCTCGGAAAACTCCTACGAGCTCGAATTCATGTGCACTACAACTCTCGTAAAGAAACTCATATCAAATTCTCGCCCGATAATTTAGTCGCAAATAAGACCGCTAAATCGATTAATTACGACAAACTACGATTATACGTGAAACTCGCAAATTAAGCCGATTAACTACCATTTCCGGTTCGGATTGTCATAACAACATAACACACAAGTTGAAAATGAAAAAAATAAAAGTGGCAAACTTCAGAGAAACAGCAAATTGGACTTTCAACAATGTGTATAAAATAAACAAAACTAAATTAGAAAAGCCAAACAATGTATGCACAAACTCCATACAGTTCAGCCTATAATAACACTAAGTACAGTGACCAAACCAAACTAAAACTTTAGAAGCTATCAATTCCACAATAACTCAGAACATCCATACAAGATAGTCTTAAGAATATACAATAGTCATTACACATAACAAAAACAACAACTCTCTCTCTCTCCTGACTTTTAGATGTCTTTCTCCGACATTTCAAACTGTAGCCACGCTAACTTATCCTCGGGATCATCCATAGTACAAAAAATCTCTCTTTTCTCTTTGTTGAGAAACAAACGAGTAGCAAAATACCATAGAGGGGTTCTTGTTCCAGCTCCCGGTAATGAGGTAACCACATTCATCACACCCTTAATACTAGTAGAATCCATTTCAACATTCTTATTGCCAATGGCCTCACAAAGCTTATTTGTTTGGTAATATGGGTAACACCTCCCCCCTTCCTCTTTCTACTCGTCTCAGATGTTCCACCAGATGTTCTGACACTTGAAGTTTTTCTTTTTCTTACTTGAGAAGTTGACATATTTGAAAGATAATCAGAGTCACCACTACCTTCAAGAGTGTAGTCATCAATAGAGATATTCAAACTACTAGGAGGCGGTAGACCAGATGACGGTGCCCAAGCATGAGATCCAGTGGCAAAAACCCCATAAAATAACTTGTCAAGCTTGCCTTCCAATTTAGGGTCCAAATCTTTCTTTCGCAATTTCTCAAATTTGTCATTTATCTACAATTAAATTGATATATTTGTTATAAAGAGCTGAAAAAAATATAATAAGAATAGATCAGTATACAATACATAACATATTACGAACCTTTATCTTATTCTCCCACCATTCATCACTTGTGTCAATGGTCTGTAACCTATAATTCTACCCAAGACCAGTTTCTTTGCCCTTAAGATCTTTCCAGTTTTTCCATGTATTTTTTAGTGAATCCCACTTATTTTTTAGCTGCTTCTTGGTGTAGATTTCACCAGTTTCTTTGTTAAAGTTGTTCTTCAAATTCTCCCATCCCATTAGAGAAAAATGAGTGTGTGCATGATTATCCAATTCTAATTCTTTGAAGCATAGATCTAGAAAAATGTCCACATACGCTGGAGTCCATGACGCCGAATCTTTTCCCATCTTTTACAGATTCTAGCTAAACTAAACTGTTTAAAGGAAGTTACTCAATTCTTCACCTAATAGACCAACAACAATTGTAAAGGAAATTATAAACTAAACTGTACTTAAACTAATGAATCACTTATATATAAGGGGATCATAAAGCATAAACCAACAACAACAAATTTACTGATTACCATAGAAGTTACAATATATATAGAGGTAGACCCAATATAACTGCAACATAATCAATAGGTTTATAGACCATGCACGAGCTAGATATACCCTTTTTGACAGAAACAAATGCATGGCATAACCAAAGAATGTGAGAGGAGAAGAGATATGACATATATCATGATCAAATTCAATAAATACAAACATAATAGACATGCACTCCCAATACATTAGTGAGAGGAGAGCAGAATAGAGATGGCATACCCTGGATAATGGAGATTATACGATCGATCAGTACCAAACCCCAAAGCTACCTGAGTTACCGACGAAGCCAGGAAAAAAAACAACTAGGGAAAGTCTGCAAACAGGATTAAATGAAGTATTTTTAGTGGTTCTTGCTCATCCTCAAAAGATTATTCATGATCAAAATCCAAAGATCTAAATATATGTCCATAAACTTCAACGTACTACCGCAACACTAGCAAGATATGGATGCAATATGTCTGCATGTATAGATTCCTAATTTATGTGTTATTTCTCAGGGACTTAACTCAAGGGGAAATGAAATGAGCATATAATTAAGTGGCCGCGGCGGGGTAGCACATATATGATCACCTATGATCCTCCTCAGTCACATGCATGGGTATATCGATCTTAGAACAATCGATTAATTAAGAAACACTCGGTACAGTTCCAACTATATAAGTGACAGGAACAAGATCAAACAGGTTCAGGTAGAATTTTTCACACGTCCAAAAAAAGTAATGAGAAAGAAAATATTGAGCAATTAAGCCATGTGTGGAAATCAACCATACTGAAGCTTTAATTCGTTCAAGACAATATGATTGATGTGAGAGAGTCTCTGGCTGTTGCAAGCCTCTCTTTTTTTCGAGTCGGTGAAGCAGACAGTACTGATGTCCCATGAACAATTGGTCACTCCCCAGTTGACACAGGACTATCTTAAGGATTTTAAAAACTGGCTTAATTTGATATGTGATCTGACCTCAAAGGGGTCCAATGAGTGTGTTATCACTTGATTCACAACTTTCAACAACATAATAAAAAAAAAAAAAAAACTTGAATGTAGGGAGAGATTTTACCATTTTCGTAAATCTTGAAATAACAAGCTTTTCATTGTCTCATTGCTTAGATAAGAGGTAATTATATCTACGAGGGACAATTTTTTAGCTGCACGTATGATAGGTGGGGTAAGTATCTAGTCAAAGATACGTTATTTCAACCAAGATATATCACTTTAATAGTCACTCATAAGGGTTGTCGAACACAAGGAGTTGGTGACACTAAATCCTAACACAAAACTGAAATACTGACAAACTCGACTACAGTACACTAATATGACACTACGAACTTAATCTAAACTAATTCAAATGTTACGAAAGTTGGACACAATATACTAGACACAGTGGCGGACTACCACACAAAATTTGAGGGTATTCGGAGTTGATTTGAGTACCGAATTGAATCGGCTAAACTACATCTAATGCAGAAAATAAATGCTGAAAGTAAATATGCTAATAAATGCAAATGAATTAAACCATATGATTAAAGAGTTAAGAGGAATGCAATCCACCACCGCCATTCCATCTTCCTAACACATACTTAACCTAATGCACATATCCAATGAATGAAAGTTCCCAGGAAGAGTTGATCGTTACAACCGGCCACATCCTATTACCTAATCCATATGCCTATGCAGGTTTGTCATAGACCTCCCATACATCTATCCCTCTATTGAACCCATAGTCATGGACCCCAAGGTTTACAAAGAAGAAAATATTAAACTCTAAAAAAGGTTTGAGAATTTACAAGGGTTCACAGGTACACTATAAGCGTGTTCTGCTAGACCTATGGACTTCAATCTCCTGACTGTAAAATCAGTGTATCCCTATAGAGAATCCGGTGGAAGAAATTATCTTCAGTCGCCCGTATCTCATGAAACTAGAACCCTAGCATGCATACTAAGTTGCGCACCAAAGCAAACATACAAAAATTCATACGGTGATCATTCAGAGAAAGAAACCTCATTCAAAGAACATGTAAAATTAAGTTAAAGTGTATGAATTAGAAAGACTTCATGTATGGGGCTTCAAGAAACCCCTTAATAATAAGTTTAGCTACAAAAAGTCATAATTAAAGAATAAAAACAAATTATAGAGTTGAAACAAACAAATTAAATGAAGAAGAGCTCTGCTCGGCCAGAATTCGACCGGTCGAAATAATTCTCGACCCGTCGAACCGAGACTGGGTTGATTTCTCTCTGCTGCTCTCTCCCTTTCTAAAACCTCAAAATAGGTTTATATACTTCTTCCTATAGCTCTCCTAGAGTCCACGTCGGAATAGACTTCTATTATTGCACATAACTCCTTTTTCTTTCCGTATTGAGCTAGGAATCCTTCTTTTGTTTTCTTTTCCTTTATTTTTCCATAAAACCTGTTAAAACAATAAATATAATTAAAATCACTTAATTAATAACAATAAACTAAATATAGAGAACAAATTAAATACCGAATAGACGCATAAATATGCGACTATCAACGTAAAGCCTCTTCTATGTTTGGAACAATAATTGCCCCAAGTTGTCGTTGATCCTACATGCATAAAACCAGTACATCAACTCTTACTAGACTTGTATAAAAACTACAAAAGAAACAAAAATTGAGACTCAAGTTACCTAGCCAATGATAACAATTTGTTGAATAAGACTACTTCTTGATGCAGCTTCCTCAAGTTCAACTGGTTCAACGTTTTCCCCTGGTAGCAAAATGGCACCAAGCACGCCATTTAGGGAAAAAAATTAAAATGAAACAAAGATAGCAAAGAATTACGAAACAGCAAGAGTTTGATAAAATTTGATCTTTGCAACAGTCTATATAATGTGATTTTAAGTTACTTTTCTTCGTTTTCGGTTCCCACAACCATGTCCCTATATGAGCTAACTATAACTATGTGTTGCTGTGGTTTTCTTCTTGGAATGATAGGTCTCTGTAGACAACCATATACTGAGTAGAAAAATCTTGAAATTGATAGAGGATAATACAGATACTACGTGATACTATATATGTCACCCATGACGGCATTAGTTTGTTCGATCTAGCTTTCTCATCTTAGTTTGTTCGATCAGCTTTTCACATAGCAATACTGTATTCTTGTTTACAGAGAGAGGTCTTTCAACACACACAGACAAAGACCGTGTAACACAAACGAGTTTTGGAGAGAAGCAACAACGTACGTACTGAACAACTAATAATGATAAGAACTTGTCTTTCTCATTTCATTGCTGACAGAAAACAAAATATGTATTCTTAGGGGAAATCAAAGCAGCACCATGAAATCAATAGGGGATCAAACCCATATCCAAAATCAAAGCAGCACGCAGAACAAGTCTCTATCTCAATTCCCAAGTCGTATAAATAGAGTGTATTTAAATTCAGCAAAACAGGACCAAACCCCACAACTCATAGTCATGAAAATACAAGCACAAAATTATGAAAAATACATCTCATACCTTCCAATTAATTTGGCAGTGCTTGAAACTCAAATAGGTTTCAGTCTTCCAGTTCCTACAAGCACAAAAGGAAAACCATGAAAACCCAGAACTCAAAGCAATTCGATAATCTTTAAAGATCAAAACTTTTTAACATTCGGAAAAATGAAAATTTTAAGAACCAACCTTTAAGACTTGAAAAATAAAAACGTGTCTTTATTTGCTTCAGAGAAAAAAAGATCCATAAAAGCTTGAGCTTCAAAACTTGTTTGTATTTAAGCGTCAGCAAACCCAGATCAAATTGGACCTTCCTTAAAACCCAGCTCACCAATGCTGCCAAAATTAGCAATCCATTTTCAGCTAGATCTCTATCTCTCACCTTCAAGTAACAGTTCCTCAGTATCAGAAACTTGTCCTGAAATCAACCATGTTTCCTAGTGAATAACAAAACGGAATGGTCTAAAGTTTAAACCCATCAAACACAATAGAAAATATAAGAAGAGTAGAAGAAGCTCAGTTTGAAACTCAAATTACTTCAAAGTCCTAGACTTTATTGACACACAACAGACACACTACTATGGTATAACAGACACATAACTCCAATAAAGCAATGTACTCTAAACACTTGTATCCAAACCCAACATAATTTAGAGAAACAAATCTTTCATTTCAACACATTGTGATATGTAGCTGCTAATAAGAAACTAAGAACACGATGTATGTCCACTGACAAAGCAATTGACTATGAACAATAATTAAACATCAGTTGAATAATTAGTACTTTAATTTCCCTATAATCTATTTGATAGCAATAATAGGATATTGAGCTAGATTACATTTTTCAACAACACAGGTTTCTCAAGCTCAAATCCAACTTCCTTATTCCCACTTTTTAAAATCGTTCATAGAAAAGATCGTTCCTTTAATCTGAACATCTGACTATTTGGTAAGGTTCTTTCATATAAACTGATGTAACCAAATCTCAAAATGAGATAAATAGGTAACTGGGTATTGAAACAAAGAACTAACTTGGGATTCAGAATGAAACCGATCAAAGTCAAAATCTTGAGGGGAGTTGGCTTCTTCGTGTTCTGAATCAATTGATTATAAACTGCCTGTCAAATTTGCGGTATTCTTTTTTGTCATATGTGCTTGTAACTTGATGTATGTCTCTGGAATTAAGAAGGTGCTGGAAGTTAAAATTGTGAATAAGTTGATTGTTGATCAGGTTCTGAGGTGGGAGTTGTCCACTCCAGTGTAGTTTCTCATAGCTAGGCTTGATAAGACAACAATGAATGCTGAATCCTTCGGTTCAGTGACTTCAGTCCAGGTTTTTTAATGAATACATAACCATATGCTATAAAAAGCATCTGTGTGGTGATGAACCAGAACCATAAAAGCTTCAATGAATAAAGGCAACAACAACAAAAAAACCAAGAAATTTCAATACCCAATCTCTAAGTGTAGCCAAAAATGAATTCAGAACATACCCATTTCCTCAAATTGAACATTAATGAATTGGAGACACATACTTCAGCAACAAAAAATTGAATTCAAATTTCTCCAATAGTGAAAGAAAGAGAAAGGAACTCACAGGAAGCCATTGAGAGATGACTAGGATCCTGCAGATACGTAGTCTCGAGATCATACACCTGCATTGGAGCAACACAATCACTCATTACAAAAGGCAATTCTAAGCAATACGATGGAAGCAACCAAATTCAACTTAACCGAAACCCAATTAAATTTGAACACAACACAACCCAATTCAATTTAACCAAAACCCAACTACATAAGACTACAAAAATTAGTATAGCAAGAATGAATTCATCAAAGCATCTCATTTTCACAGATTTAACAAAACCCTAATTCTAAACATTGAAAGAATGAAACCCAAAACTTGGATTTGATCGAGATCGAAAGATAATGGGCTTGCCGATCTAGAGGAAAAGAGCTATGGAAAGTCGATCTTGATTCATGGCAGAGAGGTTCTGGATTTCTGGTGAAGAAGAGAAGAGACGCGAGAGCTTTTGGAACTCGTGAAATGAGCGAGAAAGAAGAGAGAATGGACACGAAGGATACATGCATCAATTAGAAATTGTATGAGGGTAATTTTGAAATTTTAACAAATTTTCATTAAAATGACACTGTTCAAAGTGTTTTCGAAAAAGTCAACTTTTAAAAGCATCTCTGAACTTCCTTTTCGAAATAGTAAAGAAATTTTTTTTAAAGTTCCTATAAAAAAATCAGTTTATTAAACACTTCTTATTTTAAAAACTGATAAAAAAGCTCATTCTCTTTTGAGAGAAGCTTTCCTACACACCCTTAGTCAAATAATCTACTTCTGTAATCTCATTGGAGCACTTTTGTTGCATGTGGTGTCCATGTTCTAACTTCTAGCAAAATGGTTTCTGTCTGAAAAAAAAAATCTGTTGAGTTGATCAGAAATTTGGTGACACATGATTGAGCTAATATAAAGTGGCAAGCAACATCTTGTCTTTTACTTTTTGTTTAAGTTGGATTCCCGGCATGAATGTATATTTTTTCTTTCTAGAGTTCATTTTTCACTTGGTCATTGACAATGCCATTCTATATTTATTCAGAAAACAAAGAGGCATCAAAATGTTGCAGCAAGGCTGGACAACATCATTTTCACCGGTAAATAGCTAGACAAGAATTGCTGAATCAGTTTCATAACCATTCTTGTAAACTTATGATTCACAGTAATCACCATGCGTCAAATCCCACATCTCAGTTTCAAGAACCAAACCATATTCAATATTAACTTGGAACCCAATTAATCATTCACCTGTCGCCCCTAATTAGACCTCAATTCCAATGCTTCCATTATTATTTCTGGTTCCATCCACATTTAACTTCACAAAATCATGATCAGGTTTCTGCTACACCAAAGTAGTGGTTGTATATTACTGAGTGACATGTACCACCTTCTTATTCTGAGTTAACTTCCATTCAATGATAGAATTACTAATAACACTTTCAGGATTAAGAGACATATGAAAATTGGCATCAAATTTTTTCTTGTTCCTCTATTTTCAGATTTATCAGCTGATGGTAACAAACACCTCACACCACACTATGGAGTTTTGCCATCGAGAGATTATGGATGTTCGATACGGCGGGAAGTCCGGGTCTTTTGCGTCACATCGGAACTGCCGGAGAAAAGAGAGTTTTGTTTTGTTTTCAGGGTTTTAGTGTGGGAGTTGGGTACAGATTTCATGGTTTAAGGCTTTAAGCCCAATAGGCCCAAGGCCACTTTTGAATGTTCAAATATTTGTTTCACCGGAGCAATTCAAAAGCAATAGAAAAATGGCCGGAGATTCACGGCCGGCCGGCAAATTTCAAGCCATAATTAATTCTGCTTCAGAAACAAATTTTGCGGTGTGATTATCATATAATTGTGGAGGAATGCCATTGTTTCCACTGTTTTAAGTCATAGTTGCTAACTAAGTTAATATAGTGGATTAATCGGTTTAATTTATAAGGAAAAGACAAACATCAATTTGGGTCATTGAAGAACACTGTAGTAAGCAAATCAAAACACTTGAAAATGGGAATTAATTACATGCAGGAAAAGATCATATAGTTGATACTTCTCATAAGGTATAACTCATATAAGAGAATCATGACAAACTGGATCTTTCGGACGACAAGGTAAATGACTTGATGTGTGCGCGAAGGTGCTTAGCAACATGTTCTACTAAGATAAATAATGTGTAATAGTAATAATGTGATTGATGAATAACGAAGATCTCTGATGAAATTATAGAATGAAAACGGATCTTCAAAATTGAGAAACTGTCACACAGCCTCGCTTTAAACCAATTTCTTTGAAGAGTTCATGCCATGCCATGTAAAACTTATGGGCTTGATTTTTTTTTTTCCGCGGAGAACGACCATGCGGAGGACCCCAAGGATCATTTTACTAAATAAATACGATTAAGATAAAGACATCCAAAATAGACTCTGGGGCGGAGGTGAACTATTCATAATGAATATCACGATCATGGACCACACTATGTGCTAAACTATTACAGGTGCTAGAATTATACTTGAAACCCATGAATCTCAATAAAAGTAAGTTTATTTGCATCACATCGAGATCACGAGAACAATAAATAAATAGAGGTAACCATACTTTTGAGCACACAATTGTGGTAGATACGTTATCCCTACTGAATCTCACAATCCACATGAGAGGCAAATGAATTATTGACATTAAAATCAAACATGTTACCAAAATGCCATAATCACCAGGCCTACTGAAAGGCCCGCCAGGATCCCAACACCATACAAATCCAACGACTTCAACTTCAAGCCTAACAGACCAAGTTGACGTAAAAGAGCACCATCTACGGTGTGCTCCGATCATCAGCCTCGCCCTCAGACCAGGCCGAACGTCACCTCAATATTGCATGGACCACCCACACAACGACTCACAACACTCGTTTGAAATTGGCACCAACCGACCGATCGATCTCATCTCCGTTGCGGGTTTCCGATTTAGGTAGAACCTTTTGAGATGCGCTGTAATGACCCAAACCTTGATTAACAAGTTAATCCTCGTTAATCGCGCTAATTAACGAGTTAAGCATCACACGTCATGTTTATTGAGATTCGTTGTGACTAAAAATTGACTTTTTACAAGTTATGATTTTGAACTCATTTTTTTCAGGAAAGTTGTAGAGAATTTTATTGCGAGTTCGTGCGTATTTTTTCTTTATTTTTCGGAGATCCGAGAAATTAATTATGAGTTTTTAAATTTTTGGAGTAGGAAAATAAATTTGAAAATCAATCATTGATGAAATCATTTATGCCATCAAATTTGCTGGTTGTTTGATCTGGATCGTTGATCATTTTGTTCACTGTGAGTATAAATTTGAGTTTTCTACCCGGATGGGTAGAACCTAATCAATTCGACCCGAATACCAATCCGGAGATCTAGCCCGACCCGACTTCTGACCCGAGTCGTGACCCGACTAGAATTTCTCTGGCTGCCAACCTCTGACCGTCGGACTGGTCGGGATCGATTCCTCTCCTCTCCCTCGCCCTTTCGGAGCCATCGGTGGAGCCATGCATTGACTTGTGGCTGCGAATCGAAGCTGAAAAATTCAAGAAGATTTCTGGTTCAGCTTCGTGGCCGACGTTGGGCGGCATAGCCAGAGGGGTTTTACACCCTTGCACCTCCAGGAATCGTTTGGGCTCTATCCCGAGGTGCATCATGGAAAGACTCGTTGATCGGCTGAGGGCGATTTTCGGCGAGTTTTTCCGGCTGTCGAGATGATTTTCGACATCTTCCGGTTATTTTCTATGGTAGATGTAGTTATAAAGTTTGTTTAGAATGATGAGAGCTTTCGAATGATGCATGAATTGCAGGTATCAGGGGTGGACGAATTCCGGCGACACATGCCACCGGCAGCGGCAGCGCGTGGGCCTCACACTCAGTCGTGTGCCACGGAGCTCCGGCAACCAGAATACACTTTTCTTCACGGAAAGTTTTCTATGATGATTGCAGTAGTTTTCAAGTAGTATTGCATCATTCGATCAATTTTATAACATTTTGGCTATGCACAGGAATTGGTGCAACTCGGCACGCGACTCAATCATTCTTCTTGTGTTGAGTCGAAACATATTCTTGGTATCGGGGGTGGCCGGATTCTGGCGGCACATGCCACCGACAGTGGCGGCATGTGGGCTCCACGCGTCGGTTTGTACGGCGAAGCTCCGGCGACCAGAATACACTTTTCTTCACGGGAAGTTTTCTATGATAATTTGAGGTAGTTTTCGAGTAGTTTTGTGTTGTTCAATCAATTCTATGACATTTTGGCTATGCACAGGAATCGGTGCAACTCGACACGCGACTCAATCATTCTTTGCGTGCTGAGTCAAAACATATTCTTGGTAGAGGACAAACCTTGGAGCATGATAATTGGAATCGAGGCACGACCATCAAGTACGGATGAGGCACGGTAGCGTGAGGTTACTATTGAAAACGAATGTGAGTTTTCGATAATAATGTTGAATCGAGTTTCTCCATTTACGTTAATTGTACGATAGTAACTTACATTAATTAACTTAGATTTCCGATTCACTTTAGGAGCACCATTAACGAATTTCGAATTAGTGGCTAGATCAACGAGTTATTTTAGTTGGCGATCCAGGTGAGTGGACATTTATTTTTCACCGTCGTTTAATGAGTCTAATTTTATGTCTATGATTTCTTAAACAATCAAGTATATAAATATATATATATATATAGTATGATATGCTATGTTTATGATATGCACGGAGGCCTATGATATGATTTTACGATTTCACACATGCATGTTTATGTATGAATGCATCGATGCATATGGCATGTCGGCTGATCACCGAGGTGCTGCGGAAAGGCTAGGACAAACACCTGACCTGAGATTATGATATATGTTCATGCCTCTACACACTACTATATGTTTTATGGTTTTACCTAGACTTGCTCGTTTTTAATATATGATATCGATGAAAGGCATATATATATGTTTTACGATTTTTCTTTCTAAATTTTATTTTTTGTCCACTCACTCTAACGATTTTCATGATTTATATGCCTTTCCCCTGGGCCCTTTGATTTCTAATGCCTAGGTTGCAGAGTCTTTGGTGAGGTCGTGCGCATACACAGATCGAGGGATAGCAGTAATCCACCGTAGGATCCAGGGTTGATCCTACGGGTTAGCTGGTTAGAATAAGTAGTTAAGGAGTCTAGTAGCTCTGGTGTCATAAATTTTTTAAAAGTTTGTTGTATGAATGATTTTCGGAAAATTAGACCTCTAAATTTATGCTTTTCAGTTTATCAAATTTTCCTTCGGTTTGCTTCTTGACTAGTTTGTTTAAGTTTGAATGGTTGTTGAGGACTTAATCTTGGTTTAGACATCTAAATCGGGATCAAGACCTCACAGTTGGTATCAGATTGAGCAACTTTTCTTTGCTAATCGCATGAGCATATTATGAGCCTCGGTACAACACGAAGACTGAAAATGCTTATTGATGTTAGTTTGTCATGCCTTTTCAATTGCTAATCTGCATCCAACTCTCCAGTTTCTTGTACCATGTTTGAGGAACTATTTCAGGGTATTGTTTTGATTGTGGGGTTCCTTCGGGGATATCTGATAAAATTAGAACGATATAGAGAAGGTTAGCATGACCACTACGCAAGGACGACACTTGTGGACCGAGAATTGGTCTTAGTGTGCGAAGTTATTTGATGTACGTTATCCATACTCATCTGCTAATGGATTGAGGGTGTGCCAAACATGCGTCCTTAGTGAAAGTGTTTTATCCTCGTTCTTTTCAGCTTCAATTAATTCTGTGGTAGTTAATTCATTTTTCCTTGTTATTGTATGATCATTCAAATTTACATAGTTCTATCTTGTTATGTTGTACTCTCAACAATATGCATCTCGAAGATTATTCACCAATCTCCTCAATTTCGATTGTATCATTGTCGTAGATGCCAAGATCTATTGTCGTACAAGCACAGTTACATCGAGGCCTTGGAACAACTTTAGAATTATCGCACATAACCATTTTGGTGGAGTAGCCGTGTGTAGTTTCGACTAATTATTTTATATTCCAGTTGAAGTTTCATTTGGTTTCACTTACTTTCTTTTGTTCTTTCCGTTTTGATTACCTTATGTACCTCGATGTTGTTCGTCAAGGAGATTCACCCGCTCTAACTGGAAAATTTATTCCCGATTTTGGTCAAATCAACTAGTTTTGTTTCATTTCAATGCATGTAGAACTCTCTGGAATCAGAAAGTACATGAAGTATCCAGGATACACTTGTATATGCCTATGGTTCATTTTCCATCAAGACTACTATATTTAACCACAACCATTTTCAAAGCTCATCAGGTGTAGCTGAAGTATATTTATCTTTTCATGCATTGCGTGCATTTACCTTTAATTAATTATGTTGAGGGGCAACAATTTGATTATTCGAGATAAGGGTGAATTGACACGTTTATGGTCATTTCTTCATGTTGAATTTGCAGATGAGGCTTTTGGATTATTTGGACAATTGAATTTTGTTGTGATGGAGTTTGTTAGTATTGTATTGGAGAAATGTGTTAGATTTGCAGGTTTTGGTTTGAATATAAACGAATAAGTCATGCCGAATTTTCTATAGAAATTCTATTAATTTAGAGTCGCTCTTATGAACTCAAATGTTGACGTGAGGATGTCTTTTCATTGAAGATTAAACGCTTTTGTTTTTCGAGTTGTTATGGCATTGTGGATACACGATCAGATCTGTTTTATTTGTTAGCACAAAAGCCAATATCTGAGTGAATGGTGAGGAAGGAGTATCGTGGCGTGGGGAGAAAGTATACTTAGGTAGCAGTAGTTTGGCGTTTCGATGTTTTCATTCATGAGTGAGCGATATAATTCTTGAAGCGGTGAAGATTTATGGAAGTTGTTTTCCGGGAATCTTGGAACATCAGGATATTGATCCTCTTACCAAGACTTACGAATTTTCTGAGCTACTTTTAACAAGATAAGTTGTTTCTGTCAAAATTTCATAGTTAATTACTTACAACCGATCACACCGCATTTGTCACTAGGAGTGAAGAAATATGGTATATCTAATGTTTTCCAGAGAATCTTCAAGCAACGGTTATGACATTACGTTCTCACTATGTTGACTTTTCGCGATGTAAATTTCAAGGACGAAATTTTTGTTAGAGGATAGATTGTAACGACCCAAACCTTGATTAGAGAGTTAATCCTCGTTAATCATCCTAATTAACGAGCTAAGCATCACATATCACGTTTATCGAGATTCATTACGACTAAAAATTGACTTTTTATAAGTTATGATTTTGAACTCATTTTCTTCACGGAAGTTGTAGAGGATTTTATTGTGAGTTAGTGCATATTTTTGATTTATTTTTAGGAGGTCCGAGCAATTAGTTATGAATTTTTGAAGTTTGGGAGTAGGAAATTAAATTTGAAAATAAATTATTGGTGAAATCATTTGGGCCGTCAGATCTGATGGTTGTTTGATCTGTACCGTTGATAATTTTGTTCACCATGGGTATAAATTTGAGTTTTCTACCCATATGGGTAGAACCCAATAAACTCGACCTGAATACCAACCCGGAGATCTGGCCAGACCCTGCTTCTGACCCGAATTGTGACCTGACCAAAATTTCTCTGGCATGCCATCTCTGACCGTAGGATCGGTCGTGATCAATTCCTCTTGTCTCCCTAGACCTTTCTGAGCCATCGGCGGAGCCATGCATCGACTTGTGAGAGCCAAAAACTCTTACATCGAGGAATCGTTTGGGCTCGGCCCCGAGGCGCATCATGGCCGGACCTCGTTGATCAGCCGACGACGAATTTCAGCGAGTTTTTTTGGCCGTCGAGGTGATTTTCGGCATCTTCTGGTCATTTTCTGTGGTAGATGTTGTTATGAAGTTTGTTTAGAATCATGAGATATTTTGAATGATGTATGAATTATAGGGATCGAGTGTGGCCAGATTCCGGCGGCACATGCCACTGGCAGTGGCGACGCATGGGCCCTACGCACCGCCGTGTGCCACGGAGCTCCGGCGACCAGAATATACTTTTTTCAAGGGAAGTTTTCTACTATGATTTGCGGTAGTTTTCGAGTAGTTTTGCGTTGTTCGATCAATTTTATAACGTTTTGGCTGTGCACAGGAATCGGTGCAACTCGGCATGCGACTCAATCATTTTTCACGCGCTGAGTCAAAACATATTCTTGGTAGAGGACAAACCTTGAAGCATGATAATTGGAATCGAGGCACAGACATCAAGTGTGGATGAGGAACGGTAGCGTGAGGTTACTATTGAAAACGAATGTGAGTTTCCGATAATCGTGTTGACTCGTTTTCCCATTTACGTTAGTTGTACGATAGTAACCTACATTAATTAACTTAGATTTTCAATTCGCTTTAGGAGCACCGTTTAAGAATTTCGAATTAGTGGATCAACAAATTACTTTAGCTGGAGATCCAGGTGAGTGGACATTTATTTTTCACTGTCGTTTAGCGTGTCTAGTTTTATTTCTACTATTTCTGAAACAATCAAGTGTCTATATATATATAGAATGATATGATATGTTTACGATATGCATGGAGGCATGTGATATGATTTTACGATTTCACACGCCCACCTGTATGTATGAATACATCGATGCATATGGCACATCAGCTGATCACCGAGGTGCTGCGGGAAGGCTAAGACAAACACCTGACTCGAGATTATGATATATGTTCACGCCTCCACACACTACTATATGTTTTACGGTTTTCTTTAGACTCGCTCGTTTTTAATATATGATATCGGTGAAAGGCATATATATATGTTTTACGAATTTTCTTTCTAGATTTTAGTTTTCGTTCACTCACTCTAACGATTTTCATGATTTATATACCTTTCCCTTAGACCCTTCGGTTTCCAATGCCCAGGTTGCAGGGTCTCTGGTGAGGTCGCGTGTGCACATAGATCGAGGCATACCGGTAATCCCCCGTAGGATCCAGGGTTGATCCTACGGGTTAGTTAGTCAGAATAGGTAGTTAGGGAGTCTAGCAGCTCTAGTGTCGTAAATGTTTTAAAAGTTTGTTGTATGAATGATTTCTGGAAAATTAGACTTCTAAATTTATGCTTTTTAGTTTATCAAATTTTCTTTCAGTTTGCTTCTCGACTAGTTTGTTTAAGTTCGAATGGTCGTTGGGGACCTAATCCTGGCTTAGGCATCTAAATCGGGGTCGGGTCCTCACACGCACTCTGGCAGGTTGTTGTCGAAGTCGAGCGAGACCGCTATCCGAAAAGGCAAAGCCCTTCTCCCATAGTAAATGTCCACTCCTCGCGACATCAACTAAGAACCTTGACAAACACCTCAAGAAAGAAAATAGGCCACATCAGAGAGAGGGCCAAGGAACAACACCAAACAAGAGCGTCTTAGAGACGACATCGAGGGAGCCAGGCATCATATGGATCTGGCGTTGATGCTAGAAGAGGAAAGCTGCCATTATTGGTCAACTAGGGTTAGAGAGAAAACCCATATGTGTGTATCCAGTTCCAGATTTTTTGTAGTTAGCTAATCATGGGCTTGATTATTCTCTAGAAATTGGTCATTATATTTTTTTAGCTCAAAACTCACCAAACAGCTTGAGAATTTGAAACAAGGCATTGGTTTGTGACTTTGTGTTATGCTAATTTACTATTTAACAATTTTGGTGCAGCCTCGACACTGTTCATATGTATTGTTCACGGTTACTAATGCAAACTGCCCTTTTGGTCTTTTTCCCTCCAGTCCGTGCCAAACGCTACTCTCTCTCTCTGAAGCATTTCTCTCTCTCTCTCTCTCTCTGCGAATTTGAGCGGCAGCGACTCGACGACGACGGCTTGGCATTACAAAATCAATTTCGGCTCCAGAAGATCAAGCTGCTTTAGTTTGCAGTTTTTGTTAGCCAAGACCTTAAATTTAAGGAATCCGAGGCTTCACCGAAGGTCTCTCGCCATCACCAATGTCATCTTGGATTTGATCGTCGAACAATGTCTGATCTTCTTCTGCTTCGATTTCAAAATATGTCGCCATTTAATTTTGAAATTTAATCGTAATGCCAGCATAGTATCTGTGATTGATTGAAATAATTGTCATAATAGCTCTGAGAGTTATTGATATGTTAGTGTAATGGTTTCAATTAGTGATATTGTAATGAGTTTTAAGACTTTTGGTTTCAGAAAAAATCAGCTCATTCACACCTGATGCTATATCGATTGCTTCTAGCATCAAATACCATGCCGAATTTACACACACCTCTCACCCTTCACGAAACCAGCCTCCATTAGCTTCCTCAACCTGTTTTTCTAAACCCTTCCTCCACAAATCCAGCCTCTATTAGCTTTCTCAACCTGTTTTTACAAACCCTATATCTCTCTTTCCAGGTAGATGAGTATTCACGAACAAACATTCCTAGCATATGGGCTGTTGGTGATGTTACGAACCGTGCTCGCCTTACCCCTGTTGCTTTAATGGAGGGAACGTGCTTTGCAGTATGTATCTTTTTGTTGTACAGTTTATATTAGCCTCTATGTGTTGTGCTATTATTTTTTCCTCGAACATGTGATCCCTAAAAGAAGAAGAAGGATTCCATCGTAAATATATATATATATATATATATATAAGAGAGGATGACATTATATAGAAGGAGAAACTATTACCATTACAATGGAATCAGTGGATGGCCTGTCCAAGCTTTTCAGATACTGCCTTTGAGTCGTTGTGACATTGTGTGCTGATTGCCATCTATTTTATGTTTTTTGTCTCACAGAAAACAGTTTTTGGTGGGGAACCTAGCAAACCGGATTACAAATATATACCTGTGCAGTTTTCTGGTAATAGTTTCTCCTTCTATATAATGTCATCCTCTTTTATATTATTATTCTCTTTTTTATGTCGAAGGTAATAGCAAAGCAAATATGTTTAGTGTATTCACTATATTATACCAGTCCAGTAGAAACTATAGCAATGTAACCTGTTTTTAGCTTGAAATTTCAAGCTGAGACCGATGCCGTCAATTTAATTTGGGGAGCTAACCAGATATATCTCTATTTGTTGTTTTGAATTATATACTATTAGGTTTCTGTTAGATTCGAGTGTTGAGAATTTTGCTGGGTTCGTCAGGTTTGGATCTGAATTTGCTTGCTCTGTTGCTATTTTACTGTCAGATTTCTTATTTTGCTTCATTTCCGATTAATTTTGCTCCCCTATGAATGAACGATATATATATTTTTAGTAATTGTTTATGATTTTTATATAGCAATAGGGAAATGAAAGCTGCCCTTTCACAAGCACTAGCCCGAGGTGAAATAGATTCTTTTATCCTAGGCGGTAAGGATTCCATATTTGGACTCTTTTCAATAAATAGTAGCCGAAGATTAATGAGGTATTTGAATATTATAGTCACCCATTATTTTGGATGAGGTAGCCAAAGATCAATAAACAATTTATGTCACCCATTATTTTGGATTTGAGTTTTGCTTGATCTGGTTTTGGACCATTCTTGATTCTAACTTTTTTTTTGGACTCATATGCCGCGGACACTGTTCTATTCAACTGGTTGCTATATATATCAAAGCCTTTTCACTATAATATCTTATAAATATATTGAAATCGAGAGAAATGGCCAATCCAACATACAGATTATAATATATTGAAATGCATATATAGGTAATGCCTATATAATTCATAATTGTGGTACACTCATATAGATAATGGGTGTATGATTTGGTTACCTATTGATTTTTATATACGCAGGTGCGAACATTTTTTTTTGTTAGTTCTGGGTATGGATATTCATCATCTCTTAGATTCAAACAAAAGTTGAACTAGATCTATTAGAATTCGTGGGCTTGGTCTTCTGAGAATTTGGAAGTTAATGAATTGAATTATAGGCTATTCATTGATTATTCAATGAAAGAATCCAATTGATATCATTTTGCTATTGTCGTCGGTCATTAATTTCTTTGTATATCAATTTAAAGAAAATATTGGTCCTGGGTTTTGGGCTACTCAATGGAGATGACAAATTTTTGATCCAGATTGGGCTAGCGTTGTTTGAAACTGAAGTTATGATGGTGATGGAAGTTATACGAAACTGCAGGGGTTTCCAAATATTTCTTCTCAGTCAAGAATCTGAAGTTAGGCATATATAATAGAATAAGAAACAAGCTTCCTCTCATCTTCGTGCATGTTAAAGACTTATATTGACTTAATAGTTAATCACATCTTCACAAGTCTATCCAGTATTAGGATCTTTTCCCTATTGAATATACCCATAATGCATGCATCGATGAGATATTCTTTTTGTTTAGTTTCTCGGTTGTTTTTCAGTTTGGTATTTGTAATGGTAGATCGATATATATATATATATTCTTTACATGTTTTTTTTTTCATAGATTTGTTTGTGGGATTTGTTTCATAGGTCTCAATCAATTTTCTTTGTTTCATCTTCCTTTGATGAGACAAAACTAAAACTATATTAAAGAGTTAGTTTCATGCATAAGATTACCTATATATGCATTATATACGCATTACCTATATATGGGAAACAATATTTATAATTTAATTCTATTGTAATCTTATGTGTGGCTTCTTCGTTAATTCAATGGTTAGTTTTCTTGACATTCAAGGTTTGCTAGAAAAAAAAACAAAAATAAGATTAAATGTGTGCTGGTATGTCTCTCTGTATGGGCTAATGTACTATCAGATGGCTCAGTTGAGAAGTAGTTTTTAAGGGAAATACTGAAAGTGCAGCTATTTGTTATCTGCGGATCTGTACATTTCTCCCCTTTCTCATTAATTTTCTTGACTAATTTTTGTTACCCTAAGATTTAAGGTTAGTAATGATATGCCGATAATTTTGACATGTAATGGTGTTCTTATATATTGTTTCTGAAATGTTTGCTAACAAGGCTTCACATATAGTTCTTAATTCTCTATGTTTGTAGAGGTGCTTGGATTAATTATCGATTCCTCAATATTTGAGCTTCAGAAAACATCTCTTTCTATGATCGATCTAAATCATCTAAGTTCCTAGCTGTACTAGAAATTGATTATACATGCATATACTGGCTGATTTACATCAGCATATTTATCGATCAATAATTCAAAGGCTTTAAAATGTATGAACTGTATCCACCAACAGATGGATAATATAATCACAATGGAAGAAATTAAGTATGTTTGTAGTAAAGATTGTATTTAGTTAGAAGGGTGTGACATTTGACCTAGTACGTTATTTACTTTCCATAACTTAGTTATATACTCTCTATACTGATCATCCCCTATTTCAAGCCACAAAGAGTGCGACCTATATCATGTAGTTTAACTTAGTTATATACTCTCGATACTGATCATCTCCTATTTCAATCTGCTATATATAGATTGCAATATATTTAATCTTAAGATATAATTTAGTGGGTTCATGGAGAAACATGGAAAAATTAAGGTTTTATTTTGAATGATTATGGGGCAACTCATGCTTTAAAGTACAAATACGATCTAACATATAAGTGTTGATCAGTGTTATATTAAACCTGAAGTATGCATCTGATCTGTTTGTCACTATGCTTGATATATGGAAACTTACATACACAAGTCTTCAACGTACACTACCACATATTTAGGTATTGTCGGCGACTTAAAGTCACCGGCCTTTCTTTTTAAATCGCCGGATATGTCACCGATAATACTCTCGCCGGAAATTAGGTGTCGGTGATAGTATTACCGGCGACATGTAGTGCTTGTCGCCGGCAATAATGTTGAAGTATCACCGGCGACTGGCAATAGTAGAGGAATTGCCGGCGACTCCAGTCGCCGGCAATAGTATAGACATTGCCGGCGACTTGAGTCGCCGGCAATGATGAAGATCATTAGTCGCCGAAAAGTGAAGGTATTGCCGGCGAGATTGGTCCAACTCGCTGGCAATACGCGGTGAAATTTTACAAAAAAAGGCGGTTCCGGATTGGGCCCAATTCCAGAACCTGCACTGAAAAATAGAAACCGTATAAATATAAGTTCAACAGTACACACATAATTGTCCAACGTACAGTACAAACAGCAACAATACGAAAATAAACTACAACTACACTAAGGGTTGAGGAAATCCATGTAGACGTAATCATTTGAACTTCGGTGGCTACCCTGGTCTTGCTGTGGCGGTGACGGCTGCTGTGGTGGATCACTGTGGAACACAGGGATCAGGGGAGGTGTGGGGAGCGGTTGTCCGGTAGTCTGGCACGTGTACATCGTCTGCATCCATGTGAACATTTGTGTCTGCTGCTGGACCATAATTCGGTGTTGCTAGACCATCACCAGGTACTCGGCATCTCTGACTGCCTGCTGCTCGGCCAATTGCCGCATCTCCTCCATCTGCCTCCTTTGCTCCTCCAACTCCCTCTGCGTCCTCTAAAACTCCGCTGCTAGGTTAGAGTTCCTAGAAGAAGTTCTTGACCCGCTAGAGTATTCCGAAGTGTTCTTCAATACTCTTTCGCCCACCGAGCCCATTCCCCTGCAATAGTAGATATTCTTTCCAGTCCCGCATGCTTTTGCCATGATCTGAGCTGCTATAGGGCGATCAAGCGGATCGATCTGAGAGGCATACTGGGTCACTTCTTCCTCTGAGCAGTCAGGATGGTTGTTTCGAGCTATATTCATGGTGACTTCTGTGATCGCATCCTCCACTCTCGCCTAATTGAAAATCGAATATGAATGACGTATTATTAAACAAAATAAATTAATAGAGAAAAATAGTTTTATTAACACATGCATATGTGAACTACAAAATAATGAAGCTAAAGACTTACCGCTTGTTCAGGGCACTGCGGATAGAACTTCTGATGAACAAACACCAACGGGTTGACTTCTTGTTGTTGCTGCGCCTTACTCGACCAACCCAAATAGTTGAGTGAACCTGCATGATGGGACTTGGTGTTTTTTAATCTGTTTTCCCTATTCGTCTTGAAAATTGCCTTGTTTGATAAACATATGTAAAAAAATTAGTAACTAACTATTTCAATGTGATACGATACATTAGGGTTGTAAAATATATTCAAGATGCATACCTTCGCTTTGGGGTGCTCGAAGTTGGCTACCAGCCACAACCACTCATACTCCCTAAACCGGAATTCGCTAGGGGTAGAACCTCGGCCTAGCTCCTTGTATTGTGTGTAATGTTTTGAAAGCTCGTTCTTCCACTCTTTATACCTATATTAACACCAGAAAAAAAATTTAGAGATATTAAAACACTTGATAAACAAAAATCTAACTCGATATATACTCAAATAACTCGAATCACATCACCTGATATGTAATTGACGCTCTACCCACGTGTGAATAAGGCATTCATCCACGTCAAACCACACCTGCAAGATGAATATATAAACGGTAAAATTATATATTTATTCGGACTTAATTAATAAATGTAAAATTTACATAATGAAAATACGATTTAACTCACACTCAGTGCATTATGCACTTGCATCTTCACGTAGCGAGGCACAGATCCCCAATCTGGCCACAGCATTGGGACTTTGTCCCGCACGACGGCCCCGGCCATGCTGGCATACTTTCGCGTGGTGTCAAATGTCTCGATCACCTCACCATGCTCATTGGCCCTAATGAGCGTTTTCCTTCCCGCGGTGGCCTGCTCAAGATTCTTCCCGGTGCAGGGGCCTCTAGACTTTCGTTTTCCAGTGCCATTAACGATATTGCCTAATAATACAATGTTAACAAATTGATATTATTAATTGACACTATTTATAGTCTTAAGTAATAATTAAGTAATCAATCTTGTTAAATTTTTTTTACCTGCATCGTCCGTTTGCTGGTTGTTGCACCTCGCACTCCAAAGATACACGGGGTCGAACGGGATGAAGTTGTACGCTTCCTCCACGCTCATTAGTGCATTATGCACTTGCATCTTCACGTAGCAAGGCACAGATCCCCAATTTGGCCACAGCATTGGGACCTTGTCCCGCACGACGGCCCCGGCCATGCTGGCATACTTTCGCCTGGTGTGAAATGTCTCGATCACCTCACCATGCTCATTGGCCCTAATGAGCATTTTCCTTCCCCCGGTGGCCTGCTCAAGATTCTTCCCGGTGCAGGGGCCTCTAGTCTTTCGTTTTCCAATGCCATTAACGATATTGCCTAATAATACAATGTCAACAAATTGATATTATTAATTGACACTATTTATAGTCTTAAGTAATAATTAAGTAATCAATCTTGTTAAAAAAAATTTACCTGCATCGTCCGTTTGCTGGTTGTTGCACCTCGCACTCTAAAGATACACGGGGTCGAATGGGATGAAGTTGTACGCTTCCTCCACGCTCAGGAACTCCGGCCGTCCTTCAATATAAATAGGCCTCCCCTTATCATCGAATTCAGGGATCACAGGAATCTGGTCGGGCAGGAAGAGACCGGACGGCGGAGATAGACGAGGCCTGGACGATGAGGCGCCAGCACCATCTACCTCAGATGATTCCCGTGAAACGGGAGTAGGCACCGGGCCAATGTGGGGCATTCGGATGGAAGACGTTTCTGATGCGGCCGTTGAGTGTCGCTCGCTTGACTGTCTGGTGACTGAGGGTCGAGCCTGGACTGAAGGTTGCATGGATCCGGATCGTACAGCTTCCTCCTTTACTCGCGCAGCTAGCAACATTTGTGTGCGAGCAGTCATAATTGGGCCACTGTGCGTGTTGAGAACTGCGGCTGAGGAAGCTTGATTACTGCTCCCTCCACTGGATCTAGTCCCTCTCTGTTTGATGCCTCCAAGACAATTTGCCGCAAAACCTCCTGCACATCCAACAATTAGTTCTAGATTCGGTTTGGTTCTGATACAAAATTTTAAGATCCAGAACTGTTTGCTTACAATCGGTCCGGTTCTGTGAAAATTAAGGATGGAACCGTTTGGAACCGGAACCGTTCGGTTCCGGTTCCGGTTCTAGCGGTTATCGGTTCTCGTAGAAGATCCATTTGAAAAAAAAATCAAAAAATTAATTGGACTTCAAAATCCTCTTACTTTCTGTTTGACATAGTTGCATATATAATCTATCTATATAAAAACGGATAATTTGCATATTAAATCACATATGATCATCAACATATCAACAATGTCATTCATCAAGATCATATTTGCATCATATCAAACATTAAATTAAATTTCATAGGCTAAATGCTTATGATATCATATCAAACATTAAATTAAATTGCATCATATCATATCGATCATTACGAATATAATTATCAAAATATCAATTAATTATTACCCAAATGCTTCTTTAACCAATTAATTAAGTTAACAAATATATTCTACTAATTAACTTAACAAATATAATTAACCAACACAAAATACATAATTACATAATTAACTAATTAACTTATGAAAAATACAATATAATTATCAACTATATCAATTAATCCAAATCACCTTAATTTGCCCAACACCTTAAATTACCTTAAATTACCTATATCAATTAATCCATATCACCTTAATTTTCCCAACACCTTAAAAATACAATATAATTCTCAACTATATCAATTAATCCAAATCACCTTAAATTACCTAAATATTTTCTACATATATACATACATACACTTGCCTAATAATTATCAAAAATTAAAACATCACCCAAAACTTAATTAATCAACTTAATTAAAATGCATACAAATATAATTAAAATGCATATATATATATATACATAATTATAAAAAACAAAAATTGAGAGAGAGAGAGAGAGAGAGAGAGAGAGAGAGAGAGAGAGAGAGAGAGAGAGAGAGAGAGAGAGAGAGAGCTAGGGGATCGGACCTGTCATGATGGAGCTCGGATTCCGGCGGCGGAGGTAGAGGAGGAGGGGAGGAGGAGGGGAGGAGAGGTAGGGGAGATTTGGGGTTTTTGGGTTTAGGTTTTTTTGTTTGGAGAGGGGAGAGGGGAGGAGGGGAGGGGAGGAGAGATTTGAGGAGATGAAGAGAGGTTAATTTGTGGGCGGCGAGGTGAGGAAGAGATGGGAAGATTTTAGGGTTTTGAAGCAACAAGGTGAAGAAATGAGGAAGGAGGGTCGAGCTGCTGGTTCTGGAATTTAAGGGAGTATTGCCCACGAGTTGATAAGCAACTTGTTGGTAATACTATTACCAACGAGTTGATAACTCGTGGGTAATACTATTACCAACGAGTTATCAACTCGTTGGTAATGATAGTGATTCCCGGCCAAGAATTTCCGGCAAGTATTAATTCATAAATAACACCGATCAATATGACGTTGGCATGGCTAAATTTTTATAATTTACGACGTACTATAACAAACATACATGTACGTACGTTTATATAACAAACATACATGCGCGTTTATATATACTAAAATACGTACATCATTAACGTACTAAGGATGATAATCATAATCATCTTCATCACTTGAGTCTGACTCGGTTTCATAGGTAACCTCTGGCAATATGTGACACTCCTCGTCATCTGAATCAGCGTCTACTTCATTTGGATTAGCATCGAGAAGTTCTGCTCTAGTAATTCGAACCACACTCCCAGATCTCACATTATTAAGGCGAATCGTAGATGATTCTGGAATGTCAAAAGCGTTCGGCTCTTGGTATGCAGTAACTTCTTCATCATCTGCGGTTTCACCAAGTGTGGCAGCACTGTATATGTTTCTATGAGCAACATGGTTAACCACCTTCCACGGGACTTTGTTCAGAAGATCGTCAAGGTAAAACACTTGTTTTACTGATGTGGCAAGAATGAAAGGGTCTTCTTTATACCAGCTTGTAGCAGTATTCACCGAAAATATTCCGTACTGATCGGTCCTTGTGTTCTCCGGGCTAGTATCAAACCATCTACACTTGAACAAGTGCACTTTCATGCGGTTCCCATAAATTAGTTCAACAACTGAATGAAGGACACCGTAATAGTCAACGCCATCTTGCCCACTATGGACCATCACCCCACAATTCTGTGTTTTCAGTCGGTCGTCTCGATTTTCACATATAAATTTCACGCCATTGACCTGACACATCGAGTAAACTTTTGAAGCTATCGGTTTCATCGCCAAGACCCTCAATTTGTTTGACCACTATGGGCAACCATCATTTGCTACATGGTTCATCTGAAAACGATAAGAAACCAGGTACACCATAAATTATGAACATAGAAAAAGAAAACCACGTACACACATGCTATATAAGGATATAAAAAATATATATATATACACATATACCCTTACCCATTGACCAAAGTAGTTTGCAAACGTCCTGTTGTGGTAATCGACATTTCCGGCAATAGCAGGGCAGTTTTTCCAATATTGTACTTCTGGACAGTTAATCAGTACCGACCAGTGGGCAATGGCTACCTCATTTCCATCCAACTTGTACGACTTTGGCAAGCTTCCATGTACTACCACGTCATTGGAGATGATAGAAAGGTTGAACTGGGGTTCATCTATCGGCATATATTGTTGGGGGTCCTCCAGCGCTCCCAAATACAAGTTGGTGTACGTTACACACTCGTGCGCAAGATATGCTTCAGCGATACACCCTTCAAGTGCAGATTTATTCTTCACATAGTCCTTGTAGGCTCCCAATTGTCTACAAGTTAACAAGTGCATGTTATGATACTTAAAAAATAAGAATTTACATATAAAAACAGAGGCAAACCAAATGTATGAATCATTTGTACCTTTCCATGGGATACATCCAAGTGTAGTGTACTGGACCGGTAAGCAACAATTGTTCGGGAAGATGGATCATCAAGTGAGGCATGATGTCAAAAAAATTTGGGGGAAATATCCCCTCAAGCTTGCACATGATAAAAATGATGTCATCTTGCATCTCCCTGAGATCTGATTTTTTAACTTCCCTGGTGCATAATTTCTGAAAGAATCTTGACAAGGCCACCAACGGCTCCACCACCTCTTTGGGCAGGTACCCTCGAATGAAAATAGGGAAAATGCGTTGAAGCAATACATGACAGTCATGACTCTTTAATCTGTACATCTTATTGTCCCGGAAGTTAACACGCCTGCTTATATTTCCTGCATAGCCATAAGAATATATACCTGACATTACTCAGCCACCCAAAAATTTCATGCTTATGCTTCGGCTTGACGGTGTAAGGAGCTTGCGGCATTTTTTTCTTACCATCTCTTAACCACAAATGTTTCCGCAGTCCCATAGCTTTCAGATCAATGCGTGCCTTAGGGATGTCTTTGGTTTTCCCCTCCAAATTAAGAACTGTGCCCACCACACTTTCACGCACATTCTTCTCTATGTGCATGACATCTAAGTACTGTCTGATAGGCAACCTGGGCCAGTAGGGGAGTTCCCAGAATATGCTCTTGTGTGTCCAAAACTTATACCTTTCGGGCTTGTCTGGAATTGACGCCACTATCTCAGGATGATTGCTCAGCTGGCCAAAATCATATTCATTCAACACTTCCAAAATTTCATCCCCTGTCCATCGCCTGGGTGCCACACCTGTTTCCACAGTCCCATCAAAAGCGTCTTGATCCTGCCTAAATGGGTGATCATATGGAAGCCAACAACGGTGACGCATCTGAACAATTTTACTGCAATGAGGACTGCAAAAATCAACCGTCATGCACTCTGAACAAGCCCTGTAACCCCTGGTAACGTTGCCCGACAACATACCGCGGGCAGGAAAATCACTGATGGTGCCAACAAGCATGACATGCATCTGGAACATTTCATTTTTGAACCTATCGTAAGTGGGGTGGCCACACTCACTCAGGTACTTAAGCTCCTCAATCAAAGGCCTCAAATACACATCGAGACACTTTCCTGGATAACTCGGGCCTGGAATTAACAGAGTTAGCATCTGAAACATTTCATTTTTGAACCTATCGTAAGTGGGGTGACCACACTCACTCAGGTACTTAAGCTCCTCAATCAAAGGCCTCAAATACACATCGAGACACTTTCCTGGATAACCCGGGCCCGGAATTAACAGAGTTAGCATATTGTATTCCTTCTTCATGCATATCCATGGTGGAAGGTTGTACGGTACCAAAATAACTGGCCATATACTGTATTGAAGACTCATGTTGCCAAAAGTGTTGAATCTGTCAGATGAGAACCCTAGCCAAACATTTCGGACCTCTGCTGCAAAATGATCAAACTCCCTGACCATGTGCTTCCAAGCCTCTCCGTCGGAAGGGTGTATAAGGGTGCCATCGTCAGGCAAATTCTTCTCAACCCACCATCTCATAGCTTCGGCCGTGAAAGCACACATGAACAACCGCTCCAGCCTATCAATAAGCGGGAAATATCGAAGTATCTTCACAGCTTTCTTGTTGCCTGTAGGAGTCAACTTATACCTTTCTGTAAAACATACCGGGCAGGCTTCAAGGTCTTCAAGATCTTTTCCCCAGAAGAGAATACAATCATATATGCATGCATGGATTTTGATGTAGGAAAGCCCAAGATCTTTCAGGATATGTCGCACCTTATGATGAGTGGTAGGAAGACGATGACCGGGTGGCAGTAGCGAAGCAGTCCACTTCAGCCAAGAATCAACAGCTTTGACAGACATTTTGTTCTCCATTTTGAGCTGCATCACTCCCATGACACTTTCAAGAACAGTCTTACTACAACCGTCGTACAACGGAGTCTGTTGCAATGCAATCAGGTTGTTGTACTTGTCTATACCGCTTGTGTTGACATGAGCTCCAGGTAATGGCTCGGCTGGCTCAATATCGGGGAAACCCTGCACGACGGGAGGGACATTTGGTGCTTGATCAGCAAATACACCACTCTCATGAGGAAACATATCATTGATTAACATCGATGTTGAATCATAGGATGAACTGGCCCTCTCAGCAAAATGTCCATGATCATAGGATGGACTGGCCCTCTCACCAAATTGTCCATGATCATGCGGACCCGCTAACGATGTTTCACCGTGATAAATCCAACAAGTGTACTTATCCCAAAACCCGTATTTACTCAGGTGCTTCTGGACTTTATCAATGGGAAAACAAAATCGATCGCTGCGACACTTACATTCTTTACACGGGCAATAATGAAGTGTAGTGTCTCCACAATTAGCCTTCACAAAATCCACAAAACTCCTAATTCCATGGTGATATCTCATATCCCATCTTTCGAGGCTCATCCAACTCTTGTCCATCCTGAAAATTCTAACATTACGTACTATAAATATATATATATACACACACATTCACTACTAATTAATTAATAAATCATCATTAATTACATTCGAATTCATCCGATTAATTAACAAAAGTTGACCCATGCATGCATATAAATTAAATATATTTATATATACCAACAATTCACAATTACAAATTAACATGCCTGTATATATATATAGACATATTAACAATTAATATTCACAAAATAATTTTATATACATACATATATATATATACACAAATTAACATATTTTCATCGAAATAATCTCAAATCAACTCAAAATCAACAGTATGTCAATCACTCGAAATCAACAATATATATCCACTCTATTTGCATATCAAACTAATAATCGATATCTCAACTCTAAATCAACACATCTAATTAAATCAACACACATATATATACATACGTATATACGTACCTATATATACGTATACGTACCTATATGTAGCTACGTATATAGCTTCCCGAGCGGGTTTTCGACGCCTTTTGATAATACCCAAGGATTTCAGAGCGTTTTCCTTCTTTCGATTTCACCGGATTTTTGTATATCTAAATGAATGAGCTGCTGCGATCTAGATCTGATATAAGAGTTATTGCCGGCGATTCATTAAATCGTCGACAATGGAGTTATTGCCGGCGAAATTCCGACCAAAAAATCGCCGGAAATTGTGGGAACTTATTGCCGGCGACTTTCTCCGTCGCCGACAATAATTTTGACCATTTCCGGTGATTTTTGGAACTTATTGCCGGCGATGGTCCATATCGCCGGCAATGCTCATTATTGCCGGCGACGGAGCAAGTCGCCGGCCTTTTTTTTCCCTTGTCGCCAGCAATAATGCAAAATGTGGTAGTGGTAGTGGACTTGAATAAATCATGTCCATCATTTCAAATGTATTTGATCAATGTTTTTCCTCTTATTTGGTATGATGTTGAGATTAATTTATACGTAAAAACTGTACTACCTAATGACGTTATTATGATTCACTATTATTCGTTGCAGGATCTCATTGGCCCTCTCTTGATCTGAGACTTTTGCAGATTTCAAGGTTAGAGTTTTTAATCCATTATGTGCTTGAGATTTGGTTGTTTTTTTCATCTATGTTTCGATTGATTTCATTGTTTTTATGCTGGGTCTTTGCTTCATTTTGGCTTCTGAATGTTTCAATGCCATCAGTTTTTTTTAATTGCTTATATATATGCTGTGCTTCTATCTGAATAGAAGAAGACTTTGGTTTCTATTGAACTTTTGTTTCCTTAAATTTGTATTGATCTCATGTCCGTGATTGCTTTTTAACTCAATTTAATATCTACCAACTGCTCACTTGCTTCAGCCTTTTCTTTACTGGTTGCTATTGTGTATGTTATTGCATGTGAAAAGTTTGGTGGAAACAAAAGTGGTTGTGCTAAACTCCGAGATCAAATTCTTAGGAAAACTTATAGTTTTTTAGGTTTGATTGTTGTTTTGGGGTTCATCGGTTTTTTGGGTATTTAAATTTTAAGGGAACTATGAAGTGGGCTTGGAGAAATTTTGGGTCTTCAAAGGGTTAAAGGTTCTGTCTATTAGCTGTAAATAATTAGTGGTTTTCTACGTTATCTAATTTTAAAATTTTGGGGTTTGAGTTTTATGCTAGCAGTCTTTGCTTATAGGATGGTAGTAATGATGTTGTATTCTCATCGTAAGTTGAATTTATATTTTTCCATTCATATGTATAATTGTTTGAGCGATTTTGAATCTTAATAAGTTGAATGAAAGTGATATGTAGATCAAAATTAGTTTATACACAAAATATGTTGATTTATGAACACCATTGTAATTTGCTGTCACTCAACCTTTGTTTTAAAATTTGAATTCCAGGATATGATACTTTGCTTTTTCCTTTTTTAGAGCTTGAATACTGATCTTACAAGATAAGGAGTCACCCCTTTTATCAAAAAGATAAGAAGTCACATTCGGTGAGTCGACTTGGTCTTCCATTAGTATTTTATCATTCTTTTATGCCATACATGTATCATTTGTTCGAAAAGTAATGTCATTGGGAAACATTCATTCTATCATGGTAACACTAATTGAATCTATTTTATTTTCATATTCATTCTATTTTCTTCTCTTTGTAGGTGGAAAGAGGTTGGTGACTCACCATTTTCTGACGTCTTCGGTTTGTTGTTCTCTTTCGGTAAGTATTGTATCTAATTGCATATGCAATATCTGAACATGTTATATTCATCTGAAAATATTTATTTTTTGTCATGACATAGATGAGTGTTATGTGACTTATATCCTTGCATATATAATATGGTATAATGTTCCCTTAATTGAAATCACACTGATGAAAAGTCTGTTTGACTCGAAATAAGTCTGTATAGATTTAGAGTATGTTAGAATTCATGTTTTGAAAAGATCTTTAGTTGGGATGTTTGGTTTGTATTTCCAGTATTTTTTTTTACTTGGATCAAGGGTTTATGCCTAATTTAGGATGTAAATGAGAGAAGTTGAGCTCATGTTATAAAGCCATAGTTGTAGATGCATTAAGACCTACCATATATGTGATTGTTGTATTAAAATGTCAAACCTTGCATTCTATTATGATACTTCTTTGTGATATTTTACTTGATTTGGATCATTATGCGGTACAAGTTGTAATATTAAATTACTTTTTAGCTAGACAATCCATTTGCCTTTGAATTATTAGAAGCTGTAAGGAATTCATGGTACTGTAGGATATTGAATATTCCCAAATAGCTGATCAGTAATGTTTGAAGTGATATTTGGGTACACATAAAGCAACAAGAAGAATTATATTATCTATTTTATGTAAGAATTGATAATTAAGTGATATAGATGGTGATAATCATTAATGAAAATCTGTAGTCGTGAGGGTGATAATTAGGTTCATATCGAATTACTAATTGGTGCTATTATGTCTTATATTTTAGGTATGGATCGAAAAAGAAAGTTACCTTTTGTGATTGAGAACGAACAACGCGATCAGATGGTAGATTCATTGAGGTGCTTTGAAGAGACAACAACTTCATCAACTGATTTTGATAATGTGTATCTAACTGTTTGAGATAAGCCATTTTCAAGCAAGAGACAACGTTTCTTTCAAAGCGAGGGTACGAGTACACAATGCGATCAGATGGTAGATTCATTAAAGTGCTTTGAAGAGACAATAATTTCATCAACCGATTTTGATAATGTGTACCCAAGTGCTAGAGATAGGCAGTTTTCAAGCAAGAGTCAACGTTTTTTTTCTTCAGAGTGAGACTACGAGTACACAATCGACAATATCAGTTGAACAGAGAAACGATGATGATGATGATGATGATGATGATGATGATGATGATGTCGATGAGAATGTAGCAGGTAGACTTAAATTTATGGTGTTTTTTTGTGTACTATAATAAAATTATAGTAAAACTAACAAATCTATATTAATGGGTAATGTAGGATCTCTTTTGATTATTCATGGTCAAGCCTCATATCAAGGAAGTCGCCAAGGTAAACAACATTCTATATTATGTTTTTGATTAATGAAAAATCCAATAATTTTTCAATACTGATTTGAACAATTTGTCATGCAGATGTGATTGTAAGTTATAAGGATTCTGACGACGATTCTTACATGTGCACATACTGCAATGCTCATTTTTGGCTGGGCAAGGCTTTGAAGAGAAAAATCAAAAATCAATTGGTTTATACGAATTGTTGTAAAAAAGGACAAATTAAACTTCCAATATCAAATTCAACTCCAACATTTCTTGAACAATTATTGAATCCAAACAATGGTCGAATATTACTTCTATGGGTGCAAAAATTGATTACAAGATAAATAATGACACAGCTCCATATGTATTCAAAATATGTGGACAAGTGCATCATTTGATGGGATCGGTGTTACCTTCTGCAAATGAATGTCCCAAGTTTGCCCAATTATATGTTTATGACACGGAAAATGAAGTTTAAATTGCATTAATGTTATTGATCCAAATAATACAAATTAAAAGATCGACATTGGCATTGTTGAAAACTTGGCAAATATGTTTGATGATGTTAATGAACTTGCCAAAAAATTTCGAACAGTCAAAGATCAATTTAAAAATGCTTCGTTGCCCAATTGTAGTATGACTCTACTTGATCGTCAATCTACCGATGGTAAACAATACGAATTACCAAGTATTTCTGAAATTGCCAGTTTAATTATTGGTGACATTGGAGAATTTAATTCTAACAGAGATATCATTATTACATCAGTTGATGGACATTTAAAGCGGATATCCAAAATACATCCAAAGTTAATGTCATTACAATATCCATTGCTTTTTCCGTATGGTGAGGATGGATACAGAACAGATATGTTATTAAAGTGTATGGAAAGAAAGAGTCAGAAAAAGAGAACAAAATTGACAATGATAAAATTTTTCTGCTAACAAATCCATGATCGAGAAAATGATTTAAATACTTTGTTAAAAGATGGAAGATTGTTTCAATAATACTTGGTTGATGCATATGCGACAGTTGAGGAAAATCCCTTGGAATATATAAGGAATCATCAACCATTATTGAAGTATGAAAAATGGAATTAATTGTCTACTTCTGCTTCAAATGGCGTCTCCCGATGTTCTGATGTGGGAAATATAATTTTTCTTCCAGGTACTCACACTGGCAGTCCTAAAGATATGTTAAATAATTATCAAGATGCCATGACAATTTGTAGATATATATTACGGCAATCCAGATTTGTTTATAACTTTCACTTACAATGTTAAATGGACGGAAATTGTGAGATATTTTGAGAGGAAACCAGGATACAAAGTGGAAGATAGACCAGATATTGTTTCTCAGATTTTTAAAATTAAATTGAATGATATGATTAAATTCATTAAATCTGGAGAACCTTTTGAGGTTATTAATGCACATGTTTGTACAATTGAATTCCAAAAACGAGGGTTGTCTCATGCTCATTTACTATTTTGGCTTCACAGACCTTACAAATGTTACACATCAACAGATATAGATTATATTATTACAGCTGAATTACCGGATAAAAATATTAATCCAGAATTTTTTGAAATAGTCAGTCAATTTATGATACACGGTCCTTGCGGTCAATTAAATTCAAAAAGTCTGTGCATGAGAGATAAAAACTGTACAAATTTTTTTCCAAAACCATACAATTCGAACACCATTTTCACTCAATCAATGCTCCTCAATATAGAAGACGTGATGATGATTCAAAGTGTTGGAAAAAATTAGTGATATTAAACTAATAAATACCAAGAATACTAATTAATTAATTAATTAGTAAAATACAATGAACGAACAAAGAACAAATTCTTGAAGAACATGAACTAAGTTGAATCACATGTATCATACGCTCTCCTTAAGAACTTTTACGCCGCCCACGGGATTGTATGACTTTGTTCTCCCAGGATAAAACAACTTCAAAGTTTAGTATCGCAGCACAAGAACTTCTCGTTGAACTGAATAGTACCTTACTGTATCACCGAAATTCTTTAGGAGAGAAGAGATCAGAAGAAGAGAGGAGATTGATTCTGATGATATTTCATATAAAATCCGATCGGAATTTAACATGCCGAACCTTACCATACCTGAGGATGATTTAAAAAATAACGTCTTATAAGAACTTGAAAAATTATTCAACATGACATCCACTTCATTGAAAGAACATCATCTGCCAATGCCAAAAATAGAAAAGATACAAGAGTTGAGTAACAGATTAATGAGAGAAATTAGATTTTGATTGTCAGATACTTAAACGTGAACATTGTGAATTGGTTACTAAATTGAATTCATGTCAGAAAATTATATCACTACAAGAAAAACGGACTTAGACCACGGAGCATTTCCGTCGTCTAAGTGACGTTTTCCGTCGTCTAAGTACTTAGACGATGGAATCTCCGTCGTCCAAGGTCCGTGCTCCAAGTGCTGTCGTCCAAGCACTTAGACGACGAAGAATAAGTTCTCCGTTGTCTAAGTTCACTTGGACCGCGGACGTTCTCCGAGGCCCAGGTAAACACCTGGGCCACGGAGAACGTATCAGTCACCGTGGCCCAGGTAATTACTTGGACGACTGGGAGTTAGTTCTCCGTCGTCCAAGTGACTTTTTAATTTAAAAATAAAATAAATTGTAATTAAATATTATTAATTTAATTTATTATTAATTGAATTTAAATAATGAAAAATGCTAAAATTAATTAAATAAACTAAATTTTGAATATTACTTAATTATTAAATAATTAAAATTAATTTGTACATACATGAATAATCGAAAAAATCCATAAATTAAAAATTAAAATATTGTTCAGAATGCGGAAAGAAACGAGATAATAAACTAGTAGCTAGCTAATACACTGGAGGAGCAGATGCGCCGCCGAGTCCTCCGTCTCCAGCCGGGTCGTCGTCGTCGTCGGGGTGTGGGTTAGGAGGAGGTTGACATACTTCTCGATTTTGTTGCATGAGGGCGATGAGTTGGGCTATTTGTGCTTGTTGTTCGTCAAGTCTTTGCCGCATGGATTGATTCTCCTCTCGTGCCAGTTGATTCTCCTCTCGTGCCAGTCGAGCCTCTTGAATGGCTGCTTCAACGGCCGCAGCCGTAGTCCTTCTCCGCTGCCCCGAACCTCCCGTAGATGATGAGTCGGAGGTCGTCGACAAATCTCGTACCATCTTAGGCCCGAAGTGCCTAACCTCCTTGCCAGCTCTACGACCGTAGACCTCATCCGCGATTGCAATTTGGCTCTTTAAGGATAGAGGATGCAGGTCTTCCACCGGCACATCTGGGAACGCAAGCTGAGTGTTAGCCAACTCTTCCTGCACACGCTCTATCACCCTTGCCTACAAGCACATAATTAATTTATTATAATGAAATAATATTTAAATAATAATTACTATAATTAAAAGCACACACAAATATATATATATAAATATATATATCACTTACGCCGCATTGACTCGCTTCATTATCGAGCCCAGACGTCACGTACGCGCTTATGCTTGCATCAAGATAAGGGTGTTTGGAGCCCTTATCCTTGTGCTCCTTGGCTATTTGAATGAACTGCTTGGCGCCGGTAGTATGGTGTTTGTCCTTCTTCCCCCGGTTGGCTTTGTTGACACCGGAGAATTTCTGTTACACAACATAATTAAATCATTAAAAAATTAATAACTAAAATTTAAATAATTCAATTATCTTAATTGAAATAAAAAAAGTAAATTAACACCTTAAAGGAGTCATCGGCAAAGTGGTTACACAACCACTCCCACTCATCTTCTCTATCCCCACGCAGCTCTACGGGGGGAGGCGAGGGACCGTAAGTTTGGAAGTACTGATGGAGCATGTACTTCCAATCTTTGTAGATGGAGTTGGCGGTTTGGTTGATATGCCTCAACATCGCCGGTGTCGGATCCACCGCAAATTGTTCCTATCAAAAATAAATAGAAAATTATAATCGTATATATTATGAAATTATAACTAATATTAACAATATTATATAATAACTAAATTGGACGTATTACGTACCGAAAGATCTTTAAAGACTTTCGCCTTCTCATTATCCGGCGCCTCTTTCCAAGTAGGGGCAGTGAGACGAACTCGGCTACGGACGATTGACCCTATGCTATGCGCCGAGAGACTTGCTAGCTGAGCTGTGGGAGGGCCACCGGTGAATTCGTCGTAGGGCAAGTCGATCTTTTTCCCGGTCGCCTTGCAAATTTTCTCCGCTTTGCCCCCTTTAACGAGACCCCGAGTCCTTTTCGGTTCCGGGTCAGTGGGGGCCCTCCTTTGCTTACGGCGGGCGCTGTACATGATTGATTCAGCGGTCGAGGACGCCTGAGTACTTCCCGTTGAACCGGTACCGGGCGTCGGAGTTGAAAAAGGGTCGACGTCATCACCGCCCGAGATAAATGGGGCAGACGGAATTTCCCCAAGAGGCGCCGCCTCCGAACCAGATGAAGGGTCCAGATTGAGGGCGTCGTTGCCCTCTTGTTGAACCCAACCGACTTGGTCCGCCAACATTCGGAGCATGGCATCTTCTGCCTCTTATTGCGCTTTCTTCTTGCCGGATGGAGCCATTTAAACCTAGGAGTACGTTGTTAAAATACCTACTTACCATAATAATTACAAGTGCAAAATTTACGCTAATTAAGTACGGTTAAGATTTAAATAGAGTACACAAGCTTGGCTTTTTCGGTCGTTCAATGGACGTGCGACCTGCGCGATAAAGTGTAAATTTTCAATTAATCAGCCTTGGTTAAATCGAAAAACATGGCCAGTTAGGGATAGAGATAACGCGAGAGGCTGGACTAATTTCGACAAAAGTCTTTCTTAGATCCAAATCCTGTCACCAGTCATAACCCGTTTCTAGACACAATGTCCGACATTCGGCCAATTTTTCGAAAATTTACATTCCCTCAAGTCCTTTGCAAACTCCGCCCTCAACCTCGTGTCCATAACTTCACTTAGGTTATGGTGTGCGGTGATGAAATCCACACATCACGAGGGGTTAAGGAGATAAGCTAGGAAAAGAGGCGCCATCTATTCCAAAGAGTGCGACTTAATAAACCAAGCCTATGTACTAAATTTAAATCGAAAACGTACTACCATGCAATTTACTAGAAAATACACGTAATTATCGATTAAGTAAAACAATAAATAATGACAATAATAAATTATTATTTATCAACTAATTAATTATGAACTAATTACAATAATAAATTTATTCATTTATCAACTAATAATAAATAATTACAATAATAAATTTATTCATTTAATTAATTATCAACTAATTACAATTATGCATTTAATTAATTATTAATTACAATTAATAATTAACCACTAAAAATTATTATAATTACAATAATGAAATATTTAAAACTAATTAATAAATTATATTTAGAATTTAATTAATTAAATGAAAATAATTTTAATGAGGAAAAAAAATAGAAATTTACCTCACCGGAGTAATCGGGAATATAGCCGGAGTTGAGTCGTCGGAGAGGAGGAACCACGCCGGAAAAATTGTCGTCGGAGCGTCCCCGGAGGAGGATCGCCGGAGGAGAGGAGAGGAGAGGAGAGGAGAGGAGGAGAGGAGAGGAGATGGAATGAGAAAAGGAGGGGGGTGCGGCTCTATTTATAGAGTTTGACTTAGACGACGGAGCACTATTTTCCGTCGTTTAAGTGCACTTAGACGACGGAAACAGTGTTTTCCGTCGTCTAAGTGAAGGGTTAAAAATTTTCGAAGCGGCGCGTAATTAATGGGCGGGACGTTTCACCCACCATAAATTTGGACTTAGACGACGGAGAATTGATTCTCCGTCGTCTAAGTGGAAATTCAAGCGGCGCCGAAAGTTGAGGCGGTAAATCGAACCGCCATGATTTTTTGACTTGGACGACGGAGAATGACGTTCTCCGTCGTCCAAGTGAAATATTCATTGAAAAAAAATAAAAAAAATCGAACCGCCATGGTAAATTGAACCTGGACGACGGATCTTGTCATTCTCCGTCGTCCGGGTGTTCACCTGGACGACGGAGAACGTCATTCTCCGTCGTCCAGGTTAATTTTACGTTAAAATTTTTTTTAAAATTAATTCGCTAGGAATTTAGCGATCTGTCATTCGAGTGAAATAGTCGTCCAATATCGATGAACACATCGTATATATGAACAGTTAAATTTGAACCGACGAATAATTTTTCGTTTTGAAAGTTGTTAAGTATCGACTAATCCTTACGACTTAAAGTGTTCATGAGTAGAGACTAATTTGCAGCAGAGTATTAACGAAATTGAATTTGGACAAAACAACCGTTGGATATGTTCCTTGTAACATAATATATAATTGTCTTCAAAGGACCATAAAATAATAAGTTCGGGAAGGGTTTCATCGGCACAGTCAACCGCAAAACCGAGAATTTAACAAACCGGAAACGTGGATACAAGGCATTTTGCAACTCCGATTTTTGAACCGTCGAAGCTCACACACCAAGAACTGTTTACTCTAAAGTCTTGACGAAAAGAATATGCATTTGAAGAAGGTCTAGATGGTCGTTGTCTTAGAAAAATTTACGATATCTGCACCTGGACGACGGATATGAGCGTTTCCGTCGTCCGGGTAATCACCCGGACGACGGATATGAAGTTATCCGTCGTCCAGGTGCTAACCTGGACGACGGAATATCTCATCTCCGTCATCCAGGTGTATAGACCCTGAATTCAGGGGTTAGGGCTTTACTGTTTAGGGTTTAGGGTTTGTTCACTTGGACGACGGAGAATGACCATCTACGTCGTCCTAGTGTGTACCTGGACGACGGAGAATTACCATCTCCGTCGTCCAAGTGTAAAAACCCTGAATTCAGGGGTTAGGCCCTTAGGGTTTAGGGTTTAGGTCGTCCAGGGTCATTTGTGTGTCCGTTCAATTATTTTGAATAAAAAAAAAATTAAATAAATGATCGATGGATCCGATTTGCTAGATTTAGGGTCGAGGATTTAAGGAGATAGCCAAAACACCCAAAGGCGACAATCTGCAATTAATTTCTCCATTGTCCAGAATATATAATTCGGATTAATTAATTAATTTAATTTAGTTTACGCACGTCGGTCGATCCGATATATCTGATCGAGCATGGACGCGTGTAATTAATTAATTAAGTACACAAAGTCGAAGATATACGTACGTACATATATATATACACATTCTCCTCCTTATAATATTTATATTAACTATTGATCGATGATGCATCGATTATATATTACAATAATTACATAAATTAAGTACCAATTAATTTTTCTCGTCTTAGTTAAGTAGTCATCATCATAATCTTCATCATCCTCGTCGCCGGTATCCGATTGCTCATCCTCCTCATCATACTCAACATCGTCCGATGAATAACCTGAGTCCTCGTCCGCGTTTTCTTCCTGCTCGTCTTCTTCATCTACCTCATCGATAATCTCATCTTCAGTTAGATCTATACAACCATCAGGCATGGGTAACCGTTCATCATCTTGAACCAGGTCCATTATATCGGAGCGGATGACAGAAATATTAGGCTCTTGATAGGCAGAAATGTCTCTTTCTGGTTCAGCAGCATCTTCAGTCGTCGCCGGTGTCCCTTCAATTGTCTCTGTATTCCATATTCCTCGATGAGAGATATGGTTCACTATTTTCCACCCTTCACCGGCTTTCGGATCGTCGAGATAGAACACCTGCCGAACTAAGGTGGCGAGAGCGAAAGGCTCATCCTCATACCAGCTTGAGTTTGTATCGACTGATAATAGTCCCAGGTCTTCCTTTGTACGCTTGAATACACATCACTTGAATAGGAAAACGTTGACATCATTCCCATAACATAGCTGAACCACATATACAATAGCCCCGTAATATAGATCATTGTCTTTCCCAACCGCTACCCCACTGTTTTGTGTTCTTCTTCCTTCGTCTCGGGCCAATGAATGGAACTTTACACCGTTCACAAAACATCCTGGATAAATATAGTGTTTAACCGGCTTCCCTGCTAGCAAGTGCTTTGGCCATGACCACCACCCCCCGTGGTTTTCAGATTTTTGCAGATCAATCATCTGCGAAAAAGAGCAAATTAATATAAGGGTTTAATTACTTTCTCCAAACATGATCGATATGTACGTATATAAATTACTAATTAAATACCGAGACGTACATACGTACCCATTGGAAGAAATAATCGGGAAACTTCTTCTTAACCATTTTCTCAATCCACGCCGAACTCTTGTTTTTATTTAACGCCTGAAGCCTCTCCCTGTATGACATCATGTACGGCTCAACTTCGTCACAGTCTCGCAACACTACCCAATGTGCCTCAATAAGTTCTTCCCGTGTTAACGATTCCTTTAATACGTACTCCTCTAAACGGTCGGACGACATTGGTGACGACAGAAAGATTGATGCGGGCACTGCGATCGGAGGCAGTGGAAGGTGGTGGATCTTTGAGGTACCTGTTGCAGTAAGTAACACACTCATGCATTAGGTATGTCTCTGCTATGGAGCCATCCGGGGCCGACCTGTTTTTGACGAATGACTTATACTGTCCAAGCTGTCTACAAAATCAAACGTACAATAAGAATAAGTACATATAGCTAGCTAGTATATAATCTCCAGTGGAACAAATTAATTAGTTGTACGTACCTTTCTTGAGGATACATCCAAGTGTACTAGACCGGACCAGAAATGAGCACCTGCTCGGGCAGGTGGATCATTAGGTGAATCATGATGTCAAAGAAAGCAGGGGGAAAATCCTCTCTAGTTTGCAAATGATGTGCACAATTTGTTGTTGCAATTCCACCACATCTGACTTCTTTAATTCTTTGGCGCATAACCTCTGCCACCACTTGCACAATGCCACTATTGGTTCTACGATGTCCCGAGGCAAGTATGGTCGAATTACCACTGGAATTAGACGTTGCAGCATAACGTGATAGTCATGTGTCTTTAGACCAACAAACTTGTGTTGCACCTCGTCCACTGCTCCAGTTATAGTAGCTGCATACGTAGCCGGATAACGAACGCCCTTAAACCAGTGAAATACAGAACGTCTAAGCGTCGGCTTCACTGTGTAAGGTGCAACTGGCATCTTGTTGTACACTCCTTTCCTATCCCTCCTCAACAACAAGGGACGACGTAGATTCATTGATTCCAAATCTTTGCGCGCTTTGGGAGTATCTTTAGTCTTGAACTTAATACCGAGAATTGTTCCCACCACGCTGTCGCACACATTCTTTTCTATGTGCATCGCGTCCAAGTTGTTCCTCAGCTTTAACTTCGACCAGTAAGGGAGTTCAAAGAATATACTCTTGTGATCCCAATAGCTCAGATCATGTGGAGGAATTGGATTGCATTTCTTTACATCCGCGTCATTGCTCAACACACCAAAGTTGAAATAGCTCAACCTCTCTAAAATCTCTTCGCCCGACCAACTACGGGGTTTAGGATTGTTCTCTACCGTCCCGTCGAAATGAGCTTCATCTTGTCGCCACGGGTGGTCGTGAGGAAGCCATCTACGGTGACCCAAGTAATAGACCTTCCCCGCGTGCCAACTAGAGTTCACGTCATCCAAACATATAGGACATCCATTATATCCTTTTGTCCTGCAGGATGCCAACATCCCATAAGCTGGAAAATCGCTGATCGTCCACATTACGGCAGCCCTCATCGTGAACATCGTGTCAGTGAATTTGTTATAAGTTGGGACTCCATTTTGCCACAACAGTTTCAGCTCGTCGATCAAAGGTCTGAGGTAGACATCTAAGCACTTCCCTGGAGATTTAGGACCTGGAACTAGTACAGTAAGAAAATTAAATTCCTTGTTCATGCACATCCACGGAGGCAAGTTGTACGGCATCAGAATAACTGGCCAAGTGCTGACGGCGGAGCTATTACTTCCCCAAGGATTGAATCCGTCTGTAGATAGGCCGAGTCTAACATTTCTAACCTCTGAAGCAAAGTCTCCAAATTCTCTGTCGAAATGTTTGAAACCCTCCCCATCCGCGGCGTGTCGCAGGACATCGTCATCTATTCGCTTTTCTGCGTACCATCGCATCGCCTCTGCTGTGTGTAGAGACATGTACAGGCGCTGCAATCTGGGAATCAAGGGAAAATATCGAACAACTTTCACAGGAATTCTCTTTTTCGAACTCTTCCTATTCAGCTGGAATCTGCACTGGCCACATACGGGACAATAGTCCAAATCTTTATACTCTTTGTAAAATAGCACACAATCATTCGGACATGCGTCAATTATCCTGTACTTTAGGCCGAGGCTGCTCAAGATATTTCTAACCTTATAATGAGATTTAGGAAGATTGTGATCATCAGGAAGCAACTTACATATTTGCTCCTGAATTTCGTCAAAAGCACTCACTGACATTTTGTGCTTCACTTTTATCTTCATTTGCTCCATCACATATTGCAACACATTCTCTCGACATCCAGGGAACACCGGGGTCTGCGCTTCAAGTAGCATCCGGTTGTACTTATCCATTTCACTGGTGTCAGTGGCCAAGCTAGCAGCGGGGAATGTGTCATCATGCTCATTAGTGGTACTGTAACCTCCGTCTTGGTGTTGGTATCCACCATGACTACATCCCGGAAACGCATCATGGACCAAATCTGCAGTTGGGTTGCAAGCTGGGGGTCCGGCACCACTGCCGCTGGATGAGGCACCATGGTAACTGTACCCTGAGCTGAAGTCTGCTGCGCTGAACTCTACTGCTTCACCATGCTCGCTCCATGTAGTGTAACTCCACATCATACTATTTTCGTACAGGTGTTGCACCATAACATTAACCTCCGCATACTGACAATTAAGACATTTCTGGCACGGACACCTGAAACGCTTCTTTCCCTGACCATGTTCTATCGCAAAATTCACAAATTCGCTAATTCCATCCATATACCGGACATCACATCTATTCTTCAACTTCATCCAACTCTTGTCCATACTGCTACAAAATATTATAATTAATTAATTATTACATATATATATTAGTCCATTAATTTACGCTTAATTATACGTACTCGATCTACATCGATCCATCAATTACGTACGTACGTAATTTAATCTGTATATATAGCTAACATCCATGCATGTATGTACGTACGTTTTCACTAAATATATATTAAGCAAATTTTAACTGCGTACGTACCTGCTGGTCTTCTCCATATCAGTTAATTAAGCTAGCTAGCTAGTCAGCGGATATCGTCCAACCTGATCCTTCTCGGCCTTCTCCCTTCTCATTCTCCTTCTCCTTCAATTCTTCTTCGAATGGAATGAATTAATTAATTGAGGATCGGATGGAATGAAGAGAGTTTGGCATCGGGCTTATATAATGCTTCACTTAGACGACGGAGGTGTCGGTACGTCGTCTAAGTGGAAGTTACTCGGACCACGGCGTGTCGGTCCGTTCTCCAGGTGATCACCTGGAGGACGGACAAGACTCCGAGGTCCAGGTGTCCACCAGGACGACGGAGAATACCATCTCCGTCGTCCAGGTGATCACCTGGAGGACGGAGAAGACTCCGAGGTCCAGGTGTTCACTTGGACGACGGAGAATACCATCTCCGTCGTTCAGGTGGACACCTGGACCTCGGAGTCTTCTCCGTCCTCCAGGTGTTACTTGGACGACGGATAAGTCTCCGTCGTCCAAGTGTCACTTGGACCACGGAACAATTACGTTTCCGTGGTCTAAGTGCTATTTTCTTGTAGTGTATACGATGAAGTGATTGAATCTGTGGATTAAGAAAATTATATAAAAAATGCCCTGTCCATGCTGCTGACAGATCCATCAGTACTTTTATCAGTACTATAACTTTTATCCTTTGAATTAAGGATAACTTTTATCCTGTCCATCAATACTAATTATGATGAATTCATTTTTTGTATATGGTAGTGGCGAAACAGGAAAGACTTTTTTGTGGAATACTATAATTTCTAAATTGAGATCTGATGGAAAAATTGTTTTGGTCATTGCTTCGTCAGAAATTGCTTATCTATTACTTCCAAAAGGCAGAATGGCACATTTGCGTTTTAAAATAAAGCCAGTTATAGAGAAAGATTTAAAAGGTTCGATAAATAAACAAACACATCTTGTAGAATTGATTGGAAAGGTAGATCTAATTATTTGGGATGAAGCTCCGATGTGTAATAAATGGTGTATCAAATCATTGGTTAAAACTCTTTGAGATATTTTGTCAGTAAACTCTGAAGATCGAAAGTCACAAATACCATTTGGAGGTAAATCAAATTTGTTTGGCGGAGATTTTAGACAGACTTTACCTGTTATAGAAGGAGGTGGCAAATGAGATATTATCGAGGCATCTTTAAATAATTCATATTTATGGCATTATCTTAAAGTTTTTTGTTTAGCTGAAAACATGAGATTATGTCTGTCGAATTTACGACCACTGAAAAAGATGAGATTCAAAATTTTGCAGAATGGATGCTACAGATAGGAGAGGGCCAATTACAGTCAAAATTTTCAACAAATGACCCTGATGCATCTTGGATTCATATTCATGAAGATTTACTCACTGATTCAACTTTGGATCCCATCGAATCAATTTATACAGGTACTTATCCAAACTTTGATTATAAATATGATGATACATGTTATTTGAGAGAGCGTGCCATCGTCACACCGAGAAATGCAACTGTACATGAAATAAATAGATATGCAATTAATTTGTTGCCTGGTAGTAAAAATATATATTTTAGTTCCGATTCAATTTCATTCAATTCTGCTACATATAGGGATAACAATCTTTTGTATCCTATAGAATTTTTGAATAAACTTGAATTTAACGGTTTACCATCACACGAACTTATACTGAATATTGGAATATCAATTATGTTATTAAGAAATTTAAATCAAATACAGAGTTTGTGCAACGGAATACGATTGATTGTAACTAATTTATTTGAAAAAGTAATAGAGGCAAAAATACTGACAGACACTAATATTAGGGAAAATGTTTACATTCCAAGAATTGTGTTGATTGCAAATGAAACTAAATGGCCATTCACATTCAAGAGACGACAATTTTCTATCAGAGTCTGTTATGCAATGACAATCAACAAAAGTCAGGGTCAATTGCTAAACCAAGTGAGAATATATTTGACTGAACCAGTTTTTAGTCATAGCCAATTATACGTTGCATTATCGAGAGTTACATAAAAAAAAGGCTTAAAAATTATGATAAATAATGATGACGACATATCAAATAATTATACAAAAAATTTAATTTACAAAGATATTTTTCAAAATTTATAGTATAGCACATAATTAAACGAAATTTGAAGAAAAAGAATGTAAATAAATATAAAACAATTTATTTTTTCAAAAATACAAATATATTTGTCAGATACATTTTATTGTTCACAAACGAGTGTTAGGGTCATCTACCATCTAACTCATATGGTCATCTACCATCTCTCTATTTCCCAGACCTAACCCAAACCTATCCCTGTCTTGCTCTGAGCCATATAATCTCTCTCTCTCTCTCTCTCTCTCTCTCTTTCTCTCTCTCTCTCTTGCGATCCCACTCTCCTCATCCTCCTCTCTCTCACTTGATCTGATAAACCCCCAATCCCTCAACCAGTTGTGCCTAACCCGTTCCCTAAAATCCTTCAACCAATCGTTCTCTCAGTTCCATTAACATGGGTCTACTAATGTTTTGTTTTTGCTCCATTGCTCCTCACTGCACGCGTGCATCTCTCCCAAACTCGCCACGGCCTCACACTCTCACAATCTCAAATAGAATCAAAATCATGATCAAAAGGTGGGAATTCGGGTAAAGGGTCGCTGCCCAGATCAGATTCAAAAGTGGGTATTTGGTTTCGAGTTTGAATTTGAATTTGTGGGAATTTATGTGTATTCTATTTTCATGTTGGATTTTGATATTTGCCTTCTTTTGAATTTGCAGTACCTACCTCAAACATTACATTTGACTTTCGCAGAAGGTATTCAGATGCCGAAGGTAAGGACTGCGAGATATTGTCTGTCAGTTCTTTCATTTTGTGACTCAATTTAATTAAATCATTGATAGAGTTCTTGGATGAACGTGGGTTATGTTTATTGTCTATGTGAAGTGTAAATAGATAGATATACATAGTTATGCATATGAAATGTATGCCCTTTACTCCAGTGTAAATAAGACTCCTTTACTATAGTTATGCAACTGTAAACTAATTCTCATCTGTTTACAGATCAAGGGTACCATCTGGTCCATTTTCATGTCACTCCCTTTGACGACCCTTAGAAAAATGCAACAATTAATACCCTACTATTTAGTCTTCATGTTCTTATTCTTATCTCTTAAAAAGGTCCCCTCGCACTCACTTTAGATGATGAACTTTGATTGAAGAAAGATATTCGAAGGTACTAATTAATTAGTTACTTGAATTTTGGGGTAAGCTAGAGAACTTGAGTTCATTTTTTATTGAGATTTGAGTTGTTTTTCAGGTTTTAGGCGAGAAGCGGATAATGTTGAGTTGGATGAAGAGATTATTAAAGAAGTTGGATTTGGGAAACGGATTAAGATGCAAGATCTTAAGTCCGTGTGTCGAGCTGTAAATAAATCATTTTTTCCTATTTCACAACTCTCTCCTATCCTATTTCATCTCATCTATTGTCTGCATACAACATTTATTGTGATAACACCGCCCCCAAGAGGGTGGGCAGCTCCCTAATTTTTTATATAGAAGATGTGAGTGGCCAGTGCTCCCTAATTTTTTACTGTTCCTACTTGAACTGTATGACCAGTGCTCTCATGTATGAGTGAAGCATGTGAGCATCTCTCTCTCCCACATATCTCAACGTGCGAGCGTCCCAAATCTTCTCATCGTTTTCCCTCTTGCAATCTCGGTTGACCTCCTCTTATTCATTCGTCAAGCTTTCTGTCCCTTTCACAACTAGCTCTCTCTCTCTTCCTCCGGCGTTAGATCGACGAGAGTCACGAGTCTCACAGTTGACAGTTGCAACGTAATCGCAGCTTCTATCTCCACAGCTTTGATAAGGCTTTGAGGAGTTGGTTTCGATTACGTAAATTGTACGGTGGTGAAAGCCTCCCCCGCTCTTTTCCGATTTCAAGGTTTGTGCTCCTTATTCTAAGCTCACAATTTCCTTTATATTCCACTCATTTCATCCTTCTTTTCTTCATCAGTACCGGGTATTATGGATACAAAGCATTGAAAATTGTCAAATTGAAGTGCTTAACCTTCCATTGGTTTTGATATTCCATCCCAAATCCCTAAACCCAACATATAGGAATGTAGATAATAAGCCGTGTAGAATGACATGTCGCGTAGATTTTTATTCAGTTTTTGTGGTTAATTTGGGCATCTCAAATTTCCAATCTTCAGAAGAAGAGGTCTGATTTTTATTCAGTTTTCGTGGTTAATTTGTTTGTGCTCATTTTTTTCTATCAAAACTACTTGGTATGAAGAGATTTATTCATAGCAAGTCATGGACGCCTTGCAAAACTCTGATAGCTTCTCACACTTTAACAAAGTCACAGAGGGCCTCAGAGAATAAGAAACCTTGCTTCCAAGTTAGAGTAGCTATCCCAAAGTTTGGATTCATGGTTGAAATTTTGAAGTAGCACTTTTGATATCTTATAAATTTTCAGTAAAACCATATATCATTTGCCTTTCTTAGAAAGTTAAAGGTCCTAGAGGGGGGGGGGGGGGGGTGAATAGGCCTTTCCCACTTTTTCCGTTCAATCTATTCTCGGGATAGCACAATAGAGATCTATCCCAAAACAAAGAACACGAGTACTGAAATGTAAAGATAGTAAGTAAAGAGTGACACAAGATATTTTTGATAACGCAGAAATCCTACAACCAGGATTAAAACTGCGTGCCCCTAACTCTTGAGGGACAAACCTTTCCACTAACTGGTAACAAACACAATTACAAGTTTCTGGTACTCTGGGGATGCGTAACCCGTATGCTATCCTGACTAGTCTACCCACCAATACAAACAGAGCTACACTACTTTAATCTATGTGTTTACACTTTGGAAAGAAAACAGAAGTATCAACTCAGATCTTTAACTACTCTTCAAGTTAAAACCTTCTTGATCAACTTCTTGGGTTGGGCATCTCCATACTTTATCTCAATGGAATGCACAATGCAATGATGCATATGAGTTTTGAAATTTTTTTTTATGTTTTAAGAATCCATGTCTATTATGCACAATTATGAGCAACCAAAAGACATGGAAGGAGAAAAGAAGACAGAAGAGAAACTATACTCGAAAGTGCTCTCAAAGAATAACCAAAACAGAATAACCTACCCCCAAAGTATTCACTCAAGCAACCAAGGAGCTAAGACAACTTAAGACTCCTTATATAGGCAAGGTCATTTCAGAGGTCAAAGACAGCTAATCTAGGCACGTGAAACACAGCACAAACATGCCTCAATGCAGACCTAAAACTGTCCTAATGCAGACTTAAACACAGACTAATGCAGACCTGCAACAGCTAGCAATTGAGGGGACACATGCAAGTCTAAACAGTGAGCAAAACCAAGACAGCTTTTAGGTCTTTCTTTATCGAGCTAAGGTTGTCTAAACAAGGCAAAAGATTCCTATGCTCTTGTACAAGAATAGCCATAACAGTAGTCAAAAGAGAAGCACGTTTTTGACAGCCAAAAGCAGACACCAGGAAAATCAGAAACAAAAGCACAAAGACAACCAGAAAAGGACAAAACAGTTTCCTAGGAAACACATGTGAACACTAGTCAACTTTCCTAGGGATCTTCCTTAAACAGATCAGATTTTCATGGTCAAAGTTCATATAGATTAAGCACAAGTAATCTGGGTTATAGAAGTGATTAAAGCCATGAAGAATCACACAAGAAAAACATTCCAGATTAACAGGGATACATGCTCAGTGTTCTATCCTAGAAGAAAACATGTAATGCACATGAATGATATACCTGTTTTCCAATGAGATAAAGTGGGCAATGTCACATTAGCGTTTACTGCTGTGTTTTGTCATAGTACAAGAAATAGCCAACAACAAGTGTATGCCTTCAATCTCCCCCTTTGGCATTTCTTGACAAAACACAGTCCTTTAAAGAGTACCTGCAACATAGATGTAACACATACAAACATATGCAGCAACAAGGATATTCATATCACATGATATCCTGCCCATAAAGTGATAACCAGTTCAAACAGTTCTCCCCCTAAGCATATGCAGGGGTAAGGATATAAATGTCCCATAATATCCTGCCAAAATAATAACCAAATCTCCCTAACTAATACCTGCTGCATAGTTAGAACATAAACACATGTAATCCACATGCACAAGAATAACCGGTTCTCCCCCTTTTTGTCAATGAAAGACAAAGGGTTCAAACAAAATAACAATCATAGGAATTGTTTACCACATAACACAAAACCATAATAATTGTTCAACATAAAAACTGAAAGAGAGAGAAAACAGAAAGAAACATGATCAGAGAGTACAGCAGAGAGTCTTCACACAGCATAACCAGAACCATCATACGCCACATCCTCATCATCAGCACCCATCGCTCCGAGGTGAATGGTGTCTCCAGAGTCTGAAGGAGTAGCGTCTCCTTGCTTGTCCAAGGGAGGAGATGACACCGTGGGCTCCTGAGCAGGGGCAGATCCGGTTTGGCTGGATAGTAAGAGAGAGAGCTCGGCCTTGAATGCAGTGAACTGCTCCTTGAGGTGGACCTTGAGCTGTTGGACTGCATCATTGATCATGGACTGAACAGCAGCCTTCAAGAACTGTTGATCCATCGGCTCGACGTATTCATTCGATTGATGGACAGACCGATTGATAGTGATAGCATCGATTGGGAGCAATTCAGGACCCAGAGCATCACCCTGTGTAAGGGGAACACCAGCATCACCACAGAGTTTGGTGATGAGACAGGGGAATACAAGAGCCTTGCCAAGAGCATTTCAGTGAGAGACTCCAGCAGTACGGATAGCTTGGTACATGAAGTACTCAGCAGGAATGACAGGATGGATATGATCATGACTAAGATACGCCATCAAGACAGCTTGTTTGTGGGGAATTTTGCTGGTCTGGGTGGCTGGATGGAAGAGGAAACGAACCAAAAAGCCCAAGGCTTTGAACCACTCAGTCATGAACTTGCTGGAGAGGAAGGTTCCTAAAACAGGTTCTAAAGGAGGAGATGAGTAGAGACGCAGAGCAAGATCTTGGATCGAAAGAGAAGTAGAGTACTCAGAGTAGGATTTCAGGACACCATCAGCCGTAAGCGGAAGAGACAGAGTTTGACGAATCCGAGAGGGAGAGAAGTTCACAGGAATGCCACGAACAGTGACACAGATTTGCTGTTTGGAACGCAGACGAACCTCAGCAGAGAGATCAGAGGGAACGTTGGCATAGAATTCCTGAACCAGAGTGTGATTGTAGCGAGGCAGGGAGGCCAAAGCAGTGACCCATCCCAAATGGGACACCAAGGAGAACAAGGCAGGGTGCAGAGAAGCAAAGTCAAATGGTCGTTCTGAAACGATGGGACGATGCATGGTGATATAGCCAAATAGACTAAAGGAATCAGCATAGATGAAGTGAGAGCGAGGAGGGAACGAGGAGGATTCACCGGAACGTTTGGAGATTGTGGAGGTAGAGGCTTTGAGAGTGGATTTCACTTGAGGAGAGGCAGAAGGTTTAAGAGCTTTCTTGGCAGGAAGAGAGGCAACAGATTTCTTGGCTTTGGAACGAGTGACCCTAGGTGCAGTAGAGATATGCGAGATCTCAACAGAAGGAGTAGAGGCAGATCCAGAAGAGCAGACCGTGGTGGTTCGCTTCCGTTTTCCCAAGGGAATGTTGGGAGAGACAGCAGGAGGATCTGCAACAAGAGGAGAGACAGGAGTAGGGTCTACAGCCATGGGAGACGGTGGAGGAGAAGGAGGCTGAGCAGATGGTATTTCAGGCTGAAGAGGAGGTGGTAGTTCTGAACTAGCAATATCTCGTGGAGGTGAGGTTGTGGGGGAGACAACAGAGGCAGGAGAACTCTGTTTCTTCTTCTTCGGAACCGCCTTCTTGGCTCCAGAGGATTTTGAGATCATCTTCTTTCGCAGGTAGGTGGAGTGAACAACAGGAGGCTGAGGTGCCTCAGCAGGAGCATGAGAGACTGTAGGGCTTGGATTCTGTGGTGGAGGAGGAGGTGATTTTGGTAGTGGAGCAGGAAGGAGGATAACCTCTTCAGGAATGAACGGGTCTGGAAGAGCCATTAGAGGATGAAAGAAGAAAACTTGTTTAGGAGGAAGGAAAGTTCTTCGGTTTCTGATTCGTGTCATGAGGAAGAGAGAAATTTAAGGGAATGAAGAGAAGTGGAAGTGAAACCGGCTAGGAAGAGAGTGGAAGCGAAAACAGGGGAATCGAAATCGACGAAGACCAAGGGGGCTTCTCCTATTTCTATGCGCAATTATCATAAATTCAAATCAATTCCTTGGAACCATGCATCAAGACCATTCAAGCACGTAAAGGAAACTGAAACAACCCAGCAGTTTTTCAGTCTCGTGTAGTCACTTCAATGCAGAAAGTGCTACAGTGGCCTATCCCTAGGATACCACGTATGCGGTCTACACGGTATACCTCAAAAGCAACTAAGAACCAATCATGCAAGGGATCATGCAATATCCACTGGGATATGAGAGACAGTCCTGAGTAATAAGGAGTATCAATGTACCTACCATCAAACAAATAGCTCACCCTCACGTGATGCATAAAACAACACAAATTTTGAGATTTCAAAGAGATTTTCAAACTGTTCAGCAGAAACCCTGGGATGGAAACAGTCACTGGAATTCCAGACCACAGAAAAATTTAAGCAAGACTCATAAGAATATGACAACTAATTTTCATATGTCTTGACAGCTCAAATCTTTCACATGAGTATATGACTAAAAAGTAACACCAATGCAATGTTCTTGTAAATCAATCCTTGGAACCATAAGAGTGTGTGTGTGAAAGGTTCATCTAAGGGAGTACAAGTTTAGAGCATCAAATGACATGAGGACATCAAGAGTAACCAAGTGACTTTGTCACAACCTTTTGAGAGTTCTGGTATTTCATCATAACAAGGACTTTGTCCCAACTTGGCCTTTGGCCGTTGTCATTCAAGTTCAAAGCAATTTTGCCATTTTAATTTTTGTCCAAGAGCTCATCTGAGAAATACGTCCTCATAGGTCTATGTAGCAGATTAGTTACCATTATGTCCTGAGCGCAATGCTCGAAAGAATAATGTGTGTTTCAAGGACACTCAGTGGGTAACTAGTCCGAACCCATCGAAGGATAGATAACATCTCAGGGATCCCCACTGGTTCCGGTTAAGGTGCACCCAGCAAAAGACTAGCCCATTCCTTTACTTTATTCTTTCAACAGTAAACACCAGGTTTTCACATTTGTTCTTCAGTAACTAGTTCAACTCACTCAATTTTCTAGCTCAAATAGTGTACACCCCACAAGAGTAACCTTTGTGCTCAAGAATTCTATCTAGTTCCAAGAGTGATCTAGACCACATGCACTAACATTCTTAAAGACATAGATGCATATGCACAAGTGAAAGATGCAGCAATTTTCTATCAAGAAACATGAAATAAGAACACAACATTCTAGATCAAGTTCAGAAATATTTCCAGGGATGCATGCACAAACTCGTATCCCATAGTGAGCCAACACTTATTTTCATAAAATTATTTCATAAAGTAAAATGCTGAAAAGTAAATTTAGACCAGTGAGGGAGATATGTCAAGTGATGGTGCATACACCAATAGCCTTCCTAAGACTTTCAAATCTCATATTGTCCAAAGGCTTAGTGAATAGATCAGCCAATTGTTGTTCAGTTGGGATAAATGTCATTTCAAGCTGATTATCTTCAACCAAGTTTCTAATGAAATGATATCTGATCTCTATATGCTTGGTCCTGGAATGCAACACAGGATTCTTTGAGATATTGATAGCAGAAGTGTTATCACAGAATAGGGATAGAATACCTTGCTCAAATCCGTAGTCGCTCAGCATGTGCTTCATCCAGAAGAGTTGTGTACAGCAGCTTCCAGCAGCTATGTACTCTGCTTGGGCCGTGGACAATGATACGCAGTTCTGCTTCTTGCTATGCCACGATACCAAGTTGTTCCCAACAAAGAAGCAACCACCCGAAGTGCTCTTCCTCTCCGTGGCATCTCCGGCCCAATCCGAGTCCAAATACCCTGCAATTTCAGTGTTAGTATCCGTTGTGTACAGAATTCCAAAAGCACATGTACCTGAGACGTATCGGATGATACGCTTGACTGCCTTCACATGGGATTCCTTGGGGTTGGCTTGATATCGAGCACAAACACCCACACTAAAGGAGATGTTAGGTCTACTGGCTGTGAGGTAGAGCAAGCTTCCAATCATGCTTCTGTAGAGAGTTTGATCAGCATTGGTACCCTCCAGATCTGCACTGATTCTGCATGAAGTCCCCATTGGGTTACGGATGGGAGAGGCTCCTTCCATCCCAAACTTCTTCACAAGTTCCTTCGCATAATTTTCCTGCGAAATGAACAAACCATCTTTCCTTTGCTGAACTTGTAGTCCAAGGAAGAAGTTTAGCTTACCACACAAGCTCATTTCAAATTCTTGTTTCATTAGAGTGACAAACTCCTCAACAAGTTTTTGAGAGGTGGAACCAAACACCACATCATCCACATATATTTGAGCAATAATCATATGATGTGAAACATTCTTAACAAACATGGTTTTATCAATGGAACCTCGCACATACCCATGGTCAATCAAATGTGTAGACAATTTTTCATACCAAGCTCTAGGAGCTTGCTTCAAACCATAAAGGGCTTTGTCTAATCTGTAAACATGATCGGGATAGCAAGAGCTCTGAAATCCCGGAGGCTGTTCCACATAAACTTCTTCTTTCAAAATTCCATTTAGAAATGCTCTTTTCACATCCATTTGAAAGAGATCAAATTTCAGAAAACAAGCAATGGCTAAGAGTAACCTAACAGACTCAAGTCTAGCTACGGGGGCAAAGGTTTCATCAAAGTCTAGGCTTTCTATTTGTGAATAACCTTGCACAACCAATCTAGCTTTGTTTCTTGTAATAATTCCCTTCTCATCCGTTTTATTTTTGAACACCCATTTTGTTCCAATAACATTCTTATCATTAGGTCTAGGAACTAAGTGCCAAACATTGCTTTTTCAAACTGATTTAATTCCTCTTGCATAGCCATAATCCATTCTGAGTCCTTTGAAGCATCTTTAACATTCTTAGGCTCAATACTAGAGACAAAACCATAGCAAACAATTCGATTGATAGCTAACCTATGCAAAGTAAGAAAACTTTTGAGGCTAACAAGATTACTTACAAGCACTTTGGACTTACTTTGGGTCTGCCTTGGTTCATTAATCATGCCAATCACATCCGAGGGAGAGTGATCTTTTTGAACTTGCCGTTTCCCAATGCGGTGTGACTTCTGGATAGTCAGTGTCTGATCTATCCCGGCACCTTCAGTATCAGATTCTGTATCCTGGGATACATCATCAGGAATGGGGTTTTGTTCATCAATTGGAGTCTCAGCAGCTTCGGGAGATGTCTCAGTGCTTACATCCTCAGCCTGCGCATTTCTGGAAGAATGGTTGTGAGAACATAAAAGAGAATCATTGATAGCCACATTCACCATTTCCACAACTTTGCAAGTTCTCTTGTTGTAGACACGGTAAGCACGACTATTCAATGCATAGCCCAGAAAGACACCCCTATCACATTTAGCATCAAATTTCGTCAAATACTCACGGTCTCTGTAAATAAAACAAGGACTTCCAAACGCTTTTAGATGTGAGATATTTGGCTTCCTGCCTTTCCAAAGTTCATAGGGTGTTTTACTAGTGCCAGGTCTAAAAATCACACGATTAAGAGTGTAACAAGCATTAAAGATTGCTTCGGCCCAAAACATGTGAGGTAAATCTGCAGAACTTAACATTACCCTCCCCATCTTAACCAACACTCTATTCTTCCTCTCAACAATCCCATTTTGTTGTGGAGTAATGGGGGCTGAAAACTCATGGTGCACACCATTTTCTTCACAGTACTCCGCAAATAAAGAATTTTCAAACTCGGTTCCATGATCTGACCTAATTCTCAAAATGCATTTGTTCTCGGAAAGTTTTTCATTTGAAACACGTTTTGCTAGATCTAGAAACTTCCCAAAGGTTTGAGTTTTATCACTTAAAAACATGACCCAAGTAAATCTAGAAAAGTCATCGACCACAACAAGCACATATTTCTTTTTCGCAAGACTTTCAGTTTCAACAGGGCCTACTAGATCTAAGTGAAGCAATTCCAGAATATTAGAGGGTGGCCTAGCATTTAGGACAGGATGGGAGGTTCGGGATAGCTTACCCATTTTGCAGTCTCCACACATACCTGCAGCTCTCCCGGACAGTTTGGGCAGACCACGAGCTCCATCCTTTGAGGACAGCTTTACCACATCTTGGTGATTGAGATGGCACATCCTCCTATGCCACAGATCTAGCAAGCTTTCTTGTATCAAGGATCAGAAGCACATTTCAGGTTCCAACCTCTTGTTAGCACGAACACAGTAGCAATGATCTCTAGACCTCTCGCCTTTCATCACACATCTTCCTTTTCCATTAAGAACAGTGCACTGAGATGTGTCAAAGGTCACTGTCTCATATTCGTCAACTATCTGACTTACGCTCAGCAGACAGACTTCTAACCCTGCTACCAACATAACGTTCTTCAGGGCTGGGAGACCAGGAGTATCAACTGTCCCGCTTCCAATGATCTCTGCCTTAGCACCATCACCAAACATGACATCACAAACTGGATGAGTGTCATCCATGGACCTAAACCATTTCCGTTCTCCGGTCATGTGTTTCGAACAGCCTCTGTCCATGTACCAAGAATCAGATTTCTTGGTGGAAAGAGCAGTTAAGGCAACGTTGCAAACAGCTACAACTTCTCTTGCAGCAAAGGGTGGGGTCTTCACTCTTGAAAGAAAACAAATGACTTCTTCCTGTTTCTTCTTGACACCAGGTTCTTTGGGAGACATAACACTTCTGGTATCCCTGGCTCCATGAACAGATTTTCCGACCCAGTTGGAAGAAACTGGATTATTCTTCTGCTTTGGGATGGCAAGAGACTGAGCAATCCTGGTCAGTTCATTGAGAGACTTCTGAAAGTGAGCGAGCAGATTGTTGCTCCGTGGGATCTTTGCCGGTGCATGATTCCTTCTCAGCTTGTAGCAGTACCGTCGAATATGTCCACTGTTCCCACAGTGAAAACACTTGATTTGCGGGTTTTTCTTGAGCATGGGTAATTTGGAAATTTTAGGAGCATCGATCTTCAGTTGAGGCGGAGGCTTTCCCAACACCGAGCTGGTGCCTTTCACAAATGTGGTCTTCCCCGAGCCTTTGGGTTTGTCATCATCCTCAAACCCCAACCCCTTCTTATTGCCATCCAGTCTTCCCATCCCACAGATTTGGGATAGCTTCTCCGAGCCAATGGAAAACTTTGCGAACTGGTTTTGGGCGTCTAGTAGGGATTCTTCAAGTTTCAGCTTCTCAGCAGTGAGCACCTTTACCGAAGAGGACTGAAAGTCCAGTTCCTTCTTGAGCAGAATCACTTGATCTTCTAGTTGAGTCTTGACAGCACTCCACTCTGCTTTCTGGGATATGTACTCTGCTTGTATCCTGGAATTTGTCTCTTTACTCAATGAAAGCTTATTAGTTAGAGCTTCATTTTTAGCAAGCATGGACTTTGAAGCTTTACATAAACGTACATACATATCATGTCCTTCATCATCAGAATCCTTGTCTTCGAGAGACTCATCTAATGTGATATGGGAGACAAAAGCAACGTTTTCATCTTCTTCTAAATCAGTTTCAGAATTTTCATTTGAGTCACTATCACTCTATGTTGCTTTTAGTACTTTGTGAGACTTATTTCTCCTGTTAGCACAGTCCACAACTTTATGTCCTACTCCATTGCATTCAAAACATTTAATGTCCGCTTTCGGGATAGAAGAGGTCCTGATATCCCGACCTTTCTGTGAAATCTTATTTCTAAAAGGTTTAGAGCTAGATCCTTTAGAAAAGTTCCGGTTAGAGTTGAAAGGTTTCCTTTTCCTTAAGAATTTCTCAAATTGTTTGGTTAGAAAAGCAAACTCATCATTTTCATCATCTTCATTTTCATGCATCTTTTCAACCTCAACTTTAACCGAACTTAGTGCAATGGTTTTCTCATGCATGGGCCTTTTCTTGAGAGTCTCATAGGTTTTCAGATTACCAACAAGTTCTTCTAAAGGATAAGTGTCTAGATCATGTGCTTCATCAATAACATTCATTTTTGAGTCAAAGAAAGGAGGTAATGCATTTAAAAATTTCCTAACAATTTTCTTTGATTCTATGGCCTCGCCTAAGCTACGACATTGATTTGTGATATTTAGCACACGACCATAGAAATCATCAATAGACTCTTTGTCACTCATGCTTAAACCTTCAAACTCAAAAATAAGACGTTGAAGTTTTTGTTGCTTAACACGAGAGTTACCTTCATGAGTGTTGATGAGCACTTCCCATGCCTCCTTAGCAGTAGAGCAATGAATGATCCTTTGGCGCTCTGCTTCGGATACAACATTGAATAGACAGCTTAGAGCTTTGATGTTTGCTCTAGCCAAATCCTTGTCCGCTTTCTCCCATTCGGACCTAGGCTTTGAAATCCTTTCGGTTGATTCATCGCCTTTTGGTTTTGTGGGATGTGTCCAGCCTTCCTCTACAATTTGCCACAACATACCATCATCTTGGTAGGAGAGGAATGCGCTTATCATGATTTTCTATTGAGAGAAATCATGTCGATCGAAAAAAGGTGGAACATTTATGGAAGAACCTTTTTCCCGATCCATAACTGACCCCTCAGAGGATCTCACTAGCAAAGGCTAGTGGCCGCTTTGATACCACTTAAAGGTCGTAGAGGGGGGGGGGGGGGTGAATAGGCCTTTCCCACTTTTTCCGTTCAATCTGTTCTCGGGATAGCACAATAGAGATCTATCCCAAAACACAGAACACGAGTACTGAAATGTAAAGACAGTAAGTAAAGAGTGACACAAGATGTTTTTGATAACGCAGAAATCCTACAACCAGGATTAAAACTGCGTGCCCCTAACTCTTGAGGGACAAACCTTTCCACTAATTGGTAACACACACAATTACAAGTTTCTGGTACTCTGGGGATACATAACCCGTATGCTATCCTGACTAGTCTACCCACCAGTACAAACAGAGCTACACTACTTTAATCTATGTGTTTACACTTTGGAAAGAAAACAGAAGTATCAACTCAGATCTTTAACTACTCTTCAAGTTAAAACCTTCTTGATCAACTTCTTGGGTTGGGCATCTCCATACTTTATCTCAATGGAATGCACAATGCAATGATGCATATTAGTTTTGAAAACAGTTTTTATGTTTTAAGAATCCATGTCTATTATGCACAATTATGAGCAACCAAAAGACATGGAAGGGGAAAAGAAGACAGAAGAGAAACTATACTTGAAAGTGCTCTCAAAGAATAACCAAAACAGAATAACCTACCCCCAAAGTATTCACTCAACCAACCAAGGAGCTAAGACAACTTAAGACTCCTTATATAGGCAAGGTCATTCCAGAGGTCAAAGACAGCTAATCTAGGCACGTGAAACACAGCACAAACATGCCTCAATGCAGACCTAAAATTTTCCTAATGCAGACCTAAACACAGACTAATGCAGACCTGCAGCAGCTAGCAATTGAGGGGACACATGCAACTCTAAACAGTGAGCAAAACCAAGACAGCTTTTAAGTCTTTCCTTATCGAGCTAAGGTTGTCTAAACAAGGCAAAAGGTTCCTATGCTCTTGTACAAGAATAGCCATAACAGTAGTCAAAAGAGAAGCACGTTTTTGACAGCCAAAAGCAGACACCAGGAAAATCAGAAACAAAAGCACAAAGACAACCAGAAAAGGACAAAACAGTTTCCTAGGAAACACATGTGAACACTAGTCAACTTTCCTAGGGATCTTCCTTAAACAGATCAGATTTTCATGGTCAAAGTTCATATAGATTAAGCACAAGAAATCTGGGTTATAGAAATGATTAAAGCCATGAAGAATCACACAAGAAAAACATTCCAGATTAATAGGGATACATGCTCAGTGTTCTATCCTAGAAGAAAACATGTAATGCACATGAATGATATACCTGTTTTTCAATGAGATAAAGTGGGCAATGTCACATTAGCGTTTACTGCTGTGTTTTGTCATAGTACAAGAAATAGCCAACAGCAAGTGTATGCCTTCAAAAGTCTTTGTATGTTAAACATGATATACATGTTGATATTGTATATGCAACTTTCTTATGGATCGATTTGCTTGAGTCAGATCGATTTCATTTTATGTTGTCAAGTTTTTTTTCCGATGTTAATGGGTGGTGGATTGTTATTGGTGTCTATTATGGGTAGAACCTTGGTGAGCAAAGACGAAGCAAACATGAAGATTTAAGGGAAAAGATGCAAACCCAGCTTTGAGCTTTCATTGGGATTTCATCGTAGTGAGTAATATCTCAAGTATGTCACTGGGAAGGTATGCGTGATCGGGCTTTGATTATATGTTCGTCATTCAATTTGGAAAGTGATTGATTAAAAGTGGGTTTGATCTATTTCTCAAAGATACGTGCTACGAAAATGATTGATAAAAAGTGGGTTCATAATTAATGATTAAAATTGGATTCATGATAGTAAATTATGATTTATTAAAAGTGGGACATTGGGAATGACTATCAAGCAAAGGAAGTGCGAGGATGAAAGGAAGAGGTGGTTTCTAGAGAAGCCATTTAGAAAAGAACAAAGAGCAACTCCAATTAGTCTCAACGTTTCTTGATTCTTTGTAGATCTCATTCATGAGTTTTATAGTTTGTATATTGGCTGTATGGTGTTGAATTTATTTAGAGTTTATATGTCCATAAATTTTTTTTCTATGTCTAAAACTTTTCCATTGTACATTCGATTTCAAAATTGATGTATTATGAAAAATAATCTTCTAATTAATTTGGAATCAGCCCTTATGATGTTGTGTTTATTTATAGTTCTAATAATATGGTTAAAGCGTTTCAAATTTGATCTCTCAAATGTGTTGATTAACTCTCTACTTTCTTCGTCTGTCTATGAATTGTGATTTGTTAAGGTATTTGTGAAGTACTTCCCGTTGAAATCATCTTGCACGAATAATTTGAAGAAGCCCAAAAACACCTCAAAGGGCATTCACTTTCGATCTATTAATTCAAAGGTTGAAACTTTGATCAGTGTTTAGATCTATGCTTGATTCTCATAATATATATGTTGAGCTTTCAGGTAGCCAGCTCCAGAAGTACAAGAACGTTAGGACCATCCAGGTATCCAATTACTCTTACATCATATCTGATTTATTTCCAATCTTCATTCATCATTTCAGCTCTGCCCAGTTTAATTGTATACCAGATGAATATAATGGATGGAATCAGGGTTATAGTCTCGGACGGTAAATGACATCATGCCAAGGCAGGCCCACTCGAACAAGACATTCACTTGGTAGCATACAACACTACTATGAAATAGTAGCTATATATATGGTTATATATACATAGAATTGTGTCTAACACCTATTTAATCAGTGACTTCATGGTGGTGTCGTTTTGTCCATTTCATAATGTTATGGAAGATGCATATTTTTTTGCTGTCATGTAATGGGCGACGTGTAGGGATTGAGAACCTAACATACAATTAGCAGCAGCTAATTATAATCGAAGATGTATATAAGATCGTGCTTGCTTCTCCCAGGAGCAAAATCTCATGCAACTAGCTAAGTGAACAAGAGCCCAAAGGCCAGATTGAGGCAAAGGCAGTATATAGCTAAGAGTAAAAGTTCATGGAAGCTCCCACTCTTCTTCGTTCTTGCTCCTTCCTTGCTATCAAGTTTCTTGAATCCACCTACAACCATCTCAAACAAGATTAGTGACATCGTCAATTTCATCTTTAATTTTTTTTATGTTAGTTTGTTAGTTATAGAACTACCGACAAATTGTACGTTCTTCCCGGTGTAAAGAATGAGCAATTGTCCAAGAGTTTTGTATAATGCAATCTGTTTTCATTTAGAATAAGTTATCAATACTATCGATGTTGATATATCCAAATGAACAAATCTAACAGTGTCAAATATGTGTAAGATGTTTAAGATTAGCACTTTTATCTTCATACTTCATATGCAGTGGTTAGAGTGTTAATTACTTTCCGCTGACCAGCTTGAACCGTGCATCACATTTTAAAGCTTGAAAGCGGAGGTCAAGATAATTAACAATCAGACGAATACCTCGGTAAAGACAAAGGGAGCACACGAACACTATTTATTTGGTCAAGGAAAACTGTGCTGCCAAGGTTCATGACTAGAAGCTCAAATCAGGTCAGATTTACACTTGGCAACAGTTATAATCTATGAATGCTTTACTAATTCTTTCTCCCAATGATCTGATATATGTTTTCTTGCTAATAAGATAATTATGGATGTCCGTTTAAATCTCTCTTCGAACAATATAGGTTATTCTCATGTGAGACAAATAACGAAGGGATCCATACTTTGCGGAATGGAATAAGAGTGAACACCCTGTAAAGTGTACCTATCATGGTCATGAGTAGTAGATGGTTGGGGTTGTGCAGTTTGATACTATCATTGTCGGTATACATTTCGGTATGCTCTTTTATTTATTTTCTTAGCAATCTTTTTTCTATTTAATAATCATCGTCTCAAAATTCTGTAAACCTCTCCTATTACTTTAACAAAGAAGGTATACTGTTAGCTGTTTCAACGAATGACAATGGTGTTAAAATTCTAGCAATTCAGATGGAATTAGGTTGCTAAGAATTTTGTTGAAACAGATTTACCTTTGATGCTTCAAGAGCTACTTTTGCAGCTTCTGTGAAAGTGTGTTTCACTGAGACATATCTAGAATCTACCTTTTTTGCAGCTTTCTTTGTTGTGTTCGAATTTGTGAGCAAGTGCTTCATTTATGTACATGCCCTTGCTATAGGAACGTCTTTAGCTTCCAAACTTATTGTTGGAACAAGCATTGAAGAGTGAGCAGCTCCAATGACCGCCATGATTGCGTTGGTGAGAGTTGAAACTCTCTTTTCATCAGTTTAGTAACTTTGGTTACCTGTTGCAATTATGTGAAACTTTGAACTCTTTCATATTTAGGTATATATGTATATTTGATTAAAATTAATGAATACACTTTCTCCTCTTTACATTTGAGGAGTGCTGAGTACAGATTGCTACGTATTCTATTTCCATACGGCATTTTGATTATACAGGAGTAACATGACCATGTTCTTATTGTGTTTATGTGTTTACTTCTTTTTACTGTTTGACAAATGGAATTGCAGACATCATCACGTTATTTTGTCTCAACAAACTATAAGTTCAATTTCGGAATGCTACTTTGAACTTTTGTAGAAGTCAATTTTCTAAAGCATCTGCATAACTTTGTTTATGTTTGTAGGGAATCAAGTGAGGCAGCATCGTCATCGTTGCCAAGCAAGAAGAAATTACCTATATTTTTTTTTTTCAAACCTTTGATAAACTAACTTCTTACATGAAGCTTCAACAAATATAATTGCTATTTTTTCGTTACAACAATTTATTGAAAAGTTGGAATTATTTTTGTATAGCACTGACCAAATGCCGCTTCTTAGAGCAGCTTTTTTTCATGAATTAGACCACTAATCAAGAACTTTAATATTCATGTTCTAATAAAGATGTATAATCCTTTTGTAAATTATGGTCTAGAACTTCCCATGTATTTGATGTATGGTCCAACAATGGTGTAGAACTTCTCATCTATTATAATGTTTGTAATGTAATCTACAAGTCTACAATTGATATCAGTTTATATCATGTTTCGGTTCATATCATTTATTTCATATTAATTTTGTTCTTTTATCATGAATATTAGAGCATCAACTCTTAACTTTATTATTCATCTCAGTTCATGTTTGCGTTTCATTTTCTTGAATTTGTATGACCCAATCAGCCGCAAGTCACTTCTTGATATAGAAATAAGCTATCTATTTATTTTTTTGTTTGTGTTACTGTGTGTGATTTTCATATTAAAACAAGATTTTATTTAGGTTCTTATCGTCGTAATATCGCACATCAATAACCCAAATCAGTGAATAGAAAACAAATGTTCAGTTAGAAAGACATTTATTTACAAATGTTATTATCAAGCTTCAGGCATCTCTAAATATTTGAAGTTTATACATTATCGTTCTTGAATTTATACATAAAGTTAAATTTTCAAAATAAGTTTTAACTTAATTTTCGATTTAACTTGATTATAAATGTATAATGCATTTTTGATCCCTTGCATTCGTAGTATAAATAATCATTGTTTTTCATATATCCACATATCTCTACTGCCCTCTTTTATCTCATCTATTATTTGCATTTAGGTCTTATTACTCGCCGAAATAGTAGTGGTAACACTGCCTCAAAGGGTGGGCAACCACCTAGTTAATTAACATCCTTGATAGTTAATCTAATGGGCCTGAACCTCAAGCAAAAGAAAGAGCAGCCCAAAAACTTTAATAAAGCCCAGCCGATCACCCCAAGCAAGCGTAGATAACCAGAAGAGTGGTTCATTATGGTAAACAAGCCAGAAGTCGGTGGCGAAAAACACTATTTGGTTTTCGTTTTGTTAGGCCTGTTTTCAGGCCTCCCTTTAACCAAAAAAAAAGAAAGAAAAACAGTCTATTTGATTTCAGACCAAACGGTTCAAATTTGAAATTCACCGACTTCCATTTAAAATAAGTTGTCCCATAACTCAACGGCATAAAACAACAAGTAGCTTCTCTCTCCTTTTCAAATCTCTCTCTCTTTCAAATTCGTGCACAACAGCACCAAAGGAGTTTCAAATTTTGAATTAAAGGGCTTGGGTACTACAGAGGAGATGCGATGAGAGGAGAAGAAGTCTGATCGATGTGGGTTCATCTTTAGCAATGGTATCTCTCGATTCTCTCCTCAAATTCTGATTTAGGGTTTTGCGATTGAATTCGATCTTCTACATATTTTAGGGATTTATGGCAACCTAGTTACTGAACTCAATCTTCTGCATATTAGGTTTCCCTTTAATAAGTGAATCTTATTGCCTCTGATAACGTGAGTCGAGTTGCCTTTTTGATGAATTGGGTTTTATTTGATGCCTTATATGAATCTGGGTGTTGTTTATAACTTTGGATACCTTATGTAAGTTAAGTTGCCTTTGATAAATTTGTTGGCTTTGGTCCCTTTGATGATTCTGGTTTCCTTTGATACCATTGATGAGTGTTGGTATGCCTTTGATGGAATTGAGTTGCCTTGGTGTTTCTACCGAGTTTTGTTGAGGTTTTCGATAGAGACATGAGTACCTGTTACAACAACATGCAGATGACGTTAGTGGTGAAGACGAGATTGATCGGTCTTCAACGCTCCGATGTCTAAGTCAGTAAGTACGTAGAGTAGCAAGTAAAATTACTATACTAAAAAATGTTACCTTATGTGTGGTGAGATGCCTTCTTATATAAGCAAGAGAGAGTGTTATCTTCTTTCTTTTAGCAATATGGGAGTGTATGCATTCTTAACCAAGGTTTTAAAAGGCGCTAGGCGAAATTAAGCAGTGGAGCTACTGCCTAGCGCCTAGACGGAGTTAAATCGGTAATTAGGTGAATCATTATATATATATTTAATTAATTATATATTTATATGGTATATTTGAAAGGACTCGATTCAGATTTAGTTGCCTAAACCGGAATCAAACCCCTTCGAAAACATGACCTTAAAATTTTTGCCAGAGTTTACTTTGAAATATGTGAGCCAAAATTAGAACCTGCAAAGAAAATCACACTTCGAATATTCCACAAAAGCCAAACCGTGGGGCTCCGTTCCCCATCCGGATTTCTCAACATCATATATAACAAATCACAAGGTTTACAAGAAATCCAGAACAACATTCAGAAGTAAACTCAACTGAAAACATAACATAAGTATATAGAGCGATGCCTATACACATCATATACAACCAGTAGGTCGAACAAAGAACCTACTCAAACTGAAATGTGACTTGAACTCTACGCCTCTACCGTCGATGTGCAACCTTGGAACCCAAACTGCAAACTGGGCAAAAGAAACTGAAAAGCTCAGGGGAAGGCAAATGAAATCGTTAGATCGAGTGAGTGGACAAAAATAATAATATGTTTTTCCTAACATATAAGTATGTATGCTCATAAAAGCATAATGCGAGTCAATGCACATGAAAATCCCAACCAGGTACATTTTCCCTGATCCATAAAAATGCACATAAAATCATGCGGGGTCACTCACGGACTCCTCCGCATAGTACAGTCTAATCACGGGATCCCAGATCCCCTCGTGATTATAAATCTGAAAGACCTCGGGTCAGGATATCTATCCCCCCCGAAGTATCTCGGGGATCAGCTGAGAAGCCAAAGCATCGATGCTACCTCTGTATCTGAGACTGTACTCTGTGGAAACCAAATCATAAATACTTTCCATGCATATGCAAAATCATAAAATGCATAATCATAAAATGCGTACTTGTATGTGCATAGTCGTAACTGCATACTAATGCAATGCATAATCATAAAGTGTATAATAATAAATGCATAACGTAAATGCATAATCAGGACTCGCAAATCAACTGTGAAAATAAAGTGTCCACTCACAGTACGAAGCTAACTCTGAGGTCCGGCGGAAGATCCTCGCCAAACACTCGATCACGATCACCTGAATAATAGGGATAAGATCAATACATATTGAAACACAACAAACGGAGCTAATACGTCAAGAACCCCGCGTTCTCGAAAGACGTATCGCTCGAAATATGGACGAGGATAGCAAAAGTCCTAAAATATATCCAAACACCCTCGTCCCAAAATAGAACATTCAAATCAACTCAAAAACCTCACGATTACGATCGGGGCGTGATTACGAGCAAAACGGGGGTATAAAAATCTTCAAAAAATCTCAAAAAGTCAACCTCGCCCCTCGCTGGAGCTCCGCCGTTAATCGTCACCGCCAGCGGCGGCGCGACGCCAATGGTGACCAACTCCGGCGACCCTTATCCCAAACTCTTCCTCTCCTCAAGCCCAACACATTTCCCTTCTACCACCAAGACCAATTCAACCCACGCCGGCCATAATTCCTGAAGAAAACATCATTGAACTTCCTCTCCGGTCACCACCCCGAACCACCTCAAACCTCTACCAATCCCAAAACAAACCACTCAGAAATCTTCAAGGGGTTGAGGGGAAGCAAACCCCCCACCAACCCGACACCAAAACTCTCCGGAATCTGCCACTCGATTCCGGCGAAATCTCCAAACTTCATCGAGTTCGTTCTCCCTCAATTCTTAACCAATTTCAACAAATGAATACACAAATCAATAGTACAAGTCAAGAGCTTTCCAACCATACCAAAATCGTGGTCGGAGGTGGCTGGAATTATGGGTCGAACGACACAAACTCGCGGGTCAACTTGGCCCAACTTGGTCAACGGGTGAAAACTGGTCAACTCGGCCCAAATGTGATTTTTCGACAATTTTACGACTATTTGATATTTATATGTCGCGAACCGACCAAATTCACGATTTGGATAACTCAAACCCAAACAGATAAGTACGACTAACTCGACGATAATTTCAAATATCTATTTTATATTCTCCGATTATCCAAAAAAATCCTTCGAAACCTCCTACGGACTCAAAATCAAATCCTCTACAATTCCTGTGAAGAAAATCAAACAAAATTCTCACCCGATAATTAAGTTGTGAAAAAACCCGCCGTATCGACCAATTACGACAAAACCGTGATTAATCGTGAAATGCGCAAATCAAGCCAATTAACTTACAATTTCTGGTTCGGGTCGTTACAATATTATAATATGAAATATAAAGTAAAAATTATAAAGAATATCATAAAAATTCAAAAGTAATGTCATCAAACACATTGTCTCAAAAATAATGTCCTCAAACAATATGTCTATAGTTCAGATTCAAAATCAAACACATTGTCTCAACTACTACAGCTAATTCAAGTAACCACAGTGATATATATACCTGTTTCGCCTTTGACAAGCCAATTGACAAGAGTTCCTCCATCAGTGCTTCCCACATCAGCTGTCCTCTAAAAAAACAATTTTGATCCTTTGATTCTTTTATATGAAATGGTAAAGCAATGCTAAAAGTTAAACTTGTTTTCCATTTAAGTTTCCAAAACATTCTTCCACTCGTAAAACTACAACCAGTCAAACCCAATATAATAACCCGTTTCAAAAATTCTTGGTTCACGATTTATTTATTGTTAATCGGCGATGATAATTAATTTTTACCGTCGGTAATTATCGATGGTATTTATCAGAATTTCACCGATTATATTTTTTGAGGAAATTCTTAGTGAAAAGTCGTAGAGTTTGTCGATACGAGTCCATAGCCATGTCAAGTGTTGAAATCGGAGTTATAACAAAGAAATTATGGTCAGCAAAATTTTTACGGAAATATCGGAAAACGTTTTGTCGCAAAATCGCGGGTATAAATACGAGTTTCCAATTTGGTAAACTGAGAAGTTTCCATTTTGGGCCAGGCGGGGTTGACGCGCGTTGACCGGCTCTCCACAACGAAAATTGCTGGCGAGCTCGGCTTCGACAAAGCCACACTGTTCAGCCACCAAACTGACTATCCAATATGTCAAAAAGTTCATCTTGATCTCCCCTACCTTATCCCCATAGTCTCTGACCAAAATTTGACCGAAGCAAGCCGGAATGTTGATAAAAAATTGCCAGAATTTGTGGGTTTCGGGTCGTCCATTTTCTGGCCAAATCGACCGGCCTAAAGCACTGAGATTTGAAGCCCTCATCACCACGAAGCTAACCATATAGGTATGATACTTCAATTCCACTTGTGCGTGGAGAATCAATGAATTGAAAATTTTGTGAGATTTCAGTTTATTGTGAAATTGGACTAGTTAGAGAATGATGTGGACTTTGTGGTAGTTGAGTAAGTTGTTCGTTGGGTGATTTTGAGTGGAATGAGTTTTGGTTCGCTAGAAAATAGAGGTGGCACCGCTGCTCTGCCGCTGCCGGCAGTAGTCCATGGAGGAGCTCCGACGAGGTTGTTTTCGGTGTAAATTTTATGTCGTTTTACTCGTAATCGCGCACCGATTTTAATTATGAAGTTATTGAATTGAATTAGGCATAATTGGTTAAGACGAGTGGTTAATCAGAAAATAAATAAACGTATTTACGATATTATTAATCGGTGAAATAATTTATCGATTCGACCATGAGTCACGTAACGGTTAAGGGTATTGGATTCGAATTAAATAGAGGACTTAAAAATTAGAAATTAGAAATTGGAAATTGGAATTTATTTTGGAATCCGGTATTATCTCGGGAAGCGTGTTTGTCGAGAATTTGATTTTTTTGACGGTGTTGGTAGTGAGTTACGAGCCTAGTTATACGATATCACTACCACATTAGAGCTCATTACCGGCGATTTTTGAAAAAACAAGGCCGGCGACCGGGGAAGTCGCTGGTAACGATCATCATTGCCGGCGACTTGCTTCGTCGCCGGTAATGTGTCCGAAAAGTCGCCGGTAATGTGTCAAACCATTACCGGCGACCTATTCCGTCGCCGGAAATGATTGGGCAACCATTGCCGGCGAAATTCCGGCCGGAAAATTGCCGGCAATGGTTGGCCAATCATTGCCGGCGACGGAATAGGTCGTCGGCAATGTTTTGACACATTTCCGACGACTTTTCGCCTGAATTTCGCCGGCAATGACTCCATTTTCGGCGATTTAATGAATTGCCGGCAATGCCTCTTATATTAGATGCAGATCGCAGCAGCTCATTCATTTGGATAGAAAAAAATCCGGTGAAATCGAAAGAATCGAAGGAAAACGCTCTGAAATCGATCCTTCGGTATTGTCAAAATTAAGGCGTCGAAAACTCGATCATCACTCGGGAAGCTATATATATAGGTACGTATATATATACGTATATGTGTATGTATATATATGTGTGTGTGTGTGTGTGTGTGTGTTGATCGATTTAATTAGATCGATATATATATATATATGCATGTGTTGATTTAGAGTTGAATTGAGATATCGCGTCGATTATTGGTTTGATACGCAAATAGAGTGGCTATATTGTTGCTTTCGAGTGATTGACTGTTGATTTTGAGTGGATTTGAGATTATTTCGATGAAAATATGTTAATTTGTGTATATATATATGTATGGATCGATATAAAATGATTTTGTGAATATTAATTGTTAATATGTCTATATATATATACAGGCATGTTAATTTGTAATTGTGAATTGTTGGTATATATATATTTTTAATTTATATGCATGCATGGGTCGACTTTTGTTAATTAATCGGATGAATTCGAATGTAATTAATGATGATTTATTTTATAATTAGTAGTGAATGTGTATATATATAGTACGTAATATTGTTAGAATTTTCAGGATGGACAAGAGTTGGATGAGCTTCGAAAGATGGTATGTGAGATATCACCAGGGAATTAGGAGTTTTGTGAATTTTGTGAAGGCTAATTGTGGAGACACTACACTTCATTATTGCCCATGTAAAGAATGTAAGTGTCGCAGCGATCGATTTCGTTTTCCCATTGATAAAGTCCAGAAGCACCTGAGTAAATACGGGTTTTGGGATAAGTACACTTGTTGGATTTATCACGGTGAAACATCGTTAGCGGGTCCGCATGATCATGGACAATTTGGTGAGAGGGCCAGTCCACGCTATGATCATGGACATGCATGGACATTTTGCTGAGAGGGGCAGTCCATCCTATGATCCAACATCGATGTTAATCAATGATATGTTTCCTCATGAGAGCGGTGTATTTGCTGATGAAGCACCAAATGTCCCTCCCGTCGTTGAGGGTTTCCCCCATATTGAGCCAGTCGAGCCATTACCTGGAGCTCATGTCAACACAAGCGGTATGGACAAGTACAACAACCTGATTGCATTGCAACAGACTCCGTTGTACGACGGTTGTAGTAAGACTATTTTTGAAAGTGTCATGGGAGTGATGCAGCTCAAAATGGAGAACAAAATGTCTGCCAAAGCTGTTGATTCTTGGCTGAAGTGGACTGCTTCGCTACTGCCACTCGGTCATCGTCTTCCTACCACTCATCATAAGGTGCGACATATCCTGAAAGATCTTGGGCTTTCGTACATCAAAATCCATGCATGCAGATATGATTGTATTCTCTTCTGGGGAAAAGATCTTGAAGACCTTGAAGCCTGCCCAGTATGTTTTACAGAAAGGTATAAGTTGACTCCTGTAGGCAACAAGAAAGTTGTGAAGATACTTCGATATTTCCCGCTTATTGATAGGCTGGAGCGGTTGTTCATGTGTGCTTTCACGGCCAAAGCTATGAGATGGTGGGCTGAGAGGAATTTGCCTGACGATGGCACCCTTATACACCCTTCCGACGGAGAGGCTTGGAAGCACATGGTCAGGGAGTTTGATCATTTTGCAGCAGAGGTCCGAAATGTTTGGCTAGGGCTCTCATCTGACAGATTCAACCTTTTTGGCAACATGAGTCTTCAATACAGTATATGGCTAGTTATTTTGGTACCGTACAACCTTCCACCATGGATCTGCATGAAGAAGGAATACAATATGCTCACTCTGTTAATTCCGGGCTCGGGGTATCAAGGAAAGTGTCTCGATGTGTATTTGAGGCATTTGATTGAGGAGCTTAAGTACCTGAGTGAGTGTGGCCACTCCATTTACGATAGGTTCAAAAATGAGATGTTCTAGATGCATGCCATGCTTGTTGGCACCATCAGTGATTTTCATGCCCGCGGTATGTTGTTGGGCAACGTTACCAGGGGTTACAGGGCTTGTTCAGAGTGCATGACGGTTGATTGTTGCAGTCCTCATTGCAGTAAAATTGTTCAGATGCGTCACCGTTGTTGGCTTCCATATGATCACCCATTTAGGCAGGATCCAGACGCGTTTGATGGGACTGTGGAAACAGGTGTGGCACCCAGGTGATGGACAGGGGAAGAAATTTTGGAAGTGTTGAATGAATATGATTTTGGCCAGCTGAGCAATCATCCTGAGATAGTGGCGTCAATTCCAGACAAGCCCGAAAGGTATAAGTTTTAGACACACAAGAGCATATTCTGGGAACTCCCCTACTAGCCTAGGTTGCCTATCAGACACTACCTAGATGTCATGCACATAGAGAAGAATGTGTGTGAAAGTGTGGTGGGCACAGTTCTTAACTTGGAGGGGAAAACAAAAGACATCCCTAAGGCACGCATTGATCTGAAAGCTATGGGACTGCGGAAACATTTGTGGTTAAGAGATGGTAAGAGAAAAATGCCGCAAGCACCTTACACCATAAAGCCGAAGCATAAGCATGAAATTTTTCGATGGCTGAGTAATGTCAGGTATATATTCTTATGGCTATGCAGGAATGTGGCCTTAAATTTTTATGGGAACATGGTTATATGCGAGAAATATAATTGTTGTCTATGACTATATATATATATATATATATATATATATATATGCAGGTATCCTTATGGCTATGCAGGAAATATAAGCAGGTGTGTTAACTTCCGGAACAATAAGATGTACGGATTAAAGAGTCATGACTGCCATGTACGAAAATGACCGAACCCCGATTTAGTCGCCTAAACCGGAATCGAACCCCTTCGAAAACACGAACCAACAAAATTTCGGCAGAGTTTCGTTACTAACGTGGAATTACCATTACCTGCACACGGAAAATACACTTCATCCTATGCCACAAAAATCAAACCGTGGGCACCAATCCCATCCGGATTTCTCAACATATCAACAATAATGTAAAGTAGTAAATATATCTGTACTTTACTGAAATCCGGAGTAAAATCATATAGTATACACAACAGAATACTCAGAGCGACCTCTAATGTATAATCATATATGTATACCACAGTAGGTAGAACAATAAACCTACTGGAAGAAACAAGGTAGCTCGAGCACTATGCCTCCGACCACGACGTGCGACACCAAAGTCCGAACTGCAAACTGGGCACGGAAACCGAAAAGCCCAGGGGAAAGACATGAAAATCGTTAGAGTGAGTGAACGAAAATAAATGTCTTTCACCAAATAATATATACGTTATAAAAATATATGCGAGTCTAAATGCATAAGTAAAGAAATGGTATACGAGGGAGACTCTAACTCCTCACGCGTCCGGGTACACGAGGGAGACTCTAACTCCTCACGCGTACAGAGCATGCAACATAAAAATCGCAGAATCACTCATGGACTACCACGCGATAGCACAGTCTGAATCACGGGATCCCAGACCCACACGTGATTCCTAGCCAGAAAGGCCTCGGGTCAGGATATCTGTCCCCTCCGGAGCGTACTCGAGGATCAGCCGAGAAGCCAATGTGTATCGATACAACAACGTAACCGAGACTGTACTCTGTCTAAACCAAATCATAAATCATTTTCATGCACATGCATAAAACATAATATATATATATACACTACCAACATAAACACTTTAGGCAACGAATTTGAAAACAACGCGCAACGAGCTGGTAAATTCGTTGCCTATAGTATACTATAGGCAACGACAAGGGTTTTCGTTGCCTATAGTATACTATAGGCAACGAACTCGTTGCCTGTTGATGTAAAATCGTTGCCTAATGTTTAATTTATAGGCAACGAAAAAAATCGTTGCCTAAACCCTAAACCCTATACTATAGGCAACGAGTTCGTTGCCTATTGAAGTGAAATCGTTGCCTAATGTTTGGTTTATAAGCAACGAAAAAAATCGTTGCCTATGCAAATCGTTGCCTAAAGTATGGTTATTGGCAACGAAAAAATTGTTGCCTATAGTTTAATAGGCAACGAAAAACAATATAGGCAACGAAATAGTAATTCGTTGCCTATAATTATTATTATATCAGATCTAGCCAGCTCCTCCATTCAAATCAAAATCGGTGGAAAAATCTGAAACGTTCTGGAATCGCCAGTGCATTTCAGGATGGACAAGAGTTGGATGAGGCTGGATAGAACTGATGCAAGATATGGGCAGGGAATTAGGAGATTTCTGGAATTTGTGGCGGCTAATTGTGGAGAGTTGCCAGTGCATTATTGTCCATGTAAACAATGTCGGTGTCGCGGCAATCGTTGTCCCATTGCTACAGTTGAGCGACACCTTCATAGAAACGGATTTTGGAATAAGTACACCCGTTGGATTTATCACGGTGAAGCAACAGCAGCCGATCCGTATGATCATGGACAATTTGCTGATACTGCGAGTTCATCCAATTATGATCCCACCAGGAGGTTCATCGACGATATGTTTCCTCATGAGAGCGGTGTATTTCATGATTCTCAAGCACCCGTATATGTTCCTCCAGAAGTTGAGAATTTCCCTCACATTGAGCCAGTCCAGCCATTACCTAGAGTTTATGTCAACACACGTGGTATGGACAAGTACCACAACCTGATTCAGATGCATCAAACTCCGTTGTACCACGGATGTCCTAAGACAGTCCTTGAAAGTGTGATGGCAGTGATGCAGCTAAAAGTGGAGACCAAGAGCACCGTGGCAGCGGTCGATAGGTGGCTTCAGTTGACTGGTGATCTGCTGCCCCCCGGTCATCGTCTTCCCCCCACTCATCGTAAGATACGACATGTCCTTAAAGATCTTGGACTTTCCTACACCAAGATTCACGCATGCATATATGATTGCGTTCTCTTTTGGGGTGTAGACGATGACGGGATGGATCTATCAAAGCTTGATTACTGTCCGGTGTGTGGTACGGAAAGGTGGAAGTACACTCCTGCAGGAAACAAGAAAGCAGTGAAGATACTTCGGTATTTCCCACTTATTGATAGGCTGGAAAGGTTGTTCATGTGTGCATTCACGGCGAAAGCTATGAGATGGTGGGCTGAGAGGACTTCGCCTGACGATGATGTCCTTAGACACCCTGCTGATGGTCAGGCTTGGAAGCACCTGGTGAATGTGTTTTCTGATTTTGCAGCTGAAGTCCGAAATGTTTGGCTGGGGCTATCGACTGACGGATTCAACCCCTTCGGCAACATGAGTCAGAAGTACAGCATATGGCCCGTTATATTGGTACCGTACAACCTTCCTCCGTGGATGTGCATGAAGAAAGAATATAATATGCTGACTCTGTTGATTCCAGGGCCGGGTTATCCAGGAAAGTGTCTGGATGTGTACATGAGGCCATTGATTATGGAGCTTCAGCACTTGAGTACAGTTGGTCATCCCACTTACGACAGGTTTAAAAATGAGATGTTCCGAATGCGTGCTATGCTTGTGGGCACAATCAGTGATTTTCCAGGTCGAGGGATGTTGTCGGGAAACCCAACCAAGGGGTACAGGGCCTTTCCAGAGTGCATGACTGCCATGTTTGGACAAGCTCATTGCTCGAAGATTGTCCATATGCGTCACCGATGTTGGCTTCCACGACATCACCCATTTCGCCAGGACGCCCAGGCTTTTGACGGCACTGTAGAAGAAGGTCTGCAACCCATGGGATGGACTGGAGATGAAATCTTAGAAGTCCTGAATGAGTATAATTTTGGGCCATTGAGCAATCATCCTGAGGTTGTTGCGACTATACCGAAGATACCCGACAGGTATAAGTTCTGGACACACAAGAGCATCTTCTGGGAACTCCCGTACTGGCGGATGTTGCCTATCAGGAACTATCTAGATGTCATGCACATAGAGAAGAATGTGTGTGAAAGTGTGGTGGGCACCGTTCTAAATTGGCAAGGTAAAACCAAAGATGGCCCTAAAGCTCGCGTTGATTTGGAAAAAATGAAACTGCGGGAACATCTGTGGTTGAAAAAGAAGGGGAGAAAGATGCCCCAAGCTCCTTACACGGTCACGCGTGACGAGAAGCATGAAATTTTTGTGTGGATGGCTAACGTCCAGTATCCTTATGGGTTTGCTGGAAATATAAGTCGGTGTGTTAACTACAGGGACAATAAGATTTATGGATTAAAGAGTCATGACTGCCATGTACTACTTCAACGCCTCTTCCCTATTATGATTCGAGGGTACTTTGATGATGAGGTGGTAGAGCCGTTAGTGGCGCTGTCAAGGTTCTTTCAAAAGTTATGCACCAGAGAAGTGAAAATGTCAGACCTCGAAGAAATGCGAAAGGACATCATTTTTATCATGTGCAAGTTGGAGAGGATTTTCCCCCCAAATTTCTTCGACATCATGCCTCACTTGATGATGCATCTTCCCGAGCAATTGATGCTCACCGGTCCCGTTCACTACACTTGGATGTATCCAATGGAGAGGTATATACCTTGCATTTGTATGATGTTTGCTAATTAAGTCTTTATATATTAATTTATTCTTGTTCTACGTACAACAATAATAACAAGCTGTTTTCATCTTTGTAGACAACTGGGAGACTACAAAGGGTATGTACATAATACATCTGCACCTGAAGGGTGTATCGCCGAAGCATATCTTGCGCACGAGTGCGTAACGTACGTCAAACTGTATTTGGGAGCGCTTGAGGACCCACATTCGAATATGTCGGTAGATGAACCCCAGTTCAACCTTTCTGTAGTCTCTAATGATGTTTACCCACAGAGTAGGTTGCACGGGGAGTGGGAGTTGACACCATATGAGTTAGACATTGCACACTGGTGTGTACTCATTAATTGTCAAGAAGTTAAATATTGGAAAGACACACACCTTGGAAGTCCACAGGTTCGCGGGGATGTTGCGTACCACAACCGGACCTTTGCAAATTTTTTTGGCACATGGGTGAGTATATATTCATTTAGTCATAATATATATGACGTGTAAAAGCAAATTGTGACGGTTATTTATATGAAATGTTGTATCTAATGTTGACGGTTATTTGTTTCAGATGAACTATGTAGAAGATGATGGTTACCCACAATGGTCACACGCATTGAGGCTCTTGGCTATGAAACCTATATCATAAAAAGTTTACGCGATGTGTAGGTTCAATGACGTGAAATTTATGTGTCAAGAAAGAGACAACAGGGTGAAGACACAGAATTGTGGGGTAATGGTGCATGGTGGGGATAACGACCCTGACTACTACGGTGTACTCCATTCAGTGGTTGAACTCATGTATGGTGAGCGCATGAAAGTTTACTTGTTTAAGTGCAGATGGTTTGATACTCGTCCGGAGAACGTTCGCATCGATCAGTATGGATACATTTCCGTGAATACTGCCACAAGCTGGTATGAGGAGGATCCTTTCGTTCTTGCCACATCGGTCAAACAAGTGTTTTACCTTGACGATCTTATGAACAGACCCCCGTGGAAAGTAGTAAACCATGTGCAAGCTAGGAATGTGTACAGTGCTGCCACACTTGGTGAGAATGAAGATGACGAAGAAGTTGCAGCATACCAAGAGGGAAATGGAATTGACATTCCGGAATCCGATACAATTCGCCTTAATAATGTTCGACCTGGTATTATGGTTCAAAATTCTGGAGCAGCACTTCTAAATGTTAATCCAAATGACTTTGATGAAGACTCGAGTGACGAGGACGAGGAGCGACACCTATTACCAGACTTCAACTATCAAACTGCGTCAGACTCTAGCGGTGATTCTGATTCTGATTATCAGCCTTAGTTAGAAATGTAATTGAGTATAGTCTTCGAGCTTGGTTCACCCTGGTTCACCTTGAATTGGTTCACCCTGGTTCAGCTTGGTTCACCCTGGTTCACCTTGAATTGGTTCACCCTGGTTCAGCTTGGTTCACCCTGGTTCAGCTTGGTTCACCCTGGTTCATCCTGTGAACTTGAATGGCTATGTAGACTTTATGAATTTCGTTGCTTATAAATTGAAGTTCGTTGCCTTTAATAATGAATTCGTTGCCTATACTATAGGACACGAAAATTTCGTTGCCTATAGTATAGGCAACGAAATTTTCGTTGCCTTTAACATTGATTTCGTTGCCTTTGATATTTGTGTCGTTGCCTATAGTATAGGCAACGAAAATTTCGTTGCCTTTAATATGGATTTCGTTGCCTATACTATAGGCAACGACACAAATCGTTGCCTAAAGTTTTGGTATCGTTGCCTAAAGTCCTCCTCGTTGCCTAAAGTATAGGCAACGACACAAATCGTTGCCTAAAGTATTGGTATCGTTGCCTAAAGTCCTCCTCGTTGCCTATACTTTAGGCAACGATTCTCCCATTCGTTGCCTATAATAGGTTGAATAAATGACCCAGTCGCGACCAGATTTCTGCCCTCGCCCTCGCCGCAACGACCGCCGCCGCACCTATTACTCTCGCTTGAGTATATATTCTGCCCTCTCCCGAATATAGGTTCGCATTCTCTCATGATTCTCCTTACTTGAATATATAAACAACGTGATTTAGGTTGATTTTAGTTGGATTTGTGTTGGATTTGTCTTGTGATTTATGTTAGGTTGTGTTGGATTTGTGTTGGATTTAGGTTAGGTTGATTTTAGTTGGATTTGTGTTGTTATTTAGTTTGTATTGTTGAATTTAGGTTTTATTTAGGTTTGATTTTGGTAAGGATGATGAACTATGTTGGATTGTTGATTTAATTAGGTTGGGATTATATTGTGGATTAGAGGATTTAATTTGGTTATTTAGTTTATGTAAGGTGAATTGGGAATATAAGTGTGATTTTAGTTTGGTTATTTAGTTTAGGTAATTAGAATTGGGAATAAGTGTGATTTTAGTTTGGGTTGTTCATTTTAGTTAGACAAAATTTAAATTTAGGTTAGTGTTGCCTCAATTGTAAGCTATTCATTATGTTATTTTGTTGCAGACATTAATAAAAATGTCGGTGTTCAAAAGATTGATTCCCGGGAAAAGTGGGAAACAGAAAGGAGCTTCCTCCTCGTCACCTCAAGGAGCGACACCTCAAATGTCCTCCGGGTTGAACCCTCAAGGACCCAGGAGTGGGTCTAGGTCCGTTGGTCAGAGTGCTGGAAGCACCGTACCGGACAGTCTTGAGACCGTCTATGTACATTCCAATCGTCACCTCCAACTATATACAGCATCCCAGGATCCCCAAGGTCCACGTCACTCGGTGTCTCATGAACGACCCTCCCGCAACAGCAGCCAAAACTCCACCACGGAATCCGGTCGTCACTCAGTCAGCAGCGAACGCCCAAATAGTACGAGGGTACTATGGCCAAACCAGCAGGACCCACCGCGTATGCCACCTCTTCCTCCCAATCCGGCGACGCCACACCCTAATTCCGGATCATCTGGGCCATCCGGCAGTGCATCCCGCACGGATTCTGTGCACTTATGCCCGCCCAGGGACTTGTTCTTCCCTACGGTTATTCCGAAGATACCTCAGCTCGACCCTAACAACGTGGCCATATATGATGAGGACCCGTTCACGACGCCTGAGGAAGCATACACATATGAGCCGTTCTCTCAACCTCTGTTGAGTGTGAGGGTTAAGGGCCAGCTCACTTACGAGAATGGTAAGTTTATGTTCTTTTAGTAGATACAGTACATTAAATTAGGTTCTATTTCTTAATTTCCTTCTTTTGTACCATGTCTTAGGCACCGTCGTCAACCCTAAAGCTAAAGCGAGCAGAGGTACCACAACCGGGAAGGGTATTGAAGATCGAGTTGGTGACAATCGGGCTCATATTGATTATGAGGACGATGGCTCGGCTATCGAGTATTCTGACAAAGGGATGTATGCTAGCCAAGCAGGATTTGTCATACGTGATTTCGTCCCGATGTTGTGGGACTCGTGGGGTTCAGTTGATGCTCAAGTGAAGGCCCGAGTGCATAATGCATTGTCGGTGAGTTAAATTTACATTAATTTGTCATAAAAATATGGGCATTCTTATTATTATAAGCCACCAAACATACATATTTATGAGGCTAATTATGTATACGTGTATTGCAGCAATGGTTTATTATTGACGATCGGCTGAAGCAGCCCGGGGGGTGGTGTGAACGAAAGCTCGCGTCTAGGTGATGTGATCTTGGATTTATATAAGGCTAAGTATCCTGAATACGTTAGATTTGTGAATATAAAGTGTTGGTTATATGATATTTTTGTTGCATCAATATAGGTATCGAGAGTGGAAGTCCCACTTGAAGACGTTCTGGGAGGAGAACATAGATAAAGGCCGAAATGGCACTCCAAGTGAGTTCAGATACCGGGAGTACGAGTGGAACTGGCTTATAGCCCACTGGAAGCATCCCAAACTTGTGGTATGCACATGAATTGATTTGCGTACCTAAATCTAAACTAATATTATTATTATTAATTTACCTACATTTTATGATATATTATTTTATATACGCAAGAGGTAGTAGGTAAATCTCTATCTATGTTATTAATTTAATATGTAGGTAAATCTCTAATATATTGTGTAGGTAAATTAAATGGGTTGGATTTTAATCAAAAAAATTAATGTTGCGAGAATATTCTCTAATTTATGCTATATATATAATTGGCTAATAATTGTGCACATTTTCTTATGGTCACAAACACATTTCGAAACAAAATGCTAAAAACCGAGCGCAGAACGTGAACCCACATCATTGCGGTTCCCGAACGTATGAGAGATGGACTCGTCGTGGGGCAAGGTTGGAACCAGAGACCGATCCTCTCGTGTATTCCATCCGACATGGGTATCCGAACAACCCTGAATATGTTGTAAGTATCTAATAAATATTTGTCCATATTTGATACATCTCATGTTTAATTAATTATTGTATTTTACTCAATTATTAATGCGTCACCGATTTTGCATTGTCTATTAGGAGAGATTGGTTGAGTCGATCCCGAAGGTGCGTGCTAAAGTAGCTCGAGAGCTGCATCAGGGGTGCACGGAGGAGGAGGTGACCCAGTATGCATCTCAGGTTGACCACATGACGCCCATTAATGCGGCGAGGTGCGTGTCAGATGCGCTTCCCGTTGGAAAGAACAAGTTTTGGGCCAAGGGGATGGGTTACAGAGGAAATGGAGTCTTGAATATGACTCCAGAATTCTCCAGCGGGTCCAGCAGTTCTAGGTCGTCCGGCCAACAAGAGCAGATTCGGAGGCAGCAGGAGGAGTTGGAGGAGATGAGGCGTGCCAGGGAAGCCATGGAGCAGGAAAGCGCCCGTGAGAAGGAGCAGCACGACCAAATGTGGGCATTCTTTCAATCTCAGCAACCTCGGGGGGCTTCGCAGCCGCACCCACAGACTCAGCCAAATCTGTTCACGCCTACAGCACATCCGCAGTATTTTGGGGGTCACCAGCAGCCGCCGTTATATGGGGACCACCAGCAGCCGCCGCAGCAGCATCAGTTTTTTGGGGACGCCGAGCCGCCGCAGCAGCATCAGTTTTTTGGGGACGCCGAGTCGCCGCTGCAGCATCAGTTTTACAGGGGTGACGACCAGCAGGAGGGTTCACACGAGGACTTCCTCAATTGTGTTAACTTTGATCAGTAACACGTAGCTAGTTTTTGATTTAGGTTGGAATGTGTACGTTTTTGTGGTTTGAAATGTAAATGTTGCAGATTCTGGAATTGGGCCCAATCCAGAATCAAGTATTTTTTTTTTAAAATAACACAAACTATAGGCAACGAATTGGTCCAATTTCGTTGCCTATAGTTTGCCACCAAAAAAATTTTCAAACTATAGGCAACGAAATTGGTCCATTCGTTGCCTATAGTTTGCTAGAAATACAACAATTCAAACTATAGGCAACGATGTTCTTGACTATAGGCAACGAAATTCTTAAGTATAGGCAACGAAGTCGTTGCCTATAGTTTCAAAGTTGGTCAAAGTTGACCTATTGGTTTAGCGTTTAGGCAACGAAGAAGTCGTTGCCTATAGTGAAACTATAGGCAACGATTCACTCTAGTCATTGCCTATAGTACAAAACCCTAACCCCTAAACCCCGAACTATAGGCAACGAATCGGTTTTGTTTTTCGTTGCCTATAGTATAGTCAACGATGAAAAGGCAACGACGGTATAGGCAACGAATTTTCGTTGCCTATACTTATAGGCAACGATTTTTAAACTATAGGCAACGATTTTAAATCGTTGCCTAAAGCTGTTATGTTGGTAGTGATATATGTATGTATACTCGTATACGCATATCCGTATATGTATAATCGTAAAACACATGCTCGTAAAACCATAATCAAACTGCATGCTCAAGTTCGTAAATCATATATAAAAGACTCGCAATCAATCCGTGAAAAGAAATGTCCACTCACAGACTAGCGTAACGTAGTTCGCGTTAACCCGTGATCCGGCGGAAAGTCCCTCGCCAAACAAACGATCACGAACCCCTGAATATTTACAAAATTCATTTCTCAAAATCATAACTCGACAATTCAAATCAAATCACGAGAAACCACCGTTCTCGGAAACACGAAATCCGATTACGACAAACTATCAAAAATCCGAAAATCACACCTCAATACCTCACTGTAAGTTCGGACGCTCAACTCGAAAAACGAACCTCCCCACTGCGATCGGGGCGCGATTTCGAGTGAAATGACATGCAACTTATCAAAAATCCCAAAAAGTCAAAGTTGACCGCCGCCGGCGGTGCCGCCACCACCCGAACTGAAAATTCCTCGGCGGAGCAACCTCCATTCCACTCAAAATCATCCACTAAGCAACTTTCATAACTGCAACAAAGGCCAATTCACACTCTAACTAGTCCAATTTCATGATAAACCGAATTGTTCCTAAAATTTCAAATCCAAAATTCTCCAAGCACAAATCGAATTAGAACTCCATACTTACATGGTTAGAATCATGGAGTTGAGGGCTTCAAAACCCAGTCCTTGGTTTGGCTCGAATCGGCCGGAATTCAAGAACCCGAAATCACCCAAAAATCCCAAACTTTTGGCCGGAATTTCTCTCTCCACCGTCCACCTCGCCGTGAACGGTGGCCGGGATTGAGATGAGGGGAGCTAGGCGAGTCAAACGGGACCGGTGCCGCACCGTGGGGTGGCCGGAAGCTCCACGCCGCCGTGGAGGCCGTGGCTTCCCGTCGTGAAGCTTATCTCCACCGAGTTGACTCAGTCAACTTGGTCAACAACATAAATGCCAAATGTTGACTTGCCCAAAATAGCAACCTTCTATTTATAGGCCTTCCCAAAATGGAAACCACATAATTCACGTTTCGGCAAACTTCAAATACCCGTAACTTTCTCGTCATAATTCCGATTCCAATAATTCTCGCGGCAACAAACTCGACTCGACATGTTCTTCAATTATCATCCAAAGTCAAACACATCGACCAAACCGATAAAAAGTCAACTGTTCAAACCAACACATATTTAAACCGACTAAATAATCAACAATCGGAAATATTCACAACTTAATTTTCGTAACTCGGAATAATGCTCCGAAAGTTCCCACGAGCTCGAAATTAAATTCTCAATAACTTCTGTGAAGAAGCCGAAACCAAATTCTCGTCCGGTAATTTAGTCGCTAAGAAATTCACCATTTAAACCCGATTATATCGAAACTTCAAATATTCATAACTTATTCCTCAGTCGTCCAAATAATGATCCGGGACTGCCCACGAACTCGAAATCACACGTACAACGACTCTCAAGAAGAGACCCAGCTCCAATTCTCGGCCAATGATTTAGTCGTTAACAAATCCGGCGATTCACATAACTGTCGGAAATCTGCGACTACGCGCAAGCTTGTAGATCAAGCTGATTCCACTGCTGATTCTATTCTGGGTCGTCACATGTACTGCTTCAATGCCTTTTCCCTATTTTCATTTGAGGGTACCTGCCCAAAGAGGTGGTGGAGCCGTTGGTGGCCTTGTCAAGATTCCTTCAGAAGTTATGCACCAGGGAAGTTAAAAAATCAGATCTCAGGGAGATGCAAGATGACATCATTTTTATCATGTGCAAGCTTGAGAGGATATTTCCCCCAAATTTTTTCGACATCATGCCTCACCTGATGATCCATCTTCCCGAACAATTGTTGCTTACCGGTCCCGTACACTACACTTGGATGTATCCCACGGAAAGGTACAAATGATTCATACATTTGGTTTGCCTCTGTTTTTATATGTAAATTCTTATTTTTTTAAGTAAGTTAACATGCACTTGTTAACTTGTAGACAATTGGGAGCCTACAAGGACTATGTGAAGAATAAATATGCACCTGAAGGGTGTATCGCTGAAGCATATGTTGCGCACGAGTGTGTAACGTACACCAAAGTATATTTGGGAGCGCTTGAGGACCCCCAAGAACAGATGCCGATAGATGAACCCCAGTTCAACCTTTTTATCATCTCCAATGACGTGGTAGTACAGGGAAGCTTGCCAAAGTCGTACAATTGGATGGAAATGAGGTAGCCATTGCCCACTGGTCGGTACTGATTAACTGTCCAAAAGTACAATATTGGAAAAACTATCATCTTCACTGCCCTGCTATTGCCGGAAATGTTGATTACCACAACAGGACGTTTGCAAACTACTTTGGTCAATGGGTAAGGGTATATGTGTATATGTCTATTTTTTATATATATCCTTATATAGCATGTGTGTACGTATGTGGTTTTGTGGTTTCTATGTTCATAATTTCTTGTGTGGTTTCTTATCATTTTCAGATGAACCATGTAGCAAATGATGGTTGGCCAGAGTGGTCAAACGAATTGAGGGTCCTGGCGATGAAACCGATAGCTTCAAAAGTTTACTCGATGTGTCAGGTCAATGGCGTGAAATTTATATGTGAAAATCGAGACGACCGACTGAAAACACAGAATTGTGGGGTGATGGTCCATGGTGGGCAGGATGGCGTTGACTATTATGGTGTCCTTCACTCAGTTGTTGAACTAATTTATGGGAACCGCATGAAAGTGCACTTGTTCAAGTGTAGATAGTTTGATACTAGCTCAGAGAACACAAGGACCGATCAGTATGGAACATTTTCGGTGAATACTGCTACTAGCTGGTATGAAGAAGACCCTTTCGTTCTGGCCTCATCAGTAAAACAAGTGTTTTACCTTGACGATCTTCTTAACAAAGTCCCGTGGAAGGTGGTTAACCATGTTGCTCATAGAAACATATACAGTCTGCCACACTTGGTGAGACCGCAGATGATGAGGAAGTTACTGCATACCAAGAGCCGAACGCTTTTGACATTCCGAAATCATCTACGATTCGCCTTAATAATGTGAGATCTGGGAGTGTGGTTCGAATTACTGGAGCAGAACTTCTCGATGTTAATCCATATGAAGTTGACGCTGATTCAGATGACGAGGAGCAACACATATTGCCAGAGGTTACCTATGAAACCGAGTTAGACTCAAGTGATGAAGATGATTATATTATCATCCTTAGTACGTTAATGATGTAAGTATTTTCATTATAGTTGGAAATTCTAGTCGGAAATTCTAGTCAGAAATTCTGGTCGGAAATCGTAGTCGAAAATCATAGTCGAAAATCGTAGTCGAAAATTGTAGTCGGAAATCATAGTCGGAAATTGTAGTCGGAAATTGTAGTCGGAAATTGTAGTCGGAAATCGTAGTCGGAAATTGTAGTCGGAAATTATAGTCGGAAATTATAGTCGGAAATTGTAGTCGGAAATCGTAGTCGGCAATTGTAGTCGGAAATTGTAGTCGGAAATTATAGTCGAAAATTGTAGTCGAAAATTATATATGGTCGGAAATTATATAGTCGGAAATTATGGTCGGAAATTGTAGTCGGAAATTGTAGTCGGAAATTGGTCGGATATTCTTCGGGAAATAATGACATTACCAACGAGTTATCAACTCGTTGGTAATGTCATTACCAATGAGTTGCTTATCAACTCGTTGCTAATGTCATTACCAATGAGTTGCTTATCAACTCGTTGGTAATGAAATTACCCACGACTTAACTCGTTGGTAATGACATTACCAACGAGTTGTAACTAACTCGCCGGCAATGGTTACTGAATATGTAAAACCCAGCTCGAGCTCGAGCTCATTTCTCACTATCTCAAACCCTAAAACTCCTCCTCTCCTCCTCCCCAAACAGTTCTGCCTCCCTCTCCTCAAATCTCTCTTCCTCTCCTCCCCTCTCCCCTCCCCTCACCTCCTCTCCCTTCTCCTCTCTCCACACTAAAAAACCCCAATTCAAATCTCAATTTCCTCTCCTCCCCTCCTCCTCTACCTCCTCCCTTCACCTCCGTCGCCGGAAATTCAACTCGAGCTCCACCATGGCAGGTGCATGCAAGCTCACTCTCTCTCCCTCTCTCTCTCTCTCCCTCTCTCTCTCTCTCAATTTTTATTTATTTTTATGTATATATATACGTATGTACGTATGTGGAAAATTTAAGGTGATTTGGATATATATATGTGATGTATGTACGTATGTGCAAAATATTTTGAAAATTTAATTAGGGTGATTTGGATTAATATGTGATGTATATATATATGTGGAAAATTAAATTAAATTAAGATGATGTATGTATATGTGATGTATATATATATGTGGAAATTGTAGTCGGAAATGATGTATGTATATATGTTGTATATACATGTATATAATTAAGTTTTGATAATTTAAGGTGATGTATATATGTGGAAAATATTTAGGTAATTTAAGGGGATTTGGCATTGGTGGATTAATTTAGGGTTTGGATTCGATGATATAGGTAATTTAAGGTAATTTAGGCTGTTGGGCAAAGTAAGGTGATTTGGATTAAGGTGATATAGTTGTTAATTTAAGGTATAATTTAGGGTGTTGGAACCGGAACCGCGTGGAACCGGAACCGTTTGGAACCGGAATTGTTTGTAACCGGAACCGTTTGAAACCGAACGGTTCCAGTTCAAAACGGTTCCGGGTTCAAGCGGTTCCGGTTCCAAACGGTTCCGGTTCCGATTTATTGTAGAACCGAATCCAGGACTAATTGTTGGATGTCCAGGAGGTTTTGCGGCAAATTGGCTTGGTGGCATCAAACGGAGAGGGACTAGAAATAGTGGAGGGAGCAGTAGTCAAGCTTCCTCAGCTGCAGTCAGCAACACGCGCAGTGGGCCAATGATGAATGCTCGCACATAAATGTTGCTAGCTGCGCGAGAAGAGGAGGAAGCTGCACGATCCAGAGCCGTGCAACCCCCAGTCCAGCCTCGAGCCTTAGTCAGCAGACGCTCAGTCAGCAGACCCTCCGTCAGCAGACCCTCAGACGAGTAACAGTCAACGGGGGCATCAGAAACTCTCTCCATCCGAATGCCCCCTATTGGCCCGGTGCCTACTCCTGTTTCACGGGAATCATCTGAGGCAAATGGTGCTGGCGCCTCATTGTCTAGGCCTCGTCTATCTTCGCCGTCCGGTCTCTTCCTCCCCGACGAGATTCCTGTGATCCCTGAATTCGATGAACGGGGGATGCCTATTTATATTGAAGGACGGCCGAAGTTCCTGAGCGTGGAGGAAGCGTACAACTTCATCCCGTTCGACCCCGTGTATCTTTGGAGTGTGAGGTGCACCAACCAGCAAACAGACAATGCAGGTAAATTTTATTTAACAAAATTGATTACTTAATTATTACTTAAGACTTACGATAGGTTCAATTAATGATACCAATTTGTTGACATTGTATTGTTAGGCAATTTCGTTAATGGCACTGGAAAACGGAAAGGGGCTAGAGGCACCTGCACCGGGAAGAGACTTGAGCAGGCCACCGGGGGAAGGAAAACGCTCATTAGGGCCAATGAGGATGGCGAGGTGATCGAGGCATTTGACACCACGCGAAAATATGTCAGCATGGCCTGGGCCATCGTGCGGGACAAGGTCCCAATGCTTTGGCCAGATTGGGAATCTGTGCCTATCTACGTGAAAATGCAAGTGCATAATGCACTGAGTGTGAGTTAAATCGTATTTTCATTACGTAAATTTTACATTTATTAATTAAGTCCAAATAAATATTTAATTTTACCGTTTATATATTCATATTGCAGGTGTGGTTTGACGTGGATGAATGCCTTATTCACACGTGGGTAGAGCGTCAACTACATATGAGGTGATGTGCTTCGAGTTATTTGAGTATATATCGAGTTAGATTTTTTTTTATCAAGTGTTTTAATATCTCTAACTTTTTTTTCTTGGTGTTAATATAGGTATAAAGAGTGGAAGAAGGAGCTTTCTTCACATTACACACAGTACAAGGAGCTAGGCCGAGGTTCTACCCCTAGCGAATTCCGGTTTAGGGAGTACGAGTGGCTGTGGCTGATAGCCCACTTCGAGCACCCCAAAGCGAAGGTATGCATCCTGAATATATCTTACAACCCTAATGTATCGTATCACATTGAAATAGTTAGTTACTAATTTTTTTACATATGTTTATCAAATAAGGCGATTTCGAAGACGAACCGGGCGAATAGATTGAAAAACACCAGGGCCCATCATGCAGGTTCACTCAACTATTTGGGTTGGTCGAGTAAGGCGCAGCAACAACAAGAAGTGAACCCGTTGGTGTATATTCATCAGAAGTTCTATCCGCAGTGCCCTGAAGAAGCGGTAAGTCTTTCGCCTCTGTATTTTGTACTTCACATATGCATGTGTTAATGCAGGAACTATTTTTCGATATTAATTTATTTTGTAAAATGGAACATTATTCATATTCGCTTTTCAATTAGGCAAGAGTGGAGGAGGCGACCACAGAAGTGACCATGAATATAGCTCGGAACAACCATCCTGACTGCTCGGAGGAAGAAGTGACCCAGTATGCCTCTCAGATCGATCCGCTTGATCGCCCTATAGCGGCTCAGATCATGGCAAAAGCGTGCGGGACTGGAAAGAATACCTACTAATGTAGGGGAATGGGCTCAGCGGGCGAAGGAGTATTGAAGAACACTTCAGAATACTCTACCGGGTCAAGAAGTTCAACTTCTAGTCGTAACCTCACAGCGGAGCTTCAGAGGACGCAGAGGGAGTTGGAGGAGCAAAGGAGGCAGATGGAGGAGATGAGGCAGATGGCCGAGCAGCAGGCAGTCAGAGATGCCGAGTACCGGGGGATGATCGAGCAACACCGACTCATGGTCCAACAGCAGACACAAATGTTCACATAGATGCAGACGATGTACGCAGCTCAGACTACCGGACAACCGCTCCCTACACCTCCCCCGGTCCCTGTGTTCCCCAATTATCCACCACCACCACCGCACCAGTCACCGCCACAGCAAGACCAGGGTAGCCACCGGAGTTCAAATGACTACATGGATTTCTTCGAGCCTGACCCGCAAGTTCCTCGACCCTGACGTGTAGTTGTAGTTTATTTTTGTATCGTTGCTATTTGTACTGTACGTTGGACAATTATGTGTGTACTGTTGAAGTTGTATTTGTACGATTTATGTCTTTCAATACAGGTTCTGGAATTGGGCCCAATCCAGAACGGGCTTTTTTTTTTACAAATTTTTCCAACCATTGCCGGCGACTTGGCCCAAACTCACCAGTAATGACCTCATTTTCCAGCCACGGCGGCGCAAAAATTGTCGGCGACTCACGTCGCCGGTAATGTCTCTCTCATTGCTGGCGACTTGAGTCGCCGGTGATGAGTAGGACATTAACGGCGACACAAGTCGCCGGCAATGAGAGAGACATTACCGGCGACGTGAAAATAGGTCGCCGGCAATGCTGTCTTCGACGGCCAATTTCCGGCGAGATCATTACCGGCGAAAAAAAAAACAAGGCCGGCGACTTAAAGTCGCTGGCAATGGTATCGAATGTGGTAGTGTATGATTTTCGACGAGTGGTTATTAAATAATAATCCTTGTTTCAGAGCGACGTGATAGCAGCCAGTATCATACATATAGAACGCCAGATGACAGACTTCGGCTGGTGAAAATCACGGCACAGTACTACTGTAAGTGGACTTTTTATTTCCACTGTCGATTTGCGAGTCTATGTTATGGATTTTACGGTTATGCATTCATAGTTATGCATTTTCACTTGGAGGCATATGCATGATTTGGTTTACATTGAGCATAGACACAGTGTTGCATCGATGCACTAGCCTCTCAGCTGATCCCCGAGACGCTCTCGGGAGGGATATGACAAACTCCTGACCCGTTGATTTCACAATACCCAAGAGGGTTAGGACAAACACCTGACCTAGGCTTTATTGTAACTTTGAGGAAAACCTACTCAAGTTACTGCCTCCACACAGAGTACCCAGGAGGGTTTAAGACAAACACCTGACATTGACTTGTTTATTTTCAGACTCGCATTATTTTTATGTACGTTATTTATGAAAGGCATATTATTTACATTTTCAATTAAAAAGTAAAATATTATTTTCGTCCACTTACTCTAACAGTTTTTATTATTTATGTGTCTTTTTCCTGGGCTTTTCGGTTTTAAATGCCCAGTTTGATGAGTTTCTTCTGAGGTCGAGCGCGCACGCAAATCGAGACATAATAACATCTACCGTAAGATCCAAGGTTGATCCTGCAAGTTAGTATTTTACTTTACAATGTCATCTTAATTTGTCTAGCAACTCTGATGTCGAAAATAGTTGTATATTTTGTATATTTTAGTAAGGAACCTAGATGTGCGAAATTTCATTATTTCGTGACTTTTGAATTTTAGTTCTCCACTTTTGCTGTCAAATAGAGAGTAGAAACTAAGGTTAGCAGAGTCGTTAGGGCTTAATTCTGGTTTAGGCAATTAAATCAGGATCAGGTCCTTTCAGTTAGTATCAGAGCATTAGGATTTAGGTTCTGTAGAGTATACTTGGTTTCTTTTGTCGCTGTGTTCGATTACGCTCAACACTTTCAGAGTGATGGCCCGACTGCAGCGGATCCCCATCGAATACTCACGGTGTTCAACGTCGTCGAATACGTGACAAATGTGACTGAGTATGAACTTTAGCCTGTGAGTAAGTGTTCCTTTGTCGCTATGCCTTGCGTGCCCCGACCTCGATCAGATTTATGGAAGTGTTTAGGCATTTCTCCACGTTAGCAGAATGTGATGAAACGATTATAATTAATTGAGTTATTAAGGAATGTAAATTCAGTGAGGAGTCATGTATTGGACTGGTTTCCTTATGTCTTTGGCTCTTGGTATTCACTGTCTACCTATTGCTTGTGTCTATTCTACAATGGAAACAGCCGGATGCTGCATTACCATGGTTGTATACCATGTATCTTCATTCAGGTTTCAGTTTTATTTTTTGACGCGTGCATAGAGAACTTCCGTTTCCTAATTTCACATCTGCACCGTATTCCTCAATGATTTCAGCTAGACATTATCATTGGAATGCATACATATTCACTTCAGACATTCGATTTTCTTGTTTACCGCTTTTTTGTGGAACAAATTCGTAGGGTTCGAGGTAGATTGTTGCCTCAAACTGCATGGAATTTGACTAAGTCCCCACTGGTCATCTTGACATGTAGAGAGTTTCTAATTGACGTCAGCAGTGGGGGTATATTCACTGTCTTGTGATTCTACTAATTTATTTTAGTTAATCAAGATTAATCTTAAGTTTCTTTACACCAATCCCTTCTTCGTCAGGTCCTGTTCATTTTCTGTTGTGAACACACTTTCTTCTATAAAGATATCTTTTGTGACATGTTGTCAGGTTTTGAAATATAATTTTCCTTGTTTTGAATCAAGAGGGGGCGCGAGAATGAAAATGTTTATATCAAGGTTTTGAATTAGAGTTGTGCGTTTTATGCTTGTACACCGTGGAAACACTAAGTTTGTTAGTTAGCAAGGAATTGTGTACATCTTATGTACGTGCTGAAATCTGGAAAATATGGGTATGAGTTGTTTTTATATTTGTTGCATGATCTTCTCTATTCACGCTAAAATGGTTAAAGGAGCATCATGCAGGTGACTAAGCGTTCTTTACTCGCAGGTGCATATATGAGAATTTTATGCGAAAATGCAAACTTCCTACCACTTGTCAGCTCCGGACCTGAAGCCCTTTTGGAAATGGTACCCTGGAGCATTCCCATCTAATCAAACTGTAATTCATACATAGATAAGAACTAAATTAGAAGTTGAACAAATATGGATTGAGAATTTGAAACTGAGCTGCGAGTGAGATCCAGTATGGGCGCCTTTACGCTCGGCGTTATGTAGCAAGGTCAAGTCGACCAATTTAGAGTCGGAGATTTGATGGAAGGGGTTGGTGGAGGAGTTGGAGTCAGGCCAAAGCTGTTGGAGATGAGAGTGATGAGGATGAGAATGCAAGTGAATGTGGCGGTGGCGATTGCCCAATCATTTCGGGCCCATTTGAGCCACTAGAGAAGGCTACAGAGTCGGAGGCTCTGCTCGCTGTTGACCCCGCCATGAATCTGGGTCTCAATCAAATAGACGCTTCCAGAGTAATTCAAACCAACGAAGACTCTCTCGGTGATAATAAATAGCAGCCCAATGCAGTAATCTAGGGCTTCTGTGCATCGCAGCAGCCGAAGTCATGAGACTATTTTACAAGTCCTTCTTATTGACGCTTTCTCGAGCTTTAGCGCGTTCAGAGCTTTGATTGCAGCGTCGAGCTCTGTTCTGGCGGCGCTGAATTTCTTCAGACTCCGGCCTAGGTGCGCCTAATGCCCGATTACTCGCTAGGCGGACCGCCTAATGTCTGATTAATCGCCCTCCGCTCAGTTAGCTCGCCCACATGCAAAATTCAATGATTCCTTGGTTTTTTCTGCCTAGGTGGCCATTTTTTAGAACAGTGCTCTTAACATAGTTGAGGATAACTTAGTCATTTATTCATAGTGATGAGTCACCAAGTGGCAAGTGACTTTACAAAATATTTCTATTTATTTTCCTCTTATTTGGCTAATTAAAGTGCTAAGTGTGACATAATTAGAAGTTTAGCCCTAGGCGGTACTAACACTTGGATAAATCGGTTATTTTATGATTCTGGTTTCATTTGAAACCTTTTATGAATTTGAAATTCTAGATCATTTCAGTGATTTTGATAAAAATTGAGTTGCCTTTGATGCCTTTATGATGTTGTTCTGATGCCTTTTATGGAATTGAGTTGCCTTTGATGAATCAGTTGCCTTTGATGCCTTTCTGATTATGGTTTTATTTGAAACTTGTGATGAATCAGGATGGTTTTGATGCTATTGATAGAATTGAGTTCTCTTCAATAAATCGGTTTCCTTTGATGCCTTTATGGTTTCATTTGAAACCTTTGATGAATCTGTATTGGCACAATATTTTCGATACATTGAGTTGCCTCTTAAAAGAAATTTGTTGCCTTACTGCCCCCCTTTATATCTGGTTTCATTTGATACCTATAATGGTCCTAGATAGATTGGATGCCTTCAATAAATGTTGCCTTTGATACCTTTATGGTTTCATCTGAAACCTTTGATGAATCTGAATTGTCATAATGTTTTCGATACATTGAGTTTCTTTTGAAAAGAAATTGGTTGCTTTACTGCCCCTCTATATCTGGTTTCATTTGAAACCTATGATGGTCTTAGATAGATTGGATGTCTTTGATAAATGGGTTGCATTTGATGCCTTTATGGTTTCATTTGAAACCTTGAATGAATTTGGATTATTACAATTTTTTCGATACATTGAGTTGCCTTTGAAAAGAAATTGGTTGCCTTGCTACCCTTATATTGGATACAATATGAAGTCGATGCCTATTTCTAGGTATATGTTCAGTGATGTTGATATGCTTATGTCCCATGGAAACCAATATGCCACTGCTTACATTAGTGCGTATGCTGAACATACCATGATGGTTTACGACCACATTTAGTCCTCTGCTTATTTACTTTGGAGAGGAAACAATGATCTGATCCAATGTCTTGATTCACTTCCTAAGTTCTTCATTTTTTTCTCGATTAGGAAAGTAAAAGTGTACAACAAATGCCTCCCCGGATTCAATCTTTTGCATATTTTGGGATTTTTACTCTGATTTAGGGTTACCAAGATTTGGTTGCCTTTGAATTCAATCTTCTGCTTATAGACCGGTTTCCTTTGATGCCTCTATGATTTTGGTTTATGTTTGGCTTGATTTTCTTCAACCAGGTCTCTGTGACTTAAAAAATCATAAATTGTCTCTTTTAGGTGTCTTGTGCGTGCGTGGCGTGCCATTGTCGAGGGCATAATGTATGCTGCGATTTGCGCCACAATGTCTCTGTTTCTTTACAAGTGATTGGAGCAAGGAGAGCACCAACCTCGCTTGTTGAGTTCTACTTGCCTAAGTTTTTTCAAGACTTAGGTTTTGTGTCTCTTTGTTGCACCATAAAGGATCGATACTTTATATACGATGTGAGTATAAAGCAGAGAAATTCTAAGGGTAAGTGTTAAGAACACTGGTTAAGGTGACTTCGTAAACCTCCGGAATCTCCATGCTCTGTCGGGTGAACCAGACTCCTTCCCTCAACCCTCAATCCTCAACCCTAAACCCTCAACCCTCAACCCTCAACCCTAAACCCTAAACCCTCAACCCTAAACCCTAAACCCTCAACCCTAAACCCTAAAACCTAAACCCTAAACCCTAAACCCTAAACCCTCAACCCTCAACCCCGGGTGAACCAGACTCCTTTGATCGTCGTCGTTGGTTTGGTAGCTAAAGTGAACCTTTGAATCTCCACGCTCTGTCGAGTGAACCAAGTTCCTTTGATCGTCATCGTTTGACAATAGAGGATCTTCAAATCCATCTTGCTCTGTCGGATGAACTGAATTCTAGAAACACCATCGCCGGTTCTCTCGCAAGGAGTGTTGTGTTTGCCAAGAGCAAATTGTGTATGTAGAGAGAGATGCCTTTAACATTATCCTGAACACCTATATTTATAGTAATCACCAAGCGTGTTCCTTACCTCATGAGGATTAGACAATCTAGGTCTAAATGATCTTGAATACCAGATTCATAAGATTATGTTTTCCCCGCTTAATAAAGATTGACGCGAGACAATATGATTTCTTTCCCATATTGCGTTTATTAAGCGAGTTGCATGAATCGGCCCATGGATTTTAGTCATAACTAAAATATAAATTTTAGGTCCAAACATAGCCCCGGCCTCGAGATTACGTCCAAACTAGCGACGTGATCGAAGAGGCCTTGATAAAATGCTACGTCGTTTCTATCCGAGAGGTAACTCTTGCTTATGGCAATTTTGACCCCTGCTGCGAACAAGTCACTTGTTCCAGCGAGAAAAGCCCCATACTTGTGGAGGGTTTGTTCGCAGAGACGCTAGTGAGGCCCTCAGAGCAGGCTGCTTCAAAATTTTGGCCACAGGTGTCGGCCATGACGGTAATATTTAGCCCCCCAGTTTTACTAGGCTCTGAGCTTCTTAACTTCAACTCGGCAAGCTTTAATCATGACACTTTGTGATCACCCAGCCTTTGAATTGTAGCTTCATTCATAGACAATTCAACTTCATAGCCTTTGAGCTCTTGCTCAATGTTCTCTTTGACGCGCTTGGCTTCTTCGAGCTCTGCATATCCGACCTCGACCTCAGACTTGAACTCTTCGATTTGCTTCCTCAGTCCGACTATTCTTCGCTCTCCCTGAGATTTCTCGGAGGCGTAATCGTGAATCAAGTTGAAGAGCTCCTTCCGAGAGTCACTTCCCGCCATGACTGACTCGACTCGACTCGACTCGACTCGTCTCAGTGACTTGTAAGGACGTCTTTTGCTGTACATGTGTGAAAGACTATTTCATCTAGTATATTATAATTAAGGAGACACAGGCGTGGTCTTGCTTTTAGATGTAGTGACCAATTAATATATTGTTGCTCTTGCGGTCAATATCTCAATGCTCAAGAGCTTAAACAACTGTAGACCAAGGTGATCGACCTTGTTTGTCTTTCTATTACTGGTTTTCTATATGTAATCCTTTATATTGCCATCATTCATATGCACGTGTCCATTTAGTGTCAATCATTATTATCAAAGCTAAAGAACATTGAAGCAAAAATTGTTGATGAAATCGATGTGCTATCTAAGCCGTTTCCAAGTGTCGAAGTTCATCCACAGTTTGGATGCTTAAATGTCGTTTGTTGGACAAGACAAGCTTGCGATGGCTAAAAGCTCTTTGATCGTGGGATTAATATTCTTTCTGATCCTCAGGTGCGGGAACAATTTATCTTTTACGCAACCACTCTGCAATCAGGCTGTGATCAAATATGTTTTACTTCACCGTTTTATATACCAAATATCCTCCTTGATAATAGATCTGCTTGTTGGAGGAAGTAAGGCTTTGTGGTTTCCTTTGTCACTCGCTACATATCTTCGGCTTTCGCAACCTTTCGTAAAAGTTTGAGTTCTTTGGGACTTTCTTTGGTTCTTTGGGACTAGATGGTTGGTAGCTCTTGGGAGGAGATTTGATATGTGACCCTGATCGCACAGCCTCTACGAACTCATCATAAGTCATCTTTAGTCCACACTCAGCCTTGCATCGCATACAAAGGACTACAGGAGTTGCTTCAAGCATAACTTCCTTTTGCTTACCCTTCTGGTCATCGACCCTTCTACTGCTAGATGCCTTTGCTTCAATAGAATCTCTAAGGTCCAGAGTTTGCTTCCTCTTTGCTCCACATCTCCATGATACCTCCAAGGTCCCTACCATGAATGATCCCGTACTAGTGTCTTCCTTGCAGACATCTGGTACCACAATTTTTCCTTTATCAATCCATTGCTGTATTGCCTCCGAAGTTCTTTGCACTGATTGGTATTATGTGTCCAATCATGGTGAAATTTGCAATACAAGTTAGTAGTTGTTCCTCGCATATCTGGTGCTGGCCCAAAAAGTACAATTGCGATGCCTTCCCTAATTAGATCATCTAAGATTTATGCATCTTTGTCACCACGGAAAGTGTTTGCAATGCTTAGCATTGAAAGCTCTATAGTGCTTACTGAGTTCTCAGCAAACGGTTGATGATCCAATAAAGCAATCTGAGGTGTTGCGTCTACTGCGATACTTTCTTCATTGATCCACTTTTGGATATATATGATCTTTTAGCTTTACACAATCCTTGGTTGTGTGGTTCCACATGTTATGGAACTTGCAGTATTTCTTTCCCTTTAGCTATTCGGCTGTGGGGTATACACCAACGTCTGTCTTGGTCAGCCTCTTATCAATCAAGTCATCCAAGATCTCGTGTGCTGCTTTCGCATCGTAAGTATATGCTTCAAACTCTGACTTGGTGAATGCACTAGTCAATACGCGCACTGGACCCTTGGTGGGAGTTACTTTCTTAGACTTGACGAGATTTTGGCAGTTAACTCCACTTCAGCCACCATTGCGTCTTCGATTTCAGACTCGTCAGACTCCTCTTTGATTGTCTTATAAAGTTCTCCATGGTATGGTGCTTTTACAGCGTCAGTATCGCTAGATGCGTTGCGTCTATTATCATCAGCTTGATGTGCTGCATGAGTGTTTGCCACCTCTTCTATGAGTGCATTCAAGGAAGTGAACTTTGCATCTACAAATTTTGTGTGCAAAATGCTCCTCTAGACCTCCTACTGCAATGTCCACAAGCTCTGCCATCGTGCAGGAAGTCTTGCTTTTCGTGTACTCCATTTTGAACCTGTGCAGATATGCCACTAGTGATTCGCTTGGAATCTAGACCATTTGATAAAGCTTTCCTAGTTTTTCCACTAGCTCTGTTCCACCAAAGTGCTTGGTAAATAATCTTTCCATCATTGCCCAATTAAGAACAAAAGCTTGAGGTAGGTTCGTATACCAGTGTAATGCAGCTCCTGGCAACGATGATGCGAAGACCCTGAGTTTAAACTCTGAATTGTGTCATATGCATGGAAGCTGGCTCTGTTCCATTACTACTGAATTACGTAAAGGAGATAGGTCTTCAACCTTTTAGCCACTTCCAGTTAAGTGGTTGTGGTGGAAGAGGATAGTTGTATGCTACAGAAATCCCACCTGCTGCAGGCATCCTTTGTTCGATAATTCGGGTGATTCGTGTTTCCAAATCCTACTCGGGCTCTGGCGGTGGTAGCCTCCGGATGTGGATTTTTTGTGTCCTCCCTTGGTTCTTCATCATCATGGAACCGTAGAGCCTGTTCTCTTAACCTTTCTTGTATTACTGCGAGGCTCTCAGTCATTATTCTGGTTAAAGTCACAAGGGAAGTTGATAGGTTATCAAACCTCATATTGTACTGATGTCGGTCGTTGTCCATAGCAGACCGCATTTTTTCAACTTTATCTGTGAACCTCAACACCGTTGTGTCACTTTCGTTAACAATTTTTAGGAGTTAGTCAAGTTGACCGTTGATGTGTTGATCTCATTCTACCGTTGAATCAAGAGTTTTGATCTCGGCTGGTGACTTTGGTTTGAAAGTCATTGTCACACCACATTTCTGGAAGACTTCCTCGCTGTTTAGACCACGACAACTAGCTGAGTTGTGTGCCTAGAACTTTGGTGATGGGTGTTTGCGATAGCTCGGAAACATCTTCTTATACTGGTTCTCTACGATTGCTGTTGAGAGACACTAAACCTGAGTCCCACTGGGCGTGCCAAAATGTTTGGCTTGATTTTCTCCAGCCAGGTCGCTGTGATGAAGAAATCACAAACTATCTCTTTTAGTAGTCTTGTGCGTGCGTGACGTTTCACTGCAGAGGGTAGAATGTATGCTGCAATTTGAACTGCGATGTCTCTGCTTCTTTACAAGCTATTAGAGCAAGGAGAGCACTAATCTCACTCGTTGAGTTCTACTTGCCTAAGTTGTTTCAAGACTTAAGTTTTGTGTCTCTTCGCTGAGCCACAAAGGATCGATACTTTATACATGGTGTGAGTATAAAGCAGAGCAATTCTAAGGGCAAGTGTTGAAAACACTGGATATGATGACTTCGTAAACCTCTAGAATCTCCACGCTTTGTCGGGTGAACCAGACTCTTTTAATCGTCGTCGTCAATTTGGTAGCTAAAGTGAATCTTTGAATCTCCACGCTCTGTCAGGTGAACTAGATTCTAAGCTGGCTGTCGCTGGATATGGTGACTTCGTAAACCGCTGGAATCTCCATGCTCTGTCAGGTGAACCAGACTCCTTTGATCACCGTCATCTGACAATAAAGGATCTTCGAATTCATCACGCTCTGTTGGGTGAGCTGAATTCTAGAAACACTATCGCTGATTCTCTCGTAAGGAGTGTTGTGTTTGCCAAGGAAAAATTGTGTATGTAGAGAGACATGCCTTCAACATTGTCCTGAACACCTATATTTATAGTGATCACCAAGCATGTTCCTTGCCTCATGAGGATTAGGAAATCTAGGTCTAAATGATCTTGAATACCAGATTCATAAGATTATGTTTTCCTCACTTAATTAGGTTTGACGTGAGACAGTATGACTTCTTTCCCAGATTGCGTTTACTAAGCGAACCGCATGAATCGACCCATGGGTTTTAGTCATAACTAAAATATAAATTTTAGGTCCAAACAGTTTCATTTGGAACCTTTTGATGAATCGGGATCATTTTGATGCCTTTAATATATTTAGTTGCCTTTGATCCTTTGATGCTTTGTATTAATCATGTTTCCTCTGCTGCCTTTTATATTTGCACTATCTTTGATGCTTTAATGAATCGGGTATTTTTTGATGCCTCATGAATATGGTTTCTCTCAATGTCTTTCAGGAATCGAGTTGACTTGATGAATCTGTCTATGATGCATTTCACGAATACGGTTGCCTTCACTTCCTTGATAATTGGAGTGCTTTGGTGTGAAATGTCAGGTTGTCATTGTAGCATTTGAAGAATTTATTTTCCTTTTATGCCTTTGCTGAGTCATGTTACCTTTGAATTTGGTTGCCTTTGAGGCTTTGATGCCTTTGATCCAGTCGGCAAGGAGATTCAGTATGATTGTCCAGATGGTTTAATAATTTCTGAGGTGACTTGATTGTTTTTCTCGGTTTGAGTTCTTTGCCTTGTATTATTTAGGTTTAACTGATCGGATATACCTATGGAAGGAAGTCAGTGATTAATAAAGAGGGGACTATGAGAGACTTGTGGTAACCAAGTTTCCCCTTTAATCAATTGGTTACTTCTTAAACAAGGAAATAGGAGAAAATTATGTCATGTCATGATACAATCAAGAAGTAAAATCTGAAGATTGGTGCCCAATTCTGGTTTTACATGAGACTTCATGATTATTCTCCAAGTGAATGTTGGTAGAGGGCCCTAACTATTTGAGAATTGAAAGTGAAAACTTGGCAGTGTTTATGAATGCAGTAACATGGGATCTGAGTAAACCTGATTTTAAGAGCTTGGAAGAGTTGCATCTCCTCTCTTTGCAATGCCTGGAGAAGTTATGTTTTGGTGAATTACCACCTGATTCTCTTTCCAATCTTAAGATTATGAAGGTGCAGACTTGTTATTTGGTTGATGCACTCTTACCATTAAACTTGCTGCATTGTGTAAATATGGAACAAATGATATATCATATATGTGTTTGGATTTGAAGGGATTGAACCAGATGCAATTGTCTTGGAAAAATTGAGAGAGGTCAAATTGTGTGCTCTCCCTGAACTAAAGAGCATCTGGAATGGTCCTGCTCCACTTGTAGTCTTCCAAAATCTCAGAATTCTGGCAGTTTGCAAGTGCAAGCTAAGGAGCTGAAAAACCTCTTCCCATTCAATGTGGCCAAGTCACTTGTGCATTTGGAAGACCTTTGTTTAGAACATTGGCCTAGCTTAGATCGAGTTATTGAAGCATGCAACTGTATGAACAGCAGGATCGTTCTTTCAAAACTGAACAAAGTTGGCTTTGAATCCTTTGATTAGTCATCAAGTTTTTCATATCCTCATTCTTGTGTATTTCCTTGTTTTCAGAGTTTTAGTGTGGGAGTTTTATTCAGGGTTCAAGCCCAAAAGGCCATTCTAATATTGAATGTCCAATAATCTACAAAACAAGACACTATTCTCTATTCCACAGCAAAAAGAAGGAAAATAAAAATGGCCGGAGATTCACAACCAGCCGGAAAATCCCCATCTAAACTTTCATTACAATGTCGAGGTTTACACTTTACACACTAGATTTCCTTTCCCAAGACGATGATGGAGACCCGGAGGTAAGCTTTACTCTAAAGCATCTGTTTTAATTAAATAAGTGATTGATGCATTGAGCTTGATGGGTTTGTGTACACAGTTGATGTGATCATTCTATAGTTGAGAAGGAATGTCATTGTTTCAGTCATGTAGCTTACTGAGCTACGTATGGGTTTATGAGTTAGAGAGTTACTTATTCAAATTGTTATATATGATTCTGTCAATTATGCAAGTTGATTGGTCTGTAACTCAAGGTTCAAAGAGGAATCAGTCTGAGTCAATAGAGACTACTGTAGTAAACAAAAGAAAGCACGTGGAAATGGGAATCAACTTGAACGAAACAGCATCAAGTTTGAAAATTAAAAGTAGATACGGAAGTCTGTCATTTTCAAAGTTTAAACTAAGCAATTAATATTATTAATTTCATCATCAATGGTGTTCTGGATAGGTATGGACATATATGTAGCTGATGCTCTTAGCCAGAGAATGATAGAGAGATACAATAAAGCACAAGAGTCTACTATGCGGGGAATCGTGATCATTTGGGCCTAAAAGTCTGGTTTCATGATCAATTGCTGCCCCAAGAAAAATCAGAAGATGTGGAAGGGAGTTTTAGGGAGGCAAAGCAAGGATACTAGGCCTTTCTGGTTCTTTGAAGGTCATAACTCTAAATATGATTTAGCACTTGGTGTGGGCATCTACTGAGGCTCTTGGTAAGGGAACCTTCGGGACAACATGCAAGGCGAAATTGAAGGATGCGGATACTTTTGTGGTGTAGAGGCTGAAGGATGTGCCTCTTGGAAAGAAGGAATTTGAGAACCACATACAAACTGTGGGAAGCTTCTGTCACAACTCTGACGGCATAACTGAGTTCTCGGTTGGAAACTTGTTAGCACAAGATAATGAGGCCCACGCAGAGCGAGCAATTTTCTACCTAAACAGAATTCTAAGGGACTGTGAAAGCAGGTATACACCAATGAAGAAGTTGTGCCTCGCTCTATACTTTTCTGGCTGCAAGTTAAGACATTACATGTTATCCTTTACCACATGTGTCATCGCTCAGACAGATTTAGTGCGATACATGTTATCCTGACTTGTACTTAGAGGACGGATTGGAAAGTGGATTATTGCACTGTCAAAATTTTCACTGCAATATGTTCCGCAGAAAGCAGTAAAAGGCTAAGCAATGACCGATTTTTTAGCACATAATCCAATGATGGATATTCCAGAGCTCAAAGAGTTACAACTATCCCACATCTCTTTAACTCCATGGAAGCTAAACTTCGATGGATCCAGTACGAGTGATTTTGCTGGAGTAGGGATTACATTAGTAAATCCTCATGGGGAAATTTTTGCTTACTCCTTTAGACTGGATTATCATTTCTCAAACAACGCAGCAGAGTATGAAGCATTGATCATTGGATTGGAACTGCCAATTGACTTAGAGGTCAAGGATGTGCAAATCTGGGGTGACTCACTGCTAGTAATACGACAGCTCGATGCGACATTCAAGACTGGTGTTGCGTTGGAACCATACTTGAATAAAACAAGTGAAATGTTGGAGCATTTTACTGATGTGGAATTAATACACATTCCCAGAGGAGAAAATTATGCAGCAAATGAACTAGCATAGCTAGCTATAGGAATTGGACTCGCAGAAGGTGTACAAGAGCGTATCTTATAGGTTGAATGTAGAACTCTCCCTTCCTTTATGGTAAGGAAAGAAGAAAAAGATGAATGGTATGTAGCTGCTTTAAGTTTTATTAATGAGGATTAGAGGCAGCCACTCATTGCCTACTTGAGTGGACAAACGCACCAGGTATTTAGCTCCTAATTACCTTCTACGAAACAATGAGCTACTCAGAAGAAGAGGGAATGGTGTTGACCTGCTTTGTGTATATGGAAACAAGGCTAAAAGGCTGTTGCGAGAGGTTCATCTAGGGGTTTGTGACGCTCACCAATTAGAACCTAAGATGAGATGGTTGCTGCATCGACATGGTAATTTTTGGCCTTCTATTCTAAAAGATTGCATTTTTTTTTCCAAAGGATGTGAAGATTGCCAAGCTCATGGACCAATTAGTCATATTCTAAATATTCCTATGTAGCCAATCATTAAGCCGTGGCCTGTACGAGGATGTGCTTTGGACTTAATTGGAATGATTCGCTCTCATTCATCCATGCAACACAAGTTCATCATTGTGGCCACTGACTTCTTCACCAAATGGGTGGAAGCAAAGCCATTAAAAGTTGCTTCTGCTGCTGCAATCAGACAGTTCCAATATGAAGAAGTCATTTGCCAGTTTGATATTCCGGAATGTTTTGTCTCATACAGGGGGGGGGCAACGTTCGTATTTAGAGAAGTAGAGGAGTTGATGACAAACTTTGGAATCCAATTTTTGTATTCTTTACCATATTACGCATATTCCTATGGCCAAGTGCTGATCCTCCACATATTGAAGAAGATGCTTGCAGATAACCCACGATTATGGCATGAAGAATTATTCAGTACACTTTGGGCCTACAGATCTTCAAAGCGCAGCTCAACAGGCACTACCCCATATGCAGTAATGTTTAGTCATGATGCAGTTTTACCTCTGAAAATCAATGTACAGTCTTTGTGAATCATGGACCAACATAAGTTAGTTGGTGAAGATTACATCCAAGCAATGTGGCAGGAACTTGAAGACTTGGATGAAAAATGCACTGAGACTTTGAACAACCTAATCGCAAGGTGGCTCGCATTTACGCTCGTCGCACCAGAGGACTAAGCTTCGCAAAAAGAGAGTTAGTATGGAAGGCGTTTCTCCCTCTTGGTGAAAAACAAGATGGATGGGGTAAATCGTCTGCAAAATGGGAATGACCTTTTGTGATTAACAAAATCAAAGGCAAATGGGCTGTCCAACTGTGAAATATAGATGGAATAGTGCATCGTAACCTTATCAACGGCCGATTTCTAAAGAAGTATAGACAACGGGTTTGGGAATATAAAGCACCTGCAGAACCAGCCACTTAGTTTTGCACTTTGTTGTAGCTTATAAGTGAGGCTCACTCTTCAGACAAATCTAGGGGGGGCAACAAGTACACACACTTAAGCCAACTTCCGTGGCCAAAATTTCTATATTTTTTCCAACTTTGGTTGTTTTCCATTTGATTCAGAACCTATTGAAAAGGGGTTCTTTTTACACTTGTATTCAAAATCAGCTTTGGTGGTTTACCATTGCTATAAAAACTACTTTCGCTGCAGAAACAAGATATATACAAAGCAGTAAAGTAAATCTTTCATTTGATGAGGAAAAATACACTTTTTGAGGCTTTGCGGCCTCTAGCTCAGATACCACTCATCAAGTGATGGAAACTCTAAAGCAAAATGACCAAACCGAGTAGCCAAAATGATGAAAGTGGTCGATCTAGCTCTTAGTCGCAACAAACAATATGTGAGCGGTCATTGACCAAGGGCTAGATCTATTTCCGCTTACATTAGGCTCTGGTAGCTCGGGGTTTTCCCCCAATAAATCCCAACAAGCCTTCCCTTCATCAAACCTGATCTTTGATGCTTTATCCTTACATGTAATAGAAGCTTGTAGGGAGTGGGTTGGAGCATGCGAAGGATTGGAATAAAGGTCTTCAGGGATGGAGTCAGTGAGGGACAACCTGCAGAGCTTCTAGCTAATTCTCAAAGGCTTGAGAACAAGAATGAAAACGGAGAGCCTGAGCTTAGGTACTTCTACCTAAGACAGGATTGAGCTTGGGTACTTCTACCTAGAGAAGCATTAGCAGAACAAGAAATCTGGAGGGATTGCCTTAAAGCAGAAAAGAAAGAAGACATACATGGGAAACATGATCTTTCTAGATAATGGGAGAGTGTTTTGCAAAGATGAAGGTAAACCTAACCCTAGAGGATTTAACGAGCGGAGTGAGAAGCGTTACATCGATTCAATACGATAGTTAAGGAAGTCCACGCTCCCCGATGATTCGCGTATCTCTTGAAGATTGAAGATTGGCCATTTCAAGAAACAATTTAATGAAGCATTCAAAGAAAACAGTTATTATGCATTCGGCGTGATCTTTGGGGGTGTAGAATTAAAGACTAAGAAGAGATACACAAAGAGGAAAAAAGGGATTTGGGCTAAAAGAGTTGAATATATAAACATTACAAATAAAAATTAAAGCCCATTAATTGGGGCTTGGTCCATGATTGGTATGAAAATTCTCAGAAAAATGGGCAACGAAGCTACTTAGTTCTCGTAGAATAGTCTTTGCCCACAGATAGTTGGCATTAACGGTTGACTATTTGGCCTCAGCATTAGCTACGAAAGTCTGAATTTCAGTCACATTCTATAGCGAGGTCTTCCAAGTTGTAAGGATTTTCGCTACTAGCTGCTTTCTCCCATTAAAGTTGTCTTCCATCTCTCGTAACTCTACTTGCAGAGGAGCGATTTCTGCCCGTTTATTTTGAATTTTCTCCCACTCACCATAGTAGTCCTTGCCAAGATATGCAATATGGGATTGTTGTTGCTTCCACTTATGATTATGTTCTTTACGAAGGGAACCAACTTTCACCTTCTTGGATTTATAGCGGATACAGTCTTTTGCAGCTCAGGGAGCTGGAGTAGCAAAGCTTCCATCATTCGCAGCGTACGAGGATCAGCAACATCTTTGGCACAACGAGCAATACGAATGTTCTCCAGGATTACATTTCGAACCTCATCACTCTCAAGATCTAGAACCCAAAGGTCACGAAGATTGGCAACAACGATCTGTAACTGCGGGAGCTCTTGTTCAGGAAAAACCAATTCCTTAAAGAGCTTGTGGGCCTCCTTTAAAGTATGAACCATGATGTTTCCATCTCTAGGAGGGCCAGAAGAAGGTTTAGAAGAGGATATTGTGAAAGTTGCAATGTGGGTAGCTGCAACCCTATCACAGCTTCGAATGACATTCGCAAAGTGCCCAAGTGTGTGACTACCTATATCAGGAGAAAGCTCTTCTGATTTAAGGTCTTTATGAGAGAAAACCTGTACAGAGAAGGTTAACATCAAGAATTGCCTGCCACCAGTCACAAATAGAGGTCATAAAGAGAATAAAGCAGACATGTGACAATAGTGGTGGAGTAGAAGCATTGTATAGATTAGTATTCAAGGGAGACAGAGGGTCGTGAGCAAGAGACTGAAAGTGTCTTGAATCAGAGCATGTTCACAAATAAAGAAACATCAAAATAAAAAGAGTTTACCTTTGTTGCAGGGCCTGTCTCGGTAACCACAGTAGCTGTTGCGGAAGCAGGGTTGGTTTTAGGAACAAAAATTTGCTCTATAGGGTCCTTGGGTTGTACAAGCTCAGTTTCCTCATCCATTGGTAAAGGGATAGCCCCCGGCTGCGACATAGCAGCAGCATTCAACTAGATAAACCAAAAACAGTTGTTAGATATTTGAAGATAGTTCAAACAAACTTAATGCGTGCATAATTAACCCACCTCAGGGACTGCAGTGTCTTCTGGTAGTGTGGAACCTGATATGAACAAAACACGCATCAAATATTAACACAAAGTAGACACTTAAACACATAATTCACATATATATACAATTTAAAATCCTATAGATGTAGTATTTTAAGTAAGTAGGGATCGTTTTAATCGGGAATTGAAGAGTGTATGCAATAATTGTGTATAAAGGGGGGGGGGGGGGGTAAAAAGAGTTAATTTTAATTACCTAAAATTCTATCTAGAAAAGGTCAAAAACATAACACAAAGATCCTAGGACTCTAGCATGTATAAAGTCATAGACAAACAATACATAAAAGAACCTTAAAAACTCTAAATCATGCTGGAGATAAAAATAAAAACCTAATTAATTTTATACAAGTGATCATCTTTTTCTTTACCCTAGCCAATTTTCATGCTCACCAAATTACCTACAAAATTTATACTTCCAACTTTAAGATTAACATGCATATGTGTTTTGAACTAAAGTGCAACTAAATGTCTAAACACCCTAATCACAATTTCAATGACCTATAAAAAGAGAGGGGCTAAACGCATCATCTACAAACAAATTAAAGCATTAAGAACGTAACATAGCATGCTTCACTTAAATTAAAACTATAAATACATGGAAGATATATTAGATAGAGTATTAAAAATCCAAATAAACAAAACAAGAACAAAACAAACATAAAGATCAAACATGATAAAATTGAGACTACGGAGTAAAGGTTTCATGGTTACACTTTTGATGATCCGCTAAACTCCGAAAACGCCAAGAATGCACAACGAAATCCTGTGGTGCGATAGCTTTATTGCATGGATTAAACGTTTACAACAAGCTAAAGATGAGAAGGGATTTATTTGGTGGTGGTGGACTAGTTTACAATTTGGCACTTGCTTGAGTCTTGATGCTTGGAGACCTTTAAAGAGTCTTTTGGTAAGGCGTGATCTTGGAAAAAGAGATGATCCAGATTTGGGATGTGCCTCTTGTATTTATAGGCATTACAAAGTAGTTTTCCTCACAAAACAAGGTTTTCCTATTCCACCCAAATAAGTCTGACAGACTGCAAATAATCGCACTTTTCAAGAGTTGTAGACCTTCAAAAATTATGATTTTTGGCTTGTTGGAAAGAAGACTCAAAGTACTTTCCAACCATTCGTTAATTGCTATCTAACTCTTCCTGAGCTATTCCCAGTCATCGTTCAAAGTTGGCTGACCTGTATAGGCAGATTTTTCTTTCCTTATTCTTCATTATTTCCTTCTGATCTCCTACTCAACTTGAGAATCTTTTTCTTACCATAACTTGTTCTCCACGAAATTGACTGTTTTGGTCTTCAAGTTTAGACTTTTCAAATGGTCTTTTAATGAATTTAGTCCATTTGCGTTTGTTCTTCATCCAAGTTTCTTCCAGATCGAAGCTTCCAAATCCTAGCTAACATAGGAAAGGTTTTCCTAGTCAACTAAGGATTTCTTTTTCTCTTTAATTTCTCTTCTTCTTCCTTTAGATTTTCGAACCAATTTCTTTTCTTCAATATTTTTATACGTTTTGCGTGTTTGTAGACTCATTTACTCTGTCTCTTTTGATTAACATCTGAAATTACCAAAATATATTAAAACTAATAAAACTAATAATATTAAGTAATTAACAAGGCATAAATATAGGAAAAAATATATTAATAAATACGCCTAAAATGCGTAGATCAGAATCTTCACCATTTTCAAGTTCCCTTCTCTCCCTAGGAGATGGGTCAGGTTCTTGGACCTATTGAGTTTGGACTTCTACATCAACATGATTAGCTATCAATTCATGAAAGGATTGTTGATAGACCTGCTCAATGAGGATGATATTTTCTCGGAGCAGGGGAAGAAGGTGATCTAAGACAGCAGATGGGCCCTCATTTTGGCGCTTGTTGGAAAAAATCTCATGAGAAGACTTCCTAGTAGTAGATGAAGAAGAGTCTGCAGGAACATCATTTTGAGCTCATTTCCCTTTGTTCCTTGCAACATGAATTTCCAATGGCTCACTATCTCTGCTTACAGTGTTAAGCGAGATTACAGAGGGAGAGTTTGGACTTACATCTCTTTCAGGTCCTTGCCCAGGACGTTCCGCTCTAGAGCTTTTTTTAGAATGACGGAGTTGTTTCTGCAATCAACATCAGCGGATAAGGAAAAAGGGCATTAAAGTGGAACATGAGTCAATCATACAGAGGACAAGGAAGCTTACCAGTGGCATTTGCTCATGAATCCTCATACTCTTTATTCCAATTTTCAGCCACGGGGGAACTAGGAAAGGGGAGAGTCTTTTTCGCCTTTACAGCAGCCTTCACAGAGGCTTTTGCTGTAGAATTCGCAGCAGCCATACTAGCCGAAAGAAGCTTGGTACGTTTTACAGCAAAAGCAGACGACACGTTGCTATCTGTCTGCTTCCTCTTTTTCTCCCTATAACCTTGCAAAGGGGCCTTCGAATGGCCCAAGGTTTTCTTATCTACTAAAATCTTGAAAAAAGGAAGAAAAGATTTTGGGAAGATCCGATGAAATACGTCAGTCTTGCTCTTCCTCCAGATATGACCATAGTGTCGTTCACACCGGTCTGAATAGGCGCTAATAGCAGAATAGGTAGAACAAATGATACGACGGCGAATTTCTTCAAGATGCACAGGAGGAAAGGTAGGAGTTGTATACTGATGCAGAGTGCTCGTAGTAGGTTTATGCAGATAGGTCATCCCACTACAAGAAAACTGCACTTAGACCACGGACCATTTCCGTCGTCTAAGTGAAGTTTTCCGTCGTCTAAGTACTTGGACGACGGAAACTCCGTCGTCCAAGGTCCGTGCTCCAAGTGCTGTCGTCCAAGCACCTGGACGACGGAGACTTAGTGTTTCCGTCGTCCAAGTGAACTTGGACCTCGGACATTATCCGTGGCCCAGGTGTTCACCTGGACCACGGAGACACTAAGTCTCCGTCGTCCAGGTGAACACCTGGGCCACGGATAATGGTAGCAATGTCCGTGGCCCAGGTGTTCACCTGGACGACGGAAACACTAAGTCTCCGTCGTCCAGGTGAGCACCTGGGCCACGGAGAACAACAGGGTTTAGGGGTTAGGGGTTAGGGGTTAGGGGTTAGGTTTAGGGTTTGTGCACCTGGACGACGGAGAACATAATCTCCGTCGTCCAAGTGAATATTTAATTTTTTTAAAAAAATAAATTGAAATTAAATATTATTAATTTAATTTATTATTATTTTAATTTAAATAATGAAAAATGCTAATATTAAATAAATAAACTAAATTTTGAATATTAAAATTAATAACTTATATATATAATTATTAAATAATCAAAGTAAATTAATTTGTACATACGAAAAAACCCATAAATTAAAAATTAAAATATTGTTCGGAATGCGGAAAGAAACGAGATAATATACTACGTGCTAGCTAATACACTGGAGGGGCAGATGCGGGGCCGAGTCCTCCGCCTCCAGCCGGGTCGTTGTCGTCGGGGTGTGGGTTCGGAGGAGGTTGACATACTTCTCGATTTTGGTTCATGAGCGCGATGAGTTGGGCTATTTGTGCTTGTTGTTCGTCAAGTCTTTGCCGCATTGACTCATTCTGCTCTTGTGTCCGTCGATTCTCCTCTCGTGCCAGTCGAGCCTTTTGAATGGCTGCTTCGACGGCCGCAGCTTGACTGATTCTCCGCTGCCTCGAACCTCCCGTAGATGATGAGCCGGAGGTCGTCGACAAATCTCGTACCACCCTAGGCCCAAAGTGCCTAACCTCCTTGCCAGCTCTACGACCGTAGACCTCATCCGCGATTGCAATTTGACTCTCTAAGGATAGAGGAGGCAGGTCTTCCGGCGGCACATCTGGGAACGCAAGCTGAGTGTTGGCCAACTCTTCATGCGCACGCTCTATCGCCCTTGCCTACAAAATTATAATTAATTTATTATAATTTTGTAATCATATTTAAATAATAATTACTATAATTAAAAGCACATATATATATATACATATCACTTACCCCGCATTGACTCGCTTCATTATCGAGCCCTGGCGTCACGTACGCGCTTACGCTTGCATCAATAAAAGGGTGTTTGGAACCCTTATCCTTGTGCTCCTTGGCAATTTGAATGAACTGCTTGGCGCCGGTAGTATGGTGTTTCTCCTTCTTCCCCCGGTTGGCTTTGTTGACACCGGAGAATTTCTGTTACACAACATAATTAAATCATTAAAAAATGAATAACTACAATTTAAATAATTCAATTATTTTAATTGAAATAAAAAAATTAAATTAATACCTTAAATTGTTCATCGGCAAAGTGGTTACACAACCACTCCCACTCATCTTCTCTCTCCCCTTGCAGCTCTACCGGGGGAGGCACGGGACCGACATCTTTGAAGTACTTATGGAGCCTGTACTTCCAATCTTTGTAGATGGAGTTGGCGGTTTGATTGATATGCCTCAACATAGCCGGTGTCGGATCCACGTCAAATTGTTCCTATGAAAAATAAATAGAAAATTATAATCGTATATATTATGAAATTTTAGGCCGAGATTAACAATATTATATAATAACTAAATTGAACGTATTACGTACCGAAAGATCTTTGAAGACTTTCGCCTTCTCATGATCCGGCGCCTCCTTCCAAGTAGGGGCAGTGATACGAACCCGGTTACGGATGATTGACCCTATCCCATGCGCCGAGAGACTTGCTAGCTGAGCTGTGGGAGGGCCACCGGTGATTTCGTCGTACGGCAAGTCGATCTTTTTACCGGTCGCCTTGCAAATACGCTCCGCTTTTCCCCCTTTAACGAGACCCCGAGTCCTTTTCGGTTCCGGGTCAGTGGGGGCCCTCCTTTGCCTACGGCGGGCGCTGTACATGATTGATTCGGCGGTCGAGGACGCCTGAGTACTTGCCGTTGAACCGGTACCGGGCGTCGGAGTTGAAAAGAGGTCGACGTCATCACCGCTCGAGATGAAAGGGGGAGCGGGAATTTCCCCAGAGGGCGCTACGGACGGAGCAGATGATCCGTCCGGATTGAGAGCGTTGTTGCCATCCGGTGGTAATTCCCAACCGACTTGGTCCGCCAAGCGGCGGAGCATGGCATCTTCTGCCTCTTGTTGGGCTTTCTTCTTGCCGGATGTCGTCTTTGGCGGAGCCATTTAAACCTAAGATTGATGCGTTAAAATACCTACTTACCATAATAATTACAACTTAAAAATTTACGCTAATTAATTAAGTACGTTTAAGATTTAAATAGAGTACACTAGCTTGGCATTTTCGGTCGTTCAATGGACGTGCGACCCGCGCGATAAAGTGTAAATTTTCAATTAATCAGCCTTGGTTAAATCGAAAAACATGGCCAGTTAGGGATAGAGATAACGCGAGAGGCAGGACTAATTTCGACAAAAGTCTTTCTTAGTCCAAATCCTGTCACCAGTCATAACCCGTTTCTAGACACCATGTCCGACATTCGGCCAATTTTTCGAAAATTTACACTCCCTCAAGTCCTATGCAAACTCCGCCCTCAACCTCGTGTCCATAACTTCACTTAGGTTATGGTGTGCGGTGATGAAATCCACACATCACGAGGGGTTAAGGAGATAAGCAAGGAAAATAGGCGCCATCTATTCCAAAGAGTGCGACTTAATTACACCAAGCCTATGTACTAAATTTAAATCGAACACGTACTACTAATTAATTTACTAAAAAATACACGTAATTACATGCAATAATTTATTTTCCATTTAGCATGCAATAATTAACCATTTAATTAATTAATAACAATAATTATTTATTTAATTAATTAATAACAATAATTATTTATTTATTTATTTAATAACAACAAATTTACAATTATTCATTTAATTAGGAAACAATAACAATAATTATGATTTAATTAATAAATAACAACAATTAATCATTTATTAAATATTTAAAATTAATTACTAAATTAATTTCTACTAATTAATTATATTTAGAATTTAATTAATTAATAAAATGAAAATTATTTAAATAAGGGAAAAATAAAAATGTACCGAAGCGGAGTTTACGGGAATTTCGCCGGACTTGAGTCGTCGGAGAGGATAGGAACCACGCCGGAAAAAATGTCGTCGGAGCGTCGCCGGAGGAGGATCGCCGGAGGAGAGGAGAGGAGAGGGAGAGGAGGAGATGGAATGATGAGAAAATGAGGGGGGGTCTCTATTTATAGAGTTGCACTTAGACGACGGAGCACTATTCTCCGTCGTCTAAGTCCACCTGGACGACGGAAATAGTGTTTTCCGTCGTCCAGGTGGCGGTTTAAAAATTTTCAAGCGGCGCGTAATTAATCGGCGGGACGTTTTGAACCGCCATGATTTTGGACTTAGACGACGGAGAATGAATTCTCCGTCGTCTAAGTGAAAATTCAAGCGGTCCCAAAAACGGAAGCGGTAAAATGAACCGCCATAATTTTGGACTTGGACGACGGAGATGGTAAGTTTCCGTCGTCCAAGTGAAAATTACATGAAAAAAAATAAACAAAAATAAATTTGAACCGCCATGATTTTTGAACCTGGACGACGGAGATGACCATATAAAACAAAAACAAAAATAAAATGACCTTCTCCGTCGTCCAGGTTCAAATTACGTAAAAAAAAATTTTAAAAATAATTCGCTAGGAATTTAGCGATCTGTCATTCGGGTGAAATAGTCGTACAATATCGATGAACGCATCGTATATATGAACAGTTAAATTTGAACCGCCGATTAATTTTACGTATTGAAACATGTTAAATATCGACTAATCTTTACGACTTAAGTGTTCATGAGTAGACGCTCATTTGCAGCAGAGTATTAACGAAATTGAATTTGGACAAAACAACCGTTGGATATGTTCGTCGTAACATAATATATAATTGTCTTCAAAGGACCATAAAATAATAAGTTCGGGAAGGGTTTGATCGGCACAGTCAACCGCAAAACCGATAATTTAACAAACCGGAAACGTGGATACAAGGCATTCGGAACTCCGATTTTCGAACCGTCGAAGCTCACACACCAAGAATTGTTTACTCTAAAGTCTTGAGGAAAAGAAAATGCATTGGAAGAAGGTCTAGAGGGTCGTTGTCTTAGAAAAAATTACGATATCTGCACCTGGACGACGGAAATGAGTGTTTCCGTCGTTCAGGTAATCACCTGGACGACGGATATGAAGTTATCCGTCGTCCAGGTTCTGACCTGGACGACGGAGAATGACGTTCTCCGTCGTCCAGGTGTATAGACCCTGAATTCAGGGGTTAGGGCCTTACTGTTTAGGGTTTAGGGTTTGTGAACTTGGACGACGGAAAATGACCATCTCCGTCGTCCTAGTTTGTACCTGGACGACGGAGAATGACCATCTCCGTCGTCCTAGTGTGTACCTGGACGACGGAGAATGACCATCTCCGTCGTCCAGGTGTAAAAACCCCGAATTCAGGGGTTAGGGCCTTAGGGTTTACGGTTTAGGTCGTCCCCGGTCATTTGTGTGTGCGTTCAATTATTCTGATTCAAAAATATAATTAAAAAATTGATCGATCGATCCGAACTGCTAGATTTAGGGTACAGGATTTAGCTAGGGTTTTATATGAGATTGAGATTTGGCGCCAATTAATCTGCAATTAATTTATCCGTTGTCCAGGATATATAATTCGGATTAATTTCTTACCGTAAACCAGCATCGATCATATATATATATATATATTACAATAATTACAGTAATTAATTACCAATTAATCTCCCTCGTCGTATGACCGTACTCTTCGTCATAATCATCATCGTCCTCATCCCCGTTAGTCGACGGCTCATCCTCGTCATCGTACTCAACATCGTCCGACGAATAACCTGAGTCCTCGTCCGCGTCCTCTTCCTGCTCGTCTTCTTCATCTACCTCATGGATAATCTCATCTTCAGTTAGATCTGTACAACCATCAGGCATGGGTAACCGTTCACCATCTTGAACCAGGTCCATTATATCGGAGCGGACCATAGAAATATTAGGCTCTTGATAGGCAGGAATGTCTCTTTCTGGTTCAGCAGCATCTTCAGTCGTCGCCGGTGTCCCTTCAATTGTCTCTGTATTCCATATTCCTCGGTGAGAGATATGGTTCACTATTTTCCACCCTTCACCGGCTTTCGGATCGTCGAGATAGAACACCTGCCGAACTAAGGTGGCGAGAGCGAAAGGCTCATCCTCATACCAGTGCGAGTTTGTATCGACAGATAATAGTCCCAGGTCTTCCTTTGTACGCTTGAACCATCTGCACTTGAATAGGAAAACGTTGACATCATTCCCGTAACATAGCTGAACCACGTATACAATAGCCCCGTAATATAGATCATTGTCTTTCCCAACGGCTACCCCACTGTTTTATGTTCTTCTTCCTTCGTCTCGGGCCAATGAATGGAACTTTACACCGTTCACAAAACATCCGGGATAAATATAGTGTTTAACCGGCTTCCCTGCTAGCAAGTGCTTTGGCCATGACCACCACCCTCCGTGGTTATCAGATTTTTGCAGATCAATCATCTGCGAAAAAGGCCAAATTAATATAATGGTTTACTTTCTACAAACATGAGCAATATGTATTTAAATAATTAATACCGAGTCGTACGTACGTACCCATTGGAAGAAATAATCAGGAAACTTCTTCTTAACCATTTTCTCAATCCACGCCGAACTCTTGTTTTGATTTAACGCCTGAAGCCTCTCCCTGTATGACATCATGTACGGCTCAACTTCTTCACAGTCTCGCAACACTACCCAATGTGCCTCAATAAGTTCTTCCCGTGTTAACGATTCCTTTAATGCTCCTCTAAACGGTCGGACGACATTGGTGACGACAGAAAGATTGATGCGGGCACTGCGATCGGAGGCAGTACTGGGAGGGGGTGGATCTTTGAGGTACCTGTTGCAGTAAGTAACACACTCATGCATTAGGTATGTCTCTGCTATGGAGCCATCCGGGGCCGACCTGTTTTTGACGAATGACTTATACTGTCCAAGCTGTCTACAAAATCAAACGTACACATTACATAAGTACATATAGCTAGCTGGCTAAGTGTCACTTGGACGACGGAGAATTATTGTTTCCGTGGTCTAAGTGATGTTTTCTTGTAGTGTCCAGGAAGTAAATTCATTAAGGGTCTCGATCAATAGGCAAGGCAGACCTTGGGTCAAACCAAATTATCATGCAAAATGATTGGGAGCATACAGTTCAATCCATACCACTGAATCAGAAATGATAATATTAGAGCAGGAGACGCACTGAATGAATACCTCCTTCGCAGCAATGGTTTGGGATGGAGAAACTATAAAGCCAGTTGCCAGCTCAGGCGAGTATCTGCGAGTGACCACTAGTTCTGCTATTTCCTTGGGAAATTGTCTTAAGGTCCATAACTGATTAAAGCATTGAACATAACTTAGAGAGTCAGTCTTACCAACACAGACTAGAGTTCTTCCCAAGACTTCGTCGGCCTCAAAATCCTTGTGAGCTGGGCTTCAAAGAAAAGGAAAGTACACCTGAATCCAAAGGTGTAAAATCCAAATGGAGCCAGCAAACTTAAATTTGAACGAATTCAGAGAAATCCACTCAAGACTGTGATAGAGGGCGCTCAAAGTAAGTTGAGCCAGGTCGATCCTTTGACCACTATAGAGGGCTTCGATGGCCTTAGTAAAGGTACCTACCATCTTATCTGTAGCAATATAAAAGACATAACGACACAACCAATGTTCTAAAAAGGCAATACCTCCATATGTATTTTTTGTTAGCTGTGCATCTGAACTAGGACCAGGTTCAACAGTTGTCTGAAAGGACTCCTCGCTATAGCGTTTCCGCCAAGTGGAGTACTCGGCACTAGTAGGACGTTGGGGGTCTACATGAAACATATATACCTGATCATTGAGAGTTCCAGGAATATATGGCCGAGCTGTAGAAGGAAGCCTAGTAATGGTGACCACATCCAGCAAGCTCACACTCATGTTTCTACAGGGAGAAACGAAGGTGTTACTGCTCGTCTTCCAAAAGCACAGCACAACAACCATTGAAGCACGAGCACCTCCTGAAGGAAGATTGAAACATAAATCCAAGGCTTGGGCAATTCCAGCCTGTAACCAGAATTCTTCATCCAAGGATTTATGATCGTTGTACCACTGAAGGTCTTCCTCCTTATTGCTGGGCCATTTGTCCAATTTGACATCAAAATCTTTACCATCCCACTGAATGGACTCAGCAGTCTTGACACGATCAATAAGTAGAGGACAATGAACTTCCCAATTAAGAGCAGAAGAGGCTTTGGTAGTATCAACTGTTGGACCCAATATAACTTCATCACCCTTGCTAATATCAAGTTCTTCATAGGGGAAGTCTTGTTCCCGATGAAGGCGCGGGGGCATATGGGTATAAAAGCTCTGAACATCCTGGTATGAAGATTTTGGGCAAAACTTTTGGTAGGGTGCCATAGCTAATGGTGGGATTCGGGCGGTTTCGTTCGATTTTTGGTAAAAACTATAATCAAACCAAAATACTTTCTTCGATTCGGTTCGGTTCGGTTTTTCAGTTTTTAAAAGAAAAACTGTGCTTATTCGGTTCGGTTTGGTTTAGTTTTTTTTTCGGATTTTTTTGGTTTGTTTCGGTTTTTTTCACAAGGCATACAAACCAACTTTTGAATAAATATCTAAAAGGTTGTCTATAAAATACCTTTTTTAGTTGCCTAACATTTTAATTAGATTCTATGAGATAATTTCACAAGAATTGCGTATAAAAAATTTATGATTTTAGGTGTTTTAATGTTTTTATTTTACATATATTTATATAATATATTACAAAATATCCAAAATAATGTCGTTTTATACATACTTCAGTTTTTCGGTTTGGTTCGGTTTTCATAATTCAAAAACCAAAACCGAACCAAATATTTCAGTTTTTTTTTTGTTTTGGTTATTTTCAGTTCAATTTGTATAGGGTGCGATTTTTTTCGTTCGTGGTTCGGTTCGGCTCAATATGTTTTTTCAGTTACAATGTCCTAGCCCTAGCCATAGCCACAGAAGAGGTAAAGAGTAAAAGGAGATTGAAAATCGTGGCAGGAATTTCAGAAGAGTAAAGCGTAGAGAAGAGGCTTTGGGGAAGAAAGAGAAACACAAATGAATATATAAGGGTTTTAAACGTTGTGCGCGACTCTCCAAAGAGGCACACTCAAGTAGCCTAACCGAGGTTATTAAACCATTGGGAACGACACATTGCAACAAAACCCCTTCAATTGCTTATGAGTTAATATCGTGGTCTGGGGGCGATGTTTAGGCCCAAAATAAATTTAAACATTTTATTATATACTATGGGCCAAGAAGAATACAGGCCGACATCTATGGCCCACAAAGGATTGTTGCGAATCTGAAAAAGAATATCACATACAAGATTCCTAGGCAAGTTAGGAAGATTTACAAAAGAGACATCCTTATTTTCCTAGTCCGAAATGTTTCCTTAAGCGTGCGCACACACACACACACACACACACACACACACACACACACACACACTCACACACAAAAATCTACATACAAGTAATCTATTACTCTCTCAGCGAGTAAACAACGACAATGGAAATCAAAGGAGTCTGGTTCACCCGACAGAGCGTGGAGATTCTAGCGGTTTATGAAGTCACCCAACTCAGTGACAACGAACTCAGAATCTTGTTCACCTGACCGAGCGTAGAGATTCAAAGGTTCACTTTAGCTACCAAACCGACGATGGGGATCGAAGGAGTCTGGTTCACCCGACAGAGCACGGAGATTCCAAGGATTTAAGAAGTTACCCTATCTAATGTTCTCAACACTCGCCTTAAAAGATTGTTCTACTTTATACTCACACTGCGTGTAAAGTATCAATCATTTGTGGCTCGGCCAAGAGACACAAAACCTAAGCCTTGAAACAATTTAGACAAGTAAAACTCAATAAGAAAGGTTGGTGCTCTCCTTGCTCCAATCGCTTGTAAAGAAGCAAAGACAGACGTGGTGCACTATAACAACTACATTCTTCCCTCGGCAGTGGCATGCTAAGCACATACAACGCAACTAAAAGAGACAGTTTGTGATCTTCTTCACATCGACTTGACTAGAAAAAATCAAGCCAAACACTTGGAAATATTTTGCTAGGGTTAATACAGCTTGTTTATCAACTTTCGAGCCAATACCATCCCCCAAACCAAATGTATAACCCAAGGACATTACAACAGGTGAACCGGATATGTTTGACCGATTCCACATCACCTTCGCATAATTTGCATAGGGGATCACATTAAGCACCAAACAATAGTGTAGAGCTGTAGGCGCATACGTATATATTTGATTAGTGAAATTAGTGTCATCAAGAATTTAGAAGTCCTAAACGTCATTACAAACTGAATGTGTGTGTATATATTGGTTGAAACGTAGAAAAAGAAATGGGTGCCAAAGCAAAAAAAGAAAAAAAAGGTGCCCAAAGCAAAAAATGGCTGTCTAGAGTTAACAAAGATGGATGCCCAAATAAACAGAGGATAGTCGCACAAGTTTAGGTATGAACCTGGCATTATAACAAAAATTTGGGTACCATTTTGATGTTAGGTTATAACAAATAAAAATTTATTATATTACTCTTTAAAAATATAAAGTGCCACATTAACAAAAGTAAAAGAGAATAGATGGATAGAAGGATAAAGTGCCCAAGTCACATAGAAGGCGGCACCACCTTCTACACTCGTATAGGTAAGCATGTAGTACCCAAGTAACTAAAGTACTTTTCATCATGCTTATTAATGATTTTAATTATAACCCAACCTCCACCATTTATTACATGTACGCAAGCACTTTAACTTTTGGATGGATACAAACATATAATAAAATTATATATTTATTAGTTTTACTTAAGTGCTTGCAATCACTACATATGATGTACTTTGCTCATTGAACTCAAGGACAAGATTGATGTTTCAAGCGTTGAATCGAGTTTTCATCAGTGATAATTACAAGTTTGGATTTCCCCATCCCATTTGATGTATCACCCATCAAATCCTTTCAAATTTAAAATATGCAAGTTATTTTGTTAATTGGTTATTAAAGTTAATTATCCATAACTTTAAAGTTCAACGGGTCACACCGTCCCTTTAAATAGTCTTACATAGCTATGTCTCAAACCAGTATATCATTCTTACCTTATCTCTCTAGTATGAAGCCCTTGATAGTTAAGACTATCAAAAAACTAAATATCATATCCTTATCCTTATGATCTATCTATTTTTTATAACATGTGGATTAATTTCTTTTTTGACATTAACTAGTATTCCGTCAAATTAAACTCATCTCTTCTAAATGATATAAATACTCATTATATGCATATGAGTGTTTCATAATCCACAAACTATAGACGTTATCAAACTTGATACTTGTTTATAATGAATATCATGCAATTCAATTTTTACTAAGCTTGAATTCCGATATTCATAAAAACAACTAGCTAGTTGAAATATTTTAATGATATTCGAACTTAAATATGCATTTAAAATTTTCATTTTAAAATGATGCATAAAGATTCAACGAAGTGCACATATATAAAATCATATCACTCATGTATATACATAAGTCGGATATATATATATATATGAACTTGATATGAGCATACACGTACTTGACATAAATTATAATTAACATGCATTCTTTAAATTGAAACCGGAAACACACCAAAGATCAAACCAAGCAAATGTAGCAAATAAAAATGTAAAATAAAAATATATGTCGCACTTAGTACAAAAATATCTGTCATTATATACATATCAAAGTATCATTCTTAGTCACCGAAATGTTTGTAAAGTTGATAAACGAACTCCAATTTTTCCCCGAAGTGCATTTACCATTTCAAATACTATTGCCACAATTTTCTCCTTGGAGTTAAAAACCCTTTGTTGGTTCTTGAGAATACAACAATATTTCATGCTGTGACCATGTTTCTTGCAATAGAAGGAATTCACTATCTTTTTGTTTGAAGTTTGACTTGAATGATCCTTATTCCATCGAATCTATTTTTTTCTATTCCCATGATTGTTTTTGAATTGATCAGATTCACCAACAATCAAATTATTATTAATAGAAAAAGAATCATCGATTTTCTCATCAATGCATCATCTTTTCTTATATGAAGAAAATAGTTCAATATTTTGTAGTTAATTTTGTACTCCTCTTCAAACTAAAGATGATGACCCAATTATTCTATGGTCAAGCCTTCCAACTTATTTATCATACTTCTTTTGAAGTCTTTCCATGAAGATGGAAGCTTCGTCATAATAATAAGAAATACAGATGAGTGAATCCATATGCATATCATCTTGAGTGAGCAAATGAAGTATATGAATGATTTCACGATGTTGCTCAATGATAGATCTTTCATCTACCATTTGATATTTTTTTAAAAAAAAAATAGAAATGAGAAAGGCCTTACTTGTAGAATCCATAAAAATGTATTGCTCTTCCAACGCGCCCCATAATTCATTTGACGTCTCCTTGTCTTTGAAATGAGAAACTAATTCATCACTTAGAGAATTGTATATGTAGTACTTACATTGTTCGTCGTCTTGATCCCATTTGTTTCGTACTTGTTTAATGGATAAGATCTCATCTTCAATTTCTTCGGGTCTTGGTGTTGTTAGCACGTAAACTATCTTTAGGCATGTAAGCACAAGGTGAGTCTTCTTTTGCCATTTTCAGAAATATTCTCCATCAAATCGATCAAGCTTCATTGTAGAAAATTCACTTTCGTTTTCCTTCGAAGTTGTCATTGCAAAAGTAATGTCTAAAGATTGTTGGAAATTTTGTGTTTTTGGGTATGCCAAGAGAAGGAAAAACGATTCAAAGACACATAAAGGTTTACGCTTTCCTTTAGACTTTATTTGCACCACTACTTAGTGTGCAAAGGAGAATAATCAAATAAGCCTTTAGGATACAATGAAGCCTAGTAACTTGCTATTTGTTGATCATCGGTTTGCATTAACGAAGATCAACTCAACATTCAATCAAAGGTTTTTACAAGAAAGTCAAGGTTGCTGGAAACTATTTCTGCAGGATAATAGTTTCTAGATTTTCTATCTTAAAAACTAGAGAATGATGGAAAACTTGAAAGAAGAGAATGAACTTTTGATTATGTTAATCTGCAGAGAATCACTCATATTTATAGAAGTGATTATGCCTTTTCACCTTGAAAGATTGCATCTTTCTGGTTATCTTCCAATGGACATGCATCTTCATTAAGAGTTACATCTATTTGGTTTATTTCCAATGGACATATCTCTTCACTAAGAGTTATATCCATTTGATTTTCTATTGGACAAGTCTGTTGATTTTCAACAGACAAACTTCTTACTCTCTTTGTTTTATATTGTTGAAAATTATTCCAATAGAAATAGCTTAAGAAAATGAGCCTACAATGCCAAAGTTAACCGAAGATATAGACATAGATGCAAGGATACCACAAGCCACCATCGAAATTGGACCAACATCGTCTAACTCGTCCGGAGATTTTCAAGGAGCTGAAGTAATAAGACAGGCCATCACTTCAACTTGTAAGTCTCTTATTGTTGATCTTCCCACACCTTCTGTCTTGTCTTTTGTTCATTGTGCTTTCTACTTTGCTTCCGTATTTAGTTATGTACTTATTTTCTCCATTAACCATTCTTGAGACCTTGTTTTATTCTTGGTGGTTTTTGTTGGTTTCTACTTTCAGCTGAACCAGCTCATCACTGGAAGTATGATCTGTTTTTGATTTTCAGAGGTGAAGACACTCGCCAGGGTTTTCTCTCCTATCTATACCATGAATTGCAAAACACAAGAGTAATTAGAACGTTCAAGGATGACCAACAACCTAAGAAAGGGAAGGATATTTCTCAAAGTTTACTAACTGCAATTGAAGAATCAAGGTTTGCAATCATTATTCTATCGAAACACTATGCTTCTTCTGCATGGTGTTTGAGTGAACTTACAAAGATTTGCCAAGTCATGGAAGGCAAAGACACAATTCTGCCAATTTTTTTATCATGTGGATCCTTCTGACATACGGAATAAAAAGAAGAGCTTTGATGAAGCGTTTAGGAATCACAAGTCAAGGTATGACCTAGAGACTATGAAGAATTGGAGAGTTGCTTTAAATAAAGTAGCCAATCTGGCAGGGTGGGATTCAAAGAATTATAAGTACAATCAGATTATCTAGACCATATTTCTTCTTATCTGCATGCACCTATGGAGAATTTGTTAATTGCCTAACGGATTTTAACCCTTTTCCATTGTAGAAATGGAAGAGAACTGGTGGAAAACATTGTACATTTTGTGTCATATAAAGTACTTCAAGTACCCAAAGAAGACTTCGGAGAATTTGAAGCAGCAAGAGGAGCTGCGGATGAGGTCACGAAGGTGCTGCAAAATTATAAGATCACTGTTATTGGGGTTCACGGAAGAGGAGGTGTTGGGAAGACAACCATTGTGAAACATGTCAGTGCAAAAGCCAAAAGAAATCGGCTTTTTTATCAAGTGGTTATTGTTTTTATTTCTCGAAGCCTTGATTTGGGACAAATTCAAGGCACATTGGCAGATCTTTTGGGTTTGAATTTGGTGGAAGATAGCCAACTTGGAAGAGCCAATAGGTTAAAGGAGACGATCATGGGTTGAAAAAAGATGCTTATAATTTTGGATGATATTTGGGAGAGAATAGATCTCTCAAGATTGGGATTCTTGGCCACAGCGAACTTCAAAGACGTAATTCCAAAGTCATACTCACAACAAAGATAATAGATGGTTGTCCTTCTGTTGGCTGCCAAGCACAAATCACTCTCAATATACTATCAGAGGAAGATTCTTTCAAGTTAGTCATGATAGAATCGGGAAAGATTTCTCGTGAATCTATTAATTTTTCTGAAGCTAGAATGGTAATTAGAGAATGCACTGGTCTCTCAAATGCATTGAAAGCAGCTGCAAGGGCACTTGGACATAAATACTTAGTCGAATGGAACAATGCAGTTGCAAAGGCATTTGGAGATGACAATTTAATTGAATGGAACGAAGGAACAGAAAACCAACAAAAATCATCTCAACTTTTCCACCATAATGAGGAGAGAGACTTGAACAATATAAAGTTTTAAGTATGATACCTTGAGATCTGATGATGCCAAGTCATGCTTCTTACTTTGCAGCTTGTTTCCACAAGATTGGGATGTCCCAATTGAGCAATTGCTGAAGTATGGGATTTGAAAAAGGTTTATTTCACAGTTCTGATACAATGCAAGAAGCCAGAGACAGGGCACATTCTGTGGTCCAGCACCTGAAGCTTCTGGATTGCTATTGAATGGGACAAAGAAAGGATGCATAAGGATGCCTGGTGACATCCGACATCTGGCCTGGTCAAGACTGTCGTCCGAAGAAAGCCATGCATTTTTTTGTAAAAGCTGGTTGTGAATTAAAGGATTGGCCAGTGGATGCTCATGACGGCTATCAAGAATCTCACTGATGGTGAACAAACTTCACAAGCTTCCAAAAAAGTTGGTATGCTCAAAACTCCAAGTTTTATTACTACAAAGTAATTGTGGTATATTTGAGATCCCAAAAACATTTATTCAAAGTCCAAATGCACTACGGGTGTTTGATCTTAGCTTCACTAGTATCTCATTTCTACCATCCTCATTCAGCCTCTTAATCAACCTCCAAGCCTTGCTTTTAGATCGTTTCCATAGAATTAGTGACATATCCATACTGGATAAGCTAAAGAAACTTGAGATTCTTAGTAAGAGAGGATCTTCTCTTAAGGAATTGCCAAAACAAATAGAACATTTGACCAATCTGAGGATGTTGGATGTCACTGGGGGGACGTTTTGATACAGTTCCATCTAATGTAATACAAAGTTGCACCATTTGGAAGAACTGTACATGAAATGCGTATTTGGGGACTGGAAGTTGAGGATACAGTTGATGAAACTAACAATGCCGACTTCAGTGAGATAACTGCTCAGTCTTAATTATCTAAACATTTTGAAGGTTAATATATCTGATACCAATTGCTTGCCTAGAAGTCTCGAGTACTTAAAGCTGATTTGGGTGGAATTCGATATAAGTATCGGCAGAGATGTCCATTAGGAGACAAAGCTCTCCGACAGTGCTAAATACTCTTCAAGAATCTTGATCATCAATACCACGATCAAAAGCTTACCGGATTGGTTTAACAGAGTGGTGACAAATAGAGCAGAAAAACTAGTGTATACAGACTACATGGGTTTGACTAATATATTTGTGGAACATGACCATGGGGTAGTACGTGACCTGAAATACCTCTCTGTTAGTGGAGCCCATGAGAACTTGACAATATTTATGAATGCAGTAACACAGGATCCGAGTAAACCTGATTTCAAGAGTTTGAAAGAGTGGCATCTCCTCTCTTTGCAATGCCCGGAGAAGTTATGTGTTGGTGAATTACCACCTGAGTTTCTTTCCAATCTTAAGCTTTTGAAGGAGCAGACTTGTCGTAATTTGGTTGATGTACTCTTGCCATTAAACTTGCTGCACACACTGCCGAATCTGGAAACAATCATTTGTGTAAATACAAATGAGATATGTGTTTGGATTTGAAGGGCTTGAACCAGATGCAATTGTCTTGGGAAAATTGAGAGATATCAGATTGTGTGCTCTTCCTGAACTAAAGAGCATCTGGAATGGTCCTGCTTCACATGTAGTTTTCCAAAATCTCAAAATTCTGTCAGTCTGCGAGTGCAAGGAGCTGAAAAACCTCTTCCCATTAAATGTGGCTCAGTTGCTTGTGCAATTGAAAAAGACCTTTGTGTAGAACATTGTCCTAACATAGATCGGGTTATTGAAGCAAGAAACTGCTTGAACTGCCGGATTGTTCTTTCAAGGCTGAAGAAGTTAACTTTGATTAGTCTTCCGGAGCTCTCATGGTTCTGCACTGAAAATGGTACTATTGATATTGAGTGCCCTTCATTGGAACATTTGTGTGTGGATAAGTGCCCCAAGTTTTCATACCCTCATTCTGCTTCTGTCAAGATCAATGATCGACAACGTTTGAATTTCATAGTGAAGAGGTAAGCTGATATCTTTTTATTTGATTCCGCTACTCGTTTTGTACTCCTATATATTGTTGAAAATGAAGTGCTGACTGACTGGTTTATTTCTCTTTTATTTCAACTTTGATCAGGTGGCAGGAAATGCATAAGCTTTAATCAACTTTATGCAAAAAAGAGAAGAAACTAATGGTGGTAAGTGGTAACGGTATGCATGGAAATGAGTGTAGGGGTTACTATTTCTGAAAGAACCAGAAATCACGAGTATTTCTATCCGAAGGTTTTTATGATTCTTACCTTTGCTTGGTATCAACTGATCACTCATCCTGATTGACTAGTCCTTTTTTTCTCTCTTTCATTTGCGTAGGTTTGTGCGAACAGATCATTACTAATACCCTATACTTGAAAATGACCAAAAATAAATATACATTAATGAAAGAACCTCATATATATATATATTAACATATATCATATCCCCTACGATCGATCAAAAGCAATTCAAACACTAGTGTACATACATTTTATTTCACCGGCCAGTAGATTCAGATCGAGTACGATCCTACGTATATTTTATTTTCATGAAATTGAAGATACTGATCGACATCAATTGGAACTAACCAATGTACGTCGCAGTACCGGCACACAAAGACACGCATGCATACAAGTAATTATACTAGTAAATAAACATACGCACGGTAAATAATTAATCAAGCATAATGCATGCATGTACCGTTGTAACTAGCTAAGATAGCTCAATCAGAATTTGAAGCCAGAACCTTGCAACTTCTCTTCAATGGTACGGTCAACTTGTTCCGCCATCTCAGCGGTTAATTCTTTCTTCCATCCTCCGGCCTCGCCACGGCGGTATAACACACTATTGTCCACCCCGTTCAACAACTTCCGGTTTTGTTCACATCCAAATTGCTCAGATTCTGGAAACTACATAGCTTTATGATACTGTCCACCATTCCCTGTGCCTCTTCGTCCGGGAAAATGGGCACCCCAAGAACTCAGCTAGCCTCCTCAAGTGATGACCTGGTTCTTCTTTCAATTCCTCGTATTTGAGGAAGAAGATTTTATCAGGGCGTTCCAAGCTCTCCTTCCAGTAACCCAGCACATGATCCCAATAGGGTCCATACGGACACAAGCCCCTGCAGAATATGTCTACTGCTTCTTCAAGTGGCATGGCTTCACTAACCTTGGCTTTCAATTTGTTTGTAAAGTGCCAATTCGAAAGAAGTACGTCCTTAGGGTTTCTGCAAAGATGGACAACTTTGCAAGCGGAATCTTTGACCGATTGCGGAAGAGACCCAAAACATATGTGAGTCGAAAAGATTCTCGGAGGAGGGTCTTCATTGGAGGTGAGGTCAGGGATCTGGTCTGTCACGTACAGATCAAGCTCTAAATACCGCACAATGGTATGAGGGTTTTCTGTGAGCAAAGGGTGGTCTTGAGCGTTGGGAGGATAGTGCGTACGTTCTTTTCACCATGGCAAACACAATGGCCTTGAGCCAAGTAGTGCCTGTTTTGGGATGTGTAACAACAAGGATATCGGTATCTTTGGATTTGAAGTGTTTCTGACAGGCTAAGACTCCTTGCAACATAAAAGCCTTGTACCAGTGGCCTTGATACTTGTGCATATGATCTTCAACCCAGGTTTTTTCTTGAGGTAGAGTGGATATTAGGTCTTTGGTTTCTGGACTATGATCATCTTCCAAGTACTTTGGAAGATCAGGCTCATGTGGAGTTGCTGGTAGAGGTATTGACGTGTTTGGTACTAGATCAATAGAAGCTGGAGTTGCTGGTGGAGGTATTGACATGTTTGATGCTGAATCAATAGAAGAGGCCATGTCAAGATCGGAAGATGGTGAATTTTTTTCCTTGATATATACTAGCTTAGCTAACTGGGAAGAAGCATGGTGGACATTTTTTTCTTTTGGATTATATAGTTAGCCATTGACTTGTAGGTTGAACTTGTAAGTCAACGTCTTCTCGCAACATGAATTGAGTTGAGTTCACATCAAACACGTGCTGGTAGAGGTATTGACATGTTTGGTGCTGGATCAATAGAAGCTGGAATTGCTGGTGGAGGTATTGGTGACTTGAATTGCAGGTTTGATAATTTAATATGCCAACATTTAATAAAATAAATAGATAAATTATATTATGTGGGAGTGGGGAGGTCTATCGAGATTTAAAAATTAAGACCCAATCTCATCCATAAAAAACGGGACAGATCATAACGGCACAGAATAGTGAATTTTTTTTCTTCAGTCTCAAACGAAATCCAGACAGAATCAAGTCGAATACAAAATTTGTAAAATTCGTCCCCACATTTATGTCTATCGATTTGCCGTGCACCGTATGAGTAAGAAATCTCATGAGATTAAAACATACCGACAATTTGACATCAAGATTGCAATCTTGAGCATCTGGTCAAACTTTGAACTTCCCGTACATAGCTCAATCATAAGATCAAGCTAGGTCTACCATATCTGTCTTTTATCAAATAATTATCTGCAAATAATCATGGGCCACCACATATAGTACGTGGTCTACAGATCGATCTGCATAATCTGTTCGTGTCTTGGATAAAATCGTACACGGATCCTCTCCGAGTATCAAGCCACCGAGTATTGCCGAGTAAAGCAATATCGGCCGTCCGATTTCATTTTGTGGCTACGATCTAATGTATGCTTTGTCTCTGTTTTTTTCAGCAACATAGCTGATTCTCTCTCTCTCCTCACTGCAATTCGAGGTATTGAAATGTTGGGAGATCTCTTCGTCATAACTCTACGAAAGACATCTAACTCTACCGACTATCCATAACTCAAAAAATCAAATTTAAAGACCTTGAATCAACTATATCTTCCTATTCTAGATCAAATCGCACTCAAGTCGCTGATTCAAAAACTTCCAAAACCCAAAGCCCTAGATATCTTCAGTTATCTCGTATCACTATGAAGAGCCATATCCCAGAAAATTCATGAAACTTTGTTGTTATAGGAATCAATCACCTTCTTTTTGTTTCATAACGTACTTATTCGAATCGTACTATGATGGGCAGATTTACTTAATATAAAATCAGCTCTGATGCTCATAAGAAAGATAAAATCAGTCCTTAAATCAACTAAAAAACAAGTGGATTGCACACATGGTGTGCATATATATTTATAGGATCGGATGGCATCGCCCAATTGACGCAGCGATTGAGCTGCTTTGTTCTTCTGGCAATTTTTTCTTCTACCGTTATCGTCGTGATTTATGTAATCTATTAAACAACGTCTTCTTTTTCATTAATTATACAACACTAGGTTTGAATGCCTCAACTAAAATCTTATGGACAATATCTCTATTTAATAAGTTCCATCTTGAGTTGTTCCAATTCATCATAAGTACTGATGCCAATTTTATTACTCTGTTTTCCAAAAAATTGTCTTGAAGATAAGAAATATATGGATTAACTTATTTATGACCACTAAACAGATTTTAGTGAGATTAACGACTATATCCATTCTAGCGATGATGCTTCATGTTCTTATTGGAGATCAAGAAGGGAAGGAGATATATATTCAAATTGAAAGAAATGTGTGTAGAGAATAAAACTCAGAGGGGGCAAAAATTTGGCCATTCGGTCTCGAGCCTTATTCTAGCTCGTCCAACCTTAACCGCGACCTCGGTCTAGCCTCTTTTGAAATAGGGTATGATTTGGGCTATACATTTGAAGCACAGTCCAGCCTTTCGGCCCAGCCCATATAAGCCTCTTCAGTCTAATCCAACCTCGGCCTCATAAGTCTCGTCAAGCCTAGCCTCTTTTCAAATACGAAAATTAATTATATCACTTTAAAGGCCTAAAGGTAAAGCCTAATCTGACCTATTTTGACCATTTTATTAGAAAACATAATATAGTTTATGATTAGGGAACGTTTATTCACACCTCCAATTTTGATACATAAACCTCTCGTCATTTTTCTATAAAACTTATACTGAGTTTATCTCTAAACCAGGACGAAAAAAAAAAACTACGACCTAACTGATGCACAACACTTTCTTTGTTTGATTCGTCGACCTTCTTCATATGACATAACTGAGAATAAAGACTTGATGGACGAGAGATGGCTTGCACGGAATTGCAGTCAGTCATTTTCTGATCAAGTTTATATTAATTGATTGGAAATAGTATTCGAAGAATAGAGCTGCACTCAAATAAAACCGACAACTCAAACGTGGAGTTCACATCTATTCATGGAGAAATGCATTAGTACTCTTTGAAATCCCAAGTTAATGATAATATTGAATATAACACCCAGGTACTTAAAGTTGGTCGTTAACATAGAATGAAAATTGTTGTCAATTAGTGTGGAATCAAAAGGAAAAGAACAACATGAATCGGTGATCGAGAGGCAGACTTGCATGTAGTTGCAATTCATTTTCAAGACATGAACGTGAATTTGAATACTCAAGTTCTCATTCGATTATATATGGTCCGACTTGGAGCGTTCGATCGATGAACACTAACACTACCAGAATACCTTCGTTAGCAGACGAATTTTTTTTTCAGTCTGTTCCCCAAAAAATTTAAGGCGACGGATATGTGAACGGTCTGCTTCGAAAAAATATCCGTCTTCTAATAACTTGTTAAGCAACGAAAATAGTTTCCTTCGAAAATTCGATGGCCAATAACGTTTTTACATGATGGATTTTTTGCGTTGGCAAATTTTGTCTTCCAAGAAACATTCAAAAGACGGAATTTTAATGTCTGGTAGAAATAGGTTAATTGACAGAATTTATTCACTAGCAGACAGATAATGTCCTTCTGCTAGAAGTGTCTTCTGTAACAGCCAGTAGCATTTTCAGATCGAACGCTTATCTCTTCACAAAAGTTCTTACACCTCCTTTCCGGCTATTTTTCGATCTACAACGAAAAAGTTTCAATCAAAGCCCCCAAAGCATTCCCGAAGCTTTATATATTGGTTAGTGTTTGTATATACTAATTTTTTAGTAATATTTCGGTGTATTGTGAAGTTAACTAGTGATTGAATTCCAGCAATAGTTTTCCAGCTAAATTTGTCATAGATAGCTAGAATCCCGCTCTTGATGTATAATGCTACCTTTTGCATCGAAATGTTAGATCGATAATTAGTAGCTAGCTATGTTGAGAAATTATGGATTTTTGGATATTTACATATATATATTATTAATTAATTAGTTTAATTTGGTTATGCAATTTAATTAATAAGTTTTGGCTGTATATATATATATGTAAGAAAGATTCTTGATCGATATGTACATAGTTAGATTATTATATATGTACATACATGATATATATGGACGGAAAATTAATAGCTAAGTACCTAGGTTGATCGATATATATGAAGATTATTGTGGAATTCTAGTTAGCTTGATCGATATATATGAAGATTAGGTATATATATTGAAGGAATTTGTGACGACCCGGAATAGAATCAGTAGTGTACATGACTATCACGTTATGCTGCAACGTCTGATTCTAGTGGTAATTCGGCCATATTTGCCTCTTGACGTCATAGAACCAATAGTGTCATTATGCACATGGTGGCAGAGGTTATGCGCCAGAGAATTAAAGAAGTCAGATGTGGTGGAACTGCAACAACAAATTGTGCACATCATTTGTAAACTAGAGAGGATTTTTTTCTCTGCTTTCTTTGACATCATGATTCACCTAATAATCCACTTGCCCGAGCAGGTGCCCATTTCTGGTCCGGTCCAGTACACTTGGATGTATCCTCAAGAAAGGTACGTAAAACTAATTAATTATACAGGTTTTTCGATCCATTATTTGTTCCACTAGAGATTACTAGGTATATGTACTTATTCTACAATATATTAATTGAACGTTTGATTTTGTAGACAGCTTGGACAGTATAAAGGATTCATCAAGGTTGGCCCCGGATGGCTCCATAGCAGAGACATACTTAATACATGAGTGTGTTACTTACTGCAACAGGTACCTTAAAGATCTACCACCTCCCACCGCCTCCGATCCCAGTGCCCACCCCAATCTTTCTGTCGTCACAAATGTCGTACGACCGTTTAGAGGAGTAATAAAGGAATCGTTAACAGAAGAAGAACTTATTGAGGCACATTGGGTAGTGTTACGAGACTGTGACAAAGTTGAGTCGTACATGATTAGGTACAGGGAGAGGCTTCAGGCATTAAATCTGGACAAGAGTTCGGCGTTGTTTGAGAAAATGGTTAAGAAGAAGTTCCCCCATTATTTCTTCTAATGGGTACGTATGTACGTCTCGGTATTTAGTTTATATACATGTTTGTAGAAAGTAAACCCTTTAAATATATATATTTCCCATTTTCCCAGATGATTTATCTACAAAAATCCGAAAACCACGAGGGGTGGTGGTCCTGGCCAAACCACTTGCTAGAAGGGAAGCCGATTAAACACTATATTTACCCCAAATGTTTTGTGAATGGTGTAAAGTTTCATTCATTGGCCCGAGATGAAGGAAGAAAAACACAAAATAGTGGGGTAGCGATTGGGAAAGACAATGATCTATATTACGGGGATATTGTTTATGTCGTTCAGTTATATTACGGAAATGATGTCAACGTTTTCCTATTCAAGTGCAAATTGTTCAAGCGTACAAACGAAGACATGAGACTTGTATCAGTCGATACAAACTCAAGCTGGTATGAGGATGAGCCTTTCGCTCTTGCCACCTTAGTTAGGCAGGCGTTCTATCTTGATGATCCGAAAGCTGGTAAAGGATGGAAAATAGTGAACCATATCTCTCATCGAGGAATATGGAATACTACAACAACTGAAGGGACACCAGCGACTAAAGATGTTGATGAACCGGAAAGAGACATTCCTACATATCAAGAGCCTAATATTTCTGTCATCTGCTCCGACATAATGAACCTGGTTCAAGCTGGTGAATACTTACTCATGCCTGATGGTTGTATGGATCTAACTGAACATGAGATCATTGATTCAATTAATGAGGTAGATGAAGAAGAGGCGCAGGATGAGGACGAGGACGAGGACGAGGACGAGAACTCAGGATATTCATCGGACAATGTTGAGTATGATGAGGAGGAGGAGCAATCGGATAACGGTGATGAGGATGATGGCGATTATGACGAAGAGTACAATATAACGAAGAAGAATATTAATTGGTAATTAATTATTGTAATTATTGTAATGATGCATGATCAATTAATTATATATATTATAAGGAGGAGTATGTACAACTATTAATTTTGTACTTAATTAATTTAATAATTAATTAATTAAATAGCATGGTCGCTTCGACCGACGGAAATTAAAATTAATTAATTAATCCAGAGGATTGGATCGATCGAGAATCACATTTTCACGAAACCCTAACACGGGGATGAAAGAACGACTTTTCGTAGTCCATACTAAGGTAATTAAACAAAATACTAATTAATTATATATAAACCCTAAATCCTAAAAATAGCACTTAGAAGACGCAAAAGGACCAAACCGTCGTCTAAGTATACCCTAAACCCTTAACCCTAAGGCTGTAACCCTAAATTACAAAATTTTCACTTAGACGACGCAATGGCACGTTTGCGTCATCCAAGTACTCACTTAGACGACGCAAACGTGTCATTGTGTCGTCTAATTAGTGCTTACTTGGACGACGCAAACGTGTCTTTGCGTCATCTAAGTGAAAATTTCGTAATTTCTTCTAAGACAACGACTATCTAGACCATGTCCCAATGCATATTTTTTTCATCGAGACCATAGAGTAAACAATTCTCGGAGTGTGAGCGTTGACGGTTCCAAAAGAACTTATGCATTTTCGTGTATCCATGTCTTCGGTTTATAAAAATTTCGGTTTTGCGATTGACTGTGCCGATGAAACCCTTAACGAACTTACTATTTTGTGAAAATTATTCTATTTATATATTGTCTTATGGCGAATGTATCCAACGGTTGTTTTGTCCAAATTCAATTTCGTTAATATTGATATGCAACGAATCTATACTTAATAACACTTAAATTATATAGATTAGTAGATACTTAACAAGTTTAAAGACGTAAGATTATTCGTCATCTTAAATTCAATTGTTTATATATACGAATCTTTAATCGATATTTTAGGACTATTTCATTCGAATGACAGATCAGAAACTTCCTTGCGAATTATTTTTAAAAATTAATTTTACGGAAATTTCACCTGGTCCACGGAGATAGACCGTTTCCGTCGTCAAGGTGACCACTTGGACGACAGAGATGGTCTATCTCCGTTGTCTAGGATGAAAAATTTCGTGGTTCACTTTCCACTACCAAATTTTTGGGGAACGGTTCAAATTTCACCTGGACAACGGAGATGAGTATTTCGGTCGTCTAAGTGAAATTCGAAACACTCCCCAAAATTAAGGCGGTTAAGTCCCACCCGCCAAATTTAATAGGTGCCGGTTCCAAAAATTGAGTCGATTTACCTAGACGACGAAAACATCCGTTTCCGTCGTCCAAGTGCGCGCACTTAGACGACGGAAATCGTTTTTCCGTCGTCTAGGTGAAACTCAATATAAAGGGAGAGGCCGATCCTTTTTTCCTCATCCCATTCTCAATCATCCTCTCCTCTCCACTCTCTCTCTCTCTCACTCTCTCTCAAAAATCCAGCGTCGACTCAAAATATGGCAACTCCCTCCCTCCGACGACTTCGCTCTCCCGCGACTCCTTTCTCCAGTAATTTTTCAATTTTTGACATAATTATATTTTTAATTTGTGTTTAATAATAAATTAATAAATGGGTAAATTAATTAGTAAAAATAATAAATTAGTATAATTGGTAAATTGGTAATAATAATTAATAATAATTGGTAAATTTGTAATTATTATATATAGTAAATTTTTGGAATTATTGTAAATTATTGTTATTTAGTAATTAATTATTGTAATTATTATAAATCATAATTATTATTGTAATTATTGAAAATTTTAATTATTTTTGTAATTATTATTATTAGTATAATTTGTAATTATTGTAAATTTGCTATAATTATGGTAAATTATTGAATTATTAAAAAATGGTAATTATGGTAATTAAGTAATTATTAAGTTTAATTATTTAATTATTTAAAATAATAAATTTATAATTATGGTAATTTAGTAATTATTATGGTAAATTATTTAATTAGTTAAAATAATAAATTGATAATCATGGTAATTTAGTAATTAGTATGGTAAATTATTAATTATGAAAAATAATAAATTGATAATTATAGCTAATTTAGTAATTATGGTAGATTATTGAATTATTAAAAATAATAAATTGGTAAATTATGGTAATTATTGTAATTATAGTAAATAATTAATTATTTTAATTATGGTAAATTATTATATATAATTATTATGGTAATTATATTTTTACAACTCTTAGGTTAATTAAATGGGTCCGTGGGGTAAGTAAAATGCTCAAAAAGAGGCCGAAGATGCTCAACTCCGACACTTTACAGAGCAAGTCGGTTGGCAGCTCAAGGAGGAGAACGTCCCGCCTCCTCCGGACCCTTCAGCTGATCCTTCGGCAGCGGCGATTGGGGAAATTTTCGATGCCTCAGCTATCCGGACCGATGATGATGACGCCCCTTCCGGCCAGACATCGATGTCAGAAAGTGCTCAGGCGTCGTCGGCATCCTTCGAATCTATCCTCTACAGCGCGCGGCACAAGGTCAGGAGGGCTCCGACACCCTCAACCCAAAAGGTCTCGAGGACTCTTAAAAGGCGGAAAATCAGAGAAGTTGTTCAAGGCGACCGGGCAAAAGATCTAGTTGCTGTATGTCAATTTCACCGATGGGCCTCCCACCTCTCAGCTAGCTAGTCTCTCCTTTGCAACAAGGTTCGTATGATTGCGCCTACCTGGAATGAGTTGCCAGCCGAGGAGAAGGGGAAAGTGTTTAAAGAACTTTCGGTACGTAATACGTACAATTTTAAAATTATTTTCTAATAACCAATAAAAATCGTAATTTCATAATATATACTATTATAATTTTATATTCTTTTCTTATAGGAACAATATGAGGTGAATTCCACACCGGAGACGCTTAGGCACATCAACAGCACCGCCAACGCCATCTACCGTGATTGGAAGTACAAACTTCATAACTATTATGAAGAATTCGGCAGAGTGCCTACCCCCATAGAGCTGCATGGGAATAGGGAAGATGAGTGAGAGTGGTTGGTCACCCACTTCGAAGCAGAAGAATATCGGGTGATTATTTTTTTATTTAAATTGACGAAATTGAATTATTATTTTTTTAGTTATTTATTAATTTTTTAATGATTTATGTTGTCCAACAGAAATTCTCGAATATCAACAAGGTCAACCGGGAGAAGAAGGACAAACATCATACCTTCGGATCCAAGCAGATGATCCAAATCACCAATGAGCACAGAGATAAGGGCCCTAAACACCCTTATTTGGATGCTAGCGTCAGCGCTTACGTGATGTCTGGGCTCGATAATGAAGCGAGTAAATATGGTGTAAGTGTCGTATATATTTTTTCTTAATTACCGTAATTATTATTTATTAAGCTGTCATACAAATTTATAATTATTTAATTATTATTATTTTCAGGCGAGGTTGGTAGAATGGGCTCAGGAGGAATTAGCCAACACGCAGGTTGTACACCTGGATTTGCCGCCGGAAGTCATGCCTCATCTATCGATGGAGAGCCAAATTGCAATCGCCGATGAGTTATATGATCGTCAAGCTGACAAGGAGGTTAAGGAGATGGGGTGCAAGGTGCAACTGTCTTATGACTCATCTACAGGACGTTCGGCGAGGAAAGATGCTCGAGATGCGTTGGTCCAAGCAGCCCTTCAAGATGCTCGACTTGCACAGGAGGAAACATAATCTATGCGTCATAGGCTTGATGAGAAACAAGCACAGATAACCCATCTCATCACCCTCATGGAAAACCAGGCTCGACAACAGTGTCAACCTCCTCCGAACCCATACCCCGACGACGACAACACGGCTGGAGGCGGGGGACTTGGCGGCTCATCTGCTCCTCCTGTATTTTAGTAGTTTGCATTCTATGTAGTTTATGATATCGTATTTTCGATTATGAACGATTTAATTTGATGTATGTACTAATTTTAATTATTTAAATGACAATTTTGTATTTTAATTAAATTATTAATATTTTACTTTAAATTCAAATTTTAATTAAAAATAAATAAATAATCACTTAGACTACGGAAGATATTCATATACGTGATCTAAGTGCTCACTCAGACCACGCAATAATTTCCTAGTCTAAGTGACCACTTGCTCACTCAGACCACGCAATAATTTCCTAGTCTAAGTGACCACTTGGACGACGGAATTATTGCGTCGTCCGAGTGGTACTTAGACCACGGAATATTTGCATCGTTCAAGGGCACTTTGACGATGCAACCGTCATTTGCGTCGTCCAAGTGGTACATGGACGACAAAACATCTCCGCCGTCTAGGAGGCAACTTGGACGACAGAAATGGACTTTTCCGTCGTCCAAGTACCTAGACGACGACACTTGGAGGACGTACCCTACACGACCGAAATGCGCACCTAGACGACCGAAATGGTCCGCGGTCTAGGTGCGTTTTTCTTGTAGTGACATGACACACTGTTAAGATTTTATAGTATTTACAATCCATCTATCCACATAATACAAAACCATAACACAATAAAATGCTACAAAGTGAGGAGATCGAGCTTAATTAGTCGGGAGTGACTGTCGCAAGGCAAGATTTCAGAGGCACTCTGTCGTCATGTAATTTGAGAATTTTGGGTTAGATCCCTAAATTTAAAGCTTTTATATTTTTGAAAGAAAAAAAAACTGACCCGCCTACAACCATCAATAAAAAAATTTAAAAGTATTTTTTTTAAAAATTGACCGCTTGGGTCGGCCTAGAAAGAGAAATCAATTTTTTGCCCGATTTGAGGAAAAATTCAACGATTGATGGCCTAGCACCTAGGCCGATTCTTAGAACAGTGGGTATAACTAAGGTTCTTACCTTAATAGTAGACAATGCAGTAGCCAACAAGTGTGTTATTGAGTATGTTAGGGCCAGATTGAACAAGGTTAAGAATTCTCAAGCTTTGTTAGATGGAAGACATATGCATGTTAAGTGTACTGCCCATATCTGTAACCTGATTGTGGGAACTGGGTTGAAGAAGTTGAACAAGGTTGTGTTAGGAATTCGGAATGCCGTTAAGTTTGTTAGGTCCTCACCTCATAGATTAGATGTTTTCAAAAACAGCAAATCAAAAGAGAATATTTCATGTAGAGGGCTGGTAGTGATGGATGTTCCCACAAGGTGGAATTCCACGTACTTGATGTTGGAAGCAGCCCTGAAGTTTAAGGTTGCTTTTAGAAGAATGGGGGAGGATGAAGAATGCTTTATCGCATACTTTAAAGAGCCGGATGAGGAATATGATGAGGATGGTGAACTCATTCCTCCGCCGTCGAATCAGAGAGGAAAATGTGGACCACCAAGTGATGATGATTGGCAGAATGCAGAGGATTTTGTTTTGTTTTGTTCCTCAAAGTATTTTATGAGGTACCAATGAGGGTTAGTGCATCCATATATCCTACTATACACACCACTTACCATGATGTGATGGGTATAGAAGCAGAAATTGAGAAGATGATTGTGGATCTTACTATCATTCAAGACATAACTGTTACAGAGAAGGTGATGAGTGAGATGGTAGTAGGTATGTTGAAGAAGTTCAAGAAGTATTTTGGAGGTACGGCAGATATAAATCCATTCAATAGTCTTGGTTTGGTTTTAGATCCGAGATTCAAACTTATTCATTTGACTCATTTGTTCAAAGTTGATGGTTATGATGATGTGGAGATTGCGAGAAAAACCAAAGTAGTTAGGGACTTCTTTATGTCCATGTATAATCAGTATGTTCAGCCGGCTGATAAAAAATAAACAAGTGAGAGGGAATCTGTCCAAAGCGCAACATCTAGCAAAATGGCAGTTAAATCTGGTTTTAGGTCTAAACTAATTGGTAAATGAAAAGATTTGGTATCTTCAGTAAATGATGCAGCCCTGATTCATGAAATAGATAAGTACCTTGAAGATGATCTTGAGCCAGTTGTGGAGAATGGTGAGAAATATCCTATTTTAGCTTGGTGGAGGCTGAATGCATCAAAATATCCTGTGGTGGCAAGAATTGCTCAGGATGTGCTAGCTATACAAGTGAGCACAGTTGCATCAGAGAGTGCTTTTAGTACCAGTGGGAGCATAGGCAATTTTCGGAGCTCTTTAACTCTTAGGTTAGTAGAAGGTTTAATTTGCCTCCAAAGTTGGCTAAGGAGCAGTGATATATCACCATTGGATGATATTCCAACCATTAAAGACACTGAGTTATATGAAACTTGTGAAAAGGGTAAATATCAGTTATATTTTCTGTTGTGTTTTGTCTGTATAAATTTTTTAGCTTTGATTCTTGACTGATTTGCTATTTATTTTATTTTTTTGTTGGGTTTGATATTTTCAGACCATATAATTGACCTAGAAGATACTACACAATCCGTTGATAAACTGCCAGAAAGTGTGGATTTAATTGAAGATGACTCGGATGAAAATTGTGAAGAAAATGAAGACGATGATGAGGTTTGTGAAGATTCTGAGGAGGAATGAAGCTGAATTTAGTGTTAAATTTTAAGTGTATCGACTGCAATTTGCAAGTGCTTGAGTATTTTTATTTGGGACTGTAATTTGAAATTGCTTGAGACTATGAGACTGTAATTTCTGTAGTATTCTGTATTCTTATTTGGGACTGTAATTTGTAAGTGCTTGAGACTATGGGACTGTAATTTCTAAGTTTCGGTAGGTTGCTTCATTTGGGACTTTGAGACTGTTCTAGGTGTTACAGTGTTAGTCTAGCAGGTTTTAAGACTATTCTGTTTTGGGCCATTTTTGTAGATTTTGAGTTTGTATTTTGTCCAGTTTTAATCAAAAACTAAAAATGTAAATAAAAGCCCACATTTTTCTAAAAAAATTGATTAGTCCCGAATTGGGTTGAACCAAACCAAAAATATTCGGTTCGGGCCCATTCGATTTTTACTAAAAAAAATTTAACAAACTGTACCTACCCGAACCGAAATTGAATTTCGGATCAGTTTCGGATCACACCCAAACCTGACCCGATCCGATCTGGTCCCAGGCGTACATAACATTTTCATGTACTGATGTATGATCGAACAACAAATCTCGTGAGATTGAAACGTACACATTGACATCAAGATTGCAATCTTGAACTTCTGCTCAAAAACGTGAACTTCATTTAATTAGCTCAATGATAAGATCAAGCTGGCAAAGCTGTACTTGTTAAAACTTAAAAGAGAACGCACGTTGATGCCGATTTAAGTATTCATTTTGGTGGAGCCATAAAGGAAAAGAATCATTGATCGGCCTCAACGTAACGTTGTATTTCTTCAGCTACAAGTCAATATTGGCTTCTGCTCTAATTACCTACTTGAATTGCTTAATTAAGCTACAAGTCAATGGCTTCTGCTCAAATTACATTGAACTTCAGTTAACTCGTACGTAAGATCAAGCTGGTCTACCATGTCTCTGCATAATTATTGTTACCATTGCGAAAGAATATTGCAGTTCCAGTAGCTACTCCCCCACCGCTTCAGTTAACTCGTACGTAAGATCAAGCTGGTCTACCATGTCTCTGCATAATTATTGTTACCATTGCGAAAGAATATTGCAGTTCCAGTAGCTACTCCCCCACCGCCCCCCCCCTCTATATAACACAATAAATTGCGAAAGAATATTGCAGCCAGATAGTCAGTCCCAATCCGGTGAAGAACGCATCTCAGGTTGGTCATAAACGTACTGGTGATAAAGGAAAATGGACCACACAAGAAACAGCAATTTTAATCTCAATTTTTTGCCTAATCCAGTTGTGGTGCAAAATGAGGAATTACACAAGGTATATGTTCGATCTATGTATGTTTAACGAAATTCTCAATTAGTTTTGCAACTTCTTTAATTTGTTCTAGGTTAAATATCGATCTAGATCGTACTGGCTTCGTATTATGTACTAAAAATCTCTCCGCGTAACATGTTAAAGATGTTAGATAAATTAAGGATACATATGAACTTAGTATTATTTGTTTTGCCTGTATTGCTCGCAGTATATACTTGAAACTAGTGTGTACCCTAGAGAACCAGCACCTCTAAAAGAGCTGAGGGAGGCCACGGCAAAACTCCCCAAGTAATACTCATGATTTTTACTGTTTTGATCACTTACAGTTTTACAGCAGTAAGTAACAATAGTCTGACCAGTTCTTACATATATATGTGAAGTGCTTTCTTTGGTACTGCACCTGATGCAGGTCAGCTAATGGCCATGCTCTTGAAGCTTGTGAATGCAAAGAAGACAATTGAAGTCGGAGTTTTTACGGGCTACTCTCTTCTCCTTACTGCTCTCACAATCCCTGATGATGGCAAGGTTTGCTAGCATTAATACGTGAATGATATATGCATGCATGCTGTGTGTACGTACATGATGATCGTACATGTTACTAATGAGTTTAATGATCGATCCAGATTGTGGCCATAGATAGAGACCGCAAAACATACGAAGTAGGCCTCCCAAGCATACAAAAAGCCGGAGTGGAACACAAAATTGACTTCATCGAGTCCACAGCACTAGTTGCTCTTGACAATATAGTGGGACAGCATAAGAATTTGGGTGATTTTGACTTTGCTTTTGTTGACGCCGACAAAAATAACTATGAGAATTACCATGAGAGGATAATGAAGCTGGTGAAGATTGGTGGCATTATAATGTATGATAACACATTGTGGGGAGGGGTAGTGGCTAAGCCTGAAGAAGTTGTTCCAGAGTCCAAAAGAGCCTTAAGGCGCGCTACGATGGAGTTCAACAAGTTTATTTCGGTTGATCCTCGAGTTGAAATCTCTCATGCTTCTGTGGGAGATGGGGTCATCATCTGCAGACGCATTTCCTAATTTCTCTCATCTTTTTATGAGTGAATAAGTGGAGAATCTACAGTAGTTGTGCTACCGCGCACCTACGTATACGTACATTCTCTATCACGTTATACTCTGGCCGGTAACTCCGTATTTATTTGCCCATCAATACGTAAGAATCTCGATCGATGGATTGAGATGAATAAGAATCATTCTAAGTAGATTATTGTACTGAATGAGTGGCGTTGCATGTTGAAATGTTCAAGATACACCAAAATTGTCGATGTCGTACGTATGGGGAGTTGGGGACACATATATAGTTGATCAATAATGTGGCTTAATTTGTCTTTGTTACGTCCTTTTCTCCATAGTTAATTCTGGAACATGAAACATAATGGGTCTACTTCGCTTCGTATTTGCCTCATGATCACTCAACAAATAACAGGGATTATTACGTCCTCCGGGGGCGGATTTACATATGGACTTGAGATTTTGGTATTTGGCTTTCTAGTATATATTTATAGTGCAAATTTGGGAAAGAAAAAAAAGAAGGGGGGGGGGGGGGGGGGCAAAAATCAGAGAAAAAAAACAAATTCAGGAAGAAGACGATGAACGGTGACATATGTTAGTTGAGAAACGACATCGTTTCTTTTTAAAACTAGCACGTGCATTCTGCTACTAGGACTTAGTGGGCTGCTGGACTTAGTGCGCTAGTCTTATTTTCTCATAATCCTAATCTAACACAGTAACACTATCATTCACGCAATCAGGTTGGCAGACATATAGGGTTTATAGCCTTTATTAGCTTTGTTTGATAAAAAAGTCAAAACTCACAAGAATTCACAAGCTAAGCTTTTCTCCCCTCTCTCCAAACGCAAAGACCACGTCCACCCCCCACTTGCAAAGTGCAAACTCAAAGGTATGAACTTAATATATAAATAATATAATTGATTAATAGTTCACATCTTTGATTTTTTATTTATTAATCGATTAGAGTTTTAAAGTTTTTTTTATATATAGACGATTTTGATTAGGTTTAGTCGATTTTTTTTGTATACTTTTGGATTGATTTTTAGTTTCATATTCGTCTAAATTTTTTTTTCTATGTTCATTAGTGATTTATCAATTCATCAATGAAGAATTCATCATTGAAGAGATATTTCAAACCCTTGCAAAATCCAGAGGAAGTTTCATCTTCTAATAAAGATGAGCTTGGCTTAAAAAATCTTCCTTCAGATCCTGCTCTTCGACCTCGTATTATGGATTACAATCCAAATATTCGTGATCAAGTTCGAAGACATTATTTAATTCAGGGTGCTTGTCAACCTGAAACTCATGACGTTCCTCAGAAGAGTATATATGGAGTAAAACGGCATTTTGTTCTTACTTGGTTTGATGGTCATCCTTGGTTGGAATATAGTACAGACAGAGATGCCTTACTTTGTTTATATTGTTATCTCTTCAAACCAGATCACGGTGATCAAGGAGGCGGATAAATTTATCGAGAAAAGTTTTGATAATTGGAAGAACAAAAAAGGGTTGGAAGATCATGTTGGATCTGTTGGTAGTGCATACCATCAAGCTTCACAGAAATGTGAAACTCTAATGAATCAGAAACAACATCTTAAATCTGTTATCAGTCGTCAGGTGGAATCTGCGAAGCATAATTATTATACTTTATTGAATGCCTCGATTGACTGCATTCGTTTCTTGTTGCGTCAAGGTCTTGCATTTCGTGGGCATGCATGATGAATCAGAATCTTCTGGAAATAGAGGAAATTTTCTTGAGCTTCTTGAATTTCTTGCTGACAACAATGATAGTGTCAAAGCTGTTGCCTTTGAAAAAGCTCCTGGAAACCTTCAGTTAACGTCTCATGTTATACAAAAAGATATTGTAAATGTAGCTGCAGTTGAAACTTTGAATGCAGTCATCTCTGAAATTGGCGATTCACTGTTCTCTATTTTGGTTGATGAAGCAAGAGATAATTCAATAAAAGAGCAAATGGCGGTTGTTATTCGATTTGTAGATACCAAAGGACAAGTAATTGAACGATTTATTGGTATTGAACATGTCACATGTACTGATGCCCATTCATTAAAGGCTACAATTGATGAATTATTTTCTATAAGTTGAGTATCTCAAATCTTCGAGGTCAAGGCTATGATGGGGCTAGCAATATGCGAGGTGAGTTTACCAGTCTCAAAGCTCTTATCTTGAAGGAGAATGATTGTGCTTTCTATGTTCATTTTTTTGCACATCAGCTTTAACTTGCCCTTATTTCTTTGGCTAAAAATTGTGTTCCAGTTGCTACCTTCTTTTTCTTAGTAACAAAAGTTATTAACATTGTTGGATCCTCCTGCAAGCGTCGTGATCTTCTGAGAGAACAACAACAAATTGAGGTGATGAAAGATCTTCAAGATGATGAGCTCCATAGTGGAAGAGGGTTGAATCAAGAAACTAGTATCAAACGTCATGGTGATACAAGTTGGGGTTCCCATTATGGCACTTTATTGAGTATCATCACTATGTTTTCTTCCATTATTAAAGTGATTGAGATGATTATTGATGATGGAACTTCTACTGATAATCGAGGCGAAGGTGATCTTCTGGTTTCACAAATGCAATCTTTTGACTTCATATTTTGTCTTTTTTAATGAGCAAGTATTAGGAGTTACAAACGATTTATCTCAAGCACTGCAGAGAAAAGATCGAGACATTGTTAATACTATTGATTTGGTCAAAGTATGTAAGCAACAACTGCAAACAATGAGGAAGGATGAATGCGAATGGGATGAGTTTCTTGACAAAGTGTATAGCTTTTGCAGCAAGCATGATATTAGTATTCCCGATATGGCTGATATTTTTGTCGCCAAAGGAAAACCGCAACGTAAAGCTGAAAAGGTAACAAACCTTCATCATTATCTAGTTGAGGTGTTTTGTACTGTGATTGATAGACAACTTTCAGAGTTAAATGATCGTTTTAATGAGGTAAACTCTGAGGTTCTTCTTTGTATTTCAAGTTTAAGTCCAGATGATTCTTTTTTAGCCTTTGACAAGCAAAAGTTACTTCGTCTTGCCAAATTTTATCCAAGAGTTTTCTCTGAACGAGATCTTTTATCACTTGAGAGCAAGCTTGATATTTATCTGAGTGAAATGCGGTCCAACAATGAATTCCGTCAACCGAAAGGACTTGGTAATCTTGCAAAAAAGTTGGTGGAGACATGAAAACATAAAGTTTATTCATCAGTTTACAAGCTGTTAACTTTGGCTTTAGTTTTACCAATTGTGACTGCTTCATTAGAGAGAGCGTTTTCAGCAATGAATATTGTGAAGAGTCCACGACGTAATAGAATGGGAGATCAATGGATGAGTGATAGTTTGCTGGTATATATTGAGAAAGACATATTTAATAGCATCAGTAATGATGCTATTATGCAACGTTTTCAAAATATGAAGACGCGACGTGGACAGTTACCATCTCGTAGATAAATGGAGAATGATAGTTCTAATTCTTTTCTTTTTTTAGTACTGTAATCAAATTTTCAAGAATTTACATTTTAGAGTTAATTATTGATTTTGCATTTAGATTATTGATTTTGTTGTTTTTATTGTAATATTATATGCACTCTTCTTATTTTAGTCTTGCCCACCCTCAAACTTTTGTCTGAATCCGCCACTGACGTCCTCTACATATATGACTGGCATTTATAACTCCCAACCAAGAAATTAACCAAATGCGAACACTCTGATACTCCACAACAATACTATGGGCGGATTAAGATCAACCTTCAATTGAAAATATATATATATATAATATTTGAAGTATTGCAATTTTTTAATTAAAATATATAATTATTTGAGAGTATACTTGTGAGGAGAAAAGAGTAAGAAGATCATCAGATAACAAAATGAAGAAAAGAAAAATATGATAAGAATCATATATTATATTGTTTAAGAGAATAATATTCATTGTATCCCAGTGTATGTGTCTTGACTTAATTAGTATACAAGTTGATAATCTCTCGATCATTAATTTATAGGAATATTGATTGTAACAGATTGTAATGCTTATATTAAAGTAATTTATCAATGAATAAAATATTATTTCTGGGACGTATATTTTTAGTCAAAAATCGTAAAAATCAATAAATAAACAAGTAAATCGGGGAAGTACTTGATCTGAAATCAAGTTCGACTAATCTAGTCAAAGAACGTATCCAACAAATTTGTTACAACGAAATGATCGTAACAATATATAACAAACATAATTTCTCCTTCGTCTGCACCGCCATTGGTGGAGACACTCGTTACCACCGCCCACCTACTGGGTCGACGAAGCCTAAACGTTGAATAAATATCATCACTATGTTTATATCATCGATACGAACCTAAATACATATAACTCGACACATTTCCAGAAAGATTTTTCTGGCCACACGAAACATGTAGCCCATAGAAAGCTCACGAGGAGCCCAACATACTGATAAACTACAATCATAGCCTATTCGACTGGCAACTGACCGAAAAATGGCTTGAAAGCCCACTGACCTGAAATCGCTGAAAATTGATTCCAGCGACACACCTCCGCCGTTGAGCCACCACCGGGCTCGAGGCATGACTCAATAGACTCAGGGAGGAGAGGGGAATCAAAGCCTCTTAACCTCTCCGCCTAAATCACCGACAACCACCGCTCACAGTGGAAGCCAAGACGAATTCTACAGAAATCAATTTGATTTCCTCAAATTCCACCTGCAACCAAGAAATCCAAACAACAAACCACATATATCATCACAATCTGGACCTTAAAACGAATCAAGGAATACCAAAATCAAGGACAGAGGATTCGTCGGCGACGGCCAACCAAAAACACCTGAAACCTTAGTCAATTTGTTTAGGTTTTGACTTTTGAGTTTATGAATTGGGGCTTATGATGTCATCCAAATCCAGGCTTATCCAACCCCTAAAATTACTCACGTCCAATAAAAAAAAGTAGAATTTTGATAAGATTTGTTATGAGTTTATAAGAATAAAAGAAAAAAATAGTTATTTTAATCTCGTCGAATCCCTTTTCCTTGATTTCAAAACTGTCGATTAAGGCAAGAAAGAGGTAAATGAGGTCAACCCGCATTGAACGTGACTCTAATCGAAGTATGAGGTGGCCAGACAGCGTCACACTGCCGGCCGACTACCACACCATCACTGGACTCTCTCTCTCTCTCTCTCTCTCTCTCTCTCCCTCTCTCTATCTCTCTCTCTCTCCCCACGAGAGAGAACGTTCACCCTCAGTCAAACCAGACTGACTTCTCAAAAGGGGAACCCCCATTTATACTATTCTATTTACGGAAAGGTAATTTTCAATAAACTTTTAATAATCGTAACTTCTTAGTCGTAACTCCATTTTTGAAATTTTTTGCGTCTACAAACTCGTCTCGACAAATTCTATGACTTTCACCCAAAGTCAACCAAAATTATCAATTTACAAATAAAGTCAACCGTAGATCCCATGATTTTACTATCGATAAACATTATTAACTGCGCTCGCTAATTCAAATTAAAAATGTCGTAAAATGTGAATAATTATATGAAAAATTCGAGATATCACGTGCAGTTTCAGTATACATTGATTGCATATCTATTTTTTCCTTCAACACATTATTAGCAGCTCTTGAGTTGTTAGCCATCACCACAAGCTCCTAAACTCCTATTCTTCACCGTCGCCACAAAAGCACCACCGCCGGAGCACCAACTGCCGGAATTCTTCATCACCGCCGACCACCATCTTTTGTGATCTTCTCCTCCTTCTTTTACGATTTTTTCATACCGAGCATAATACCCTCGAGGTAAATTTTTTGACTTTCTTCAATTTAGAAATTAGGCTGTAAAACTTAATTACCGCAACACTCTAGATAGAGGTCTAGATTTAGGTTGACTTCAATTTAGAAATTAGGTTGTAAAACTTATTATCATGATTTAATTTTTATGCCCTAGTTCCTATGGATTAATACATGTTTATAAAAGTTTATTATTAGTGACGGTCATTGGGGAGTCACGGTTATTAGTGAATATCTTGGTTATTTATGATTTGTGAGAATCCGACATCGATTTAGCAGACTAAACCGGGATTCGGTCCTAACGACGCTACTAATTGAGGTGTTTACTAATAAATTTATAAGAAAATCTCATTATTGAATTTCACAAGTCTCAAGTTTCAAAAATCATAAAATTCATAGCCAATACTATGCTCTTAAAGGATAAAATAAATTTCTGACACCAGAGTGACTAAACACTTCTCAAATAGCTAACATAACTAGCTACTGCTCGGAGGTCCAACTGTGGTTCCTGCCAAAGGAAACTACTAAGCCTCAAACTCCATGCACGCCCGACCTCCATTTAAACTCTGCACCTGGACATTTGAAACCAAAGGGCCCAGGGAAGAACATTTCAAAACTTAAAACTGTTAGAGTGAGTGGACAAAAATAGTTGAGCGTATGAAAACATGTAAGAATAAAGTTATGTCCTTCCATCAAAATTTATTTGAAAAACTATATGCAAGTGATGTAAAATCTCATGTTGTACTTAACGTGTAAACAAAAATAATGACTGACCTTGAAGACGAAAAAACTTATGAAAAAACTGAAATCCGACTGAAGGGTGCTAAATCTAAAAACTAAATATTTGAAACTAAAATAAACCAATGAAGATAGAGATCTAGGGACCTAACATCATGGGTCGTCCAATATCGGTTAGGACTCTAATATCTATGGCGATATGTGACTAACGTGACACACTAAAACATCTGGAATATCTGTGTGGTCAAGCTGACATACTAGGAACTGATAACTCCACATCATGGGTGTACCTAAGGGAGGCGATGAACAAGCGGTCTAGCTAGCGCCTATCACCTAATGTTGTCTAAGGTGGGTCTAGCTAGCCTGGATGACATAAGTCACTTGATGATCAGTCGAGTGACTCGTATGCACATACGTAAACTGATCTGAGTTGAGCTTATAAGGTAACAGCTATAAGAGCCAAACCTAAAATACTGTAAACTAAGATCTATCTGAATTGGACTCTTAATTGAGGGTGTCATACACTGAGAAACATCTGGACTAGGTGCTAATATGAAAGCGTAGTATGCTGAAACAAACTAAAATAAATAAACTGGATAACAAACGACTTAGACTGAAATCGTGACACGTAGACACTAAAAGTATTTAAGGATTTGAGCTAAGCTGGCTGACTTTGCATTCATAACTGGACTAACGAGCCAACGGAACTGAAAATATAATCACATCAACGCTATAGATATCTGGAAATCAAGCTAGGCTAAATTGAATACATGACGCGAACGTAAAGAACTAGCTGAGTTGGAGTTGTAGATGATAATAACTCTACCTAGAATGATTAAAATCGTGAGACGTAATCGCTAAAATAAAATAGATTAGATAAATATTTTAAATTTATTAACTCGCATACACAGCTGTAAAAAGTAAGAGGCCACTCATCGGGGCCCAGATCGCCATAAAAGCAGTCATTGATCCACTAACTCAAAAATCGTATTCGGAGCCTCTAAATCATTATGAAGATCTAAATCGATTAATAAATATTTGATTGAGCAACATGGCATAGATAGAAGAATCCTAGACGAAACGCATATCAGAAACTCACATTAAATATATCTCGCTAAACGTGTCCCGCCACCCAGAATATTCTCGAAGAGTCATCGATACACGTGCTTCCTAAGACCTCTCGACTCGACACACGATGATTGGCCGCGTCAAAGTGTTGAGCCTCCACGATTCCAGTGAATAGGTGGAACAACGCAAAACTACACAAAAATGACTACGAAAAGGCTTATATTACTCCCCGTGAAGAATCAAACTTTCTGGTTGTTGGAGATCTGCCGTGCACTGCAGTGCATGAGGCCCACGTGCCGCCACAGCTGGCGGCCATGACCGACTTGCATCGAAATGGTCGACCCATACATCAAATGAAAGATCACAACAAGATCATTAACCTCTAACAAAGAACCAAAGTAAAATTCAAAACGTAAAAGCCATAATTTACCTTTAAAGTCAACGGGTTTTGCCGGAGTTTCAAAATGTTCAACAGACCTCCATTAGTCACGGCACGACCCAAGACCAGTCGCGTTCGGCTCCTAGGATAATGGGCTTTGTTCAAAAGAAATGTACCTCTACACTTTGTGAACTATAAACTAACTCATAAGTGCAAAGAATTCTTTTACCCGCAAGTATACGGGGTCAAGTTATAGTATTTATAAGGAAGTCTAGTGTCGAACCAACAACGGTTGACCACTATGAAAGGACCCAACCCCGATTTAGTTTCCTAAACCGGAATCAAACCCCTTCTGAAAACACGAAACAACAAAAACCATCAAAATTTCGGCAGAGTAACGCTACTAACGCGAAATTGCTATTAACCTGCACCCGGAAAATACACTTCATCCTATGCCACAAAAGCCAAACCGTGGAGACCAATCCCATCCGGATTTCTCAATATCATATTAATAAAGTAAAGCAGTAAACAAAACTGTACTTTACAGAAAATTCAGACAAAATCACATAAAAACATGTATCAGTAACGTATCAGAGCGACCTCTAATGTATATATATAAAAATATACAACAGTAGGCAAAACAAGAAACCTACTGGAAAAGAAAGGTAGTTCGAATGACTAGTATCCGACCGCGATGTGAGACACCAGAATCCGAACTGCAAACTGGGCACGGAAACCGAAAAGCCCAGGGGAAAGGCAATAAAAACGTTAGAGTGAGTGGACGAAAATAAACATATGCCCTTCACCATTTACATATACATAAAATCAATGCAAAGCAAAGCGAGTTCAGAAAGTATATATGGAGGTGCCAGGCGAATCTCTCAAGCCCGACAGTCAGGCGAATTGCTCAAGCCCGACGGTGATAGGCTAGGGGAATCTCTCAACCCTGCTCAGAGGAATCTCTCAACTCTGGTCAGACTACCGGTGATCAGCCGAGTAGCCGAAGCATCGATGCAAGTAATGCCATCACCATAAAATATAAAATAGTACCTCCAAAAGTAATAAATAATAATAACATCGTATATAAACAAATACGAAAATCACGAACTCGCAACGATAGTGAAAATATAAAAGTCCACTCACATGTGAGCAAAGCCCTCACTCGCGCTAATCACGTGGTCCGGCGGAAGATCCCTCGCCCGAAGCACGATCTCGATCCCCTGAATAATCACAAAATATATCTGATCAAAATCACAATTCACAACACTGTACCACACCTCGGAAATCAACTGTTCCCGGAAATATATAACTGATACAAAATAACCAACGAAAACTCACGAAATCTCCACTCAAACCCTCGACTGAAAATCCGGTACCCAAATCAACACGAAAACCTCAAGGCGATGATCGGGGCGCGAATACGAGTAAAACGACATTAAAATCATTAAATTCTAAAAAGTCAACGGGTCGCCAGAGTTCCGCCGTTGACCGCCGCCGCCGCCGCGCTGTCAACCGGTGAGATTTTCCGGCGGCCAAGCTCCCAAGCTGATCTCCTCAACAAGCCCAACATCTTTCCCAACTGAGGCATCAACCAATTTCGGCCCAAATCGCCGGAAAATAACTCGAAATCCACAGGATTCCTCCACCGCCGGCAGCCTCCGATCTCCTCCAATCTCCGTCCACGGTGCACGGCGGCCTTCGAGACCACTCCCAAAGGCACCGCCGTGGCCCCACGGTCCAAACCCCCCTAATCCCCGGCCACCCCCGTGGCCGGAGCGCCACCGTCAACCCTCTCCAAAACCGGCCGGAAAACCTCAAAATTCAACTCCATTTTTCTCCCTCAATTCGACATCAATTTTAAGCAAAACCAAGTTCTAAACTGCTTAGAATCACGAGGAGAATCTTTTACCTTCCAAGGTCGTGGCCTGAAACGGCCGGAAACGGCAAGTCCGCCGGAGGAATTCAAACGGTCCAAAATCTCCACGGGTCAACGGTGGTCACACCCCAAACTCAGTCAACACCGGTCAAACTTCCCGAACAGTATTTTCGACAATTTTTCAACTATTTCCGATATTTATACTCGCGGCTCTGGACGATTGACGGTCCAAAACGGATAACAATCACAATTCGAATAAACTTAATACAAACGGATAAACTCGACGAGATTCCACAATTTTAAATATTCATATTATATTCCTCGGTCGTCGAAATAATAATCCGAAACCGCCCACGAACTCGAAATCACGCGTACAACAACTCTCGAGAAGAGACTCAACTCAAATTCTCGGCCGATAGTTAAGTCGTAATTAAAAACCGGCAATTCAATCAATTACGGAATAACGGTGATTACGCGCTAACTCATGAATTAAGCAGATTACTCTACTGATTCTGTTCCGGGTCGTCACAAATCTACCTCCCATAAAAAAATTTTGACCTCGAAATTTACGTACCTGTCAGGTGAACAGATGAGGATACTGCTCCCGCATACGCTGCTCAGTCTCCCAGGTGGCTTCCTCAATCGAGTGATTCCGCCACAAGACATTCACCAGCGGTATAACACGGTGCCTCAACTCCTACATACGCCGATCGATAATCTGTACCGGCTCCTCCACATATGTCAAATCCTCTTAGATAGGTATTTACTGTGGCACTAACACATGCGATGGATCTGGAATATACTTCCACAACATCGAAACATGAAAAACTTCGTGAACACGAGCCATCTCAGCTGGCAACTCAAGTCTATAAGCCATGGCAACAACCCTCTCGGTGATCTCGTACGGACCAATGTACTGTGGTCGAAGATTGCCACGCTTCCCGAAACACACAACTCCCCTCCACGGAGATAGTTTCAGGAAGACCCAATCGCCCACATCGAACTCGAGACTCTTTCTTCTCAAGTCCGCATAACTCTTCTGGCGATCCTAGGCAATCTTCAATCTATCCCGGATAATCTGGACGTCCTCCATGGTGCTCTTCACCAGATCAGGGCCAATAAGCCATCACTCGCCCACCTCACTCCAACACAAAGGAGTGCGGCACTGCCTCCCGTACAGGGCCTCGTACGGTGCCATCTCAATACTGGCCTGATAGCTGTTGTTGTAGGCGAACTCAATCAAATGTAGTTGCTAGTCCCAATTTTCTCGAAACTGTAAAACACAAGACCACAACATATCCTCGAGAGTCTGTATAGTCCGCTCAGACTGCCCGTCAATCTGAGGATGAAAAGCTGTACTGAAATGCAATCTAGTACCCATGGCTCACTGCAATGCCTGCCAGAACTCGAAAGTAAACTGACTGTCTCGATCAGAAACAATAGATACAGGCACACCGTGCAGACGAACGATCTCCGACAAATATAGCTTTGTTAATCCGCCCACTGAAATCTTCCCCGGAAGTGCGAGGAAATGAGCGGGTTTCGTCAATCGATCCACGATAACCCAAATACCAGTATTACCCGCCGACGTACGCGGTAACTGATATACGAAATCCATGGTAATGTGCTCCCACTTCCAAACCGGAATCTCCAGTGGCTGCAACTTTCCTACAGGCTTCTGCCTCTCCGCTTTAACCTGCTGACAAATCAAACATCTGCTCACATATGCGGCAATCTCCCGCTTCATATTACGCCACCAGTAATACGCTCGAAGTGTACAAAACATCTTCGTAACGTCGGGATGCATCGCATACGCCAAACAATGAGCATCATCTAAAATCTCCTTCTTCAGACTCTCGTCTCTGGGCACGCACAACCTGCCTCTGAATAGCAACGTACCGTCATCACTCAACCGAAACTCTATTGGCACACCATTCCGTATCGTGGTCTTCTTGTCCAACAGGTAGGAATCTGAATCCTGAGCTTCCCGCACCTGATCAACCAATACCAGTCGAACCTGGAAACTGGCCAACAAAGCTCCATCGTCATCCCACTCGAACTCGGCACCCGTAGCCTGAAGCTCGGCTAACATGGAAACTCTGGCCACACACACATGAAACAACGAAGCTCCGGATTTCCGACTAAGTGCATCGACAACGACATTAGCCTTCCCTAGATGGTACTCGAACGTGCAATCGTAGTCGTTGATCAACTCCATCCATCTGCGCTGCCTCATATTCAAGTCTGGCTGCGTGCGTAAATAAGTGAGACTCTTGTGATCAGTGTATATCTTGCACTGAGCTCCGTACAAGTAATGTCTCCAACTCTTCAACGCTAATATGATGGGAACCAACTCCAAATCATGCGTCTGATAGTTAACTTCATGTGGTTTCAGCTGCCTAGAACCGTAGGCCACAACTCTGCCATGCTGCATCAGCACATAACCAAGTCCCAACTTCGATGCATCACTATAAACTTCAAACTCACCGCTGTCATCAGGTAAAGTCAGAACCGGTGCGGTAGTCAACTTTTCCTTAAGGAGCAAGTAACTCTCCTCACATGCATCGGACCACTCGAACTTGACGCCTTTCTTTGTCAATCTGGTAAGTGGAGTAGCAATCCGAGAAAAATCCTGCACAAAGCGCCGATAGTAGCCTGCCAAACCCAAGAAACTCCTGATCTCTGGTACGGTGGTAGGTCTACTCTAATTCAACAGGGCCTCGATCTTGTCAGGATCAACGCTGACTCTCTCAGCTGATATCACGTGACCCAGAAACTTCACGCGGTCCAACCAAAACTCGCACTTGCTGAACTTCGCAAACAACTGATTGTCCCACAAAGTCCGCAAAACCGCTCGCAAATGCTTCTTGTGCTGACCCACACTCCTGGAATAGATCAGGATGTCGTCGATGAACACGATCACAAACTTGTCCAGAAACCGTCTGAACACCCGGTTCATCAAGTTCATAAATGATGCAGCCCCGATCCATGAAATAGATAAGTACCTTGAAGATGATCTTGAGCTAGTGGTGGAAAATGGTGAGAAGTATCCTATTTTAGCTTGGTGGAGGCTGAATGCATCAAAATATCCTGCGGTGGCAAGAATTGCTCGGGATGTGCTAGGTATACAAGTGAGCACAGTTGCATCCGAGAGTGTTTTTAGTATCGGTGGGAGGGTAATAGGCAATTTTCAGAGCTCTTTAACTCTTAGGTTAGTAGAAAGTTTAATTTGCCTCCAAAGTTGGCTAAGGAGCAGTGATATATCACCATTGGATGATATTCCAACCATTAAAGACACTGAGTTATATGAAATTTGTGAAAAGGGTAAATATCAGTTATATTTACTGTTGTGTTTTGTCTGTGTAAATTTTTTAGCTTTGATTCTTGACTGATTTGCTATTTATTTTTTGTTTTTTGGTGGGTTTGATATTTTCAAAGCATATAATTGACCTAGAAGATACTACACAATCCGTTGATAAACTGCCAGAAAGTGTGGATTTAATTGAAGATGACTCGGATGAAAATTGTGAAGAAAATGAAGATGATGATGAGGTTTGTGAAGATTCTGAGGAGGAATCAAGTTGAATTCAATGTTAAATTTGAAGTGTATCGACTGCAATTTGCAAGTGCTTGAGTATTCTTATTTGGGACTGTAATTTGAAATTTCTTGAGACTATGAGACTGTAATTTCTGTAGTATTCTGTATTCTTATTTGGGACTGTAATTTGTAAATGCTTGAGACTATGGGACTGTAATTTGTAAGTTTCTGTAGGTTGCTTCAGTTGAGACTTTGAGATTGTTCTGGGTGTTACAGTGTTAGTGTAGCAGGTTTTAAGACTATTCTGTTTTTGGTCATTTTTGCATATTTTGAGTTTGTATTTTGTCCAGTTTTAATCAAAAACTAAAAATGTAAATAAAAGCCCATATTTTACTAAAAAATTGATACAGTCCCGAATTGGGTCGAACCGAACCGAAAATATTCGGTTCGGGCCCATTCGATTTTTACTAAAAAAATTTAACAAACCGTACCGACCCGAACCAAAATTGAATTTCGGATCAGTTTCGGATCAGGCCCAAACCTGACCCAATCCGAACTGTTCCCATGCCTACATAACTTTTTCATGTACTGATGTATGATCGAACAACAAATCTCGTGAGATTGAACGTACACATTGACATCAAGATTGCAATCTTGAACTTCTGCTCAAAAACGTGAACTTCATTTAATTAATTTAATTAGCTCAATGATAAGATCAAGCTGGCAAAGCTGTACGTGTTAAAACTTAAAAGAGAACGGACGTTGATGCCGATTTAAGTATTCATTTTGGTGGAGCCATAAAGGAAAACAATCATTGATCGGCCTCAACGTAACGTTGTATTTCTTCAGCTACAAGTCAATATTGGCTTCTGCTCTAATTACCTACTTGAATTGCTTAAGTTACAAGTCAATGGCTTCTGCTCAAATTACATTGAACTTCAGTTAGCTCGTACAGAAGATCAAGCTGGTCTACCATGTCTCTGCATAATTATTGTTATCATTGCGAAAGAATATTGCAGTCCCCCCCCTCCATATAACACAATAAGGCCAGATAGTCGGTCCCTATCCGGTGAAGGACGCATCTCAGGTTGGTCATAAACGTACTGGTGATAAAGGAAAATGGACCACACAAGAAACAGCAATTTTAATCCCAATTTTTTGCCTAATCCAGTTGTGGTGCAAAATGAGGAATTACACAAGGTATATGTTCGATCTATGTATGTTTAACGAAATTCTCAATTAGTTTTGCAACTTCTTTAATTTGTTCTAGGTTAAATATCGATCTAGATCGTACTGGATTCGTATTATGTACTAAAAATCTCTCTGCGTAACATGTTAAAGATGTTAGATAAATTAAGGATATATATGTGTTTGGGCCTAAATAAAGAATTTCATTTTGGGCTTGGATGACCAAGGTTTATGTGAGCGGCCCATTATATTAATGGTGCTTGGCGAGGAGTCAAGTTATATAACGTCTGGCGAACCTCGCTAGAGGAAGACTTTGAGTTCTGTTAGAACTATGTCTTATTGGCTGGTTTTATGCGGCTATGATTCTGTCATAACTAATTTGATACAGATAAGACTCTTGAAGGAGTTATGATGGTATTGGAGATCTATGAGTCACTACAAGAAAATTGCACCTAGACCACAGACCATTTCCGTCGTCTAGGTGCAGTTTTCCGTCGTCTAAGTACTTAGACGACGGAAACTCCGTCGTCCAAGGTCCGTGCTCCAAGTGCTGTCGTCCAAGCACCTGGACGACGGAGATTTAGTGATCCGTCGTCCAAGTGCACTTGGACCACGGACATTATCCGTGGCCCAGGTAGCCACCTGGACGACGGAAACTCTAAGTCTCTGTCGTCCAAGTGAATACATCGGCCATGGAGAAGCTAACAATCTCCGTCGTCCAGGTGTTCACCTGGACGACGGATAACTAAGTCTCCGTCGTCCAGGTGAACACCTGGACGACGGAGAACGGCAGGGTTTAGGGTTTAGGGGTTAGGGTTTAGGGTTTAGGGTTCTGCACCTGGACGACGGAGAACATAATCTCCGTCGTCCAAGTGAATATTTAATTTTTTTAAAAAAATAAATTGAAATTAAATATTATTAATTTAATTTATTATTATTTTAATTTAAATAATGAAAAATGCTAAAATTAAATAAATAAACTAAATTTTGAATATTAATTAATAACTTAATTATTAAATAATCAAAGTAAATTAATTTGTACATACGAAAAAACCCATAAATTAAAAATTAAAATATTGTTCGGAATGCGGAAAGAAACGAGATAATATACTACTAGCTAGCTAATACACTGGAGGAGCAGATGCGCCGCCGAGTCCTCCGCCTCCAGCCGGGTCGTTGTCGTCGGGGTGTGGGTTCGGAGGAGGTTGACATACTTCTCGATTTTGTTCCATGAGGGCGATGAGTTGGGCTATTTGTGCTTGTTGTTCGTCAAGTCTTTGCCGCATTGACTCATTCTCCTCTCGTGCCAGTCGAGCCTCTTGAATGGCTGCTTCGACGGCCGCAGCCTGACTCCTTCTCCGCTGCCTCGAACCTCTCGTAGATGATGAGCCGGAGGTCGTCGACAAATCTCGTACCACCCTAGGCCCAAAGTGCCTAACCTCCTTGCCAGCTCTACGACCATAGACCTCATCCGCGATTGCAATTTGGCTCTCTAAGGATAGAGGAGGCAGGTCTTCCGGCGGCACATCTGGGAACGCAAGCTGAGTGTTGGCCAACTCTTCATGCGCACGCTCTATCGCCCTTGCCTACAAAAGAATAATTAATTTATTATAATGAAATCATATTTAAATAATAATTACTATAATTAAAAGCACATATATATATATATATATATCACTTACGCCGCATTGACTCGCTTCATTATCGAGCCCTGGCGTCACGTACGCACTTACGCTTGCATCAAGATAAGGGTGTTTGGAACCCTTATCCTTGTGCTCCTTGGCAATTTGAATGAACTGCTTGGCGCCGGTAGTATGATGTTTCTCCTTCTTCCCCCGGTTGGCTTTGTTGACACCGGAGAATTTCTGTTACACAACATAATTAAATCATTAAAAAATGAATAACTACAATTTAAATAATTCAATTATCTTAATTGAAATAAAAAAAATAAATTAATACCTTAAATTGTTCATCGGCAAAGTGGTTACACAACCACTCCCACTCATCTTCTCTCTCCCCTTGCAGCTCTACCGGGGGAGGCACGGGACCGACATCTTTGAAGCACTTATGGAGCCTGTACTTCCAATCTTTGTAGATGGAGTTGGCGGTTTGATTGATATGCCTCAACATAGCCGGTGTCGGATCCACGTCAAATTGTTCCTATCAAAAATAAATAGAAAATTATAATCGTATATATTATGAAATTTTAGGCCGAGATTAACAATATTATATAATAACTAAATTGAACGTATTACGTACCGAAAGATCTTTGAAGACTTTCGCCTTCTCATGATCCGGCGCCTCCTTCCAAGTAGGGGCAGTGATACGAACCCGGTTACGGATGATTGACCCTATCCCATGCGCTGAGAGACTTGCTAGCTGAGTTGTGGGAGGGCCACCGGTGAATTCTTCGTACGGCAAGTCGATCTTTTTACCGGTCGCCTTGCAAATACGCTCCGCTTTGCCCCCTTTAACGAGACCCCGAGTCCTTTTCGGTTCCGGGTCAGTGGGGGCCCTCCTTTGCCTACGGCGGGCGCTGTACATGATTGATTCGGCGGTCGAGGACGCCTGAGTACTTCCCGTTGAATGGGTACCGGGCGTCGGAGATTGGAAGGGGTCGACGTCATCACCGCTCGAGATGAATGGGGGAGCGGGAATTTCCCCAGAGGGCGCTACGGACGGACCAGATGATCCGTCCGGATTGAGAGCGTCGTTGCCCTCCGGTGGTAATTCCCAACCGACTTGGTCCGCCAAGCGGCAGAGCATGGCATCTTCTGCCTCTTGTTGGGCTTTCTTCTTGCCGGATGTCGTCTTTGGCGGAGCCATTTAAACCTAAGAGTACGGGTTTAAAATACCTACTTACCATAATAATTACAACTTAAAAATTTACACTAATTAATTAAGTACGTTTAAGATTTAAATAGAGTACACTAGCTTGGCATTTTCGGTCGTTCAATGGACGTGCGACCCGCGCGATAAAGTGTAAATTTTCAATTAATCAGCCTTGGTTAAATCGAAAAACATGGCCAGTTAGGGATAGAGATAACGCGAGAGGCAGGACTAATTTCGACAAAAGTCTTTCTCAGTCCAAATCCTGTCACCAGTCATAACCCGTTTCTAGACACCATGTCCGACATTCGGCATATTTTTCGAAAATTTACACTCCCTCAAGTCCTTTGCAAACTCCGCCCTCAACCTCGTGTCCATAACTTCACTTAGGTTATGGTGTGCGGTGATGAAATCCACACATCACGAGGGGTTGAGGAGATAAGCAAGGAAAAGAGGCGCCATCTATTCCAAAGAGTGCGACTTAATTACACCAAGCCTATGTACTAAATTTAAATCGAACACGTACTACTAATTAATTTACTAAAAAATACACGTAATTACATGCAATAATTTATTTTTCATTTAGCATGCAATAATTAACCATTTAATTAATTAATAACAATAATTATTTATATATTTAATTAATAACAATAATTAATTATTTATTTAATTAATAACAACAAATTTACAATTATTCATTTAATTAGTATTAAATAACAATAATTATGATTTAATTAATTAATAACAACAATTAATCATTTATTAAATATTTAAAACTAATTACTAAATTAATTTCTACTAATTAATTATATTTAGAATTTAATTAATTAATAAAATGAAAATTATTTAAATAAGGGAAAAATAGAAATTTACCGAATCAGAGTTTTCGGGAATTTCGCCGGAGTTGTGTCGTCGGAGAGGAGGAATCGAACCACGCCGGAGTTGTATCGTCGGAGCGTCGTCGCCGGAGGAGAATATCGCCGGAATGAGATTGAGAGAGAGAGGAGAGGAGAGATGGAGAGAATTGTAAGCGATGAGGAAAAGAAGATGAGCCGTACTCTATTTATAGAGTTTCACTTAGACGACGGAGCACTATTCTCCGTCGTCTGAGTGCACCTGGACGACGGAAACAGTGTTCTCCGTCGTCCAGGTGGCGGTTTCAAAATTTTGAAACGGCGCGTAATTACTCGGCGGGACGCTCTGAACCGCCATTATTTTGGACTTAGACGACGGAGAATTAATTCTCCGTCGTCTAAGTAAAAATTCAAGCGGTGCCGAAAACGGAAGCGGTAAATTGAACCGCCATAATTTTGGACTTGGACGACGGAGATGGTAAGTTTCCGTCGTCCAAGTGAAAATTACATGAAAAAATTAAACAAAAAAAATTTTGAACCGCCATGATTTTTGAACCTGGACGACGGAGATGGTCATTCTCCGTCGTCCAGGTTCATATTACGTAAAAAAAAAATTAAAAAATAATTCGCTAGGAATTTAGCGATCTGTCATTCGAGTGAAATAGTCGTACAATATCGATGAACGCATCGTATATATGAACAGTCAAATTTGAACCGCCGATTAATTTTACGTATTGAAACATATTAAGTATCGACTAATCTTTACGACTTCAGTGTTCATGAGTAGACGCTCATTTGCAGCAGAGTATTAACGAAATTGAATTTGGACAAAACAACCGTTGGATATGTTCGTCGTAACATAATATATAATTGTCTTCAAAGGACCATAAAATAATAAGTTCGGGAAGGGTTTGATCGGCACAGTCAACCGCAAAACCGATAATTTCACAAACTGGAAACGTGGATACAAGGCATTTCGCAACTCCGATTTTCGAACCATCGAAGCTCACACACCAAGAATTGTTTATTCTAAAGTCTTGATGAAAAGAAAATGCATTGGAAGAAGGTCTAGATGGTCGTTGTCTTAGAAAAAATTATGATATCTGCACCTGGACGACGGATTTGAGCGTTTCCGTCGTCCAGGTTTATACCTGGACGACGGATATGAAGTTATCCATCGTCCAGGTTAGAACCTGGACGACGGAGAATGACGTTCTCCGTCATCCAGGTGTATAAACCCTGAATTCAAGGGTTAAGGCCTTACTGTTTAGGGTTTAGGGTTTGTGAACTTGGACGACGGAGAATGACCATTCTCCGTCGTCCTAGTGTGCACCTGGACGACGGATAATGACCATTATCCGTCGTCCAGGTGCATAGACCCCGATTTCAGGGGTTAGGGCCTTAGGGATTACGGTTTAGGTCGTCCCCGGTCATTTGTGTACGTGTCCGTTCAATTATCAATCGATCCGATCGAACTGCTAGATTTAGGCCGGCTAGGGTCAAGGATTTAGCTAGGGTACGTTTTATATGAGATTGAGATTTGGCGCCAATATTTATTAATTTCTCCGTTGGCCAGGATATATAATTCATATTAATTTCTTACCGTAAACCGGCATCGATCATATATATATATTACAATAATTATAGTAATTAATTACCAATTAATCTCCCTCGTCGTATGACCGTACTCTTCGTCATAATCATCATCGTCCTCATCCCTGTTAGTCGACGGCTCATCCTCGTCATCGTACTCAACATCGTCCGACGAATAACCTGAGTCCTCGTCCGCGTCCTCTTCGTGCTCGTCTTCTTCATCTACCTCATCGATAATCTCATCTTCAGTTAAATCTGTACAACCATCAGGCATGGGTAACCGTTCACCATCTTGAACCAGGTCCATTATATCAGAGCGGACCATAGAAATATTAGGCTCTTGATAGGCAGGAATGTCTCTTTCTGGTTCAGCAGCATCTTCAGTCGTCGCCGGTGTCCCTTCAATTGTCTCTGTATTCCATATTCCTCGGTGAGAGATATGGTTCACTATTTTCCACCCTTCACCGGCTTTCGGATCGTCGAGATAGAACACCTGCCGAACTAAGGTGGCCAGAGCGAAAGGCTCATCCTCATACCAGTGCGAGTTTGTATCGACTGATAATAGTCCCAGGTCTTCCTTTGTACGCTTGAACCATCTGCACTTGAATAGGAAAACGTTGACATCATTCCCGTAACATAGCTGAACCACGTATACAATAGCCCCGTAATATAGATCATTGTCTTTCCCAACGGCTACCCCACTGTTTTGTGTTCTTCTTCCTTCGTCTCGGGCCAATGAATGGAACTTTACACCGTTCACAAAACATCCGGGATAAATATAGTGTTTAACCGGCTTCCCTGCTAGCAAGTGCTTTGGCCATGACCACCACCCTCCGTAGTTATCAGATTTTTGCAGATCAATCATCTGCGAAAAAGGGCAAATTAATATAAGGGTTTACTTTCTACAAACATGAGCGATATGTATTTAAATAATCTCATCCGAGTCGTACGTACGTACCCATTGGAAGAAATAATCAGGAAACTTCTTCTTAACCATTTTCTCAATCCACGCCGAACTCTTGTTTTGATTTAACGCCTGAAGCCTCTCCCTGTATGACATCATGTACGGCTCAACTTCATCACATTCTCGCAACACTACCCAATGTGCCTCAATAAGTTCTTCCCGTGTTAACGATTCCTTTAATACTCCTCTAAACGGTCGGACGACATTGGTGACGACAGAAAGATTGATGCGGGCACTGCGATCGGAGGCAGTGGGAGGGGGTGGATCTTTGAGGTACCTGTTGCAGTAAGTAACACACTCATGCATTAGGTATGTCTCTGCTATGGAGCCATTCGGGGCCGACCTGTTTTTGACGAATGACTTATACTGTCCAAGCTGTCTACAAAATCAAACGTACACATTACATAAGTACATATAGCTAGCTAGTATATATATAATCTCCAGTGGAACAAATAAATTAATTAGTTGTACGTACCTTTCTTGAGGATACATCCAAGTGTACTGGACCGGACCAGAAATGAGCACCTGCTCGGGCAGGTGGATCATTAGGTGAATCATGATGTCAAAGAAAGCAGGGGGGAAAATCCTCTCTAGTTTGCAAATGATGTGCACAATTTGTTGTTGCAATTCCACCACATCTGACTTCTTTAATTCTCTGGTGCATAACCTCTGCCACCACCTGCACAATGCCACTATTGGTTCTACGACGTCCCGAGGCAAGTATGGTCGAATTACCACTGGAATCAGACGTTGCAGCATAACGTGATAGTCATGTGTCTTTAGACCAACAAACTTGTGTTGCACCTCGTCCACTGCTCCAGTTATAGTAGCTGCATACGTAGCCGGATAACGAACGCCCTTAAACCAGTGAAATACAGAACGTCTAAGCGTCGGCTTCACTGTGTAAGGTGCATCTGGCATCTTGTTGTACACTCCTTTCTTATCCCTCCTCAACCACAAGGGACGACGTAGATTCATTGATTCCAAATCTTTGCGCGCTTAGGGAGTATCTTTAGTCTTGAACTTAATACCGAGAATTGTTCCCACCACGCTGTCGCACACATTCTTTTCTATGTGCATCGCGTCCAAGTTGTTCCTCAGCTTCAACTTCGACCAGTAAGGGAGTTCAAAGAATATACTCTTGTGATCCCAATAGCTCAGATCATGTGGAGGAATTGGATTGCATTTCTTTACATCTGCGTCATTGCTCAACACACCAAAGTCGAAATAGCTCAACCTCTCTAAAATCTCTTCGCCCGACCAACTACGGGGTTTATGATTGTTCTCTACCGTACCGTCGAAATGAGCTTCATCATGTCGCCACGGGTGGTCGTGAGGAAGCCATCTACGGTGACCCAAGTAACACACCTTCCCCGCGTGCCAACTAGAGTTCACGTCGTCCAAACATATAGGACATCCATTATATCCTTTTGTCCTGCAGGCTGCCAACATCCCATAAGCTGGAAAATCGTTGATCGTCCACATTACGACAGCCCTCATCGTGAACATCGTGTCAGTGAATTTGTCATAAGTTGGGACTCCATTTTCCCACAACAGTTTCAGCTCGTCGATCAAAGGTCTGAGGTAGACATCTAAGCACTTCGATGGAGATTTAGGACCTGGAATTAATACGGTAAGGAAATTAAATTCCTTGTTCATGCATATCCACGGAGGCAAGTTGTACGGCATCAGAATAACTGGCCAAGTGCTGACAGCGGAGCTATTACTTCCCCAAGGATTGAATCCGTCTGTAGATAGGCCGAGTCTAACATTTCTAACCTCTGAAGCAAAGTCTCCAAATTCTCTGTCGAAATGTTTGAAACCCTCCCCATCCGCGGCGTGTCGCAGGACATCGTCATCTATTCGCTTTTCTGCGTACCATCGCATCGCCTCTGCTGTGTGTAGAGACATGTACAGGCGCTGCAATCTGGGAATCAAGGGAAAATATCGAACAACTTTCACAGGAATTCTCTTTTTCGAACTCTTCCTATTCAACTGGAATCTGCACTGGCCACATACGGGACAATAGTCCAACTCTTTATACTCTTTGTAAAATAGCACACAATCATTCGGACATGCGTCAATTATCCTGTACTTTAGGCCGAGGCTGCTCAGGATATTTCTAACGTTATAATGAGATTTAGGAAGATTGTGATCATCAGGAAGCAACTTACATATTTGCTCCTGAATTTCGTCAAAAGCACTCACTGACATTTTGTGCTTCACTTTTATCTTCATTTGCTCCATCACATATTGCAACACATTCTCTCGACATCCAGGGAACACCGGGGTCTGCGCTTCAAGTAGTATCCGGTTGTACTTTTCCATCTCACTGGTGTCAGTGGCCAAGCTAGCTGCGGGGAATGTGTCATCATGCTCATAAGTGGTACTGTAACCTCCGTCTTGGTGTTGGTGTCCACCATGACTACATCCCGGAAACGCATCATGGACCAAATCTGCAGTTGGGTTGCAAGCTGGGGGTCCGGCACCACTGCCGCTGGATGAGGCACCATGGTAACTGTACCCTGAGCTGAAGTCTGCTGCGCTGAACTCTACTGCTTCACCATGCTCGCTCCATGTAGTGTAACTCCACATCATACCATTTTCGTACAGGTGTTGCACCATAACATTAACCTCCGCATACTGACAATTAAGACATTTCTGACCGCGGACACCTGAAACGTTTCTTTCCTTGACCATGTTCTATCGCAAAATTCACAAATTCGCTAATTCCATCCATATACCAGACATCACATCTATTCTTCAACTTCATCCAACTCTTGTCCATACTGCTACAAAATATTATAATTAATTAATTATTACATATATATATTTGTCAATTAATTTACGCTTAATTATACGTACGTACTCGATCTACATCGATCCATCAATTACGTACGTACGTAATTTAATCGATCTGTACATATATATATATATATATATATATAGCTAACATCAGCTAACATCCTTGCATGTATATATGTACGTACGTTTTCACTAAATATATATTAATTAATTAATTAAGAAAATTTTAACTGCGTACGTATACGTACGTACCTGATGGCCTTCTCGATATCTGTACGTTAATTAAGCTAACTAGCTAGTCAGCGGAGATCCCTTATCGATCCTGATTCTTCTCGGCCTACCTAGCTCGCTTCTAGCTAGCTAGCTCCCTAGCTTCTCCTTCTCCCTTCTCCTTCAATTCTTCTTCAAATGGAATGAATAGATCGAGGCCAGGAATGAATTTGATCAGCTTATATAATGCTTCACTTAGACGACGGAGGTGTCGGTACGTCGTCTAAGTGGAAGCACGTTTCGTGTACTCGGACGACGGCGTGTCGGTCCATTGTCCAGGTAATCACCTGGACGACGGAGAATACCATCTCCGTCGTCCAGGTGATTACCTGGACAACGGAGAAGACTCCGAGGTCCAGGTTATACCCTGGACGACGGAAAATACAATCTCCGTCGTCCAGGTGACCACCTGGAGGACGGAGTCTTTTCCGTCGTCCAGGTGTCACTTGGACGACGGAGATGGTATTCTCCGTCGTCCAGGTGGTACTTGGACGACGGAAAAGACTCCGTCGTCCAGGTGTCACTTGGACCACGGAACAATTATGTTTCCGTGGTCTAAGTGATGTTTTCTTGTAGTGAGTGGTACGACGTGTATGCTAGTGTTGGATTCAGACTGTGATTACAAGAGCAGAAGGAATTTGACATAGAATGAATGACTGTTATTAAGCGAGTATATAAGGAGAGCAAGGATCTTATGAAAAGCCCCCCCCCCCCAATCAATCAAACAATCTTGCTATACCCAAACAAACCTAGACGGTCATCTCGTCCTCGAGATTCCTATCTTTCTTGCAACCAGAAAGTCTAAGTGCTTGTCACCTATCGAGTGAGAGTATTACGACTCCAAGGAAGCAATTGCAACCGGAAAGTTGAAGAGCGGCTCACTTGTAAGTTGGGAGCTTGAATAATCAAAGGGAGCGAGTGTTCTCAACACTCTGTTACGAGATTGCTCTCCTTTGCACGAGAAATGACGTGTGGAGTATCGATTTCGAGGCTTAGTTAGAGATTCACATATCAAAGTCCTAGGTTTCTAGGCAAAAAGGACCTATTCGAGCAGGGTTGGTGCTCTCCCTGTTCTAATCGCTTAATATAGAAGTCAGGCGGCTGTGATCAGTCCATATTCCGTCGAGAGATGGTGGCACGTCAGCATACGAAGCACATACAGGATAGACCATCCTACGCGGTTAAAACATCCGTGATAAAAGAGACTGCTTCGCGAGAGATATTTTTGCATCGAACATTTTAGCACGCCCAATGGGACAATATCTCTTGCATCTATAAGCGACAATTGAAGATCCTTATCGAAGGGTCTATCCTCAATGTCGCAAGCATCCACAACCGATTTACCGAGAACACAAATCAACTGAGTGTCGTTCATTAAGTAGTCAAGCGGTTGAAGTTATTTTCGCTAACAACTTTGGTACCATGACGTTCAAATTTTTGAGTGAGGCGGAAATAGCAGGACTTACGTTCGAACAATACCTGGCTTATGCAGCCAGGCGAGATGTTCACCAGACTAATCACCATTTGGCACTCGAAGCGAAAATCGAGCAACAAGCAGAACTCCTCACCACCCAGGCCCACTTAGTTGATACAGCGACAGTTGGTATCGAAGCAATGCAGGCAGAGTTAAATCAAGATCGAGAGGAGAGAGAGGCTATGGGGGCCCAGGTGGCTAGTTTGGTAGAAGGTCAAGATAGACTACGGATAGATATCCTTCGCCAGATGGACAAAGGATTGAAGGAATACCGCCGGTATGCGGCGACTCTATCACAAAGGGTAGACAAAGACATAAGTTCTCTAACCAAATCCGTATCGGACTTGACCAGGAAAACTAGGCAAGCGGAGTCTTTTCCTCTTGCTTGGGAGCAACGGTTAAATAAGTTCTTAGACGATTATAACATACAATTATCTAAGATGCATGAAACTTACGAGACACCATTTCCTCCGATGAAAGACGATCCCAACGAGTGGTGTTGGCCAAAATTTTACAAACACCAAACCTTCCAGACTTTCTCTGGTGATGATGATGCAAACGCGGCAACGCACTTGGCCTATTTTACTCTGCAGTTAGGCCAATTTGCCGAAGACGAAGGACTCAAATTAAGGGTTTTTGGTTCATCGTTATCAGGATCAGCCCTGGTATGGTATACTGGAATAGAGAAGGGTTCGATCAGTGAGTGGAAGGATATGGAGGCCTTGTTTATAGATCATTTTGGAACGGCAAGGCTAGAGACTAGTGTAGGAAAGCTGACTTCCTTGAGCCAATCAGTGACAGAAAGTCCGGTCACTTTCCTGCACCGTTTCCGGTTAGAGTATAATCTATGTAAGACCCCTCTGAGCAAGGAAGAGGTGGTCGAGATGGCCAAGAATGGTCTGGAGGACACGTTCCATCAGCTATTCTTAAACAGCAAGTATTACTCTCTGAATGAGTTCATCACGGCTGTGACTAAAGCTCATAGCAACATGCAGGAGAGAGATAATAGAAGGAATGCGTCCAAAGGGACGTACAGTAGTCGAACCTATGATAGGTTGAAGCCAAAAATAGTGGCTTATATTGAAGGTGTAGACGACCAGGAATCGGACTCTGAGGGCGATCAAGTGGGTGCTGTTGATTATCAACAAACAAAGTCTTAAAACCCCGCAAGCTCCAAAAAACTAGGGGTCCGATCAAGCTATCAACAGTGGCTTTCGCTAAGCCAGAATTTGAGAAGTACACTTATGATGCCAATATGGCTCATGAGATTTTGGACGAGTTGTACAGTCTGCGTGTCGTCAAGGCAGACTTTGACCACTTCCCACAGCTGAACAGTTAAAGGGTAAGAAGTATTGCAAGTTCCATGAAGCATGGAACCACGTTACCAAAGACTGCATTAAGCTGAAAGACCAGATCCAAAAGTGGATCAATGAAGGAAAATTAGAATTGGAAGGTTCGTCCAAAACAGCTGCACTAGTGGATTCCGAGCCGTTCCCTGCTCCACAGGTGAATATGGTTGAGGTGAATTGGTCATCACCTAATAGACTCCTTGAAGATACGGAGGCCTGGAATCAATCTTCCTATTTAGCCTATTCATTCAGATTGGATATGACAGAATAATATTTCGATAGGCTAAGGGATATGGGGCTGATCTTCTTTTATCCAGTCTACAAACTCAGACACCTATGGTATACAGAGCCAGCCCAGCACTTTTGCAGGTTCCACAATCACTTTGGTCATCAAACAGCAATATGTTCGACCTTGAGAGATAAAATCCAGGGTTTGATCGATTGGGAAGTGATTGTGATCAACAACAGGGGCGAGGTGGATTTTCACCCACAATATCCTCATAGAAGACCATCTCCTCCAGTTACAACTCCTCCTGCCAGTGGCACTCACTACAAGAAAACTGCACCTAGACCACGGACCATTTCCGTCGTCTAGGTGCAGTTTTCCGTCGTCTAAGTACTTAGACGACGGAATCTCCGTCGTCCAAGTACTTAGACGACGGAATCTCCGTCGTCCAAGGTCCGTGCTCCAAGTACTGTCATCCAAGAACCTGGACGACGGAGAATTAGTTCTCCGTCGTCCAAGTTAACTTGGACCACAGACATTATCCGTGGCCCATGTATGAACCTAGACGACGGAAACACTAATTCTCCGTCGTCCAGGTGAACACATGGGCCACGGACATTGCTCGTTTCTCCGTGGCCCACGTGTTCACCTGGACGAAGGATAATTAGTGTTTCCGTCGTCTAGGTTCATACATGGGCCACGGAGAAGCTATAAATCTCCGTGGCCCAGGTGTTCACCTGGACGACGGAAACACTAATTCTCCGTCGTCCAGGTGAACACGTGGGCCACGGAGAATGCCAGGGTTTAGGGGTTAGGGATTAGGGGTTAGGGGTTAGGGGATAGGGTTTAGGGTTAGGGTTAGGGTTTTGCACCTGGACGACGGAGAACATAATCTCCGTCATCCATGTGACTATTTAATTTTAAAAAAATTATCTAAATTAAATATTATTTTATTAGTAAATTAATTTAAATAATGAAAATAGTCGAAATTAATTAATTAAACTAAATTTTTAATATTAATTAATGTATTAAATAAATAATTAATTAATCTTTAATTACATACACATCCAAATTAAAAACCAATAAAAATTATAAAATATTGTTCGGAACTCGGAAATAAAGAAATGCGATAATTAACTAGCTAGCTAATACACTGGAGGAGCAGATGCGCCGCTGAGTCCTCCGCCTCCAGTCGGGTCGTTGTCGTCGGGGTATGGGTTCGGAGGAGGTTGACATCCTTCTCGATTTTGGTTCATGAGCGCGATGAGTTGGGCTATTTGTGCTTGTTGTTCGTCAAGTCTTTGCTGTATTGACTGAGTGCGATCTTCCATCCGTCGATTCTCCTCTCGTGCCAGTCGAGCCTCTTGAATGGCTGCTTCGACGGCCGCTGCCTGACTCCTTCTCCGCTGCCCCGAACCTCCCGTAGATGATGAGCCGGAGGTCGTCGACAAATCTCGTACCACCCTAGGCCCAAAGTGCCTAACCTCCTTGCCAGCTCTACGACCGTAGACCTCATCCGCGATTGCAATTTGGCTCTCTAAGGATAGAGGAGGCAGGTCTTCCGGCGGCACATCTGGGAACGCAAGCTGAGTGTTGGCCAACTCTTCTTGCGCACGCTCTATCACCCTTGCCTACAAAAGAATAATTAATTTATTATAATGAAATCATATTTAAATAATAATTACTATAATTAAAAGCACATAAATTTAATATATCACTTACGCCGCATTGACTCGCTTCATTATCGAGCCCTGGCGTCACGTATGCGCTTACGCTTGCATCAAGATAAGGGTGTTTGGAACCCTTATCCTTGTGCTCATTTGCTATTTGAATGATCTGCTTGGCGCCGGTAGTATGGTGTTTCTCCTTCTTCCCCCGGTTGGCTTTGTTGACACTGGAGAATTTCTGTTACACAACATATATAATTAAATCATTAAAAAACTAATAACTACAATTTAAATAATTCAATTATCTTAATTGAAATAAAAAAAAAAAATTAACACCTTAAAGGTCTCGTCGGCAAAGTGGTTACACAACCACTCCCACTCATCTTCTCTTTCCCCTTGCAACTCTTCCGGGGGAGGCACGGGACCATGTTCTTTGTAGTACTTATGGAGCTTGTACTTCCAATCTTTGTAGATGGCGTTGGCGGTTTGGTTGATATGCCTCAACATTTCCGGTGTCGGATCCACCTCAAATTGTTCCTATCAAAAATGAATAGAAAATTATAATCGTATATTATGAAATTGTAACTAATATTAACAATATGATATAATAACTAACTTGGACGTATTACGTACCGAAAGATCTTTGAAGACTTTCACATTCTCATGATCCGGCGCCTCCTTCCAAGTAGGGGCAGTGAGACGAACCCGGTTACGGATGATTGACCATATCCCATGCGCCGAGAGACTTGCTAGCTGAGCTGTGGGAGGGCCACCGGTGAATTCGTCGTACGGCAAGGAGATCTTTTTCCCGGTCGCCTTGCAAATACGCTCCGCTTTCCCTCCTTTAACCAGACCCCGAGTCATTTTCGGTTCCGGGTCAGTGGGGGCCCTCATTTGCCTACGGCGGGCGCTGAACATGATTGATTCGGCGGTGGAGGACGCCTGAGTACTGCCCGTTGAATGGGTACCGGGCGTCGGAGTTTGGAAGGGGTCGACGTAATCACCGCTCTCGATGAATGGAGGAGCGGGAATTTCCCCAGATGGCCCTACAGACGGACCAGATGATCCGTCCGGATTGAGGGCGTCGTTGCCCTCCTCTTGAACCCAACCGACTTGGGCCGCCAACTGGCGGAGCATGGCATCTTCTGCCTCCTGTTGGGCTTTCTTCTTGCCGGATGTCGTCTTTGGCGGAGCCATTTAAACCTAAGAGTACGGTGTTAAAATACCTACTTACCATAATAATTACAACTTAAAAATTTACGCTAATTAATTAAGTACGTTTAAAATTTAAATAGAGTACACTAGCTTGGCATTTTCGGTCGTTCAATGGACGTGCGACCCGCGCGATAAAGTGTAAATTTTCAATTAATCAGCCTTGGTTAAATCGAAAAATATGGCCAGTTAGGGATAGAGATAACGCGAGAGGCAGGACTAATTTCGACAAAAGTCTTTCTTAGTCCAAATCCTGTCACCAGTCATAACCCGTTTCTAGACACCATGTCCGACATTCGGCCAATTTTTCGAAAATTTACACTCCCTCAAGTCCTTTGCAAACTCCGCCCTCAACCTCGTGTCCATAACTTCACTTAGGTTATGGTGTGCGGTGATGAAATCCACACATCACGAGGGGTTAAGGAGATAAGCAAGGAAAAGAGGCGCCATCTATTCCAAAGAGTGCGACTTAATAATTACCAAGCCTATGTACTAAATTTAAATCGAACACGTACTACAAATTAATTAATTAACTAGAAAATACACGTAAATATTAATTAATAATTTTTAATTACATGCAATAATTTATTTTTATTTATCATGCAATAATTAACCATTTAATTAATTAATAACCATAATTAATTAATTATTTATTTAATTAATAACAATACTTAATCATTTATTTAATTAATAACAACAAATTTACATCTATTCATTTAATTAGTATTAATAACAATAGTTATGATTTAATTAATTAATAACAAAAATCTATCATTTATTAAATATTTAAAACTAAGTAATAAATTAAATTCTACTAATTAATTATATTTAGAATTTAATTAATTAAATAAATGAAAATTATTTTAATAAGGGAAAAATAGAAATGTACCGAATCGGAGTTTTCGGGAATATCACCGGAGTATTGAGTCGTCGGAGAGGAGGAATTCGAACCACGCCGGAAAAAACGTCGTCGGAGCGTCGCCGGAGGAGATCGGAGAGGAGAGGAGAGGATATATGAGAGGAGAGGAGGAGGCTAGATGGAATGATGAGAAAATGAGGGAGCCGTGCAACTCTATTTATAGAGTTGCACCTAGACGACGGAGCACTTAGACGACGGAAATCGTGTTTTCCGTCGTCTAGGTGGCGGTTTCAAAAAAATTCAAGCGGCGCCAATTAATCGGCGGGACGTTCTGAACCGTCATAATTTTGGACTTAGACGACAGATAATGAATTCTCCGTCGTCTAAGTGAAAATTCAAGCGGTCCCAAAAACGGAAGCGATAAATTGAACCGCCATAAAATTGGACTTGGACGACGGAGATTGTCAGTCTCCGTCGTCCAAGTGAAAATTACATGACAAAAATAAACAAAAATAAATTTGAACCGCCATGGTTTTTGAACCTGGACGACGGAAAATGACCATTTCCGTGGTCCAGGTTCAAATTACGTAAAAAAAAATTTTAAAAATAATTCGCTAGGAATTTAGCGATCTGTCATTCGAGTAAAATAGTCGTACAATATCGATGAACGCATCGTATATATGAACAGTTAAATTTGAACCAACGATTAATTTTACGTCTTGAAACATGTTAAGTATCGACTAATCTTTACGACTTAAGTGTTCATGAGTAGAAGCTCATTTGCAGCAGAGTATTAACGAAATTGAATTTGGACAAAACAACCGTTGGATATGTTCGTCGTAACATAATATATAATTGTCTTCAAAGGACCATAAAATAATAAGTTCGAGAATGGTTTGATCGGCACAGTCAACCGCAAAACCGATAATTTCACAAACCGGAAACGTGGATACAAGGCATTTCGCAACTCCGATTTTCGAACCGTCGAAGCTCACACACCAAGAATTGTTTACTCTAAAGTCTTGATGAAAAGAATATGCATTGGAAGAAGGTCTAGATGGTCGTTGTCTTAGAAAAAATTACGATATCTGCACCTGGACGACGGATATGAGAGTTTCCGTCGTCCAGGTAATCACCTGGACGACGGATATGAAGTTATCCGTCGTCCAGGTGTATAGACCCTGAATTCAGGGGTTAGGGCCTTACTATTTAGGGTTTAGGGTTTGTGAACTTGGACGACGGAGAATGACTATATCCGTCGTCCTAGTGTGTACCTGGACGACGGATAATGACCATTCTCCGTCGTCCAAGTTCTAAACCCCAAATTCAGGGGTTAGGGCCTTAGGGTTTACAGTTTAGATCGTCCCTGGTCATTTGTGTGTCCGTTCAATTATTCTGATTCAAAAATATAATTAAAAAATTGATCGATCGATCCGATCTGCTAGATTTAGGGTCCAGGATTTAGGGTTTTATATGAGATTGAGATTTGGCGTGGCGCCAAAGGTGAATCGAAAATGGCGGGGGATCATATATATATTACAATAATTACAATAATTAATTACCAATTAATCTCCCTCGTCGTATGACCGTACTCTTCGTCATAATCATCATCGTCCTCATCCCCGTTAGACGACGGCTCATCCTCGTCATCGTACTCAACATCGTCCGACGAATAACCTGAGTCCTCGTCCGCGTCCTCTTCCTGCTCGTCTTCTTCATCTACCTCATCGATAATCTCATCTTCAGTTAGATCTGTACAACCATCAGGCATGGGTAACCGTTCACCATCTTGAACCAGGTCCATTATATCGGAGCGGATGACAGAAATATTAGGCTCTTGATAGGCAGGAATGTCTCTTTCTGGTTCAGCAGCATCTTCAGTCGTCGCCGGTGTCCCTTCAATTGTCTCTGTATTCCATATTCCTCGGTGAGAGATATGGTTCACTATTTTCCACCCTTCACCGGCTTTCGGATCGTCGAGATAGAACACCTGCCGAACTAAGGTGGCGAGAGCGAATGGCTCATCCTCATACCAGCTAGAGTTTGTATCGACTGATAATAGTCCAAGGTCTTCCTTTGTACGATTGAACCATCTGCACTTGAATAGGAAAACGTTGACATCATTCCCGTAACATAGCTGAACCACATATACAATAGCCCCGTAATATAGATCATCGTCTTTCCCAATCGCTACCCCACTGTTTTGTGTTCTTCTTCCTTCGTCTCGGGCCAAGGAATGGAACTTTACACCGTTCACAAAACATCCGGGATAAATATAGTGTTTAACCGGCTTCCCTGCTAGCAAGTGCTTTGGCCATGACCACCACCCTCCGTGGTTTTCAGATTTTTGTAGATCAATCATCTGCGAAAAAGGGAAAATTAATATAAGGGTTTACTTTCTACAAACATATATGTATTTAAATAATTAAATACCGAGAAGTACGTACGTACCCATTGGAAGAAATAATCGGGAAACTTCTTCTTAACCATTTTCTCAATCCATGCCGAACTCTTGTTTTGATTTAACGCCTGAAGCCTCTCCCTGTATGACATCTTGTACGGCTCAACTTCGTCACAGTCGCGCAACACTACCCAATGTGCCTCAATAAGTTCTTCCTGTGTTAACGATTCCTTTAATACTCCTCTAAACGGTCGGACAACATTGGTGACGACAGAAAGATTGATGCGGGCACTGCGATCGGAGGCAGTGGGAGGGGGTGGATCTTTGAGGTACCTGTTGCAGTAAGTAACACACTCATGCATTAGGTATGTCTCTACTATGGAGCCATCTGGGGCCGACCTGTTTTTGACGAATGACTTATACTGTCCAAGCTGTCTACAAAATCAAACCTACAATAAGAATAAGTACATATAGCTAGCTAGTATATATATAATCTCCAGTGGAACAAATTAATTAATTAGTTGTACGTACCTTTCTTGAGGATATATCCAAGTGTACTGGACCGGACCAGAAATGAGCACCTGCTCGGGCAGGTGGATCATTAGGTGAATCATGATATCAAAGAAAGTAGGGGGAAAAATCCTCTCTAGTTTGCAAATGATGTGCACAATTTGTTGTTGCAATTCCACCACATCTGACTTCTTTAATTCTCTGGCGCATAACCTCTGCCACCACCTGCACAATGCCACTATTGGTTCTACGACGTCCCGAGGCAAGTATGGTCGAATTACCACTGGAATCGGACGTTGCAGCATAACGTGATAGTCATGTGTCTTTAGACCAACAAACTTGTGTTGCACCTCGTCCACTGCTCCAGTTATAGTAGCTGCATACGTAGCCGGATAACGAACGCCCTTAAACCAGTGAAATACAGAACGTCTAAGCGTCGGCTTCACTGTGTAAGGTGCATCTGGCATCTTGTTGTACACTCCTTTCCTATCACTCCTCAACCACAAGGGACGACGTAGATTCATTGATTCCAAATCTTTGCGCGCTTTGGGAGTATCTTTAGTCTTGAACTTAATACCGAGAATTGTTCCCACCACGCTATCGCACACATTCTTTTCTATGTGCATCGCGTCCAAGTTGTTCCTCAGCTTCAACTTCGACCAGTAAGGGAGTTCAAAGAATATACTCTTGTGATCCCAATAGCTCAGATCATGTGGAGGAATTGGATTGCATTTCTTTACATCCGCGTCATTGCTCAACACACCAAAGTCGAAATAGCTCAACCTCTCTAAAATCTCTTCGCCCGACCAACTACGGGGTTTAGGATTGTTCTCTACCGTATCGTCGAAATGAGCTTCATCCTGTCGCCATGGGTGGTCGTGAGGAAGCCATCTACGGTGACCCAAGTAACACACCTTCCCCGCGTGCCAACTAAAGTTCACGTCGTCCAAACATATAGGACATCCATTATATCCTTTTGTCCTGCAGGCTGCCAACATCCCATAAGCTGGAAAATCGTTGATCGTCCACATTACGGCAGCCCTCATCGTGAACATCGTGTCAGTGAATTTGTCATAAGTTGGGACTCCATTTTCCCACAACAGTTTGAGCTCGTCGATCAAAGGTCTGAGGTAGACATCTAAGCACTTCGATGGAGATTTAGGACCTGGAATTAGTACGGTAAGGAAATTAAATTCCTTGTTCATGCACATCCACGGAGGCAAGTTGTACGGCATCAGAATCCGTCTGTAGATAGGCCGAGTCTAACATTTCTAACCTCTGCAGCAAAGTCTCCAAATTCTCTGTCGAAATGTTTGAAACCCTCCCCATCCGCGGCGTGTCGAATGACATCGTCATCTATTCGCTTTTCTGCGTACCATCGCATCGCCTCTGCTGTGTGTAGAGACATGTACAGGCGCTGCAATCTGGGAATCAAGGGAAAATATCGAACAACTTTCATGGGAATTCTCTTTTTCGAACTCTTCCTATTCAACTGGAATCTGCACTGGCCACATACGGGATAATAGTCCAACTCTTTATACTCTTTGTAAAATAGCACACAATCATTCGGACATGCGTCAATTATCCTGTACTTTAGGCCGAGGCTGCTCAGGATATTTCTAACCTTATAATGAGATTTAGGAAGATTGTGATCATTAGGAAGCAACTTACATATTTGCTCCTGAATTTCGTCAAAAGCACTCACTGACATTTTGTGCTTCACTTTTATCTTCATTTGCTCCATCACATATTGCAACACATTCTCTCGACATCCAGGGAACACCGGGGTCTGCGCTTCAAGTAGCATCCGGTTGTACTTTTCCATCTCACTGGTGTCAGTGGCCAAGCTAGCTGCGGGGAATGTGTCATCATGCTCATAAGTGGTACTGTAACCTCCGTCTTGGTGTTGGTGTCCACCATGACTACATCCCGGAAACGCATCATGGACCAAATCTGCAGTTGGGTTGCAAGCTGGGGGTCCGGCACCACTGCCGCTGGATGAGGCACCATGGGAACTGTACCCTGAGCTGAAGTCTGCTGCGCTGAACTCTACTGCTTCACCATGCTCGCTCCATGTAGTGTAACTCCACATCATACCATTTTCGTACAGGTGTTGCACCATAACATTAACCTCCGCATACTGACAATTAAGACATTTCTGACACGGACACCTGAAACGTTTCTTTCCCTGACCATGTTCTATCGCAAAATTCACAAATTCGCTAATTCCATCCATATACCGGACATCACATCTATTCTTCAACTTCATCCAACTCTTGTCCATACTGCTACAAAATATTATAATTAATTAATTATTACATATATATATATATATTAGTCCATTAATTTACGCTTCATTATACGTACTCGATCTACATCGATCCATCAATTACGTACGTACGTAATTTAATCGATCTGTACATATATATATATAGCTAACATCCTTGCATATATATATATGTACGCCATCTATTTCACTAAATATATATTAATTAAGCAAATTTTAACTGCGTACGTACCTGTACGTTGGCCTAGCTTCTCGATATCTGTACGTTAATTAAGCTAGCTAGCTAGCTAGTCAGCGCAGATCCCGGCCCTTATCGATCGATCCTGTAAATTCTTCTCGGCTTTCTAGCTAGCTCCCTTCTGCCTTCTCCCTTAGCTTCTATCTCTCCTTCAAATTAATGGAATGATCGATATGAATTCAGTTTGGCATCAAGCTTATATATAATGCTTCACTTAGACGACGGAGGTGTCGGTACGTCGTCTAAGTGGAAGTACGTTACGTACTCGGACGACGGCGTGTCGGTCCGTTGTCCAGGTTATCACCTGGACGACGGAGAATACCATCTCCGTCGTCCAGGTGATCACCTGGAGGACGGAGAATACTCCGAGGTCCAGGTTACAACCTGGACGAAGGAGAATACAATCTCCGTCGTCCAGGTGGTAACTTGGACGATGGAGAATACCGTCTCCGTGATCCAGGTGATAAACTGGACCACAGAAAAGGCTCCGAGGTCCAGGTGTTCACCTGGACGACGAAGATGGTATTCTCCGTCGTCCAGGTGTTACTTGGACCACGGAGTCTTTTCCATCGTCCAAGTGTCACCTGGACCATCGAACGATTACGTTTCCGTGGTCTAGGTGAAGTTTTCTTGTAGTGACTTCTTCAGGGGATAGTCAAAATAAACCAACTCATGCGAGGAAGAAGTCCAGACGAAGAGCTAAGCGAAATATAGCGTTTGTCCAACATAAGCGGACCCGCATAACATATGACGCGTCTTGGCGAGAGGAGATATTCAATGAGCTATGCCTAGAAGGAATAGTTGTGGTTCCTGACAATTGGGGAACACCGGACCCACATCCTGAGGATGTTAGGGGTCTGCCTTATTGTCGATACCACAACAAATGGGGACGTCACACTACAGCTGTTTGTCGAGATTTGAAGTACAAAATACAGCAGCTGATTAACGAGGGAGTGATAGAAATAGAACAAGACCCCTCGCCAGGCTTGACGGCCCCCATGCCCATGATGGTTGGAATGTTGGAATTGACACATGATAAATCAAATAAAAGAAAATAGTCCAACGCCCAGCCAACTGCTGGCGAGAATCCACCTTACACATCAAGGAATAAAGGAAAAGAAAAGGTGGACCCCAGGGCAGAATTGCCAGTAGCCCTTTGTGCACACTGTAAACTAAGAAGTGGACTGAAGATCTCTTATGAGGAACTGTCTCAGGCAGCCAAATCATTCCCAGAACTATTCTCGAGTGCTGATCATCAGCCCCAGCAAATCAAACAAAGGGATACGCCAGCTCCCAAGCACTCGCGAGCAACAGACCAGGCCAGTTTGACTAAAACACCTGAGTCTAAAGTCGCAAGTATGCTCGTGAAGCCATATATACCTCCAGCTTCAAGAAATATTACGAAGGAGGATGTTTGGTACGTGAGGGAGAAAGGAAAAACTGTTAAGGTAACTCCGAGCAAGAGGAGAAACCTTCAACGATGTTTTGGTAGGGCCAAGAGAGCATTGGATGCTTATGAAGCTGGCCTGATCAAAGAAGAGAATCTGGAGTTTCCTCCAGAAGTGTTGCAAAGGAGATTGAACACCCTTGCAGCAAACCCATTGGTGGTCTTTGGGAAGAAATCTCGCGAGCTTAAGGTGAGAGCTCAAAGACCAGGGTTTTTCGAACGAAACCCAGAATTAGGGAGTAAAAGTCAAGAGCCTGAATCTGCTCAGGAGATTCATCGTGAGACTACAAAACGACAGCCAGTCAGGAGACGCCTCACCTTTGAGGAAGACACGATGAAAACAATGGGGCTAAAGACACCCCCTAAGGGAACAGGGGGCATGCAGAAACAGGACACTCCAAGCAAGCCTCCAGTCTTGTAATGGAAACCCAGGCCTTTGGTTGTGGAAGAACAAGCGAAGGCCCAAAAAATGAGCCCTGCTCCCAAGGAAAAAACTCCACCACTACTACTACCAGCAGCCATTGATCCTACTTCTGAGGATCCAATACAGCAAGTAGCCCATCTTGAGATAACTACAATGTCTAACGAAGATGGACATCTGGCTGAAGGTGATAACTACGACGACGACGAGCAGTTGGTGGATTACGGTGAGGACGAAGATCTTGAAGCACTTGACTGTATCGAGGAAGACACTTCCACCATTAACATGGTGTATGTCTTATCTTCTAAATATGCTTTGTCTCCGTCAGCACCAAAAGGTGAATCCAAAAACGTCAACAGCGTGGTATTACCAGATGAAGAACCAGAGCTACCAAGTGGTTCAACACTGGTTGAAACACCAGAGTTGGATTCGTCACAAACAAAAAGCCAAATGATGTTCTCTAAGCCCACTCTTGACATGGCCATGCACATGCGGCCATTATATGTCACAGGACAGGTCTAGGGAATTCAGTTGAATAAACTCCTAGTGGACTCAGGGGCAACTGTCAATATCATCACCGTCAAGGCAATGGCCTTAATAGGCGTTCCCAAATCTGCTATCCAAGAGACCTCGCTTAGTGTCAGAAATTTTCAGGGTAGCATAACCAAGACCTTGGGCATTGTTTTCTTGCAAGTACACATCGGTATAGCCTCAGGCACTTACACATTCTTTGTGGTAGAGTGCACATCCCCATATAGTGTAATTCTGAATCGTGACTGGATACACCGAAGCTATTGTGTACCATCATCACTTCATCAGCAGATGTTGCTCTGGAACATGGAGTCAGGCGAGGCAGAACTTGTCAATGCTGACCCTTATCCATATTTCGTTTCTGCTAATGCATTAGAAGCCAGATATTACCACAGTGACCTTAGGCCATTAGAGGTATGTGGCGTCGATCACAAAGGCTGCCCAGTTGGTGTTACGGCCTCAGAACTAGCTCAATGGGGTATAATTCAAGCAACTCAGGATAGTAAGAGACCCTACACCATTGAGCTACCATCTAAACGTTCTCCATGACTGGGTCTATATCAGATATAGAGACCGAGGCTTGTCTTTCTCTACATGAACGCTTTCATAATTTTCTACTAGAGAGCCAAGCCTTTGAGAAGGTTCCAATGGTTGCAGCCTTGGAATATTGGATGAAGACGTTTTACAGGACTTAGAGGAGGAGGACGAGATTAAATTAGCTCCAGCAGCTTTAGATGATTTACCTCCTAAAGTCAAAGATCCCATTGAACACATCAATATTGGGACAAACGAAGAGCCAATCTCTGTGGCTATTAATTAGTACCTTCTTGGAGCCTGAGGAGAGACTCAAGCTTATCGAATTGCTAAAAGAATATGCAGATTGTTTTGCAGAGAAATACGACGACATGCCTGGTTTGTCACCAGACTTGGTTTGTCATAATTTGCCCATCATAGAAGGGAAGAAGCCTGTGAAACAAGAGATGCGTCGCATGAACACAGAAACAGCAATTCTAGTCAAGGAAGAGGTCGAGAAAATGCTCAAGTCAGGGATTATACGTGTAGCCAAATATAATGAGTGGCTTTCCAATATAGTCCCAGTCAAGAAAAAGAATGGAAAAATGACGATCCTCCAACTACAGCTTAATCTAGTTTATTCATGCTCTCGCATAAGTAAACTACAGGGGCAATGTTTGGGCCTAAATAAAGAATTTAATTTTGGGCTTGGATGGCCAAGGTTTATGTGAGCGGCCCATTATATTAATGGTGCTTGGTGAGGAGTCAAGTTATATAACGTCTGGCGAGCTTCGCTAGAGAAAGACTTTGAGTTCTGTTAGAACTATGTCTTATTGGCTAGTTCTATGCGGCTATGATTCTGTCATAACTAATTTGATTACAGATAAGACTCTTGAAGGAGTTATGATGGTATTGGAGATCTATGAGTGATACGACGTGTATGCTGGTGTTGGATTCAGACTGTGATTACAAGAGCAGAAGGAATTTGACATAGAATGAATGACTGTTATTAAACGAGTATATAAGGAGAGCAAGGATCTTATGAAAAGCCCCCCCAATCAATCAAACAATCTTGCTATACGCAAACAAACCTAGATGGACATCTCGTCCTCGACATTCCTATCTTTCTTGCAACCAGAAAGTCTAAGTGCTTGTCACCTATCGAGTGAGAGTATTACGACTCCAAGGAAGCAATTGCAACCGGAAAGTTGAAGAGATGCTCACTTGTAAGTTGGGAGCTTGAATACTCAAAGGGAGCGAGTGTTCTCAACACTCTGTTACGAGATTGCTCTGCTTTGCACGAGAAATGACGTGTGGAGTATCGATTTCGAGGCTTAGTTAGAGATTCACATATCAAAGTCCTAGGTTTCTAGGCAAAAATGACCTATTCGAGCAGGGTTGGTGCTCTCCCTGTTCTAATCGCTTAATATAGAAGTCAGGCGGCTGTGATCAGTCCATATTCCATCGAGAGACGGTGGCACGTCAGCATACGAAGCACATACAGGATAGACCGGCACACGCGGTTAAAACATCCGAAATAAAAGAGACTGCTTCGCGAGAAGGATCTCTTCGCGAGAGATATTTTTGCATCGAACAACATGAACTTAATATTATTCGTTTTGCCTGTATTGCTCGCAGTATATACTTGAAACTAGTGTGTACCCTAGAGAACCAGCACCTCTAAAAGAGCTGAGGGAGGCCACGGCAAAACTCCCCAAGTAATACTCATGATTTTTACTGTTTTGATCACTTACAGTTTTACAGCAGTAAGTAACAATAGTCTGACCAGTTCTTACATATATATGTGAAGTGCTTTCTTTGGTACTGCACCTGATGCAGGTCAGCTAATGGCCATGCTCTTGAAGCTTGTGAATGCAAAGAAGACAATTGAAGTCGGAGTTTTTACGGGCTACTCTCTTCTCCTTACTGCTCTCACAATCCCTGATGATGGCAAGGTTTGCTAGCATTAATACGTGAATGATATATGCATGCATGCTGTGTGTACGTACATGATGATCGTACATGTTACTAATGAGTTTAATGATCGATCCAGATTGTGGCCATAGATAGAGACCGCAAAACATACGAAGTAGGCCTCCCAAGCATACAAAAAGCCGGAGTGGAACACAAAATTGACTTCATCGAGTCCACAGCACTAGTTGCTCTTGACAATATAGTGGGACAGCATAAGAATTTGGGTGATTTTGACTTTGCTTTTGTTGACGCCGACAAAAATAACTATGAGAATTACCATGAGAGGATAATGAAGCTGGTGAAGATTGGTGGCATTATAATGTATGATAACACATTGTGGGGAGGGGTAGTGGCTAAGCCTGAAGAAGTTGTTCCAGAGTCCAAAAGAGCCTTAAGGCGCGCTACGATGGAGTTCAACAAGTTTATTTCGGTTGATCCTCGAGTTGAAATCTCTCATGCTTCTGTGGGAGATGGGGTCATCATCTGCAGACGCATTTCCTAATTTCTCTCATCTTTTTATGAGTGAATAAGTGGAGAATCTACAGTAGTTGTGCTACCGCGCACCTACGTATACGTACATTCTCTATCACGTTATACTCTGGTAACTCCGTATTTATTTGCCCATCAATACGTAAGAATCTCGATCGATGGATTGAGATGAATAAGAATCATTCTAAGTAGATTATTGTACTGAATGAGTGGCGTTGCATGTTGAAATGTTCAAGATACACCAAAATTGTCGATGTCGTACGTATGGGGAGTTGGGGACACATATATAGTTGATCAATAATGTGGCTTAATTTGTCTTTGTTACGTCCTTTTCTCCATAGTTAATTCTGGAACATGAAACATAATGGGTCTACTTCGCTTCGTATTTGCCTCATGATCACTCAACAAATAACAGGGATTATTACGTCCTCCGGGGGCGGATTTACATATGGACTTGAGATTTTGGTATTTGGCTTTCTAGTATATATTTATACACTACCGGAATAATTACTATGACCGACGACTTGGTGTCGTCGGTCTATTTCCGTTTATCGTCGGTGATAGTGTATATCCGACGACACATCGTCGGATATAGTATCGTCGGTAATACGCCGTCGGTGATACTATATCCGACGATGATTTAGGATTATCGTTGGAGAAAAGGTAAACTATATCCGACGATGTTTTATCGTCGGTCATAGTTTTAAACTATAACCGACGATGTCATCGTCGGATATAGTTTTCTCCATGGTCAAAATGGTTGACTGTGGAGAAAACTATAACCGACGATGTTGACACATCTCGTCGGTTATAGTTAAAAATATTTAATATTTTTTTACAGGTTTTGGGTTTTATCCCAAAACCTGCTTTCACAAAAAATCACGCTATCCATATATTGTTCAAATTGAAAATCAACAACCATTGAAACTATAGTACGTAGTAAATAAATAAATTAATAAAAACCGAAATCGTTCAAATCTGTATACATATGCGTAGTAAATAATGAAAATAAAAATGAAACCGACAATTAATTGTTCAAATGTAGGGGGGTCCTGGTCCAAGGTCTATGTGGTCAAACGGATTGGAGAAAGTTGGTTGGTCCTGGTCTGGCTGAGGCTGCGGCTGAGGCTGAGGCTGAGGCTGAGGCTGAGGCTGAGGCTGAGGCTGAGGCTGTGGCAGTGGCTGTGGCGCACCGAAAAAGGGCGGGGGAGCTATCTGGATTCCAGATGCTTGCAACTGTGCATAACAATGCTGCATCCATGTCCCCATTTGCTGTTGCTGTTCGAAATACTGATTCTCCCGAGCAGCTTTCGCTTGCTCCATCTCCTCGATCCGACGTCGTTGAGCTTCCATCTCAATTGATTGCCTATGTAGCTGGTCCTGTAGCTTATTAGTCCTCGAAGATGATGATGATGATCCCGATCCGCGAGAGAATTCAGGGGTATGCTTCAGCAGCCCTTGACCCCATTTTCCGGAACCCCTGCAGTAGAATGTGTTCTTCCCTGAAGGGATCGCAGTTTACATAATCCTGGCCCTGACGATCGGATCAGATCGATCAATCTGATCAATCGGAAGTTCCGCATCGGGGGTGTTGGGATAGAGCTCTCTCGCTACTTGAGTCAACACCTCCGGAATCGCCTCCTGAATTCTCGCCTAATTGACAAAGAACAATAAAATATTAATTAAAAAAAACAATCTAAATAAATAAGAAATAAGTTTATTTTGTTATAAGGACACTTACAGCATATTCAGGGGACTGCAGATACGCGTGCTGCATCGTATAGACGAGGGGATCCTCTTCTGGGTGGTTGGCCGCCTCCTCGATCCAACCCGAGTATGATCTGGTACCGGCATGATGATTTTTCGTGTTTTTGCCCCGGTTCCTTGTGTTGACTTCAGAAAGAGTCTGCGCGATTAATTCAACATAAAAAAAACATTCATTAGCCAAATAATTTAAGGGAATTACAATAAAACAAAAATTAAATCGATTGAAGGTTGGGTACCTTCAATTTCGGGTTGTTGAAGTGAACCACAAGCCATCGCCACTCGTACTCCCTATAACGAAACTCGCTAGGGGTACCCTCACGATCGTCCCTGTACTTTTTCTAATGCTTCTTCAGCTCGGCCTTCCACTCCTTATACCTATATATACCCATAAAATCAAGCGTTAGTAACTAACAACATTGTATGAACATAATCAAAAGAAACGAAAAAATTGAAACAAATGCCCGTCTGCAAACCTGCTCCCATGCACTTCATCCGCCCACGTGGGTCTAATGTCTTCATCCACGCGGAACCACCTCTGCAATGCATATATTTATATATATATCAATAATATTAAAAATTTATTATTGAAAATTTTCATAATAAATATACAATTCAACTCACCGACAACGCATTATGCAGCTGATATTTGACGGCTTGCGGCACTGAATTCCAATTTTCCCACAACATTGGGACTCTATCCCGTATGAGGCTGCCCGACATCCCCGCGTACTTCCGAGTGACCCTTCCCTCGATCACCTACCCTCCATCCCCCCTCGGAATCATAACCTGGCCACCACCGCTAGCCTGAATGGCGTCGTCCAGTAACTTTCCGACGACGGGGCCTCTGGTTATCTTCTGTTTGGCACCGGGCACGATCTCGCCTATCACATATATATGTAGACGATTTTTTAAACATCAACACCTAATTTAATGTAAATATTAGGGAGTAAAAAGATATCAGTAATTAATATTTACCTGATTCGTCGGTGCGTTGTCCCGGATTCCTCGCACTCCAGAGATCTGCCGGGAAGGGTAAATACGCATATGCCTGCTCCGGGGTAGTGAACCCTAGCTGTCCCGGAAGAGGCATCCCGTCGGAATCGACGTTCGGTATCGTCGGGATTTTCGGCGGTAAGAATAAGGTAGACGGCGGGCATAGTCGCATCCTCGCCAAGGACTGAGTGGATCCACCAGCCTCCTCGGAAGACTGAGGAGCTGTCTGGTGGATGACGGGGGAAGGGTCCTCGCGATGAATGTCCGGCATTCGGACCGAGGATTGAATCACACTATCCGTTTCCGGCGTGCGACTGACCTGATGAACCCTCCTCGCGCCTGAGGATCGAACCGCCTCGGGCTGCTGCTGCTGAGGTTGTCCCTCGCCCATCAGCCGACGGTGTCGAGTGGTCAGCGGAAGACTGTAAGTGTTGGGGACGCTGGTGGATCCTGATGCGGACCGACTTCCGGTGCCATCAGGATCCCCAGCTCCCGAGCCCTCATCCGCACGTCCCGATCTCCCTCTCCCTCTGGACCTCCCCCTCGAAGTACTCGACCCGGCCCCTCGGGAAGGTCCGCAATTAAACCATTGCATCGTTGCTATAAAATTATTAAAATTAAAAAAAATTCCTAATTCATCCAAAAAATCTAGCACATGCATATTCCAATAATTCCAATTCCAACAATAATAATTCCATTTCCAACAATTCCAATAATTCCAACAATTCCAACAATTCCAACAATAATAACTCCATTTCCAATTAATAATTCCAATTCCAACAACAATAATTCCATTTCCAAATCCAACAATTCCAACAATAATTCCAATTTCAATTCCAATTCCAATATATTCCACTATATAAACATACATGCAAAAAATTCCAATAATTCGAAATTTAACCAAATAATCCAAATTTAACCTAAATTTCACCTAAAATCAAAATTATCCCAAAATATATATCAATACATGTATAAAATTAACAAATTCCATTGCTATATCAATACATGCATCTACATTATCGATTCAAAACATTCCACATGCAAAATCTAACTTAAATTACAAAAATTCTCAAATTTGAATTTAGGGATTTCAAACCTGATTTTGAACTAATCGACGAGGGATTTGGCTTGAGGATCGATGGAATAGCACTTGAGCTTCGATTCCTTGCTTCCAACACGAAGGAAACGGAGAATGAGGAGGCGGAGGCGACTGTTCCGGTTTGGGGCAGTTTCGTTTCTGCCCCAAATCGTACCCAGATACGATATAAAACATAACTATATCCGACGAGTTAAGTAATCTCGTCGGATATAGTTGAACCGAAACTATATCCGAAGAGATCTCATATGCATATCGTCGGATATAGTTTTGGTTCCACTATATCCGACGAGATTTTCATATGCATGTCGTCGGATATAGTTCTTCTATTTAATTTTCTGATTTTTCCGGTAAAGTAATTAAATATTTAGTGTATTAATATATATTTATTAATAGGTAATTAATACGAAATTATTAATAGTTAGTACCAAATTCATAAATTATTATTTAATAATACGATCGATATAATTATTAATCGATCGGTTGTACGTGTATTTTTTTCGATCGATCTCTCAAGCTCTCTCATTTATGATGGGGCCGGATATAGCCATTTCATCGATCGAGAAGATTCGGAAATGCATATAATCTGAATAAAATTCATTTTACATTGCACGTTCTAAGTCAAAATAACATACATATAAATACACTAATTAAGGCGCATAATCAGAATCATCGCTTGAGTCTGACTCTGTTTCCGAGTTAATTTCAGGTAAGATGTGTATGTCCTCGTCACTTGAGTCTTCATTGTCTTCATTTTGATTAACATCAAGAAGATTCGGTTGATGTGTTCGTACCACACTGCCCTGTCTCACATTATTAAGGCGAATTGTTGAGGTTTCAGGAATACCAGTTGCGTTCGGCTCTTGGTATGCACTGACTTCTTCATTATCCGAGGTCACACCAAGGGTTGAGGCACTGTATATGTTTCGTGGAAGAACATGGTTAACCACTTTCCACGCGCATTTATGCACAAGATTATCAAGATAGAACAATTGTTTCACCGTCGTGGCCAACACAAACGGATCATCTTCATACCAGCTTGTGGCAGTATTCACCGAAAAAATCTCCTATTGATCGGTCATTGTGTTCTGAGGGTCGGTATCAAACCATCTACACTTAAACAAGTGCACGGTCATGCCTTCCCCATATATTAATTCGACAACTGAATGGAGAACACCGTAATAGTCAACTCCATTCTGCCCATCATGCACCATTACCCCAGAATTCTGTGTTTTTCGTCTGACATCTCTATGTTCACAAATAAATAGCACGCCATTTACCTTACACATAGGATAAACTCTGGAAGTTACCGGTTTCTGTGCCAAGAGCCTCAATTCGTGTGACCACTGAGGGATACCATCATCTTGTACATGATTCATCTGAAAATAATCATTTATTAAGTCGCACTATAAATAGGATGCGAGACATGCACTTAACATCGAACATATACAGGTCAATTTAAGTATCAACTTACCCAGTTGCCAAAATAGTTTGCGAACGTCTTGTTGTGGTACTCAACATCACCGGAAATAGCAGGGCAGTAAAGGTGCAAATTTTTCCAATATTGAACTTCTGGACAGTTAATCAATACCGACCAATGGGCAATGACTAGCTCATAAGGTTCCAACTTGTACGAGTTGGGCAACTTTCCAGAAACTTTAACATCATCGGAGATGATCGAAAGGTTGAACTGCCCTCCATCTACTCGCATATGTTGTGGAGGGTCCTCCAACGCTCCCAAATACAACTTGGTGTACGTTACGCACTCATGCGCAATATATGCTTCAGCGATACACCCTTCGGGTGCAGATTTGTTCATCACATAGTCTTTGTAGTCCCCTAATTGTCTGTAAATTGGTAATTACATATCGAGCATGTTAATTATGCTTATTGCAACAATAAGTGAATAAATAATATTAAAGATCGACATATATATAGCCAGATTCAGAAATGCATTACGTACCTTTCCATAGGGTACATCCATGTGTAGTGTACTGGACCAGTAAGCAACAATTGTTCCGGAAGATGGAGCATCAGGTGAGGCATGATGTCGAAAAAGTTTGGAGGAAATATCCTTTCGAATTTGCACATGATAAAAATGATGTCCTGTTGCATTTCCAACAAGTCCGATTTCTTCACTTCTCTCGTGCATAACTTCTGAAAGAATCTTGACAAAGCCACTAATGGCTCCACCACCTCTTTAGGCAGGTACCCTCGAATGAAAACAGGGAAGAGGCGTTGGAGCAGTATATGACAGTCATGACTCTTTAGTCCGTACATCTTGTTGTCTTTGAAGTTAACACATCGACTTATATTTCCGGCATAGCCTGAAGGATACCTGACATTACCCATCCAGCCAAAAATTTCACTCTTCTGGGCAGGCTTCACGGTATAAGGAGCTTGTGGCATTTTTTTCTTCCCATCTCTCAACCACAAATGTTTTCGCAGTCCCATCCTTTTAAGATCAATGCGTGCCTTCGGGCCGTCTTTAGTTTTTCCCTCCCAATTCAACACTGTGCCGACCACACTCTCGCACACATTTTTCTCTATGTGCATGACATCTAAGTAGTGTCTGATCAGCAACTTGGACCAATAAGGAAGTTCCCAAAAAATACTTTTGTGTGTCCAGAATTTATACCTGTCGGGTTTGTCAGGTATTGACGCCACTATCTCAGGATGATTGCTTAGCTGCCCAAAATCGTATTCATTTAACACTTCTAAGATTTCATCCCCCGTCCATCTCCTCGGCTGCTCACCTGTTTCCATAGTCCCATCAAATGCCTCCATATCCTCCCGAAATGGGTGATCATGTGGAAGCCAACAACAATGTCGCATATGTACAATCTTCCTGCAATAAGGTCTGCAACACTCAACCGTCATGCACTCTGGACAAGCCCTGTATCCCCTGGTAACGTTGCCCGACAACATCCCGCGTGCAGGAAAATCGCTAATGGTGCCAACAAGCATGGCATGCATCTGGAAAATCTCATTTTTGAACTTGTCATAAGTGGGATGACCATGCTCACTCAAGTACTTAAGCTCCTCAATCAAGGGTCTCAGATACACATCGAGACACTTTCCTGGATAACCCGGCCCTGGAATGATCATAGTGAGCATATTGTATTCTTTCTTCATGCACATCCATGGAGGAAGGTTGTACGGTACCAAAATAACTGGCCATATACTGTATTGAAGACTCATGTTCCCAAAAGGGTTGAATCCGTCAGATGAAAGCCCCAGCCAAACATTTCGAACCTCTGATGCAAAATAAGAAAACTCATTCACCATGTGCTTCCAAGCCTCTCCGTCAGCAGGGTGTATAAGCGTATCACCGTCGAGCAAATTCCTCTCGGCCCACCATCTCATAGCTTCAGCCGTGTGTGCAGACATGAATAACCGTTCTAGCCTATCTATCAGGGGAAAATACCGAAGTATCTTCACAGCTTTCTTGTTTCCGGCAGGAGTCAACTTATACCTATCTGTACCACATACCGGGCATTCATCAAGGGATTCAAGATCATTCCCATAAGCATCTTCACCCCAGAAGAGAACACGATCATATCTACAAGCATGGATTTTGATGTAGGAAAGGCCAAGATGTTTAAGGATCTGTCACACCTTACGATGAGTGGTAGGAAGATGATGACCGGGGGGCAACAACGAACTAGACCACTTCAGCCAATCATCAACAGCCTTCACACTCATTTTGTTCTCCACTTTGAGCTTCATTACTCCCATAACACTTTCGAGAACAGTCTTATTACACCCGTTGTACAACGGGGTCTGTTGGAAGGCAATGAGGTTGTTGTACTTGTCCATACCAGCAGTGTTGACAGCTGTAGGTAATTGCTGGACTGGCTCAATATGAGGGAAGTCTCCAACGGCGGGAGGGATATCGATATCCGGTGCTTGAGCAAATATACCGCTCTCATGAGGAAACATATCGTTGATCAACCTTGTTGTTGGATCATTGGATGTACTGCCACTCTCAAAACATTGTCCGTGATCATGTTGACCAACTGTTGAGCTCTCACCGTGATAAATCCAACATGTGTACTTATCCCAAAACCCGTTTTTCTTCAAGTGTTCCAATACTTTATCGATGTGAAAACGATATCGCTCGCTGCGACACTGACATTTCGTACACGGACAATAATGAATTGTCATCCCTCCACAATTAACCTTCACATATTCTACAAAAATTCTAATTCCACGGTGATATCTTACATCCCATCTTGGAAGACATATCCAACTCTTGTCCATCCTGAAAATTATAATTGCATGTATATATACCCATGATCTTATTAATTCAAATTTCATAGCTACATATAAATATTTATTATTTTAATTCCCATAATTTTAATATATATATACACACACATACACCCTAACTATATATATATAATCGATCACAAAAATCTAAATATATATATATAACGTTAACCATGCACGTACGTACACTAGCTAGCTAGCTAGCTAGCTATATATAATTAATCCTATATATATAATAATCACAATATATATAATGCAATATATTAATTAAATTAATTAATCACCCTAGCTAGCTAGTTATTGCTATATATATATTCACAATAATCAAATTAAAATTAACAACAATTAATATATATTTACGATCAATCACGCATACGTACTCAAAATCAATCATCGATCAATTACTCAAACTCAAGAATCAATTAATTAACTCGATCCATCCATCCATCTATTCAACAAATTAAGCAATACATGCATGCACAACACATATATATATTAATTAAGCACGTACGTATATATAATGCGCATGAATCATCACGAACTCATTCTCGACATCACCCAAAGATCGATTTCAGAGCATTTGTTGAAAAAATGGAAAGTTTTTTGAATGACAGATCGAGCTGTTGCCCAGATCTGAAATAAGAAACTATAACCGACGATATGAAAAAATTGTTGGTTATAGTCCAAAAATTTCGTCGGACATAGTCGAAAACTATGACCGACGAGTTTCCGGCGACTATAACCGACGACATGAAAATCTCGACGGTCATAAAACTATAACCGACGAGATAATCCTGTCGTTGGTTATAGTAAACTATAACCGACGAGATCCCTTCTCGTCGGTCTGTTTTTCGGCAACTCGTCGGATATAATGGTTCTGCTGGTAGTGATAGTGCAAATCTGGGAAAAGAAAAAGAAAAAAAGAGGGGGGGGCAAAAACCAGAGAAAAAAGGCAAATTCAGGAAGAAGACGATGAACAGTGACATATGTTAGTTGAGAAACGACATCGTTTCTTTTTAAAACTAGCACGTGCATTCTGCTATTAGGACTTAGTGGGCTACTGGACTTAGTGCGCTAGTCTTATTTTCTCATAATCCTAATCTAACACAGTAACACTATCATTCACGCAATCATGTTGGCAGACATATAGGGTTTATAGCCTTTATTAGCTTTGTTTAATAAAAAAGTCAAAACTCACAAGAACTCACAAGCTAAGCTTTTCTCCCCTCTCTGCAAACGCAAAGACCACGTCCACCCCTCCCCACTTGCAAAGTGCAAACTCAAAGGTATGAACTTAATATATAAATAATATAATTGATTAATAGTTCACAGCTTTGATTTTTTATTTATTAATCGATTAGAGTTTTAAAGTTTTTTTTATATATAGACGATTTTGATTAGGTTTAGTCGATTTTTTTTGCATACTTTTGGATTGATTTTTAGTTTCATATTCGTCTAAAAAAAATTTTCTATGTTCATTAGTGATTTATCAGTTCATCAATGAAGAATTCATCATTAATTGAAGAGATATTTCAAACCCTTGCAAAATCCAGAGGAAGTTTCATCTTCTAATAAAGATGAGCTTGGCTTAAAAAATCTTCCTTCAGATCCTGCTCTTCGACCTCGTATTATGGATTACAATCCAAATATTCGTGATCAAGTTCGAAGACATTATTTACTTCAGGGTGCTTGTCAACCTGAAACTCATGACGTTCCTCGGAAGAGTATATATGGAGTAAAACGGCGTTTTGTTCATCCTTGGTTGGAATATAATATAGACAGAGATGCCTTACTTTGTTTATATTGTTATCTCTTCAAACCAGATCACGGTGATCAAGGAGGCGGATAAATTTATCGAGAAAGGTTTTGATAATTGGAAGAACAAAAAAGGATTGGATGATCATGTTGGATCTGTTGGTAGTGCACACCATCAAGCTTCACAGAAATGTGAAACTCTAATGAATCAGAAACAACATCTTAAATCTGTTATCAGTCGTCAGGTGGAATCTGCGAAGCATAATTATTATACTTTATTGAATGCCTCGATTGACTGTATTCATTTCTTGTTGCGTCAAGGTCTTGCATTTCGTGGGCATGATGAATCAGAATCTTCTGGAAATAGAGGAAATTTTCTTGAGCTTCTTGAATTTCTTGCTGACAACAATGATAGTGTCAAAGTTGTTGCCTTTGAAAAAGCTCCTGGAAACCTTCTGTTAACGTCTCCTGTTATACAAATAGATATTGTAAATTGTAAATGTAGCTGCAGTTGAAACTTTGAATGCAATCATCTCTGAAATTGGCGATTCACCGTTCTCTATTTTGGTTGATGAAGCGAGAGATAATTCAATAAAAGAGCAAATGGCGGTTGTTATTCGATTTGTAGATACCAAAGGACAAGTAATTGAACGATTTATTGGTATTGAACATGTCACATGTACTGATGCCCATTCATTAAAGGCTACAATTGATGAATTATTTTCTATAAGTTGAGTATCTCAAATCTTCGAGGTCAAGGCTAAGATGGGGCTAGCAATATTCGAGGTGAGTTTAACGGTCTCAAAGCTCTTATCTTGAAGGAGAATGATTGTGCTTTCTATGTTCATTTTTTTGCACATCAGCTTCAACTTGCCCTTGTTTCTTTGGCTAAAAATTGTGTTCCAGTTGCTACCTTATTTTTCTTAGTAACAAGAGTTATTAACATTGTTTTATCCTCCTGTAAGCGTCGTGATCTTCTGAGAGAACAACAACAAATTGAGGTGATGAAAGCTCTTCAAGATGATGAGCTCCATAGTGGAAGAGGGTTGAATCAAGAAACTAGTATCAAACGTCCTGGTGATACACGTTGGGGTTCCCATTATAGCACTTTATTGAGTATCATCACTATGTTTTCTTCCATTATTAAAGTGATTGTGATGATTATTGATAATGGCACTTATGCTGATGATCGAGGCGAAGGTGATCTTCTGGTTTCACAAATGCAATCTTTTGACTTCATATTTTATCTTTTTTAATGAGACAAGTATTAGGAGTCACAAACGATTTATCTCAAGCACTGCAGAGAAAAGATCAAGACATTGTTAATACTATTGATTTGGTCAAAGTATGTAAGCAACAAATGCAAACAATGAGGGAGGATGAATGCGAATGGGATGAGTTTCTTGACAAAGTGTATAGCTTTTGCAGCAAGCATGATATTAGTATTCCCGATATGGCTGATATAGCTTTTCCAACGTAAAGCTGAAAAGGTAACAAACCTTCATTATTATCGAGTTGAGATGTTTTGTATTGTGATTGATAGACAACTTTCAGAGTCAAATGATCGTTTTAATGAGGTAAACTCTGAGCTTCTTCTTTGTATTTAAAGCTTAAGTCTAGATGATTCTTTTTTAGCCTTTGACAAGCAAAAGTTACTTCGTCTTGCCAAATTTTATCCAAGAGATTTCTCTAAAAGAGATCTCTTATCACTTGAGGACAAGCTTGATATTTATCTGAGTGAAATGCGGTCCAACAATGAATTCTGTCAACCGAAAGGACTTGGTAATCTTGCAAAAAAGTTGGTGGAGACAGGAAAACATAAAGTTTATTCATCAGTTTACAAGCTGTTAACTTTGGCTTTAGTTTTACCAATTGCGACTGCTTCAGTAGAGAGATCTTTTTCAGCAATGAATATTGTGAAGAGTCCACGACGTAATAAAATGGGAGATCAATGGATGAGTGATAGTTTGCTGGTATATATTGAGAAAGACATATTTAATAGCATCACTGATGCTATTATGCCACGTTTTCAAAATATGAAGACGCGACCTGGACAGTTACCATCTCGTAGATAAATGGAGAATGATAGTTCTAATTCTTTTCTTTTTTTAGTACTGTAATAAAATTTTCAAGAATTTGCATTTTGGAGTTATTTATTGATTTTGCATTTAGATTATTGATTTTGCTGTTTTTATTATAATATTTTATGCACTCTTCTTAATTTAGTCTTGCCCAACCTCAAACTTTTGTTTGGATCCGCCACTGACATCCTCTACATATATGACTGGCAATTATAACTCCCAACCAAGAAATTGACCAAATGCGAACACTCTGATACTCCACAACAATACTATGGGCGGATTAAGATCAGCCTTGAATTGAAAATATATATATATATAATATTTGAAGTATTGCAATTTTTTAATTAAAATATATAATTATTTGAGAGTATACTTGTGAGGAGAAAAGAGTAAGAAGATCATAAGATAACAAAATGATGAAAAGAATAGTATGATATGAATCATATATTATATTGTTTAAGAGAATAATATTCATTGTATCCCGGTGTATGTGTCTTGACTTAATTAGTATACATGCAAGTTGATATTTTCTCAATCATTAATTTATAGGAATATTGATTGTAACCGATTGTAATGCTTATATTAAACTAATTTATCAATGAATAAAATATTATTTCTGGGACGCCCGATCCTAGTCAAAAATCGTAAAAATCAATAAATAAACAAGTAAATCGGGGAAGTACTTGATCTGAAATCAAGTTCGACTAATCTAGTCAAAGAACGTATCTAACAAATTTGTTACAACGAAATGATCGTAACGATATATAACAAACATAATTTCTCCTTCGTCTGCACCGCCATTGGTGGAGACACTCGTTACCACCGCCCACCTACTGGGTCGACGAAGCCTAAACGTTGAATAAATCTCATCACTATGTTTATATCATCGATACGAACCTAAATACATATAACTCGACACATTTCCAGAAAGAATTTCCTGGCCACACGAAACGTGCAGTCCACAGAAAGCTCACGAGGAGCCCAACATACTGATAAACTACAGTTATAGCCTATTCGACCGGCAACTGACCGAAAAATGGCTTGAAAGCCCACTGACCTGAAATCGTTGAAAATTGATTCTAGCGACACACCTCCGCCGTCGAGCTACCACTGGGCTCGAGGCATGACTCAATAGACTCAGGGAGGAGAGGGGAATCAAAGCCTCTTAACCTCTCCGCCTAAATCACCGACAACCACCGCTCACAGTGGAAGCCGAGACGAATTCTACAGAAATCAATTTGATTTTCTCGAATTCCACCTGCAATCAAGAAATCCAAACAGCAAACCACATATATCATCATAATCTGGACCTTAAAACGAATCGAGGAATACCAAAATCAAGGACAGAGGATTCGTCAGCGACGGCCAACCAAAAACACCTGAAACCTTAGTCAATTTGTTTAGGTTTTGACTTTTGAGTTTATGAATTGGGGCTTATGATGTCATCCAAATCCAGGCTTATCCAACCCCTAAAATTACTCACGTCTAATAAAAAAAAGTAGAATTTTGATAAGATTTGTTATGAGTTTATAAGAATAAAAGAAAAAAAATAGTTATTTTAATCTCGTCGAAACCCTTTTCCTTGATTTCAAAACTCTCGATTAAGGCAAGAAAGAGGTAAATGAGGTCAACCCACGTTGAACGTGACTCTAATCGAAGTAAAAGGTACGGTGGCCGGACGACGTCGCACTGCCGGCCGACTGCCACACCATTACTGGACTCTCTATCTCTCTCTCTCTCTCTCTCCCCCCCCCCCCCCCCCCGCAACGAGAGAGAACGTTCACCCTCGGTCAAACCAGACTGACTTCCCAAAAGGGAAACCCCCTTTTATACTATTCTGTTTATGGAAAGGTAATTTTTGATAAACTTTTAATAATAGTAACTTCCTAGTCGTAACTCCATTTTTGAAATTTTTTGCGTCTGCAAACTCGTCTCGACAAATTCTATGACTTTCAGCCAAAGTCAACCAAAATTATCAATTTACAAATAAAGTCAACCGTAGATCCCACGATTTTACTATCGATAAACATTATTAACTGCGCTCGCTAATTCAAATTAAAAATTTCGTAAAATGTGGATAATTATATGAAAAATTCGGGATATCACGTGCAGTTTCAGTCTACATTGATTGCATATCTATTTAATCCTTCAACACATTATTAGCAGCTCTTGAGTTGTTAGCCATCACCACAAGCCCCTAAACTCCTATTCTTCACCATCGCCACCAAAGCACCACCGCCGGAGCACCAACTGCCGGAATTCTTAATCACCGCCGACCACCATCTTTTGTGATCTTCTCCTCCTTGTTTTACGATTTTTTCATACCGAGCATAATACCCTCGAGGTAAATTTTCTGACTTTCTTCGATTTAGAAATTAGGTTGTAAAACTTAATTACCGCAACACCCTAGATAGAGGTCTAGATTTAGGTTGATTTATTATCATGATTTAATTTTTATGCCCTAGTTCCTATGGATTAATACATGTTTATAAAAGTTTATTATTGGTGACAGTCATTGGGGAGTCACGGTTATTAGTGAATATCTTGGTTATTTATGATTTGTGAGAATTCGACTCCGATTTAGCAGGCTAAACCGGGATTAGGTCCTAACGACACTACTAATTGAGGTGTTTACTAATAAATTTATAAGAAAATCTCATTACTAAATTTCACAAGTCTCAAGTCTCAAAAATCATAAAATTCATAGCCAATACTATTCTCTTAAAGGGTAAAATAAATTTCTGACACCAGAGTGACTAAACACTTCTAAAACAGCTAACATAATTAGCTACTACTCGGAGGATCAACTGTGGATCCTGCCAAAGGAACTACTAAGCCTCGAACCTCGTGCACGCCCGACCTCCATTGAAACTCTGCACCTGGACATTTGAAACCAAAGGGCCCAGGGAAGAACATTTCAAAACAAAAAACTGTTAGAGTGAGTTGACAAAAATAGTTGAGCGTATGAAAACATGTAAGAATAAAGTTATGTCCTTCCATCGAAATTTATTTGAAAAACTATATGCAAGTGATGTAAAATCTTATGTTGTACTTAACGAGTAAACAAAAATAATGACTGACCTTGAAGACGAAAAAACTTATGGAAAAACTGAAATCCGACTGAAGGGTACTAAATTTAAAAACTAAATATTTGAAACTAAAATAAACCAATGAAGATAGAGATCTAGGGACCTAACATCATGGGTCATACAATATCGGTTAGGACCCTACTATCTATGGCGACATGTGACTAACGTGACACACTAAAATATCTGGAATATTTGTGTGGTCAAGCTGACACACTAGGAACTGATAACTCCACATCATGGGTGTACTTAAGGGAGGCGATGAACAAGCGGTCTGGCTAGCGCCTATCACCTAATGTTGTCTAGGGTGGGTCTAGCTAGCCTGGATGACATAAGTCACTCGATGATCAGTCGAGTGACTCGTATGCACATACGTAAACTGATCTGAGTTGAGCTTATAGGGTAACAGCTATAATATCCATACCTGAAATACTGTAAACTAAGATCTATCTGAATTGGACTCTTAATTGAGGGTGTCATACACTGAGAAACATCTGGACTAGATACTAATATGAAAGCGTAGTATGCTGAAACAAACTAAAATAAATAAACTAGATAACAAACGACTTGGACTAAAATCGTGACACGTAGACACTAAAAGTATTTAAGGATTTGAGCTAAGCTGGCTGACTTTGCATTCATAACTGGACTAACGAGCTAACGGAACTGAAAATATAATCACATAAAGGCTATAGATATCTGGAAATCAAGCTAGGGTAAATTGAATACATGACGCGCACGTAAAGAACTAGCTAGCTGAGCTAGAGTCGTACATGATAATAACTCTACCTAGAATGATTAAAATCGTGAGACGTAATCGCTAAAATAAAATAGATTAGATAAATATTTTAAATTTATTAACTCGCATACGCAGCTGTAAAAAGTAAGAGGCCACTCATCGGGGCCCAGATCGCCATAAAATTAGTCATTGATCCACTAACTCAAAAATCATATTCGGAGCCTCTAAATCATTATGAAGATCTAAATCGATTAATAAATATTTGATTGACCAACATGGCATAGATAGAAGAATCCTAGATGAAACGCATATCGGAAATTCACATTAAATATATCTCGTTAAACGTGTCCCGCCACCTAGAATATTCTCGAAGAGTCATCGATACACGTGCTTCCTAAGACCTCTCGACTCGACACACGATGGTTCGCCGCGTCAAAGTTTTGAGCCTCCACGATTCCAGTGAATAGGTGGAACATTACAAAAATGGTCGAACAACGCAAAACTACAAAAAAAAAAAGGACTACGAAAAGGCTTAGATTACTCCCCATGAAGAATCAAACTTTCTGGTTGTCGGAACTCTGCCGTGCACTGCAGTGCATAAGCCCCACGTGACGCCACAGCTGGCGGCCATGACCGACTTGCATCGAAATGGTCGACCCATACATCAAATGAAAGATCGCAACAAGATCATTAACCTCTAACAAAGAACCAAAGTAACATTCAAAACGTAAAAGCCAGAATTTACCTTCAAAGTCGACGGGTTTTGCCGGAGTTTCAAAATGTTCAACAGACCTCCATCAGTCACGGCAAGACCCAAGACTAGTCGCGTTCGGTGAAAGGACCCAACCCCGATTTAGTTTCCTAAACCGGAATCAAACCCCTTCTGAAAACACGAACCAACAAAAACCATTAAAATTTCGGCATAGTAACGCTACTAACGTGGAAGTGCCTTTACCTGCACCCGAAAAATAACACTTCATCCTATGCCACAAAATCCAAACCGTGGGCACCAATCCCATCCGGATTTCTCAATATCATATCAATAGCAATAAACAGTAAACATAACTGTACTATATAGAAAATCCAGAAAAAACCATATAAAACATGTATCAGTAACATATCAGAGCAACCTCTAGTGTTTATATACAAAATATACAACAGTAGGCAAAACAAGAAACCTACTGGAAAAGAAAGGTAGCTCGAACGACTAGCCTCCGACCGCGACGCGAGACACTAGAATCCGAACTGCAAACTGGGCACGGAAACCGAAAAGCCCAGGGGAAAGGCAAATAAAACGTTAGAGTGAGTGGACAAAAATAAACATATGTCTTTCACCAATTTCATATACAATAAACAAGTATAGCGAGTTCGGAAAATATATATGGAGGTGCCAGGCGAATCTCTCAAGCCCGACGGTCAGGCGAATCTCTCAAGCCCGACGGTCAGGCGAATCTCTCAAGCCCGACGGTGATAGGCCAGGGGAATCTCTCAACCCCGGCGGCATAACAGGGGAATCTCTCAACCCTGCCCAGAGGAATCTCTCAACTCTGGTCCAGAGGAATCTCTCAACTCTGGTTAGACTACCGGTGATCAGTCGAGTAGCCGAAGCATTGATGCAACTATGCCATCACCATAAAATATAAAATAATACCTCCGAAAATAATAAATAATCCCAACATCGTATATAAATAAATACGGAAAAATTACGAACTCGCAACGACTGTGAAAATATAAAAGTGTCCACTCACAAGTGAGCAAAGCACGCACTCGCGCTAATCACGTGGTCCGACGGAAGATTCCTCGCCCGAAGCACCATCTCGATCCCCTGAATAATCATAAAATATAACTGATCAAAATCATAGCTCACAACACTGTACCACACTGAAAGGACCCAACCCCGATTCAGTTGCCTAAACCAGAATCGAACCCCTTCTGAAAACGAGAACCAACAAAAATCATTCAAAATTTCGGCAGAGTAACATTACTAACGCGGAATTGCATTAACCTGCACCCTGAAAATAACACTTCGTCCTATGCAACAAAAGCCAAACCGTGGGCACCAATCCCATCCGGATTTCTCAATATCATATCATAAACAATAAACAGTAAACATACTGTAATATATATACTATATCCGAGAAAATCCGTATAAAACATGTATCAGAATGTATCAGAGCGACCTCTAGTGTAAATATATACAATATATACATCAGTAGGCGAAACAAGAACCTACTGGAAAACACAGGTAGCTCGGATCACTAGCCTCCAACCACGACGTGAAACACCAGAACCTGAACTACAACTGGGCACGGAAACCGAAAAGCCCAGGGGAAGACATGAAACTCGTTAGAGTGAGTGGACGAAAATAAATGTCTTTCACCGAAATAATAATATATATATGTTATAAAACATATGCGAGTCAAATGCATGAAAATCAAATGGTACGTGAGGAGACGCTGACTCCAACCCACGTACAGAGCATGCATCATAATACCGCGGAGTCACTCATGGACTCACACGCGATAGCACAGTCTGAATCACGGGATCCCAGACTCACACGTGATTCCTAGCCAGAAAGGCCTCGGGTCAGGATATCTGTCCCCCCCCCCCCCCCCCGGAGAGTACTCGGGGATCAGCCGAAAAGCCAATGTGTATCGATACAACCCTGATAACTGAGACTGTACTCTGTGTAAACCAAATCATAAATCTTTTCCATGCACATGCATAAAACATAATATATATATATATGTATGTATATTTGTATACGTATATTCGTATATATATTATCGTAAAACACATGCTCATAAAAATCATGATCAAACTACATGCTCAAGTTCGTAAATCATTTATGAAAGACTCGCAATCAATCCGTGAAAAGAAATGTCCACTCACAGGTGAGCAAAACGCGCACTCGCGCTAATCTCGTGGACCGGCGGAAGATCCCTTGCCAGAAACACGATCTCGATATCGATCCCCTGAATAATCATAAAACATAACTGATCAAAATCATAACCCACAACTCTGTACTTAATCACGGAAACCAACCGTTCCCGGAAACATATTAAACTGTATAAAATAACCGACTGAATTTCCGAAATCTCCATTCGAAACCTTCGACTGAAAATCCGATACCCAAATCAATACGAAAACCTCAAGGCGATACTCAGGGCGCGATTACGAGAAAAATGACATTAAATTCATCGAAAACCAAAAAGTCAACCCTCTCGCCGGAGCACCGCCGTTGAGAGGGTTGACCGCCACCGCCGGCGGCTGCGCGCCGTCAACGGTGGAATTCCACGGCGAGGAAACTCCAGAATTGAAGTTCTCCTCAAGCCCAGTCACTTTCACAACTACAAAAAGCCTCGATTCAAGCCACAACACCTCCAATTTCACTCGAAACCCAAATCGGAGAGAACTCCGGCAACCTAATCGGGTTCACCTCAAATCCCAACCTTAGCCAAAATTAAACACACAGTGAGCCTCACAAGGTCAAGGGGAGTCGAACCCCCCTAACCACCACAACCGTGGCTCGCCAGAATACCACAAACCAATACCGGCGAAATTCTTGAAACGGACCCGAATCGGGTTCAACCAAAACCTCATCAATTCAAACGAACTCAAATATAAAACAGTAAAGGAACTCAAGGGGAATCGATTGGTACCCGCAGCGTGGCCGGAGATGGCCTTGAAAAATTGGTTCGGTCGGCGAGCACAAACGGGTCGCGTTCTCCCTTCACGGGTCAACGGTCACTTTCCAAAAATAGAAGGTTAACGTATGGTCAACGCCAGTCAAACCTCAAACAGTGATTTACGACTATTTCCGATATTTATACTCGCGCCTCGGGTCGATTGACGGTCCAAAACGAATAACCAAAACGATTCGGATAAACACGAAACAAACGGATAAACTCGTCGATTAACCGAAACTTCAAATAATCGTATTATATTCCTCGGTTATCAGAAAAATCATCCGGAACCGCCCACGAGCTCGAAATCACGTGCTCTACCACTTCCGTGAAGAAACTCAATTCAAACTCTCGGCCGATAATAAAGTCGCGAACGAAATCGACAAACCACACATATAACGTGAAACCGTGACTATACGCTAACTCGTGAATCGTGCTGACTACACTACTGATTCTGGTTCGGGTCGTCACACACACCTCGGAAACCAACCATTCCCGGAAACATATAACTGATACAAAAATAATCAACGAAATTCCCGAAATCTCCACTCAAAACCCTCAACTGAAAATCCAATACCCAAATCAACTCGAAAACCTCAAGGCGACGATCGGGGCGCGAATACGAGCGAAACGACATATAACTCGACACATTTCCAAAAAAGTCAACGGTCGCCGGAGCTCCGCCGTTGACCGCCGCCACCGTAAACCGGAGAGATTTTTCGGCGGCCAAACTCACCGAAGCTTCATCTCAACGAGCCCAACACATCTCTCAACTGTGGTATCAACCAATTCCGGCCCAAATCGCCGAAAAATAGCTCGAAACCCACGGGGTTCCACCACCGTCGGCGACCTCCGATCTCCTCCGATCTCCGTCCATGCACGACTCACGGTGGCCTTCGAGACCACTCCCAAAGGCACCGTCGTGGCCCCACGGTAAAAACCCCCCAAATCCCCGGCCACCCCCGTGGTCGGAGCACCACCGTCCACAAAACCCGATTCCGGCAAGATTTTCCCAAACTTCAACTCAACATTTCTCCCTCAATTCGACATCAATTCAAGCAAAACCAAGTTCTAAACTATTTAGAATCATAAGGAGAACAATTTACCTTCGAGGGTCGTGGTCTGAAACGGCCGGAATCGGCCAGTCCGCCGGGGGAATCCAAACTGTCCGAAATCTCCACGGTCAACGGTGGTCAACGCCTCCAAACTCGGTCAACGCCGGTCAAACTTCCCGAACAGTGATTTTTGACAATTTTTGACTATTTCCGATATTTATACTCGCGTCTCGGGACGATCGACCTTCCAAAATGGATAACCATTATGATTCGGATAAAATCGACACGAAAGGATAAACTCGACGATATTCTGCAACTTCAAATATTCATATTATATTCCTCAGTCGTCGAAATAATCATCTGGAACCGCCCACAAACTCGAAATCACGTGTACAACAACTCTCGAGAAGAGACTCAACTCAAATTCTCGGCCTATAATTAAGTCGTGATTAAAACCGGCTAATCAATCAATTATCGGAAAATAGTGATTACGCGCTAACTCGTGAATTAAGCTGATTACTCTATTGATTATGTCCCGGGTCGTCACATTCAGCTCCTAGGATAGTGAGCTTTGTTCAAAAGAAATGTACCTCTACACTTTGTGAACTATGAACTAACTCATATGTGCAAAGAATTCTTTTACCCGCAAGTATACGGGGTCAAGTTATAGTATTTATAAGGAAGTCTAGTGTCAAACCAACAAAGGGACCACTATAACTCCTTAGCTTGACTCGATTAGGCGCTTAAAATTACTGATAAACTAGACACTAACTCGACACTAAACCTAAAGTAAAATGCAAAAATGTATCGTGCAAGATTAAGTCCTTTGGAAACTTAGCATTATAAGAAGTTGTTGAACTACGGTGAGTGATTGAACGAAAGTTGATTGATTGAGATATTAGTCTAATCCAAAGAGATTAAAATAGCAACAAAGTTCACAATAAAGAGGAATGGAAATCCCCGCTACCCATGTGATGGTCAAACAATGTCCTGATTTATGTAGTTAGAGTATTGAAGTCTGTTTCACACAATTTAAGTCCAAATTGTGACCTTGTGAGTCACATTTTGGTTTTGAACCCAAGTTCATTTTGGACGCTAAACGACTTGAGCCTAACCTTAAAGCATTTTGTGAATCGGGATCAAGACCTAAGCCATTTCGGGCTTATGTCTTGACCGCATGCCATGTGAGTGAAGTCAACAAGCATACAATGTGATAATTTTGGAAGGTTTTCCTTCCTAGACCTCTATTAGAGGATCCGGGAGGAAGTCTAAGTGAATCTCTTAATCTGCACCGATTGGGTTACGAATCAAAAGAACCAACTAGTAGCCATAATAACTTTTTCGATTCAATGTGCGCTTAACTAAATATCCTTGAGTTTATTAAGACCCAAGGTCAATGGCGGAGCCACGTATAGACGAGCACAGGCAACTGCCTGGGCTCGAGTATGAGACTAGCTATGCTGGATATTAGATTTGAAAGCTTTTGATCGGAAAAAATGGGGGTTTTGCCGGAAAAAATGGTGGCAACTGCCTGGGCTCGACCTTGTTTAGACTTTTAGTAGGAACTAGGAAAAGAAAAGAAAAAATATAAAAGTGGGGTGTCACCGTGTCAGTGAGTCAGTCTGATAAACCCCTACGTCTCCCTACCCTCTATTATATATACTAGTCCAACGTACTCAATGGACATGTGAACTGTCAAGAACCTCATGCACGATCAGCTAAGGTCTAAGGAGAAGCCGCCGTTCACAGAATTTTGGATTTGCAGAACTTAAACAAAGCCACTCATTCTTGTTTTCAAGATCTTGACTAGAAAATTAATTAGTAACATATTGTATTTGAGCCGACAGTTAGTTTTTCTATTTTAACGTGTTTCGCTTTAGTGGGCCTCTACGTAGCTCTCTCATTGTAATTAACCCCAAACAGGCTGGGCTGAAATTATATCTATATGTAATAAGATGCCACTTGAGTACCCTGGAGTGACTTGACAGTGTATATATTTATGTAAACCCTACGTAGCCTACGGCCTTACCCTGGCTACCCAGTACCCTTTATTACTCTATATCCCCAAACGGCCAAACCCCAAATCGGCAAATCTCCAGACGACCAGACCCCAATTATTCATCATCATTCTGTAATTCCTGTTCATCCATCTCGTGAGTCGTGAGTCGTGACTCTCAATCTCTCATCAATCTCTCTTTCATCAAATCATCGATCATAATCATTCTTCAACCACGTTAGTTCTCTAATTCTCTCTAAACTCTATTATCAATTTATATTATATATTTTCTCTTAACTCTTCTTCTTTTTATTTCATTGGTTCTTTTTGTTTTCTTTCTCAAAGTTCTCCGATTCTTGTTTTTGTGGTGGTAGAGACTGTAGAGTTGCACAATTATATGCTCATTCTGTACGGTTGATAGTTGATAAAATAGTTATGTACTTTTTTTATAGATACGTAAAATTGATACGTAAAATTTTATGATAAACAGTTATGAAGAGGTATTTTCAGAAAGTGTCGGGGTCAGGGGGACAGGCTTCTAGTTCTTCTAAGAGAATCAATGTCGACTCTGAAATCTTTAAAGAAAAGGAACTTGAAACTGTATTGGGCAATCTTCCATCAGATCCCGCAAGGCGGAAGCGCATCGTGGAATATGATCCGAATATTCGTGAGCAAGTTCGACGACATTATTTGCTCAAGGGTCCTTGCCAGCCTCGAAATCACCAGTTTCCTCAAACCATAATAAGCTGAACAAAGCGGCGTTTTGTGACTTCTTGGTTTGATGATCATCCAGAATGGTTAGAGTATAGCATAGAAAAAGATGCTGTGTTTTGTCTATGCTGTTATCTCTTTAAGCAACATCATGGTGACCAAGGAGGTGGTGATGTATTTACTAGCAAAGGTTTCTCTAACTGGAAAACTAAAAAAGTACTTCAAGATCATGTAGGAGGAGTGGATAGCGTTCACAACAAAGCATTACAGAATTGTCATGCTCTTATGAATCAAAAACAACATCTGGAATCAGTTATTAGTCGTCAAGTGGAATCTACTAAGAACAACTATTACATTCTCTTGAATGCTTCAATTGATTGTATTCGTTTCTTGTTGAGGCAGGGTCTTGCTTTTCGTGGTCATGATGAATCTGAATCGTCCAGCAATAGAGGGAACTTTCTTGAACTATTAGAGTTTCTTGCTGAACATAATGAGAGTGTGAAGGCTGTTGCATTTGAAAATGCTCCTAGAAATCTACAGTTGACATCACCTGATATACAAAAAGATATTATAAATGCAATTGCAGTTGAAACAGTTAATGCAATAAGATTGGAGATCGGTGATGCGCCATTTTCTATTCTGGTTGATGAAGCACGGGATAATTCAGTGAAAGAGAATATGGCTGTTGTTCTTCGTTATGTTGACAATAAAGGTCAAGTGATTGAAAGATTTGTGGGCATTCAACATGTTAAAAGTACTGATGCACGGTCCTTGAAACTTGCAATAGATGAGTTGTTCTCTAGAATTGGATTGAGCATTACAAATCTTCGAGGACAAGGTTATGATGGAGCTAGTAATATGCAAGGTGAGTTCAACGGACTCAAGGCACTTATCTTGAAAGAAAATCAATGTGCTTTTTATGTTCATTGTTTTGCACATCAACTTCAACTTGCTCTCGTGTCTTTAGCTAAAAATCATGTTCCAGTTGCTTCCTTCTTTTTCTTAGTGACTTGAGTGGTTAATCTTGTTGGAGCATCATGTAAACGTCGTGATCTTCTTCGAGAACAACAACAGAAGAAAGTGATGGAAGCTCTTAATAATGATGAGCTTTTAAGTGGAAGAGGGTTGAATCAAGAAACTACTCTGAAACGTCCTGGTGATACACGTTGGGGTTCACATTATGGTACCTTATTGAGTATTATTTCTATGTTTGCTTCTACGATTGAGGTGATTGAAATTATTATTGAAGATGGAGTGAACTCTAATCAGAGAGGGGAATGTAATCTTGTGCTAGCACAAATGCAATCATTTGACTTTGTATTTTGCCTGTTTTTGATGAGACAAGTGTTGGGAGTTACGAATGAATTATCACAGGCATTGCAGAGGAAGGATCAAGATATTGTCAATGCTATTGAATTAGTTAAGGCGTGCAAGGAACAACTACAAGCAATGAGGGATGAAGATTGTGAATGGGATAATTTACTTAGCAAAGTTTATTCTTTTTGTGGCCAGCATGGTATCAACATTCCCAATTTGAATGACAACTTTGTTGCTCAAGGGAAATCTCAACGCAGAGCTGAAAAAGTAACAATCCTTCATCATTATTGGGTGGAGATCTTTTATACTGTGATTGACAGACAACTTTCAGAACTGAATGATCGTTTCAATGAGGTAAACTCTAAGCTTCTTCTTTATGTTGCAAGTTTAAGTCCGGATAATTCATTCTCTAGGTTTGACAAGCAAAAATTGCTTCAACTTGCCAAATTCTACCCGAGAGATTTTTCTGACCGAGAAGTGTTATCACTTGAAGATAAACTTGGTATTTACATTAATGAGATGCGATCCAATAATAAATTCTCTCATTTGAAAGGAATTGGGGATCTTGCAAAAAAAATTGTGGAGACAAGAAAGCATATAACACATGCATCAGTCTACAAGCTTCTAACATTGGCTTTAGTTCTGCCGGTTGCAACAGCTTCAGTGGAAAGGGTATTCTCAGCATTGAACATTGTGAAGAATCCACTTCGTAATAGAATGGGAGATCAATGGATGAATGATAGCTTGCTTGTTTACATTGAAAAAGAGGTATTTAATAGGATTACCAATGACTCTATCATGCAGCGTTTTCAAAATATGAAAAAGCGTCGAGGACAACTGACGTCTCGTCATTAATTGAAAACTTGTAATATAATCTTTTATTATTGGAGGTAGCATTTTTATTGACTTTAGTTTATTTTTTAAAGCTAAATTTTTGCCTTAGCTGAGATATTTTTCTGGCTCCGCCACTGCCCAAGGTGACTTTAGTCCTTACTTAGTTCTAAGGGAACCAAACCTTAAAGTAAACCTTCTTGGAATAGACCCTAATCATATATACATGCTCATCTAGCCTTAAGTGAGTAGCTAATTCAATTAAGGTCTCATTTTTTAGTTTCTTAATAATTAATTAACTTAGCTAATTAAGGTCAACTCATGCATAGGTGAAATCAATCATGAAGCTCAAGTACATAAACACCCACAAACACAAAGTAGCTCATTCACAAACACAACTTCACAAAATATACACAAAAATGTAAACCATACATAAATTAAATCATCATTTGTTCACATCAAAGGGCTAGGGTTCAAACCCTAGCCTCCCAAATAGACTACTCACTACTTATCACTATAATCAAGTTTAGATACATAGATAAGAATCGATAAGTGCAAGAAATAACTGAAGAGTCTTTAGCAAAGCTCTTCAAGCTCATTCAAGTTCCTTCATCACTTCTTGGCTCCAAATTCACCGCCTAGGACCTCAAGAGGTAAAGGAGAAGAATGATTACTTCTCACCTCTTTGAGCTCTAGAAATCTCACCAAACCCTAAAAGAGAGATAAGAGGGGGAAAATCTTGATCGCACAAGAAGAGGTGTACAATCAAGTGAAGATAAGGAGGAAAGGGTGAGGAACTTTAAGAGAAGCAAGGAAGCTCTACCTTAAGCGGCTGATTTAGTGGTGATGGAGAGGGTGTTTGAGGTAGAGGAGAGAGCTAAATGGATAAGGAAAAGTTCGGAGCTAAGGAAAGATGCTAAAACTATGTAGAAGTGAAAAATGAGGTGTGTTGTATGTGTGGGATTATGGGAGCTCCACCAAGGAAATAATGTAGAGATATCTTGGTACTTCAAAATTCAAAATTATATGCTTAGACGTGATCCTAAGCTTTAGGCTTTTAGGTGGTCCTAATGTGTGACTCACCTCAAGTCATGTGACTTGCATGTGCATCCATCTCTCAAAATAACTTCCATGTGGGTTTGGACTCTTCAGACCTTGGCCCAAACTTGACTTGACCTTGTCATTGACCGGTGATGACTTGTCGTAGTTGACCGTTGACCATCCGGAGTTGATCGTTTACTGCATTGACTTTTTGTCATTTTCCCGATTTTGCTCCATCTTCTCCAAGGGTTTCGAAAATGCGCTCGGCTTCTCTAAAAAGTGATTAAATTTCATCTCTTAGAGTGCTTCTGTGCGAACTCCCACTTTTTAGCATAAAAAGAAAATATTATAAAAATGATGCTTTATTAAAAAAGACAAACAATAAGCATGAAGGGCATAATTAGCACATAATTATGGGCCTAACAGGCTTCAAAAGCCCCATGGTCGGGGCGACCAGTTACGGCCAGCACTCCGTCGTCAGCGACGACAGTACTCACTAGAATTAGTTCTTCAATCTTTTCAAACCTAGATGTTTGTACGTCGGAGCCGCCACTTGGGAATAGTAGAGAAACTAGAAATCTTACATTCCAAAGGAGAAGTGATGAACAGGAGCACGCCGATCAGCAGCAACACCAGCGGTGTCGCACAGTCACATCGCGAAGAGAGAGAGAGAGAGAGAGAGAGAGAGAGAGAGAGAATAAAGTAATTTTCTGATTTTTAACTTTTACCCTTTTTCCAAAATAACTATTTATACCCTGATAAAGGATATAATTCAACGACTGTGATTTCCTTTCAGTTTGATCCAACTGCAAAAGATGAATCACCGGTGGTAGATTTCCACATAAAAAATTTTATACACGAAGATTTCTAAAATTCATAATAATTAGCTCGAACCTTAAAAAAAATATTACAAACAAGTTCGTAATAATTTCCTCTACAATTTCCGTGAAGAAACTGAATCCAAGTTCATAACATATAAAATGTTGATTTTTAAATCGTGACAAAATTAATAATCTCGATAACTGTGTCGAAGCTAAATTAACTCAATAATAATTTCTTCACTTCTTTATCGTTGGTTGTCAAAACACCAAAATAGAACCTGTTCAACCTCTCTAAAATCTCTTCACCAGACCACTGTCAGGGTTTAGGATTATTCTCTACCGTCCCATCGAAATGAGCCTCATCCTGTCGTCACGGGTGATCGTGAGGAAGTCACCTGCGGTGGCCCAGGTAACATACATTCCCCACGTGCCAACTAGAGTTGACGTCGTCCAAACAAACAAGACAACCATTATATCCTTTAGTTGTGCAAGATGTCAACATCTCATATGTAAGGAAATTAAATTCTTTGTTCATGCGCATCCACGAAGGCATGTTGTACGGCATGAGAATAACTGGCCAAGTGCTGACGGCAGTGCTATTACTACCCCAAGGATTGAATCCATCTGTAGATAGGCCTAGTCTAACATTTGAAACCTCTACTACAAAGTCTTCGAATTCCCTGTCAAATTTTTTAAAGCCTACCAATCTCCTGCGTGTTGGAGCACATCATCATCTACTCGCTGATTCGTGTACCATCTCATCGTCTGTGTTGTATATAGAGACATATATATACTCTGCAATCTAGGAATCAACGGAAAGTAGTGAAATACCTTCACAGAAATTTTCTTCTTCGAACTCATCATATTCTGGTTTTTATATCTGCACTGGTTGCATACGAGACAGTAGTCCAAATGTGCATACTCTTTGTAAAATAGCACACAATCATTTATGCAGGCGTAAATTTTCCTATACTTTAGGCCAAGGCTGCTTAAGATCTTTATCACCTTATAATGACTTTCTGGTAGTTTGTGATGGTAGTGTCCAAAAAACTGAGCATGCAGCTGATGTATGTAGTTATAACATATATATATATGAAAATCTTGACTCAAAGATATACATGAAAGTGCCGAAAGGCGTTGTCATATCCAATTCAAGTAACTCTAAACCACAGAGTGCTCATGTGATTAGATTGAGACGTTCACTATATGGATTGAAATAATCTGGTAGGATGTGATATACACATCTAAGTGACTACTTGATTGGGAAGGGATACAAGAACGATGATTTGTGCCCATGCGTGTTCATTAAGAGAACAAGTTCAGGATTCTCCATTGTAGCAGTCTATGTTGATGATACGAATATCATTGGGTCCCTTGATGAAATCAATGAAACGGTTAGCTACTTGAAATCCAAGTTTGAGATGAAAGACCTTGGTAGGACTTGATTTTGTCTTGGTTTAGAATTAGATATCATCGAGTTGGTGGAATACATATTCACCTGTCTACTTATGTCAAAAGATGCTCAAGAAATTTAACATGGACAAAGCACACCCTCTTAGCACACCAATGGTTGTTCGCAGTTTGGAACCCAATAAGGATCTGTACCATCCGAAAAATGATGATGAGGAACTTTTGGGAGCTAAAGTACCATACCTTAGTGCCATTGGATCTTTGTTATATTTAACTCAATGCACTCGTCCAAATATTGCATTCTATGTGAACTTGTTAGCTCGATTAAGTTGTGTACCAACGCAACGTCATTTGAATGGTGTAAAGCATATCTTAAGGTATTTGAAGGGATCCACTGACTTAAGGAAGCTCCGGTTGCAAGAATTATACCTCTATTCAATGTGGTTCTCTACTCAGAGACACCATGTGATGTCTTGGTTGGTTCACTGATGTTGGGTATCTCTTTGACCCACTTAAAGGGCTTTTCCAAATAAGTCATGTATTCACCATGGGAACACGGTGATTTCTTGGAGATAAATAAAGCAAACATTTGTTGCTACTTCCTCGAATTATTCTGAGATTATAGCTTTACATGAAGCGGTTAAGGAGTGTGTCTGGCGTCGATTATTTATACATCGTGTTCGAGGGTCAAGTGAATTACCATCTATTACGACAAAACCAACTTGTATATTTTAAGACAATACGACTTGCATTGAACAAATAAAGTTGGGATACATCAACGATGATCATACAAAACACATTTCGCTGAAGTTTTTCTTCAATCAGTAACAACAACAGTTATTGAATATCCATGTGAGCTAAGTTAGTTCGGTGGATAATGTTGCAGACTTGTTCACCAAGTCTCTGCCAAAATCTACATTTGTGAAGCATGTGAAACGCATTGGAATGCAAAGATTATCTGAACTCTAAGATTGAGTTACTGATCAAGGAGAGTTCCTTTCGTAGACATCATGAGGAGTCTACATCACATGCGGTCACTTTTGTAGTTGATGTGTTGTACTCTTTTCCCCTTAGACCAAGCTTTTGTTTTACTCATGAGGTTTTTGTTTGCTTGGCAAAGTTTTTAGTGAGGCAACAGGTTATGCATCATCCATTAGGATCGCAACACAATATGGAGTGTTTAAGGGAATAATATTCCTGGTATCCCAGTGTGTGTCTTGTCTTAATTAGTATAGAAGTAAATATTATCTCAATTCCTGATTTATAGGGATATTGATTGCAACAGATTGTAATACATATATTAAGGTCATTTATCAATGAATAAAGTACAGTTTCAGTCTACATTGATTACGTGTCTATTTTCTCCTTCAACATATATGACTTTTTCTAATCAAAATGGTGATTCCGATTACGATTGATAATGATTAGGATTGATAATGTTTACTTATCATATGGAATCAGAATCAAACTTAGTTTGATTACTGAAATATCCCTACAAAACACACACTATTGAGCTGTTTACTTACCACTTGAAATCATAATAGAAGTTTGAATACGAGAGCTGCTAGCGTATTAGTGTAAGAGCTGCGAGCGTATTAGTGTAAATTGGGTGGGATTGTGAGTTTGAATACGAGAGCTATTATATGTGTTGTGGTTATTGTTTTGGGTCTGAATTGTGTGTTGTGACAGCAACTGCATTCTTTCTATTGATTGCTTTTGGTGTTTTTTTTTTTGTGATGTGTGAGTTGTATGTATCATCAACAGCCATGCTTCCTGGACCAGCCATACCCATTTTGAGTCAGGTAACGTCTATTTACCGAGAACAATCAACAAACAAAATGAGCAAAGTAGCGTGCTTAGGCTACTATGTCTTGATATTCATGTCAACTGTACTAGATTGTTAAATAGAATATTGCACTCATGCCTATTTGGAGTGAACATATGGAAGGTTCTGCATCAGCTACTGCTATGCATCCCTTTTGTCATGAAAAGTATAGTCTGTTGAATGGCAATGAATGGAAGTAGTATTTATTATGACAGTGCTCTAAGTTCAAAGGGTGGATGACTAGCTAGGTTCTGCAGATATTGTGTCATGGCTAGGCACGTGTTGAGATTATCAATGCTAAACTTGGGGTTCATGGTAAATTTTGGTAAAATGTTTTGGAGAAGGCTTAGTAAAGAGAGGAAAGATGATTTTATATTTTGTATCCCTTAAAAAAAGATTTTGGAAAAAAAAAATTGTCTAAAGTTCTCTTTATGAAGTTGAATGCGACTGAAATTTGGATTGTCTAGCCACTTTCTTGTATAGGTCAAGCCAGGCTGAGTGTGGTCAATTACTATAGGTTCTGTTTGAGTTTGGACAGAACTAGTTCTTACTTGGAGTGTCAAAATATTTTGGGAAAGAAATCCTAGTTACTTTTGTCGTTTCAGAAGAATAAAAATGTAGTAGGGTTTGAGAACATTGTAGACCAACCCTGAATATTTGGATTAGTAAGTATCTCCTTAATTACAATGTAGTCTCATATAAATTAGACATGAACCGTTTTCATACTGAAAGTAAAATAGGCAATTCTATGAGCCATCTGAAAATTTCTTTTTATCCCAGTCACATTTGTAAACTTCTCTCCTCAGTATTCCTTCTATGTCGGAATTTTGTGCAGACATTTTTGGTGTGGCAGCTGGGCTTTTCTTCTCTTCTCTTGGGAAGAACATACAGAATAAATCAGATTGTTGGCTGTATCCTAGTTGCTGTAGGTGTAGCGCTAGCTGTTGCGAGGTATTTTAATCCTTTCTTATATTGTTTGAAGATTCGCTACTATTTGGTCTTATGTACTGTAGTTTGGTTCCTCAAAAATATTTATTACTAGGTTGATGGCCGCCCCCAGTGGCGGTGTTACTAAAGTATGAAGTTTTGATTGACTATCTGAAGTCATAGTCAAAATAATGAATTATTAAATTAAAATGAATTTTTTATATTTTTATTGATACATAGCTAAAAACTATATTTTGTATGTGTTATCCTGTATGTTGTATATTGTGTCATATATTTTGTAATATATCTTTGTAGACAATATTTTTCGTATAGTTATTAGACACACCATCACCATTTTTTATCACTATCTTAAGACCTTTTTTTGATGTCACCCTTGACATTGCTACATATAATTGTCCGTGAGTAAAAACTGGTTCCGACAAATATATTCCGACTTGATTTAATGATTGACCTTGGCTCTTATTGATCGTCATTGCATAACAGGGTCTAACAGGAAACTGACGTCTTTTAAATGTAAAAGGCCATTTAGTTTCAGTTGCATATAGAACTATTCTCGGAATATGTACTTTTTCTCCAACGTTACTCCCAGTAAGTATTTTTGCTTCTATTAACCTTTCGAACAAATTTGTCACAATTAATCTTGTGCCATTACACAGACCTCGTATCTGATCTAAATTTCTTAATAACATAATAGGCATACCAATTTTCAATATAAGTTCATGTGTCGGCAAACCGCTAAATTCAAGCTTATTCAAAAATTCCATGGGATACAAAATATTAATATTATCGCTGCTACCTGAATTATATGAAATTGAATCTGAACTAAAATATGATTTATTATTCTCAGGTACTAATTTAATCGCATAATTATTAATTTCATGAACAATTACATTTTTAGGAGTTACAATAGCACGTTCTCTTAGATAATTTGAATCATTGTATTTGGTATCAAAATTGGGATACGTTGCATCAAAAATTGATTTTATGGGTTCAACTGAGGCATCGGCTAGCAAATCTTTTGGTATATCAATCCAACTCACATCAGGATCATCCATGGGTAATTTAGATTCCAATCGACCTTCACCTATCTGTAACATCCATTCAGCAAATTCTTTGATTTCAATTTTTTCAAGAAGAGTTAAATCAATCGTCGATAATCTCATATTTTCAGTTAGATGAAACACTGTAATGTTATGCCACAAATATGAATTATTAAATGATGCTTGAATGATTTGTTCTTTACTACCACCTTGTATCACTGACAATGTTTGTCTAAAATCTCCACCGAATAAAATTATTTTTCCTCCAAATGGCTGTTCTTTGTTTGACAAAATATCATGCAACGTTCTATCTACTGATTCAATACACCATTTATTACACATAGGAGCTTCATCTCAAACTATTAATTCAGCCTTTTCAATTAAATCAGAAAGATGAGTTTGTTTATTTATATTACAATTTGAATCTTTGTCTATAATCGGCTTTATTTTGAAACGTGAATGAGCTGTTCTGCCTATCGGAAGTAATAACGAAGCAATGCCTGACGAAGCAACAGCAAGAACAATTTTGGCTTCAGATCTCAATCTTGAAATTATAGTATTCCATAAAAAAGTTTTGCCTGTACCTCCGCTACCATAAACAAAAAATGATCGTGGGTTCTTCTGTTCTACGGCTTTGATCACCTCATCGTATATAAATTTTTGATTATCATTTAGTTTGGTGATCAAGTCAGAATGTTCTTGTTTCAATGCTTCACAATCAAAATCTAATTCTTCTCTGATAAGCCTATTGTCAAGTTGATGTATTTCTTGTGTCTTTGGCATTGGTAATTTATGGTCTTTTAAACTACTGGACGACATATTAAACAATTTTTCAAGTTCATGTAGAACAGCATTCTTTAATTCGTCATCGGGTATGGTCAGATTTGGCATATTAAAATTTAATTTCATTCTGTGTGATATGTCATCGGACATCTTAATCCAATATGCATCAAACAAAGCTACAGGATCCGAGACATTACAAAATAGAATAATTGTAACAAATAAATGACGAATTTGAGGAGAAGTGGCAGTATAAGTAGATTCCAATAATGCTTCAAGCCATTCTTTATCATCACCTAGTAATCCTAAAGCTTGACATGCCTCTTGATAAGTGGAGTATACTATCCCATTGACCGTTCTTATTGCCTCAAAATTGATACATCCTTTTTGAACATTCAAAAGCATTCTAAGATAGTACAATCCACCTGCATTTGGTGGCACATGTGCTATTCTACCGAGAACGCGATATTGTTTTCTTCGAGTCCATAATTTTTTATCAGCATTCCACACAAATTTTGTAGGAAATTGAGTATATGTTAATTTCTTTGCCTTCTTATACGTGCTGTTTGTAGTAAACCAAGCGGTCAACATTGTAGTTTCTACACCTGGACTTTGTAACACATTTTCAAGAGATTTAGCTTGATGAAAACAAACATTTTGTTCGTCTGGTAAATGAATTTTTAAATATTGAACTGCAGGATATCTAGAATGAATGAAAAATTCAAATAAACGCCAAACGGACTCATGAGGAGTTAAATATCGACCGTTGAAATAATTTTGGATTTCATCATTTATATTATCTCGAACCAATACGCGTGCTCTATCGGGTCCTTTATTTATATACTTAAATAAATATTTTATCAACATAGACTGAGAACATGATTCAACATTTATATGAGCATTATACCTCAACAACAAATTAGCATTGTATGGAACAACAAAATTATTACCAACCTGAACTCCTTTTCTAACTACAAAATGGGAATCATCATCACGACGCCTATATTGAGGAGATTTGATTGCTTGAAAAATTGTGTTAGGAATAAATGATTTCGGAAAATGTTTTGTGCATAATTTGTCTCGCATACATGGAGAAAATGGATTAATTTGACCGCAAGGACCATGAATCATAAATTGACTAACAATTTCAAACAACTCTGGATTAATATTTTTATCTGGCAATTCTGCTGAAATTATGGAATCTACATCATTTGCTGTATAACATTTGTATTTATCTTTCAACCAAAATAATAGATGAGCATGTGGTAAGCCTCTTTTTTGAAATTCAATTGTACACACATAACCATGGACTTCTCCAAAAGGTTCTCCATTATTAATATAAGTAATCATATCATCTACTTTTATTTTAAAAATTCGACATACAATATCAGGACGATCTTCTGGTTTGTAACCTGTTTTTTTTTCAAAATATCTCAAAATTTCTGGCCACTTCACATTGCAAGTGAAAGTAATGAACAAATCCGGATTACCGTATTCTCTACAAATTGCCATTGCATCTTGATAATTATTTATCATATTTCTTGGGCTACCTGTGTGAGAACCAGGAAGAAAAAATCTTTTTCCAACATCAGACCCTTGGACAATTCCATCCGAAATAAATGTTGATATGTTATTCCATGTTTCACACCTTAGTTCTGGTTGATGATGCCTTATATATTCTAAACGATTTTCTTCGACAGTTGCATATGCATCGACTAAATATTGTTGAAATAATCTTCCACCTTTTAACAAAGTACTTGATTGGTTTGCCCTATCATGAATTTGATAACATACAAATTTGTTCATTGTTAATTTTTTATCTTTATTACCACTTTGGCTTGCAACTGGTTTTAGTTTAATATTAATTTTAAATCCATCCTCACCATATGGAAAAAGAAGCGGATATTGTAATGACATCAATTTAGGATGAATTTTAGATATACGTTTTAATGACCATTCGCTTGATCGAATAATTATATCTCTATTAGAATTAAATTCACCTATGTCACCTACAATCAATCCACCGATTTCAGAAGTAGAAGGTAATTCATATTGTTTGTTGTCAGTATTTTTACGATCAAGTATAGTCACATCAAAATTGGGCAATGATTGATTCTCAAAATCATCTCTCACAGATCGATACTCTTTGGTTAATTCATTACATTGATCTAATAATTCTACTAATCCTTTAACAATATCAATATCAAGCTTGTTATTTGCTTTATTTGGATCAATAGCAGTCATTCGATTTAAAATCTCATTTTGAGTGTCATATACATATAACTGAGCGTATTTAGGACATTCTCCTTCGGAAGGTAAAACAGAACCCATCAAATGATGCACTTGTCCGCATATTTTAAAGACATAAGGAGCTACTCCATTGTTTATACTATGCTCAATTTTAGCTCCCATAGAAGTAAAAGCAAACATGGAATTATAAACTCTAATATTATCACGAAATAATACACTTTTTCGACCATTATTTGGATTTAACAATTCATCAAGAAAAATAGGAGTTGGATATGATATTGGAATTTGAACTTTTCCTTTTTCACAACAATGAGTATATATGAATTGATTTTTTTCTTTTTTTTTCAATGCTTCAGCTGACCAAAATAGAGCAGTGCAATGAGTACATGTGTAAGCATCATCACCAGCATCATTATAATCCACAATGTGACCTGCAATACAGTTATAAAAAATTGTGTTAGAAAATACATGATTGATAATGAATTTTTATGAATAGATGATTGATATTGAAATTTTTTCTCACCTGCATGAGTTTGTTGATATGATGCCTGTCCAAAGATTGTTCCACCAACTGTAACTAATAGAAAAGCACTATTATTATATTGACCCAGATAAATAATACAATATTAAACCATCTATTAAAACAACACGAACACACAATACCTGGTATAATTTCTTCATCGTCGCTACTGTCTGCAATTTCTGTTTCTAACTGATGTGACGTTGAACAATTTTGAAAACCAAGTTCTGCCCCATGTGACACTATCCTTTCATTCATAGAGTCACAATTCCTCTCCCACACCATATCTAAACATTAAAATCAACAAAGAAAACAAATTTCAAAAATTAATAGACATTATGCACAAATTTCAATCAAATAAGAAAATAATTAACCTAAGAATGTCCAAAAAAAAAAGGACTCCACCTTACTAACATTAAGGAAGACATTTTTTAACCAAAAAAATTGACCTTCCAGAAAAATTGGCTGACTATTAATTCTAAAGACAACACAACAATTCATACAACCTAATAATACGGAAAAAAATGCTACTTTCCGAGACTGCACAACAATAAGCCTGTATATTCTATAATCCATAAGAAAGACCTAGTAATCTAACAACACTATTTTAACCAATATTAAGAGCTCTATTAAAATAATGTAACAAAATTCTATAGTGTACAACACCTGTGAGCGTTTGGGCAAGATCCGCATCATCATTTTCTGGATCATGCAATGTGAATGTGTCATCAGATGTAGAGTGAAAAAAACACGGTCTTTTGCTTAAAGACTTTTTGGCCTGGGAATTTCCTGCAAGACAATAAATATGATTAGGTTGTTCTATAATTGAGAGACAAAACTAATCTAAAGCCAAAAAGAATCCAATTCAGGGACATAAACTCGTAATAGCTGGCATAAATTTTTCATTATGGATTTCAATCAAAGAAGAAAAGAATTAACCTACGAACGTCCAAAAAAAAGCACATTCCGCCTTACTAACACTAAAGAAGACATTTTTTTACCAAAAAGTTTGTCTTTTATGAAATACTGGCTGACCATTGATTCAAAAGACAACACAACAATTCATACAACCCAATAAGTTATTGTATGTGTGGGCCACAAAAAATACCTTGGTAAAGATAATACAAAAACAAATGCTTGCTTTCCAAGATTGCATAATAGTAAGCCTTCATGTTATATAATCCAAAAGAACAGCCTAGTAATCTAACAACACTATTTTAGCCAACATTAAGAGTTCTATTGAAATATAATGTAAGAACAGTCCATATTATACAGTACCCGCTAAAGTTTGGTCAAGATCTCCTTCATCATTTTCTAGATCATGGCGCACGAAGGTGTCATCAGATGTACATCGGAAAAAGCGCTGTCTCTTGCTTAAAGATCTCTTATCTTGGAAATTTCTTGCGAGACATAAAATAGATACAATTAAGTCCCTTCTATAATTGAGAGATGGGACTAATCCAAAGCCAAAAAGAGTCTAATTGAGGGACATAAACTCATAATAGCTAGCGTAATTTCTTCGTCATGGTTACTGTCTCCAATTTCCGAAACTGGTTGAGTTACCCATTGTCTCTTACCGAATGAATTTTTGGCCTGGTGTAACTCTACCCCCTCATCGACAGAGTCATGGTTCCTTTTCCGCACCATATCTAAACACCAATTTCAGAAGAAAAAAAGAAGACCAATGTAAAAAATGAATAAACATCATGCACAAAATTCAATCAACGAAGTAAAAAATTAAGCCAAAAACATCCAAAAAAGGGACCATTCATCTTACTACACCGAGGAACAAATTTTATTCCACGAAAAAGTTTCTTCAATGAAAAAACTGACACCCCATTAATTCAAAACACAACCCAACAATTGATAGAACTCTATAAGTCACTATAAGCGTATATCATCTGACATAAGTTGGTAGAGAGATAACCTGCAAACCATGTTTGATTTCTAAAACTAAACAATAATAAGGCTGCATGTTCTATAATCAATAATAAAAAACTGATAATCTAACAAACCCATATTACTATTAACTACTATTAATAGCTCTATTGAAATATAACATAACAACAATCCAAATTATGAACTACCTGCGATAACTTCATGAAGATCTAACTCATCATTTTCTGGACCATGGCACAGGAATGCACCTTCAGAAATAGATTCAAAAAAGGACTGTCTTTTGCTCATAGATCTTTTCTCTTGGGAATTTGCTGAAATAGACAAAATATATAAATTAGTCTATTCTATAATTAAAAGAAAGCCTAATCCAAAGAAATAAAACTTAAATTCTAGAAATTCTAGATAGAACTACCATGAATTAAGAATAATTTTTTTTTCATAAAACAGTTCGTTTTGTACACTACCTGAGATAAGATGGCAAAGATCTCCATAATTATTACTGTCGAGTGTTGTTGTTTCTGGACCCTCGCATCTCGAGGATTCTTCGGACATGCGTTGAAAAAAGCTCTGTCTCTTACCCGAAGATCTTTTATCTTGCGAGGATCCTGCAACGGACTCCAATGGTGCTGCAGTATTTTTTTTGTGCCGCATACCTTAAACATGACTTTTAAAAATCAATAATTTTTTTTAGCGACATATTACGAGAGAACATTAACCACGAAAATACAAACCTGATTCTCGAGGAAAAATTGAATATGGAGACAATAATTGCAAAAGAAACAACAGCACAAAGATACAACAGGGTATCTTTCGCATATAACTAACGAACCCTGCAAAAAAAAAAGGAAACAACATTCAAGATAAACCACTTATATCCACAGAGATGACATAAGCATTGATATAAAGATGTTTATACCATGCTGTATATAGAAAAACACATATGGCATGCTAAAGACCAAGACACAACGCTTTTAGTAGTAGAAAAGCTCCCATACATAGTTTCAACAGCACAAATAACGTCATTAAAAAAAATTCAAAAAGTGAATCATCAGAATCCAAAGAAAAATAACCAGATGGCTTTACAATCAGATCCCTAAAACCTCAAAGTAACCTAAAAACTGGACACCCAACAAAGTGAAAACAATAACGAAACAAAGAATCGAAAATTCTAAAATTCATGACTGTAAATGAAATAGCTAAAGAGAAACAGACAAAAAGTGATTAAATACCGACAAACCCAAAGATACAAAAACTGACACTATATAAGTCACATTCCTCCACATATATCTAAGTAACAATAGAAGACCAATCAAGGCTTAAATCAACAACAAACCGAAGAAAAAAAAAACAATTTCCGAATTTCAACATGAAATTACCATGTACCCAAATACCCAGATTATAGTAAGTACAAAATACAAACAAATACTAAATCACCACCATCCAATCTAACATATCTCCTAACAGACTCTTCATTAAACACCACAAACATTGACCAAGAATTGGTACCTTGTAATAGCAAAAGTCCAAACCAGGAACAAAACTTTATACACTGCTGAAATTAGGAGATCCAATCACTGTAAAACAAAACACTTTTGTTAAATATAGAATCCTGAAACCAAAGATCTAAAGGTCATGCAACAGAGAAGTAACTATATCATCAACAAAACCTGCTCCCAAAATTAATTGATTTACTTGCAAACCAATTCAAAAATCCAATATATCCTTTTAGAAGACCAAACCAATCATATTTACAAGTAAACATTGCAGAACAACTGGCCAAAACACCCAGATTTAAAAAATCATTCACATGGGCTGCGAGGCCAACCTCAAAAACCATGTCAAATTCATACACAAAGAAGGAATTGCTGAGAGACCAAAATTGGTCAATGTACAAATTTTGACAGCAAAGAACTGTTAGATCTCAAAGTAAAAAATAAAATTTCTCATTCTTATAACATAGATCTGTACATTGACTAATAATAACCAATCTAGATCTCAAACGAACACAAACCAGTAGGCAATAATCATCAACACACAAATCAAAAACAAAACACCATTACTCTTCTTAGAGTCTTTCAATCTTACACCCATCACCCAAACTGAACTCTGCTCCAAACCCCAATTTCTCAAATCCACAAACACCTCACCACAATCTCACTGATCTTGAACATAGCTATTCATTATAACTAACATCAAACCCAGTGCGACAATATGTTGGATATTCATCGACAAAATAATAATTAAAATAAATTGAAATTCAATGACCTATCACCTTAAATTAATGGTTATGTAACCTTTATTGTCAAAAAACTGCCTGGGTAAAACACCCTAACAACCAATACCTACAATAAGCGTTATAAAGAAAATTAACATCATAAAAAAATGCCTAATAAAAAAAAACTAATAAGTGACGAAATGAAACCTAATCGATGAGAAGCGGTTGACCACTACGAAGGCACAGATCAATACCGTGAAAGTCAACGCAGCAAAAGATGCGATGGAGAGGAGAAAACCTTAATCGAGGACCAAAGCGACAAACACAACCTGAAATTGACAACAACACATATCCAAAACTTTAAAAAAAAACTCAAATTCAAAACTCATGAATCCAGATGATGCAATGACGATAACTCGAACAAAAGTTTCATCGCAAACTTACTAACCAGAAGATGCATGGATTTAAACATGGTTGTGATAGGCACGAAATATACGTTTTAGACCATATTCATTGGGCTATGATCCCTTAGATGCAATTGTTACAATCTCTCTCTCTCTCTCTCTCTCTCTCTCTCTCTCTCTCTCTCTCTCTCTCTCTCTCTCTCTCTCTCTCTCTCTCTCTCTCTCTCTCTCTCTCTCTCTCTCTCTCTCTCTCTCTCTCTCTCTCTCTCTCTCTCTCTCTCTCTCTCTCTCTCTCTCTCTCTCTCTCTCACACACACACACACACACACACCACCTAGGTCTATACCTTTGGAGCACTGTTAAACAAAAATTATACCAATGGATTAAACTTAAAAATTTATGTTTAGTATATGCATTATACTATCGTTATACAACCTCGGTTTATTGTTCGATATCTCTTTTACTAATCTACCTTGCTCTCGCACTCTCTCATTCCTTCGTATGTATGTTCCAGCTGATGGTATATACATTCACATCATTATCATCATTGTCTGCCCAAAACTTGCAACCCCAATTTGACTCTATATTCACCTACCACGGCTTCTTTTCTTCGAGGTCAGCCCCAATCTACATTATTTAATCTTAATCTGCATGCGAAAATCCTATAAAGTTTTGGGCTGTTCTTTTTCTTTCTCATTGAATTGTCAAAAAGCTCAACACTACAACAACAAAGTTGGTAGTAGAATCAATTGGAACCGAGAGAATTTGGGTCTAATGTCAAAAATGGCTAGGCGGCTATAATCAAAAGAAAAGGTACCACAAATGGATCAGAGCACTCTTCTTTCTCTACTAAACGTGTGTGTGTGTATATATTTACACACACATACTGGATGCTATTTCTTCAAAAAGGATAGATGGACTTACAAAAAATGAGGGTGAGATTGACTTACAGATCAGTCTGGCCACCGTAGTGATGTCCGATGCAAAGTCGTTAGAGACAACCTTGGAGACAATGAACTGAAACACCTTGTCAGAATAACCTGGCCGAGCAACAACGAAATAGGAACAACGAAATTATGATCAGTTGCAAGAGAGAGGAGCGCGAAGAACAGGAAATATGCGAGCAAAATCAGAGCAAATAAGGCTGCTTTAGCTAACAAAACCATGTTAAATATGTAAGGGAGAGAACGTGGTATTAGCCATATGTTGGATCCACTAATTAAAAAAAGAGAGATATACTAATACCTCACCAGGAATGCCTTGATCAATTAGGTATACCACGGTGCCATGCTTAACTCAGTTACTGTAACAGGCTTATTCATGCAAACAAAAAGAACCAAGTTGACATTTTGGTTGAAGAACAGTCTGCTTTAACTTGAACTCAACTATATCTTGTTAACTTACAAACAGACAAAAAAAACCCATTAGTTGAGGTAAAAGATTAACTTTTATCAATGAACTGGCACAATCATCTGGACTTTCTAAGGTCCAGATGGACACTGGCCATTAAACTATGAGCTTGTTCAGTTGCGTGTCAGTAATACAAACACATAAAACTACAGAATTGATATGATATCTGAAGATTAAGGACTTACAGGAGGAGTATATCCAGGCAATTCTTGAGAATGGGCAACGATGAAATCCCCTACCGAGACGGGGCAAGATGTTTCTGAGCAAAGGTCATGGTTCTCACTGTGAATGTGCCACCCGAAGTATGAAACATCAATCACCAATTTCCCTCCGGTAATTGATTCACCTGTTAACCCATATTGATAATCAGAAATAAACTCCCAAAATTTCCTTAAATAAACATGATATTCTCCAAGGTGTGTTCTATCTATTAATGTTAAACTCAACGTTTAAATTAGGACCTGTAGTTGCAGCAATGTTGAAGCTGGCAGGCTTGCCTCTTGCAATGTTGAGAGAGGTAAGGCAAGCCCGAGACTCACTGGTTCGACTGGGACTTGCTCTTAATTCCTATAGTTTCCAGATCGGATCAGTTTGGGTGTGTGAGAGCAGAGTTGGGAGGAGAAAGAAGGCTGGGTATGTGAGGAATCGGTGATGGTGCGAGAGAAATAGATCGCTGAACAGTTTGTGTGTGAGAGCAGAGTTGGGAGGAGAAAGAAGAAAGGCTGGGTATGTGAGGAATCGGTGATGGTGCGAGAGAGCCGCACATGTCACATGCTCGTGAACAGTAACGGAAAGTATGAACAGTTCCCGTGAACAGGAAGTGTGAACAGTGAGAACTCTCTTCTGTTATATAGGTAAATATAGGTAAATTACCTGCAACTGGTTAATGGTCTGCTTGCTGATGGAATATGTGGTAAATCCGTAGATAAGGCTAAAGAAAAATTACAGACGAAATGAATGACAATATGACATGATTCTAATATTATCTACCAATTTTTGTAGAATCTTCATATTGTTAAAGTATCTCTTTTGTACTTTTATAGTTTTGGATTCTACATGTAATGAAGTTTGCTCTTGATGGCTATTGCAGTGGGTCTGATTCTGGGCAAATGCTATCTGGAGTTGCGCCTCTGTGGCCAATTCTAATGCTTGCCTCGAGTGCTTTTCAAGCTGGTGCATCTATAATCAAGGTTAAAAAGCAATGATCGGTCTATATAAGTTAACTGCTGCTCCGTTATAAGAAATGTTTTTGACCTTGAAATGTCTGTGAACAGGAAGTTGTCTTTGTTGATGCTGCAATGTTCCTAAAGGTATGGCCCTGACTTTCCAAGTCTTTTTTGTAATTAGTTGAAATGAAAAACTAATGGTTCATAGTTCTTAAGTCACGGTTCTGTTTTCATGCAGGGGAAAACACTTGACAATTTGACATATTTGTTGTCAACTCTTTTGGATCTGGGTTTCAGGTGACTATTACTTAAATAACATATGGGAACATGTTTATAGGGCTCACCGGTAACAATTATGTATATCTGGTGACACAGTTAACGATAAGTCCACCCATTCCCATCCAAAATTGAATAGAATTCCAAAAAGAAACGATATTAATTTTATGACTGATGACCAATCAATGCAGTCCTTCCTTTCTAGCTTAAGGTGGTGCATGTCTTTATGACATGATGAAATGAGAATCATTGGGATAATTGTTAAGAACTTAAGATGAGAAAAATAAGTTGTTAAGATACTTTTGGGGGCTTTATCTAGCGACTTGAAGGAACACTACAATTGAGTTTTAAACAGTGCATGTTGTTCACTGTGATATATTATATTGTTTGTGATAATTACCATAATAGTGGCTGAGCTTTGTCAAGTTACTCTTACTTTTAGTATGGAGGTTAGATAAATTGTATCAACCTATATTTGCTTTGACTTGTAGGCTCTTTTTGTACTTCTATTTCTACCTTTCTTGTCAAATATGAGAGGCATACCATTTTCTCAACTCCCTACATATCTAAAAGATGGTGCTGGTTGCTTTCTGAATGTTGGAGCTGCTGCATCAGGCAAGTTATCATATCTCTTATCACTTTGTTTAATTTAATAAATTACCTTGATATGGGAGATCCCATTCCAAATGTAGGAATTATTGGTTTCTCTTGTTGGACTTAATTTTGATTTTGTGTCGTGGTTTTTTTAGAGTGGTGAACTGGTCATTCAGCTCATTCTTAAAGCATTATGTTCCATGTAGATAGTTAAGCATGTGCTATGAATGAAGTTCATTAGCTTGCTGAAGAGTTTTTGTTTCGAATTCTTAGCAAATTAATGTCACTTGCTTCAGGCTGTAACGGTGCTCCATTGCTTCCACTGCTTTACATAGCTACCAATCTTCTGTTCAACATATTCTTGCTGAATGTAGTAAAGATTTCTTCGGCGGTTGTTGCTTCTCTCATTGTGATGTTATCAGGTATCTCTGCTCTATCTTGCTTTGAATTGTATGTCATAATCTACATGTTTTTGGACTCATTTTGGCTAATCTAGTGTTTCATTTATGCAGTACCGATTTCAATATATGTTCTTTCCCTACCACTGCCTTACCTTGAAGAAGGTGCAAGTTTGAGCCCCTTTTTCCTCTTTGGTAGTGCAGTTCTAGTACTTGGTCTTATTTTGTACAGCATACCCCAGCCAGCCAAGGACAGCCCTGAAATAACTTGATGTTTTTCTTTGGTTGATTCCATAATCATCCTCCTTTTGCTGAAATTTGAATTTGTTGATATAATGAGGTAGAATGAATAGGAAAAAGGCTGAAAAGCTATGAGACCTAGCAGGGACGAGGTGCTAGGGTTTAAGGTTCACTGCCCCTTGTTTATCCTGCCCTTCCTCGTCCATGTCGTCCTAGATGACATTTTTTTTTTGGTGATGCATGCCTTGCTTGGAGTTGGGCCTCGCAAATGGGCCGGGCTGCGCTCAAACACTATTCCTCCAAAATTTGGGTCAGGCCGGGCCAGATTTTTCCAAAATTTCAAGCCCGTGGGTGTTCCATGGGTCGGACCTTGACGGGCTTTTTGGGCCGGGTCGAGCTGAGCCTATAGGGCCGAGTCTATTGGGTATTTTATATTTAATAATATAAAAACATGAAAATTAAAAAAAAATTATAATTTCTTTTTTCTTAAACTCAAGTGAGATTACGATAAAAGAAGTCTTCAAATGATAATTTATTGCTACACTAATAATTAATATATTTTTTTGGAGCAAATGAGAAATAGGATAAAACGTACTGTAAGGAAAAAAAATACATAAAACTAAAATTTCTATTGTAATACTAACACTATAATTAGTTAATTAAATATCACTATACTTAGTTAATTCTAAGACTATAAGACTAATTACTTAATTGTGAATTCTTGAGTGTTTAGTTTGGTGATATATAAATCATTACTATGTGACTTTTGTCCCTTATTGTTGTAGTGTATGACTATAAACTATAATGTATAATTGTATATATAACAAATGATTCATATATAATGTATTTGTTCATGGGCTTGTCGGGCCAGGTCGGCCTCGGCGGACTTTTGACAAATCGGGTATTTTCGGGCCTATGGGCTTTGGGACCTCGGTCCACCCCGGCCTTATGCCCATCGAGCCTAACTTTTTCTGGCCAGGCTGGACTTGGGCTTAATGGGCCTCGGGCGAAATAGTAACCTCTACTTGGAGTCATCGATCTCGATGCTTGAGTGACCCTCCTGAACGCTTTGCAGCCTGGTCTGAGTAATCCAACCCAATCAAAGGAATAGACCTAAACAAAAGCCTGAAACCATCTTTGGGCTGGTTATAGGTCCGAACATGGTCCCACCAGCTTACATGGGTCGGGCCGGCCAAGTTTTTTCGTTAGATGCATGTTAATGCCCGTGAGCACGAGTTTTATTGGACGTTTCAGGATGAGCTGGGCTAAGCCCATTAATCGAATCCAGGGCGTCATATTGGCACTCCCTTGGTATTTGAGACCTCCGACCAAGCTCGGACTTGGGCTCAATAGGCCGCCAATGATGACCTCTACCAAACTACCACTGAAAAGGCAAACCAAAGTAGTGGCGGCTATCACCATACCTAGCAAAGAAAGAATGAAAAACAGAAACTGTTCGTTCTAAACGGAAGGCACACAATCCAAACTCGAAAGATTTGGTTTGGTGTCACACGGGCACCACAACATGCTACGTTCGACGTTAGAATAAGCTTGGAACTCCAGTGATACATACGTCAGCAAAATGGGGTATCCATACCTACCTTCCTTCCATCTGTTTGTGCATGCCATCATTAGTTCACAGTGGAAGGCGGGCCAAAAGAAGAAGCAGCATCCACGACGTAATCACTCACTGCAAAAAGCATAGATTCAATGGTGGATATTTATTCTCCCATTTTGTGAACAATAATGATGAAACAGAACAGAACACAAAAAGAGAGAAGAAGAAGAAGAAGAAGTTAAAAGACACAAGAATCGCTCTCCAAATTGGTTTCATTTTCTCCTGTTCACTCTTGTCCTCTGGCTGCTTTTATTATTCACATTTTCCCAAACTCCACTTTCTCTTTGATAAAGACTGCGCCACTGCCAGCCAGCCCAGATCTCACTGTGACGACGACGACGTCGTCGATCATGACCTCCTCCTCCTGCGCCACCGGGACAGCGTCGTTTCACCAAAACAACAGGCAACTGCGTGAACTCTCCGGTCCCACCGTCGTCGTCAGAAAGACAAATGGGCGGCCCTTGCCCTTCTTCCCCATGCAGCAGCGGCCTCTCCACCTCCGACTCTCTTCTCAAAACGCACTGTTTCGTCGTCTCGAACCGCCCATTTTCACGGTGTCAATATTGAGCCGGGGAGGCAGTAGTGTCAACAAGCTCCACGCGTCACTCGCTGACAGCAACTCACCGAGCTCCAGCTGCTCTGCTTCGTCCACAAAACGCGTCGTTTTGAGCTCTTTACTGACAGTAGCTCTGGCCGTGGCTAACAAGGTTCTCTACAAGCTCGCACTCGTCCCCATGAAGCACCACCCTTTCTTCTTGGCCCAATTCACAACCTTTGGGTACAAATTTCCCATCTGTACTTTTTATAAAGTTTGAATCTTTATTTGTTTCTGCTGATATTTTTATATCTTTTGTTCTGAGTGAGTAATTGTGGGTTTCCTTTTTGATCCAGTTATGTTGTTATCTATTTTTCGATATTGTACCTGCGTTACTGTTCTGGGTTTGTCACCGACGAAATGATGGCACTTCCCAAGTTGCCTTTTGTGGCCATTGGTGCTTTAGATGCTCTCGGAGTCGCTGCGGGGATGGCTGCTGTAGGTACACACTCCGGCAATTCCCCTCTGTTTTGGTGATGAGCAATTGAATTAAACAAATAGGATTTTGCTTTGTTTTGTTGATGTTTAATTTTATGAATTGTATGTGTCCACAACAGCAATGCTCCCCGGACCGGCTATACCCTTGTTGAGTCAGGTATTTTTCTATACAAGTAGTAGCATAATAGTAACCAACAAAGTGCACATAGCATCATGTCTGCGTAGAATCATCCTTGCCTTAAAATTGCTACTGGTGGCATGTTCTTTAGAATCTATACTTGATTGTTTTGGACTTTTGGAAGTATCATCAGTATCAAGCAAAGTTTTTTCATTCCCATCTATCATTGGAAATTTTATCACTTCATTGGGGAATCAATAAGTGTTTTGATTTTGGCATAACAACATTTTGCAGACAATGTTGGTGTGGCAGCTGGGGTTTTCATCTCTTCTACTGGGAAGAAGATACAGGCTCAATCAGATTGTTGGTTGTGTCCTCGTAGCTGCAGGTGTAGCGCTAGCGGTTGCGAGGTATTGTAATCTGTTATTCTGCAATTCTATAGACCTGCTACTATTACAGTCATATGTCATGTGGTGATTACTTTATCAACGAATATGTGACACAAGCACCGGCATTCACTGGACATCGTTCTCATGACATTTATATGAGTCTTGTAAATTATTAATGGTGAGCATGTTCATGTGTCATGTGGTAGATAATGGTAAAGATAATATCAGACAAAGTGAATGAGTTTATCCATGACAAAGACATTAAAAGATAACAGTTATGAGGCGACAATGTTTCCTCAGATGCTCAAAGAGTTCCACATCTGGTCTTTATTTGCACAATAAGATATGCCATTTGTTAATACATTACATTATTGAAAAGCCTGTGTATTATGCTGACTGCCGACTGTTAGGGATCATTCTTAGGTACCTCAGGGGTATGGTAATTTTATTTTATCACTTAAGAACAAATTAGGTGATCATTGTAGTAATATGAGTTATTTTTTGGATTATTTAGTTGTATTTGAGATAATTACTTTATTTAGAGACTTAGTTACAACTTTTGAACGATTGTTCTCAAAGTTGCAAATTTGATCTAATTAGTTGTAAACATTTTAAATAATCCAAAAAAAATTGTGATCATTGTGGTAACATTGTCCTAAATGTTATAACTTTTTGCTCATGTATATTGTAATTTTGGTTATCAAAGTGATAAATAAAGGTATGGCATACCCCTTGGGAACCATAGCGTGGCCCGACTATTAGATTAGCACTTCCTTCAAAAGTCTATCTTAAGTTTTGATTCCCAACTGTTGAGGTTTTCTCTTTGCTTGCTGATAAAGTTCGTCGCTTAGTACTTTTCTTTTTCTAAGTAATTTCAGTAATTCTCATGAAGTGGAAACAGCCCGAATGTATCTTTGCTATTTTTATTTGAAGGTGATGTATTTGGCGAGTTGTGATATTCAAGTAAAAGTAAAACTCCACATTGATAGCCTTATTAATATCCGGTCATAGGGTTTTCCGTTCTACATGTACTGAACTACTGAAGTAGGCTTATGATGGTTATTTGTGATTCATGTATTTGCAGTGGGTCTGATTCTGGCCAGATGCTATCCGGAGTTGAGCCTGTGTGGCCGTTACTAATGCTTGCTTCAAGTGCTTTTCAAGCGGGTGCATTCATAATTAAGGTTAGACAAATGAATAGTTGCAAAGTTATTGTTCTACTTACTAAGCAAATCAATTAATCTTGATCCATTGGTTTTGAATAGGAATCTATATTTGTTGATGCTGCATCCCACCTTAAGGTACAGCATTCTGTTGTGTGTTTCTTAGTGATCAACTGGTTCTCTTGATAGTTTTCTTGCTGACATTTTGTTCTATACTTCCTCATTTTGTAAATCCATTTTTGTGCAGGACAAATCACTCGACATATTGGTTGTCAATTCTTTTGGATCTGGATTCCAGGTGACATTCACTAAGCTTTGTTTACTGTAACATGTACCAATTTCTTGTACGTAATCTGTTCACCTTGGTACTGTGGTCCAACTGGCTAGACCATCAATAAAACACACCCCACACTCCTTCAGTACTACAAAAAATTTGGGTCACAAACCAATGCTGTATCTAATGGCATTTAATAAGTTCTGATTTTTGTTCTCCAACATTCTTAAGTGTGTCCGCTTAAGATATTTCATTTTTCTTCTGTTAGGTTGATTTTCACATGTACTAACGATGGTTGTCCTGACATTAAAGGTTTACTTGATCTTACAGTTGACTTAGAATATATGTCTTATGTCCTGGCTAGATCAAGGTACTGCTACTTTGCCTTTAGGTTTAAAAAACAAAACTCATTGTAATCTTTAATTCCTGTGTCATGTAGGCTCTTTTTGTACTTCTCTTTCTACCTTTCTTATCAAATATGAGAGGCATACCATTTGCGCAACTTCCTACATATCTAAAAGATGGTGCTAGTTGCTTTCTGAATATTGGAGCTGGTGCATCAGGCAAGCTATTGTAGATGTTTTTAGTTTCTTTCTGTTATTCTACAAGATATGTTGATATTGTCAACTATGATGTGCATGCTAGCAAACAATAATAAATGCAGATTATATATGTGTATAAAAATTAGTTTCCACCCGGACCGGAGCTCCACCTTTAATTACAAAAAGTCGGAAAGTATTGGTATCACTTGCAGTTTCTGTTAAATATAATTTGTAATTTCCACCATCTAATCTTCAATCCTGTTTGAGTATGTCACCTCATTCGTATTGGGATCCTCATACCTGTTGTTTTCAGAAGTCTTCTATATTCTGGTATTTGAAAGACATTATCTTATACTAGAACCAGAAGGAATTTACATACGAGTGGTGAATCTAATGATTTGTGACAAAAATATTCAGCATCAGGTTTTGAAGAGGAATATTATTGATTATTGGTTGCATGATGGCTTGGATACGCTGACCCGGCAATCACACAAGTATTTAGCTTTCTTTTTACTTCTTCAGGTTGTAATGGAGCTCCATTGCTTCCCTTGCTATATGTAGCTGCCAATCTGTTGTTCAACATTTCCTTGATGAACGTAGTAAAGATTTCCTCTGCAGTTGTTTCTTCTCTCGTTGTGATGTTGTCAGGTTCGCTCTCTCTCCTCTCTTGCTTGGGTTGCTATTTGAAAATCATGCATCAAATGTGAGTTTCTGAACAAACTTTTGATGATTTTTGGTGCTTCATTTATTTTGCAGTGCCAATTTCGATCTGTGTTCTTTCCCTTCCATTGCCATATCTTGAAGCGGGAGCAACTTTGAGCCCATTTTTTCTCTTTGGTAGTGCTATTCTTGTCTTGGGTCTGATTCTGTACAGCATACCCCAGCCACCCAAAGATGGCTCTGATATTAATTGATATTATTTTTATGGAAAAACTTCACCTAGTAGTTTTTAGAAAACATCAAAGGGATGTCTAAATTTTAAAAACTATCAAAGTGATGTTTATTGTTTCAAAACATTATTAAAGCGATGCCCGGAGCATATTTCCTTCCAGTCTCCGGTAAGGTTACTGATGTGGCACCGGTATTTGGTCAAAGTGACATGTTTGCCCTCAGTAATAAAAGACTCGCCAGAATTCCCCTTTCTTACCTTTTTTTTGTGCCAAATTTAGAAAATGTCAACAATGCCCCTCTATATTATCTGGGTTATTAGGGATCGAAACCCATTTGGGATTTAGAGATTTTTTAGAGCAAGGGAGATGTTGAGACCGAGTTTGAACAGAGGAAATTTTTGCAGATGTGGGAAGATAGTTGAGATGTTCGTATGAGTTGTGCACAACGACAACTACGGGAGGTAATATTGGGGCTGTGGTCCAACGAAATTAGATTTATGCTTTGAGACTTTATTTGGGTTAAATTTGTTTGATTGGGTGGCTGTGTGTGTGCTAGCGGGGATAGAAGTTGTGTTTGGTTATTGTTTGTGTGTAGGGGAGGTGTGGATTTCATTTCGAAGAATTAGAGAAGAGTTTGAGATGAAGAGGAAGGAAATGAACCTGAAAATGACAGCACTTGTACTTGTGCTAATGGTTCGGCAGATGAGGATGGAAGAGGAGGTCGATGATGTGATCTGTTCATGGGCTTATTCATTGTACAACAATGACGTGGCCAGTGAGATGATTCTCGAAGTGAGAGAGAGTTGATTAAGAGGAAAACAAGAGAGAAGAAACTGATGGTTGTAATTTGTGTTCTCTTGGGAGTTTTAATTTTTGTTTGCTGGGTTTAATTTCAGTTTGGGTTAAGGGTTTAGTTGCTTGAATTTAAGTTGTCTTTATATGAATATGTTGTAGATTTTTAAGCTTTATGCCAATGGATTGTGTAATGGTAATGGTTCCAGTGCAATTATGTTGTAAGAAGTTGGATTGTGTACTGTTTCGTAGTGTGATTATGTAGTAAATGAGGTAAACAGAGCCTCTATGGGGGAGCATCGCAAGAAGACCCAAGGCTCAATATTTAATATAGCATCCACAATTTTCGTCAGCGAATTCAGGAGCTCTCCGCTGTGCTGGCCAACATTTTTTTCCCTGCAGATCCCTGGAATGCTGAAGGTGGTGGTGTTGCGGATCCCTGAACTAATTCACCAATACACTCCGACGGTGTGTTTAGGGGAAGAAGTAACCAGAATCGGAAGCCCTACTCTCTCTTTCAGGTGAGTTAATTAATCGGGTCGTGTAAAACAGGTTTTTGGGTTCAGGAGAGGAGCGAGGGCAGAAAAGGAGGAGAGAAAGTGAGTTTTGATCCAAGGGGGTGAAAATGAAAACGAAGAGGGGTAAGTTTTTTGGGTTAAAGGTCTCCCGAATGTCAAAATGACTAAAATACCTCTACTTTTCAAAAACCCTTGGTGCCACATCAACAACCTTACCGAAGATTGGAAGGAGATATGCTTCGGGCATCGCTTTAATAGTGTTTCGAAATAATAGGTATCACTTTGATAATTTTTAAAATTTAGGCATTATTTTGATGTTTTTTGAAAATTATATGTACCATGAGTGAATTTTTTCCTATTTTTATTTAATTCTTTGGTTAGGCATAGGTTTCAATTCCAAACCATGTTCCTTTCTTTGCTTTTTAGATGAGCGAGAATAATCAATGGTGGAAACCTCAGACGTAAATAATTAGCTGTGGAGAAAAAAAACCTCAGCCTAGCTTTTGGTAGTTTGTGTTGCAACTTTTAAGTTGATGTGATATGGAAAGAAAGAAAGAACGAACTTTTTAGTGCAATTCTTTATGCTGAGATTAAGGATCTTTGGTTACTTAGGACTCATTCTGCACAGTATGTCATTCCAACCAGAAACTAAGCTTCTTTTAGTAACCTTTTGTTTTCGGACAAAGTTATACGGCATATGTATCAGTAGTTCTATTTTGAGACTGGTCTGGAGTTGCTGCTAATTTGTTCTGTCAGTTGAATTCTTGGACTAAGCTATTTGTCATGGGTATTGATGAAGAAACAGGAGAACGATCACATTCAGAAAGAATAAGGAACTGGAAGTTACTGTTCCGGTGAACTGTTACCCTATCAACCCTACATTATCAGTGTATAACAAATTGAACAAGCTGCGGCTATTGTTTTTGGGTTAGTCTGACCAGATAATCTCTATTGTGTTTATTATAAAAGTGATGGAAAGAATTAAAAGAGAGCAGCACATGATATGAAGTTGAAGTGTGCAGTCCTTTCATTTGTTCCACTGGCCATTTTTAGAGGCAGATTCATATTTTTTTAGGTTTTTTTAGACGAGGCGATAATTATTGATAACATAGTAGCTGTTAAAGGATAAATATGATACGCAATAATTTTAGGCTGAAACTGTATCTTTACTTATTGATATATGACTTTAAATACAAGCATTACAATCAATTCAATCAATGTGTCCCGAATAATCAGGGATGCTAGAATCTATATCTAATCTTATTAACAAGACACGCCGGAAGACATGTAATATAATTTTCTTAAACACCCCCATTTGTGTCGAGCTCCTAACGTATGATGCATAATTTGTTGTCTCACTAAAAAATTTGCGAGGTAAACAAAACTTCATGAGCAAAACAAAGACTTGGTTGAAGGGAAAAAAAGTACATCGCATCAACTACAAATGATACCACATGTAATGTAGATTTTCCCTGATGTCTACCAAAATGAACTCCCCCTGATTGGTAACTCAATTTTGGAGTTCAGATTATCATAGCATGCCAATGTGCTTCGCATCTTTCACAAACGTAGATTTTGGAAGTGACTGTGTGAACAAGCCTGCAACATTATCCGCAGAACCAATCTGGCTCACAAGGATATTCAAGAACTGTTATTGTTGTTAATTGAAGAAGAACTTTGGCGAAATGTGTTTTGTATTGTCACCCTTAATGTAACCCAACTTCATTTGCTCAATGTAAGCCGCATTATATTCAAATATGCATGTTGGTGATGTTGTAGTAGATGGTAATCCACTAGACCCTTGAATATGGTATATTACTAACCGAAGACACACTCTTTAACAGTTTCATGCAGTTCTATGATTTCATAATGATTCGAGGAAGTAGCATCATAGGTTTGCTTTAGATCTCCAAGAAATCACCCTATTCTCAATGATAAAAACATAACCAGTTTGTGAACGTCTTCTATATGGGTCAGAAAGATACTCAACATTGGAAAATCCTACCAATACATCATTCGGTATCTCAAAATAAGGGACTACTATGAAAGAAGGTTCATCATCAGCCTTTCGACGGATCGAGGGATTCCTTCAACGGGTCAAATGGCTCTGGCAGATCCGTTCAAGAAACCTGCTCGACAGATCAAGAGCCAGGTTCGACGGGTCGAATTGTGCAGAATCAGAAAGTTGCGTTTTTGGCTCAATTCCTTTCATCGGAATTTTCAGTTTCTCTATTGTTTCTTTATAGGAAAATAATAAACACAAGTCAATAGATCTCTTCAAGTATCTGAAGATTTGTTTTACTCCATTTCAATAATGTTGCGTAGGCGGAGAGCTAAATCTAACTAAACAACTCACACTACCAGAAATGGAGACATTACCGGCGACTTTCCGTCGCCGGCCTTGTCTTTTTTTTCGCCGGAATTGACATTGCCGGCGACTTGTCGCCGGCAATGACGTCGCCGGAGATCCCCCGCCGGTATTGACATTGCCGGCGACGGGAAACTCCGTCGCCGGCAATGTCAGCGCCGCCGTGGCCGGAATGTGAGACATTGCCGGCGACTCGAGTCCATGTCGCCGGCAATGTGGGGAAAAATTTTGAAAAAAAAAACACGGTTCTGGATTGGGCCCAATTCCATAACCTGCATTGAACCGGATAAACCGTACAATCATACAAGTTCAACAGTACACATAGCAAAGACAGTCATACAAGTTCAACATAAATGTCCAACGTACACTACATTTAGCAACGACGATAAAAAAATTAACTACAACTACAGGTCAGGTCCAGGAACTTGCGGGTCATCAGGGTTGAAGTAATCCATGTACTCATTTGAATTCCGGTGGCTACCTTGGTCTTGCTCTGGCATTGACTGGTGCGGTGGTGGTGGTGGATAGGTAGGGATATGAGGGACCGGGGGAGGTGTGGGGAAGGGTTGTCCGGTAGTCTGAGCCTCGTACATCGTCCGCATCCATGTGTACATCTGAGCTTGCACCTGTGTCTGCTGCATTTGGTACTCGGCCATCTGCCTCTTTTGCTCCTCCAACTCCCTCTGCGTCCTATGAAGCTCCGCTGCGAGGTTACGACTAGAAGTTGAACTTCTTGACCCGGTAGAGTATTCTGAAGTGTTCTTCAATAGTCCTTCGCCCACCGTGCCCATTCCCCTACAGTAGTAGGTATTCTTTCCAGTCCCGCACGCTTTTGCCATGATCCGAGCCGCTATCGGAGGATCAAGCGGATCGATCTGAGAGGCATACTGGGTGACTTCTTCCTCGGAGCAGTCAGGATGGTTAGTCCGAGCTATACTCATGGTCACTTCTGCGGTCGCCTCCTCCACTCTCGACTAATTGAAAAGGGAAAATGAACAACGTATTAGCTAACAAAATCTATTTCCATCTTGAAAAATAGTTTTATTAACACATGGAGAGGCGAAAGACTTACCGCTTCTTCAGGGCACTGCGGGTAGAACTTCTGATGAATATACACCAACGGGTTCAACTCTTGTTGTTGCTGCGCCTTAGTCGACCAACCCATGTAGTTGAGTGAACCTGCATGATGGGCCCTGGTGTTTTTCAATCTATTCGCCCGGTTCGTCTTCGAAATCGCCTTGTTTGATAAACATATGAAAAAAAATTAGTAACTAACTATTTCAATCTGATACGATACATTATGCTTGAAAGATATATTAAGGATGCATACCCGAGCTTTGGGGTGCTCGAAGTGGGCTATCAGCCACAGCCACTCGTACTCCCTAAACCGGAATTCGCTAGGGGTGGAACCTCGGCCTAGCTCCTTGTATACAGTGTAATGGGAAGAAAGCTCGTTCTTCCACTCTTTATACCTATATTAAAACAAGGAAAAAAAGTTAGAGATATTAAAACACTTGATAAACAAAAATCTAACTCGATATATATTCAAATAAGTCGAAGCACATCACCTCATATGTAGTTGACGCTCTACCCACGTGTGAATAAGAACTTCATCCACGTCAAACCACACCTGCAATATGAATATATAAAAGGTAAAATTATATATTTATTCGGACTTAATTAATAAATGTAAAATTTACGTAATGAAAATACGATTTTACTCACACTGAGTGCATTATGCACTTGCATCTTCACGTAGATAGGCACAGATTCCCAATCTGGCCAAAGCATTGGGACCTTGTCCCGCACGATCGCACCGGCCATGCTGACATATTTGCGCGTGGTGTCGAATGCCTCAATCACCTCGCCATCCTCATTGGCCCTTATGGGCGTTTTCCTTCCGCCGGTGGCCTGCTCAAGTCTCTTCCCGGTGCAGGTGCCTCTACCCCTTTCCGTTTTCCAGTCTCATTAACGAAATTGCCTAATAATACAATGTCAACAAATTGATATCATTAATTGAACCTATCGCAAGTCTTAAGTAATAATTAAGTAATCAATCTGATGTTAAATAAAATTTACCTGCATCGTCCGTTTGTTGGTTGGTGCACCTCACACTCCAAAGATACACGGGGTCGAACGGGAGGAAGTTATACGCTTCCTCCACGGTCAGGAACTCCGGCCGTCCTTCAATATAAACAGGCATCCCCCTATCATCGAATTCAGGGATGACAGGAATCTCGTCGGGTAGGAAGAGACCGGACGGCGGAGATAGACGAGGCCTGGACGATGAGGCGCCAGCACCACCATGTCTCTCAGATGATTCCCGTGAAACGGGAGTAGGCACCGGGCGAATATGGGGCATTCGGATTGAGGGAGTTTCTGATGCCCCCGTTGACTGTCGCTCTTCTGAGGCTCTGCCACCGGAGGGACGTCTGCTGATTGAGCGTCTGGAGACTGAGGCTCGAGGCTCAACTTCCGGTTGCACGGCTCTTGATCGTGCAGCTTCCTCCTCAGCTCGCGCCTCTAGCAAGGCTCTCGTGCGAGCACTCATCATTGGCCCACTGGGCGTGTTGCTAACTGCGGGCGAGGAGGAAGCTTGACTACTGTTCCCTCCACTATTTCGGGAACCTCTCCGAAGCCAATCAGCCGCAAAACCTCCTGGCATGGACACCGTAATAGTCATGGAAACTGGGGTTCTATAACAAATCGGAACCGGAACGGGTTGGAACCGGAACGGTTTGGAACAGGAACCGTTTGAACCTGGAACTGTTATATTACAAACGGTTCCGGTTACAAACAGTTCCGGTTCGAAATGGTTCCGGTTCCAAACCGTTTCGGTTCTATAACAAATCAGAACCGGAAGTTATTGGAACCGGAACGGTTTGAAACCGGAACTGTTTGTAACCGGAACCGTTTAAAACCGAAACTGTTTGTAACCGGAACCGTTTGTAACATAACGGTTCCGGTTGCAAACAATTCCGGTTCCAAACCGATTCGGTTCTATAACAAATCGGAACCGGAACCGTTTCGAACCGGAACCGTTTGAAACCGGAACCGTTTGAAAACAACTCGGTTCCGGTTATAAACAGTTCCGGTTTCAAACCGTTCCGGTTCTGATTTGTTATGGTTCCAATACATACATGCTATTATACGTTAAATTAACAACTATATCACATAACTTAACATATATACATACATCATTTCCGGCTTTAAAATTTTTACACATATATACATCAAATATACACTTTGTATACATCGATCATGCATCTTAATTTCACCTTAATTCACACACATATATATACATCACATATTAATCCAATTCACCCTAGCTAATTAATTTTCTACATTTTTCAAACATACGTATATATATACATTCCATATATATTAATTAATTTTTCACATATATACATCACATATATTGCTCCTTCACCCCACAATCATCCACATTTTTCCCCCACAATTTTCATACATACCTTAATTACATTTTACAAATAATGTCCACATGCATACATATATACATCCCACAATTATCACAAATTAATTAATTAAAATACACACAAAAAATATTGTGGAATGAGAGAGAGAGAGAGGGAGAGAGAGAGGGAGAGAGAGAGCTCAAACCTGGCATGGTGGAGCTCGAGCTATACCGTGCCGGCGACGGAGGTGAGGGGAGGAGGAGGGGAGGATGAGAGAGGGGAGGAGAGGAAGAGAGGGGAGAGGGAAGAGAGAAGAGAGGATTGAGGAGAGGGGAGAGGGGAGAGGTGAGAATTTCGGGTTTAGGGAGGGAAGAGGGAAGAGAGAAGAGAAATAGGCCGAAGAGAAATGGGGAGGAGGAGATCGAGCTCGAGCTGCCTATACCGCCACCATTGCCGGCGAGGTAGGTCAACGTCGTGGGTAATGACATTACCAACGACGTACGTCGTGGGTAATGTCATTACCAACGACTTAACTCGTTGGTAATGACATTACCAACGAGTTGATAAGCAACTCGTTGGTAATGACATTACCCACGAGTTGCTAACTCGTTGGTAATGTCATTACCAACGAGTTGCTTATCAACTCGTTGGTAATGTCATTATTTGTCGACTATTATCCGATCGACCATTTTCCGACTACATAATTTCCGACTACGTATAATTTCCGACTACGGTTCCGATTTCCGACTACGTTCAATTTCCGACTACGGTTCCGATTTCCGACTACGGTTCAATTTCCGACTACGGTTCCGATTTCCGACTACGTTCAATTTCCGACTACGTTCAATTTCCGACTACGTTCAATTTCCGACAACGGTTCCAGTTCCGACTACGTTCAATTTCTGATTTCCGACTACGTTCAATTTCCAATTTCCGACTACGTTCAATTTCCGACTACGTTCAATTTCCGATTTCCGACTACGTTCAATTTTCGACTACGTTCAATTTCCGACTACGTTCAAACAAGTGTACTTATCCCAAAACCCGTATTTACTCAGGTGCCTCTGGACTTTATCAATGGGAAATCGAAATCGATCGCTGAAACACTTACATTCTTTACACGGGCAATAATGAAGTGTAGTGTCTCCACAATTAGCCTTCACAAAATCCACAAAACTCCTAATTCCCTCGTGATATCTGACATCCCATCTTTCGAGGCTCATCCAACTCTTGTCCATCCTGAAAATTCTAACAATTTTACCATGTATTAATTATATATATATACACACATTCACTACTAATAATCGACGTGATATCTCAATTCAACTCTAATTAAATCAACACATGCATGCATATGTATATATATACATCGATCTAATCTCTGAATTCGATTCACTACTCGATGATAGTATTCTGGTGTTTTTCAATTCAAAACGTATTTGACTGGGTAGGAGGCTCTGTTAAGCCTGGCTCCGATCCGATAACAATACGATAATACCAGTCATTGATTCAGACACAAGATTAACTACAAGCTGTTTTCTCGTTTCCGTGACCGTACATCAACAACATTTCATATATATATATATATATATATATATATATATCTCACGAATTGGATTTGATCAACACACACACATATATATATATACCACATATACGTATATATACACCTACGTACCTATATATATAGCTTCTCGAGTGATCGAGTTTTCGACGCGCGCCTTAATTTTGACAATATACCGAATTATCGATTTCAGAGCGTACGTTTTCCTTCTTTCGATTTCTCTGGATTTTTTTCGCTCAAAATGATTGAATGATCGAGCTGCCCCATCCGGCATCTAATATAAGACACATTGCCGGCGACGGAGTAAGTCGCCGGTAATGTCTTAAGTCGCCGGAAATGAAGACATTACCGGCGACTTTACGCCGGAATCTCGCCGGTAATGTTGCAAAACATTACCGGCGACTCCAACCGTCGCCGGCAATGTCTAGGCACACATTTCCGGCGAAATTCTGGCCGGAAAATCGCCGGAAATGTGTGCCTAGACATTGCCGGCGACGGTTGGAGTCGCCGGTAATGTTTTGCAACATTACCGGCGAGATTCCGGCGACATTACCGGCGACAGGGTAAGTCGCCGGTAATGATGGACATTACCGGCGACTTTTCCGGTCGCCGGCCTTGTTGGCCGGAATCTCGCCGGTAATGATTCCTTTTCTTGTAGTGTCACTGAAAAAGCAATGTCTGGACGTGTGCACTAAGCTAAATAAAACAAAGCTCAAATGACATTGAGATATGAAATATCAGGTCCCAAAAGTTCCTCATCATCATTATTCGGACGAAACAGATCCTTTTTGGGTTCAAGACTATGAACATCCATTGGTGTGCAAAGAGGGTGTGCTTTGTCCATATTAAATCGCCTGAGAATCTTTTGGACATAAGCAGACTGATGAAAAATAATTTCACCAACTCGATGTTCCAGCTCTAACCCGAGACTTAATCGAGTCATACCATGGCATTTTATCTCAAACTCAGATTTCAAGTAGCAAGTTGTCTCATTAACCTCATCAAGAGACTCAATGATGTTCATGTAATCAACATAGACTTCTACAATGGAAAATCATGAACGTGTTCATTTAATGAACACGCGAGGGCATAAATCATCATTCTCCTTCCCAATTATGTAGTCACTTAGACGTAGGGGTAGGATTTGGGTGGTTTAGTTTAGTTTTTGATAGAAACCGTAACCAAACCAAACTATTTTTTTCGGTTCGGTTCGGTTTTTACATTTTCAACAACAAAAACCTAGCAGTTCAGTTCGGTTTGGACCGATTAAAAATTTTGGTTTTTTTTTTGAGTTTTTCAGTTTTTACATCTTCACTTCCCTTGTATAACCTGGACTTTGCTACTCAATGAACAAAAGCAACCATGCCATATTCAAAACATGGAATCCTTCAAAGCATAATTTACTGAGAACATGTCGTCCACTTTGCCCATGTCACTACCACTTATATATATTATTGAGGCTAGCTAGGGAGTTAAATATACAGACCTAAGTTGAGTGGGGTACTAAGAATGAAATTTCCATCTCGTTGCTTATAAGAATCAAAGCATATATAGGAAAGTTAATTAATCAAGAGATATAAAAATCTCCATCACATTGCAAACCTAATAAAGATTTGAATATATATAAGGTCAAGTGACAAAGACATATATAACACTAATAGTAGTACATTGGAATTTTCTGTCTGGTTCATACGAGCCCTAATGACTACTGATCTTGAGAACTTGATCTTGTTGTCAACGAGAGGGAGTTGAGTAACAACACCCCATGTCACCTGAATGGCTACTGATCTTGAGAACTTCATCTTGTTGTCAACGAGAGGGAGTTGAGCTGGTCTAGACAAGTAAGCATAACGGGGATGGAGCCAATGAGGTGATTGTGGGAGAGATCGACGACATGGATGCGATGGAGGGTGAGGATGGAGCCAGAGAGAGAATGAATCAGAGAAAGAGTTGCGGGAGAGGAAGAGGGACTTGAGAAGTTGAGAGTTGAGATTGGAGAGAGAGGAATGAACCAGAGAAAGAGCTGGTCGGCTGCTCTCAAATTGAACCCTAATTTTTTTTCCTTATCACATCCTTATATAGTCCAACTAAGTGAATGAACGACATCTGACCATCAAAACGACGTATTTTTGGATATGTTCGGTTTTTTCTTCAGTTTTTCAATTCAGTTCAGGTTTTTGAAATTTGAAACCGAAACTGAACCGAATTTTTCGGTTCTATTCGGTTTTTCAATTTTTCGGTTCAAATTTCTTCATGTACGGTTTTTTCGGTTACGGTTTGGCTCGGGTTTTTTTTCGGTTTTCGGTTCAGAAATCCTAGCCCTACTCTGACGTGTGTACCACATCCGACCGGATTGCTTCAATCTATTTAGTGAATGTCTCAATCTTATCACATGAGCACTTCATGGTGTAGAGTTACTTGAATTAGGTATAACTATGTTATCTGACACTCTTATGTATATCTTTGAATCAAGATCCCCATAGAGATATGTTGTAACCACATACATTAGTTGCATACTTAGTTTTTTGGATACTACCAAACTGACCTGGTAGCATAAAGTAATGATGTCCATGACTGGAGAATATGGCTCCTCATAATCAATGTCAGGGCGTTGAGAAAATTCTTCCACCACTAGTCTAGTTTTATACCGCAAGACTTCATTTTTCTCATTGTGCTTCTGAACAAAGACTAATTTATGTCTAACCAGCTTAATATTCGGTGGGCCTAGCACAACCAGATCGAAAACTTGCCTTTTTAAGAGAGTTGAGTCTTGTTCAGCCGAGATTGCAACTTTCCATTTCGGCTAATCTGCTCTACGTTGACAATCCGCAACAGAGCGAGGTTCTACTTCGTCATCAATGATTTCTTGAGCGACGGAATAAGAAATGCATCATCAACTTATATGGAAGATCTATCCATAATAACGCGCACACTTTTGTTACTTAGTGAGATTTCTTTGTTTTCTGACATCACAAAAAGCTATGAAGCATCCCCCAAAAATGTCAATTGCGATTCTAGGACATAATTGTAGTCAGAAACAATCTCATGTGAAGTATTCACTATGTTGATGATGAATGAATCATTTTGTGCCTCGATGACCTGTCTTTTAAGCGGTCGCTCATTTGTGGATTTTCTAGGTTTCCCCATTTTCTTTGTAGAAGCCAAGTTTGATGCCACACCTCTACCATGGGCATCGTCTCCTTGCCCAGGTGTGACATTTACTCGCCCCTTACTGGGGACTTCAAACCTTGCAGGAACGTTTGCAGCAGGTATATCTGATCTTGTCACTTTCACGATATCAGTAAAAGAGTCAGACGTTGAATCTGCTACTTTCTGAAGATTGTGAATATGTTGCACTTCTATCTCACTCGAAGATGTGTGGGGATCACGATGAGATATAGTGGGGCTTAACCACGTCAATTCCTAACGTTCAACTAGAATAAAACCATTCATATCTCCCCTTAACAGCAGGAAGTATGTCTCATCAAAGTGACAATTTGCAAATCTAGTAGTAAAGATATCTCATGTCAAAGGGTTTAGATAGCGGATAATCGTTAGAGCTCCATAACCAACATAGATACCTAATTAATCCTCTATAAGGGTGGCCATTTTAGTACACAGTGGAGGCGTAATAGGCACATATATCACGCAACCAAAGATGTATAAATGTGAAATGTCAGGCTCATATCCAGTTGCTAACTGGTATGCACTAAATAGTTGGCGTGCTACGAGTCTAAAATGAATAAGCATAACTACATGTAGCACTGCATATCTCCAATGTTCAAAAAAATGGTAATTGCCCGTGATTCATTTTGGTATTGATTACCGCTCAAGTGAATAATCGGGGAGTACTCGACAGTAGTCAGAGTCGCTATTTTTTAATTTTTAAATAATAAGATAATTATTAATATATTATATATATGTATATAAATGCCATTAATTAAAATATAAATAATTAAAATAATAACAAAATTGACATTAAACTTATCAAAATCATTAAACACATAGTTCAATATTCAGATAAAAGCATAAGAAAGTATATCTCAAAATAAAAAAATCACTCCATATTGTCAAACCCTCAAAATGCGTCCTCAATTTCTTCAACTTCAGATTAATACATAGGTTTTGTTTTGAGCTTTTGGAATGTTTTCATTTGTAGAAACTAGGAAAAAAACATGGTAACTTCTTCGACGGGTCGAAGAAAACAAGGAAAAAAAATTTGACAAGTCAAAAATGTGCCAAAACCATTCGAGGATGATGGGTTTGACAGTTCGAAACCTACGGGAACTCGAATTTTCCCTTTTTTCCGTTTTGTATTGTTTTTCATTCTCATAGTGCCATGGAATATTGCATATCATGAATCATTCATGCATTAAGAAGTAAAATAACATTCTCACCTCATATACCAAAAATAGAGAAATTTTATTACTTGTCAACTCAATTACATCAATGATGTTCTTTTTCAAAATGACTAAAACAAAATTTCAGAACATGACTAAACAAGCCAAACAAAAAAAACTAAACTTTATTAAATAGCAGAGATAACAGCCCAATACATAGACTAAGTAAAATTCGAAGTCTCAAGACTTCTTGTCATCTGCTACAATGAGATTGACATCACAGTCTTCTTCCATCTCATAGTTTCTCCCAGTAAAGTTAGCCTCTTTATGCGAAGTGTTGCTTGTGCCTCTTGTAGATATTTTTTATGTCCTTGCTTGCACAATATTACTTGTGCATATGCTTAGTAAATCCATGCTTGAAGCATGGATACTTTTCAGATAGAGCAGAGTGTGAAGAAGATATTTCATGCTTGGAATCAGAACCTTACTGGTTCTTGTTTGAAGTAATGGGGCTGGCTTCTAGGCAATGCCAAGTCAAATTGTGACTTTGGCCTCTACCACGACCTCTGTCACGGCCTCCTCTCCCACCATGGTTGTAAGGCTCATAATATTTGTTCTTCTTTTCCTTATGTACCTTTCCTCTAGTGTTGTAATTCTCAGGTGTCTTCTTAGTTCCAACAGGCCTGGAGTTGCTGTTGAGAATTATCTCATGGTGTCTCTTCGTTTTAGCTAGGATATTTATGAGATCATTGAATGACTTGATTCTTCCTAACTCGTACTCAAGCCGGTAATAATGAGCCAATATACTCATGAAAGATGGGAAGGTGTTCAAAGACTTCTCGATCATATCCTGATCAGTCTTGTCAACCTCACAGAAACTCAGCTCAGACTGTAGCTCCAACATATCTTGGTTGTAGGTATCAACCTTCGAGTAATCCAATAAACGAATGGTTTTCTGTCTCTGTCAATTCTTGAAATTGTGCGTCATGCATGTTACTAAAGCGTTGCTTCTAAACATCCCATAAATCCTTAGGATCAATTTTCTTAAGATACTAATTCTTCAAATCTGGATGGATATGACGCCTCAAAAACATGAGGGCTTGAGCTTTAGTTTCCACATTTGGGGTGACAGCGTTAGGGTCTTCTAGTGGGTAGATGAATCTAGTGAATTTCTCGTCGATGAAAGTATTCTCTACATCAGAAACACAGCGATGATATTTTTTTCCATTGGAATCAAGGATGTCAAACTTTGGCCTAGTTGGCTCAGTTGAAGTCATCTACAAAAGAGACAAAAGAGATAATTAGTAACGATCAAAAACCACGATTACTAATATCAAGTTTAAGGAATAAAAACGTGATCCAAGAAGTATGGTCACAAAAAATGATGCTCGATAAACGGTGGCTTCATACCACACTCAGTAACCATGACAATCAAAATCAGTCACTTATATCGATTTCCCTTATTTATTTTTCAATATACTGTGACTCCCCCAAGAATCAAACTTTTTGAGTAAAAGGGTAATGAAATCCCCTTTGCTCGAATCACATTATAGCTATATCAAAAGCAATAAACAACCTAGGATCTAGGCAAGTGCTACCAATTTTTTTTTCTTCAGCCTCATAGTATAAGCTAAGGATGTGCTCGAAATGCACAATTTCATTTATAGATGATTCAAGAGAAGTCTCCACTTGAACAACAACATTATTCACAAGATGAGCGTTCTCCACTGCAAGACGAGTGTTATCTAGAGTTATAGATGAGTCAAGAGCAATTTCTCCTTGAATTCTACGAAGAGCCCTCACAGCTTGAACTGTGTCTCACATTTTGTCCCGTTGAAACTGTTGTGTTTGTTGAACAACCTTGAAAGATGACTCTACCGTACCTTCAACATAAAGAAAGGAGTCCAGAGTCATCTGATCGCTTTGCATAAGACTTACTGAATCTACATACTGCTCAAAGAAATCCGCGTGGTAAAAGATTGCTAGCAGAGTATTTAAGAATTTTCTGGTCTTATTGAAAGTCTCCCGATGATTCAGAAAAGTATCGAACGATAAGGATACTTGGTAAGAGCTCACATGGTTACTGTTCTTCTCTTCAGCTTTAGAAGCTTCCCTTAAAAGTATATCATTCGATAATGTTTTAGATAATGCCTTTGTAAATAATTTCTTAATTTTTTGATAAATGGAAGACTCAACTGAAGTCTACTTGTGATGTATGGAAGATTATTTCATGTTCGTTGCTATGCTTATATTCTCAACACGATTGTTTAAGGTGACTGACATCAATTGATGAGTCAATTTTAAAAATTTGTGACTATCAAATACATAAAGGGTTCTATGGGAAAGAAAACATAGATTCTTTGATTGTGTTGTGCAAGTTAAATTGGCAAACAACAAAAGAGGTTTAAGGCAACATTTGCCTATGAGGTGGAGTTCGTCTTATCTCATGCTAGATAGTGTTATTTTCTATCGGTATGCTTTAATAAATATGAAATTAATGGATAAAGATTTTGACTGTTGTACATCTTTGGAGGAATGGAACAACATTGAGAAGATATGAAAGTTTTTGGGATACATTTATGAAGTGACGTGCTTGTTTTCGAACACTAAGTACCCTACAACTAACCTATTCTTTCCTAAGGTTTTTATCATTCAACATAAGATAAATTTAGTCATTAGGGATGAGAATATTTTTATGGGGAGAATGGAGGCAGACACACTTAAATGGGTTCCAACCTGTTTTTAGCCCATCTTGTTGCAATCCGCCTCATTATCCGCTCGACTCATATTGCCAGGCCTATCCATGAGTAAGCTTCAAATAAGGCAACGTGCGTAATATGAAATTTTTGTGATGAAAAATATTTACAATTATATTTCATTTTCTTATTCACAATTATTATTTACATAATTATTTGTTTGAAAATTTCTGATAATAAATAAAACATGATACTCTCGATAATTGTTTTGAGTAGATAATGTTTTTTGATGAAGTATAATCTGTTTATTACATGCTAAAAAATTAAACTATAATAATATTGAATATACCGTTCAAGAGATGTTTGATATTATCAAACTCAAAGTTTGTGATTAAAAAGACTTTACAAGAAATATCGTTTTCATATTGATAGTTATCATCATCTTATTTGATTAACAAATTTTTCTATTTTCTTATTTTATTACACTAAATCACTTGAGTATAAAACATGAAATAATAATTTTAAAATATTTATTCAAACACTTAGACTTTATAAATGGGTAAATTATACATAAGGTCATTTACATAAGATTATTTATGTATAAGGTCATATGGTATTTTTAACTCAAATAAGCTCACCTGATTTAACAAAAAACTCTTACATTCAATTTATGTACGTTTAATACCATCTATATGAACATGCTCTCTCTCTCTCTCTCTCTCTGATTTCAGACCAAAGATATTTTTTTCATCTCTCTTTACCTCAGTTAGCGGCGGCCATGGCTGAGCATGACCTTACCCCGCGCATCGCGCCCAACCTCGACAGACACCTTGTTTTCCCTTTAATGGAGTTTCTTCAGGAGAGGCAACTCTACCCTGATGAGCAGATCCTCAAGTCCAAGATCGAGCTCCTCAGCAACACAAACATGGTTGATTACGCCATGGACATCCACAAGTCTCTCTATCACACCAAAGACGTCCCCCAAGGTACCGACACAACACGGCCTTAATCAATTCGAATTCATCATATCATCAATCTGTATATTTAGGGTTGATTAATTGTCTGCATTTGAATTGATTTGATTTTATTAGATATGGTGGAGAGGAGGGCCGAGGTTGTGGCTCGCCTCAAGACTCTCTCTCTCTCTCTCTCTCTCTCTCTCTCTCTCTCTCTCTCTCTCTCTCTCTCTCTCTCTCTCTCTCTCTCTCTCTCTCTCTCTCTCTCTCTCTCTCTGTTGGAGCATAGTCTGTGGTAGTGTTTGATTTGGTTTGGTTGGGTTGTTACGCAAAAGTTGTTGTGTTTTGGTTGTTACGTACGTAGTAGTGTCTATAATAATCTGTGGTAGTACATATGTTACTCTGTAGTAGTATGTACAGACTGTAGTGTGCTTTGGTTGTACTTCTATCTGTGAGTAGTGTGTAGACTTGTTGTGTGTAGTGTGTAGTGATGTCCTGAGTAGTTTGTTGTTTGCTCTGAACTAGTTTGTACTGTTGTCCTGAGTAGTGTGCACTGCTGTCTGTGAGTAGTGTGTACACCTGTTGTGTGTAGTGTGTAGTGATGTCCTGAGTAGTTTGTTGTTTGCTCTGAACTAGTTTGTACTGTTGTCCTGAGTAGTGTGCACTGCTGTCTGTGAGTAGTGTGTACACCTGTTGTGTGTAGTGTGTAGTGTTGTCCTGAGTAGTTTGTTGTTTGCTCTGAACTAGTTTGTACTGTTGTCCTGAGTAGTGTGCACTGCTGTCTGTGAGTAGTGTGCACTGCTGTCTGTGAGTAGTGTGTACACCTGTTGTGTGTAGTGTGTAGTGCTATCCTGAGTAGTTTGTTGTTTGCTCTGAACTAGTTTGTACTGTTGTCCTGAGTAGTGTGCACTGCTGTCTGTGAGTAGTGTGTAGACCTGTTGTGTGTAGTGTGTAGTGCTGCCCTGAGTAGTTTGTTGTTTGCTCTGAACTAGTTTGTACTGTTGTCCTGAGTAGTGTGCATTGCTGTCTGTGAGTAGTGTGTAGACCTGTTGTGTGTAGTGTGTAGTGCTGTCATGAGTAGTTTGTTGTTTGCTCTGAACTAGTTTGTACTGCTGTCCTGAGTAGTGTGCACTGCTGTCTGTGAGTAGTGTGTAGACCTGTTGTGTGTAGTGTGTAGTGCTGTCTGTGAGTAGTGTGTATTGCTGTCTGTGAGTAGTATAAAGAATTTATGTAAGTGGTATGTAGTGTTTTGATGATCTGTCTTATTGTTTTGCAGAAATTGCACAAATGGAGGACCCTAAAAAACCCAAGGTCCAAATAAGATCGTCATTGAGAGGCTTCTGCAATATCATGGGTGAACTTCATAAAAAATTGCCTCCAAAAACAGTGAAGACGTTGCAAAAAATACCATTTGACAGTTTCATGAAAAACACTACAACAATTTGTTGAATGTACTATTGTAGTTTTTAGAAAATACTACTCTAGTTGTTGGATAGTACTACTCTACTGGGACTTATGCATTTTAACTAAAACTTTGTTGAAAATACTACTGTAGTTTTCAGAAAGTACTACTCTAGTTGTTGGATAGTACTACTTTACTGGAACTTTATGCATAAAAAATATGGATAAAAAAAGTGGCCTTAATTAGGATAAAAAATATAAAATGACCTTTAAAGTTAATATAAAGAGGCAAAATTTGAAAGACAAAAAATATGGATAAAAAATGACCTTAAATAAGATAAAAATATAAATGATCTTCAAAATAAATATAAAAGGGCAAAATTGGAAAGACAGAAAATATGAATTAAAGAAAGTGACCTTAATTATGATAAAAAATTTAAATAACCTTATGTGTAAAGTAGGGTCTCTAAATGACCTTATATGTAATTGTCTATATAAATTTGACGTTATGAACTTCGATGTACCTTCTTATGAGAGAAAGATGGTTAGTTTGTCTTTTAGGATCTGGAGCTGGTTTAAGCGATAGATTACATGACGCCTCTTTTGATCTATATAACTTTTGATGATCCGGATACTAGTAGAGAATAAGTTCAAAATATAAGATTTCTCTTTTAAGGATTAAATGAGCAACTAAGTGCTATTAAATATAACTATGTCTACAATTTATTGACCACAAAACCAAATAATTTTTTTAATAAACATATATTTTGTTTTCATGTTAATGGTTTGTCCAACATTGTTTCTTTATTAAGTTGTCTCCAACCAAATGATTTTTAGAAAGAGGGAATCTTCATTATTGTCTCTATTCCTTACGCATCATTCAAAGTTTTTTGGCTAACACTTTTGTTCAGTTACTACTTTTTCCATAAACAAGTTATCTTTCTCAATCAATTTAGTTGATCCTAAGCAACTGTGACGACCCGGAACATAATCAGCTTAATTCGTGGGTTATGCGTAATCGCAGATTTTCGATAGTTATTTGAATCGCCAGACTTGATCACGACTTAATTATTGGCCGAGAATTTGAGTTGAGTTGAGTCTCGAGAGTTGTTGTATGCGTGATTTTGAGTTCGTGGGCGGTTCTGGATCATTATTTGGACGACCGAGGAATATAATATGAATATTTGAAATTTCAGTATATTGTCGAGTTTATCCGTTCATGTTCGAGTCTATCCGAATCGTGATTGTGATCCGATTTGGACCGTTGACCGACCCAAACCGTAGATGGAATGATTATTGACTTGATTAGCGAGTTTCGCGATTTGTTGTGATTTCGACGTAATCTGCTAATATGGCGGCCTTGTTAGCGACTAAATTACCGGACGAGAATCTGATTTCGGATCCTTCGTGAAAGTTGTTAAGAATTTAATTTCGACCTTGTGGGAACTTCCGGAGGATTTTTTTGAGTTACGAGGATTAAGTTACGAATATTTTCGACCGTTGATTATTTAATCGGGTAAGCTTGTGATGGTTTGAACCGTTGACTTTTTGTCGGATTGGTCGATGTGTTTGACTTCAAAGTGAAAATTGAAGAACTTGTCGAGATGAGTTTGTTGCTGCGAGAATTATTGAAAACGGATTTACGACGCGAAAGTTACGGGTGTTTGAAGTTTATCGAAAAGTGTATTTTGGAAGTTTCCTAAAAGGGAAAGTATTTTAAACTGGGCTTCTATATTTGGAAAGTCAAAACATGGCATTTATGATGTTGACCGAGTCAACTCGGTGGAGGAGAAGGAGGGCGACGGGCACCACGGCTCGCCGGCGGTGACACGCCGTCCGGCCATCCCGGGGCTCGGCCTAGGTCCCATTCGTTGCGCCTTGGCCTCCTCATGGAGATTCCGGCCACCATTCACGGCGGGGATGTCGGTGGTGGGAGGATTTTCCGGTTGAAATTGGTGGATTCTGGGGTTTTTGGGTCGATCATATTCCGGTCAAATTGAGGGGCATGAAGCACTGGGCTTTGAAGCCCTCATCACCATGAATCTAACCATATAGGTATGGAGTTCCAATTCGTTTTGTACATGGAGAATTGCTGGATTGAAATTTGTGTGAGAATTCAGTTTTGCATGAAATTGAGCTAGTTAGAGTTTGAATTGATCTTTGGTGTAGTTATGGAAGTTGCTTGTTGGATGATTTTGAGTGGAATAGGCTTTGGTCTGCCGGGAAATTTTTCAGTTGGGTTGCGCCGGCGGTGGTCAACGGCGGTCTCCGGCCAAAGTTGACTTTTTGGGGTTTTCGACAAGTTGTATGTCATTTCGCTCGGAATCGCGCCCCGATCGCAGTGGTGAGGTTTGTTTTTCGATTTGAGCATCGGAAATTATAGCGAGGTTTTGAGGTGTGATTATTGGATTTTCGACAATTCGTCGTTATTGAATTATATGTTTTCGGGAACGGTTGTTTCTCGTAATTTGATTTGGGAATCCGAGTTATGATTTTGAGAAATGAATTTTTATGATTATTCAGGGGTTCGTGATCGTTCGTTTGGCGATGGATTTTCCGCCGGATCACGGGATTAACGCGAACTGCGTTACGCTTACCTGTGAGTGGACAATTTCTTTTCACTGATAATCGCGAGTCTTTATACACGTTTTATGAGCATGAGCATGCATACGAGATTATGTTTTATATGAGCATGTGTTATACGATTATGCTTATACCATTATACATTACGTATATACATTTAAATATTGTTTTATGCATTTGCATCGAACTATTTATGATTTGGTTTACACAGAATACAGTCTCAGTATATGTTGTTGTATCGATACACTTGCATCTCGGCTAATCCTCGATGGATTCCTACCAGGAGGGGCAGTACCCCGGAACCGAGGCCTTTTTGGCTAGAATCACGTGTGGGTCTGGGATCCCGTGATTCGGACTGTACTAGCACGGATGTGTCCATGAGCGACCCCGTGGGATTTTCCATGCATGCTCTATACGTGAGTTGGAGTCAGCGTCTCCTCGTGTACCATTTGATTTTTATACATTTGACTCGCATATGTTTTTATAACATATATTATTCGGCGAAAGACATTTATTTTTCGTCCACTCAATCTAACAGTTTTCATGTCTTTCCCCTGGGCTTTTCGGTTTCCGTGCCCAGTTTGCAGTTCAGATTCTGGTGTCGCGCGTCGTGGTCGGAGGCATAGTATTCGAGCGATGTTTCTTTTATGATAGGTTCTTAGTTTGGCCTACTATTTGTATATCTATACTAGAAGTCGCTCTGAGTATTTTGATGTATACTTCTATACGATTTTCCCCGGATTTCTGTAAAGTATAGTTATATTTATTACTTTACATTACTGTTGATATATTGAGAAATCCGGATGGGATTGGTGCCCACGGTTTGGCTTTTGTGGCATAGGATGAAGTGTTATTTTCCGGGTGCAGGTAATGGCAATTCCGCGTTAGTAGCGTTACTCTGCCGGAATTTTTATGGTTTTTGTTAGTTCGTGTTTTCAGAAGGGGTTTGATTCCGGTTTAGAAAACTAAATCGGGATTGGGTCCTTTCAGCAACTTACTTTTGTTCAGTTAAAACTTATTTTCCAGAAAATATTTTTCTTCTTATGCGCTTTCAATCTCCATGTGAGATTAAATCTACAATTGATAATCTAGTCTTTGTCTTTTCAATTAAGTTTCAAATATAAATTATCTGCTATTTGTACTTACTATTCTGGAGAGTAGAGTTGTATTATGAGTGCTTCAGATATGTTGTGGTTTTTAAGGTCATCTGACTTCCTCACCTATTGAACAAACTGATTTTGTCTGCAAAGTGTCATTATGTTCTTCTCTAAAATATGAGGCATCTACTAGTGTGATGAGTATGACATCTAAGTTAGTTGACAACTTCTACTACACCAGCATGAACCAAAGTGAAAATAATTATATTATGAGAGTTCACGGTCGAGGCAGAGTGAAAGAAGTATATAATAAGTTTGAATATGCCATGGTTACATAATCATTTTAGTGCACATGGAAGAAGTGGTTTGCAGATGACATAAAACAACATGTTAACTGTACAACATATCTAACTAAGATACGCCTTGAAAGGGCCACTCGTCTTATCAAGAGTTTAATCTCCGGGTCGGACAATTTTGTTCACTAATATGACTCATGAAATGGACCCTGATTACATCTATATAGTTGGCGATGTTATTAAGTTTGGTGACAAGTTTGATGATACACCAATATCTTATGATGTTCATTAGCAAATGGTCTTTAATCTTTTGGATAGAAGTTTATCACAAAATAGATGGGAAGAGTTGTTGTACTTCTGCCTTTGCTACAAACTGTTTAAGAGAAAAGTTCTTGTATTATAGGCTCCATCCAGGAATTTCTATTGGACTTGAGATGACCCTCTTCAGGTTTGATTCATTTGATTTAGCAAATATTAAAGGAAAAATTTTGAGAGCTAAGATTAATGTAAGATCTGCCTATTATGGTAGCAATATGACACCGAACTACAAGGATTGGGTGAGCAAGATCACCGTCACGAGGATGAAAGCTTTGAAAACATATAAGATAAACAAAAAGAATGTTATGGTTTTTAAGTTTGTCTTTATTTTAGCATCCATAAAAAAAATTTGTGATAAATTCATTTTGAAGATGAGGAAATTAAGTAATGTCAGATAATTTCAACCACAACGGTGATTTTCTTGATCTTGAACGTTGTATTGTGTTACTATGAGATAATAAATGTAGGCTTAGATTTGGTACTAAACCGACTAATGGATAAATAGTTATAACATTACAACCGCTACGTAAAAACTAGCAATAGCACATGCTATTAGATGAATAATACTTGTTCATGCTATTGAATAGGATGAGTAAGCCAAATAGCATGAGCAATAGGTGCATATGCTCTTTTAAAGATTTCGTTTTTTTATTGAAAACTCTTCCATGACATAATGCAAGATCCTCTCTTCCATGACATAATGCTCTTATCAGATTAATACTTTCGTTAATATAAGTATGTTTTGTACCATAAAAAGGCAATTTCAATATGACGTCATCCTGGGGTTTAGATAGTATGCCATTGACTTTTACAAAGATATGATCGGCTAATGCTTCAACATGAGAAAAATTGAGGCAATAAAATACTCAAGTCAAAAGATCACTCAAGTTTTCAGTTGTACATTATTTCATCACGTATTTTATTTTATTTGTCAAATTCATCGTTTACATTGGAATTAATTAATTTAGTTCTGAAGTTGAAAGAAATATAAATGACTGCCACTTAATAAACACATCAAAGATAGAGAATTCGAATTATAAAACATGAAAGTCAACCGACATTTGAATGAATCAACATTGACACTTAATTGGATGAAACATTCTTTCGTCCATTGTAAGCAAATATTGACAATGCTTCATGTAGTATTTCAAAAACACAACAAATACACATTAAGTTACATATCAATAAGAAATGGTTTATGATATTTTTTATTGTTTCGTATTTACATCTAAGACTAAAAGTGTGCAAGCATAAACGCTCACATTCATAGATTACTATGGAAACCGTAAAAGTTGATAATGTCAATAAAATCCATGTCTTATCTAATGACACATTTAGTATCTACATTCTATATGTGTTATCTGATGCATAAACGATGTTCTATGTGATTGAGCATTCTAATTCCAACAAGCCACAAACTCCTTGGATTCTCGATGATGTCTCTCCCTTTCTCTCTCTCTCGTCCTCCGTCCTCCAACACTTTCACCACCCACCTAAAAACTCTTCTCACCCATGCATGGTGAACACCGTGGTTTTTATTGTCTGATCGACCTCCAGATTTTAATTACCCAGTGCTTGATCTACTCTATCGCATTGGATTTTCACCAACAACTTATCCTATCTTTCCCTGGCTAATATACTAGATTACTATCTGCCTCACATCGACTATTCTTCAAGAACTAAATTGGGTTATTCACTCTTCTCTAGCATGGAGCTAGCTACTGCAAGTCCTAATTATGCCTTCTCCTAATCACATTCTCTCACATAGCAACAAGGCTTGTGTTTGAGACCCTGATCGGTAAGGTTTTATTACTATTCTTGTCTAATCCTTTGCACCTTTTCACCTTTTTTTTATTATTGGAGCTTCAATTTCTCAAGTGGGCTATGATTAATTTTCTTTTGTGGTACTTTAATCATAGCTATATCCTTTATAATGTAGAATTGGTTGCTGTACACCTGACCACTTATTCAATGTTTGAACTTGTAAAGTTAAACTATACATTTCAGATTGTTTTGCTTCTTTTTATGTTCGTTGACCAATTGGTAATTGATATTCACTCATGGGCATTCCCATTTTAAAAAGCTATTGAATGATACTTTTCTCCCGAATTTGACTAAGAACTTTTATTATTCTATTGTTGAGATTTTACTTGTTTATATTGAACATTAACTCTTTAACAATTTGACAGACCTTGACTATTTCTTATGGGTCTTCCCATTTAAATGATTATACTCAGGTTCTTCTCTACATCTAAAATATGGTTTCTACCTTTTGAGCCAACTGCTCTTAATTGCCTTGTTGTGAACTCTATTGTTACTATCCATTTACATAATAGTTTTATGAATTTAGAATTCTCTAATACCATACGAATGAGGTTGTGCTTGTAAATTGTGTTACTGATCAAGTACTTTCTGAAATTGATCCTCTTACTCTTTATGAAACATCTCTCTATGACCTTCATGAAATTGATTCTGCCTACGGAAATCTTGTCTTTAAACCTACTGTGAACCGTTTGGTTTCATAGATCAAATCTTTCAATGTGATCAGCTCTCGGACCTTACTGGCCAACCTTAAAAACTCACATACTCAATAAAGATAGTCATATGAAATTGTCGTGGTTGTTCATGGCCCGGTTTTCTGGCTTAGGTCACATTTTACTTGTCTTTGCTTAAAATGGACATCTTGTGCTTCCTTGATACAAGAATGGATTTTGATCAAGCAAGATCCTTAGTTTCTAAATTTCACTTTGCCAAATGCTTAGTTTCTAAATTTCACTTTGCCAAATCTTTTGTAGTTCCCTCTAATGGACAATGTGGTGGATTGATTTTACTTTGGTTAGATACCAAAGTACGTATTAACATAGTTTCTTCACATTTTTGGTACATCCATTGCTTTTGCACTAACGTGACTACTAATTTATCTTGGTTTCTTTTTTGTTTATACATGTTTCCTTATAAACGAGATCAACTAGCTCTTTGGAATGAGCTCCCTTTACTTAAACCTTCATCACATATTGCATGTGTTATGATTGGTGATTATAACAATATTCTTAATCTACAAGAGAAGATTGGTGGCAATAATCGGTCTACTATCTATATGAATCAGTTTATGAACTTTTCTGAACTCTGTTTCCTTAATATCTATTCTTTTTTTTGGAAATTTTTTTACTTGGTGTAATAATCAAGATCCTTCTACTAGAACTTATGAGAGATTGGATAGAGCTACTGCTAATGCTACTTGGATTCGACAATTTTCGAATGCTTCCTTGAATAATTTACGATGGTTCAGATCATGGACCTATTTGCCTGACTTTTGATTATTATCTTCCATCTCAAAAGAATGTTTAAAGATTTGAAGCTATGTGGCTACAACATCCTTCTTTTCAAGAAATTATGAACCGTGTTTGTAATACTCCTCTTAATGGAAATCCTAACAGATTTTCATTACTCATTTGACATTGTTTCAATGCCTCTTGAAAGACTAAAATAACACTACTTTTTAGAATTTGATTACTACTATTCAGAATACTCATGCTAATTTAGTTACGATTCAGAAAGAATTGATGGTAAATTTTTCTCCTAACCTTCTTGATGAGGAACATATGCTTAATGAAGGTTTGGCTCATCTATATGATCAAGAAGAAATCTTCTGGCCCAAAGGGCTAGAGCTAACTAGCTCAAACTTGGCAATAAAAATACCAAATTTTTCCAAACTCAAGCCCTAATTCGAAAGAAGAAACGACAATTAAAAAAATTACGGGATGAAGATGATTTCATCCATGTTGATCATGATCAAATTTCTCGTATCGTAATTAAATCTAAAGGTTCTAGAGGGGGGTGAATAGGCCTTTTACCACTTTTTTGCTTAAACTGTACTCGGGGATAGCATAATTGCAACATATCTCGAATTACAGGATACGAGTGTTTGAACTGTAAAAGCAGTAAGTAAAGAATAACACAAGGATGTTTTTGTTAACGCATAAATCCTACAACCAGGATTAAAACTGTGTGCCCCTAACTCTTGAGAGACAAACTTTTCCACTATCAAGTAACACACACAATTACAAGACTCTTGTACTCTGGGGATACATAGCCCGTATGCTATCCTAACTAGTCTGACTACCAGTTCTAAACAGAGCTACACTACTTGACTTCTGTGTTTACACTTTGGAAAATATCTAGAAGCATCAACTCAGATCTTAACTACTTTCAAGTTAAATCTTCTTGATCTACTTCTTTGGGTTGAGCATCTCCATACCTATCTCAATGGAATACACTATGCAATGATGCATATGGGTTTTAAAACTGATTTTTATGCTTGAGAATCTATGACTTACATGCACAGCAAGTAGCAATGAAAGACACAGAAGGAGAAGAGAAGAGAAGAGAGAAAACAACACAGTTTATGTGCTCTCAAAGAATCACCTGAAAATAATATCTCTCCAAAATAGTTTTTCACTCAACCAAGGAGTCAAGACTGCATTGGAATCCTTTATATAGACAGAACATCTTAGTTACTTTTGACAGCAAAGGGGAACGTGCTGGATAGCCCAGAAACCAGCCTACAGCAGACCTAAAACTGACTCTCAGTTTTAAAGGACAAAAGCATGCTTAAGAGACAATACACAAAGTCAACTCTAGGGTTTCCTTATAAGGCAAAGTGTGCTTTGGGATAGAAAAGATTTTCAACTATCATACCAAAAATGGCTAAACAGATTCAGCAAGTAGGCACGTTTTGTACTCAAAAGCAATTTTTAGAGAAGGCAAAAAGCGACCCAGCTGTAAAGCACAAAACAGATTTCCCGAGAAATCACATGTGAACCTAAAAGAAACTTTCACCAAAAGTTCTTCCATAATTCAAAAATAATTTTTGCAAGGTCAACTACCGTAGAAACAAGCACATGTATTTTGAATTAAAGACATCCTAAGCTGCTAAATATCACACATGTAAATTTTCCAGAATAACAGCAGAATAACTGGGATGCATGTATAGACTGCTATCCTAAATGAAAACATGTTATGCATATGAATGATCAACCTGTTTTTCCATGAGATAGATAGGCAATGTCAACATCTTCAGTATCTTCATTGTGTTTAGTCCAATACAAGAGATAGCCAATCATAATTATGCCTTCAATCTCCCCCTTTGGCATTCCTTGACAAAACACAATCCTTCAAAGAGTGCCTGCATCAAAAGATTTTAACAAAGACAACACATGCAACATAAAGTATCCATAGCACACAAACCAACTAGTTCAGTACTCCCCCTGACTAGTTTACCATGATAGGAACATAAGTACCTATCACAGCCAGGTAGTTCTCCCCATAAGTACATGTTCCAGCCAGTTAGTTCTACCCTTTTTTGTCTAGGAAAGACAAAGGGTCAAACCACAGTTAACATAGGAAAAACCACAGTTATAGTTAACATTGTTTAGTGACAGATCACAAAACCAAAAAGATGTCCAGAGAAAACAGAAACTAAAAAGATTGTCAAAGAGTAGAGAGAGAAAAGCTGCTAAACGGTATAGCTCGACGCATCACCCATAGCTTCGTCATCCTCAGCACCAATCTCCCCAAGGTGGATAGTTACACCGGAGTCTGAAGGAGATGAACTTCAGCAGAGACTGCCTCAGGGAAATTGGCATAGAACTCTTGTACCAGAGTATGATTGTACCTTGGTAGGGAGCTCAATGCCGTCACCCATCCCAGACAGGAGACCAGAGAGAGTAAATGAGGCAGCGGAATTGAGACACCTTCCACTCAAGAATTCTTGAACCAAGAGGTTTCCTCTTAAACACACAATCTCCACTTGCAAACTTCCTGTTTAGTTATGTCAGTAATAAAAGGCAATAATAACCTATCCCTAGAAAAGGCACACATGCATCCAAGAAAGATTCTTCAAAGGCAAACAAAAAAACCACCATGCAAGTATACTTCTAATATCCACTGAGATATTTGAGACACCTTGAATAATAGAAGGTACCGATGTACCTACCAGCACATTGATTACTCTCCCTCACGTGGTGCATAAGAAAACACAAAGAGTTTGATTTCAGAAAGATTTTATAACCTGTCAGCATGAACCCTGGGATGGAAACAGTCAGTGAAATCCCAGACATCAGAAAAATTTAAGCATGACTCACAAAAATGTGACACCTAATTTTCATATGTCTTGATGGCTCAAATTTTTCTTATGAGTATATGACTACAAAGTAACATCAATGCAATGTTCTTAAAAATCATTCCTTGAAACCATAAGAGGTGTGTGTGTGTGTGTGTGTGTGTGTGTGTGTGTGTGTGTGTGTGTGTGTGTGTGTGTGTGTGTGTGTGTGTGTGTGTGTGTGTGTGTGTGTGTGTGTGTGTGTGTGTGTGTGTGTGTGAAAAGTTTCATCTAAGGGAGTACAAGTTTGGAGCATCAAATGAAATGAGGACATCAAGAGTAACCATGTGACTTTGTCACAACCTTTAGAGAGCTCTGGAATTTCAACATATCAAGGACTTTGTCCCAACTTGGCCTTTAGCCGTTGTCACTTACGTTCAAGGCATTTTTGCCATTATTTTTAAATTTTGCCAAGAGCTCATCTGAGAAATATGTCCTCATAGATCCATGTAGCAGAGTAGTTATCATCATGTCCTGAGCACAATGCTCAAAGGAATAATATGTGTTTCAAGGACACTCAGCGGATAACTAGTCTGAACCCATCGAAGGATAGATAACATCTCAGGGATCCCCACTGGTTCCGATTAAGGTGCACCCAGCAAAAGATTAGCCCATTCATTTACTTTGTTCATTTATCAATAATCACCAGATTTTCACATTTTAGTTCTTCAATAACTAGTTCAACTCATCTCATTTTTTTAGTTCAAACAGTGTACACCCCACAAGAGTAACTTTAGTGCGCAAAGATTCTTTCTAATTCCAAGTATGATTTAGACCATAAGCACTAACATCCTTGAAGGCATAGATGCATATACACAAGTGAAGAATGCAGCAAGTGTCTATCAAGATACATGAAATAAGGACGCAACACTTTAGATCAAGTTCAGAAATATTTCCAGGGATGCTTACACAGACTCGTATCCCAGCATGAGCCAACATTTATTTTCAGAAAATTATTTCATAAAAGAAAATGCTGAAAAGTAAATTTAGACCAGTGAAGGAGATATTTCAAGTGATGGTGCATACACCAATAGCCTTCCTAAGACTTTCAAATCTCAGATTGTCCAAAGGCTTAGTGAGCAAATCAGCCAATTGCTGTTCTGTTGGAATAAATGTCATTTCAAGCTGAATTATCTTCAACCAAGTTTCGAATGAAGTGATATCTAATCTCTATATGCTTGGTCCTAGAATGCAACACAGGATTCTTTGAAATATTGATTGCAGAGGTGTTATCACAGAATAGGGATAGAATACCTTGCTCAAATCCGTAGTCGCTTAGCATATGCTTCATCCAAAGGAGTTGGGTACAGCAGCTCCCTGCAGCAATGTACTCTGCTTGGGCAGTGGACAAGGATACGCAATTCTGCTTCTTGCTATGCCACGATACCAAATTGTTTCCAAAAAATAAGCAACCTCCCGAGGTGCTCTTCCTATCCGTGGCATATCCAGCCCAATCCGAGTCCGAGTACCCTGCAATCTCAGTGTTAGTATCCGTTGTGTACAGAATTCCAAAGTTACATGTACCTGAGACGTATCGAATGATACGCTTGACAGCCTTCACATGGGATTCCTTGGGGTTGGCTTGATACCGAACACAAACACCCACACTAAAAGAGATATCGGGTCTGCTGGCTATGAGGTAGAGTAGGCTCCCAATCATGCTTCTATAGAGAGTTTGATCAGCATTGATGCCCTCCAAATCGGCACTGATTCTGCATGAGGTTCCCATGGGATTTCGGATGGGAGAGGCACCTTCCATCCCAAACTTCTTCACCAAGTCCTTTGCATACTTTTCCTGTGAAATGAATAAACCATCTTTCCTTTGCTGAACTTGTAGTCCAAGGAAGAAGTTCAGCTTACCACAAAAACTCATTTCAAATTCTTGCTTCATTAGAGTGACAAACTCTTCAACAAGTTTTTGAGAGGTGGAACCGAACACCACATCATCTACATAAACTTGAGCTATAATCATATAATGGGAAACACTTTTAACAAACATGGTTTTGTCAATAGAACCTTGCACATACCATGATCAATTAAATGTGTAGACAATTTTTCATACCAAGCTCTAGGAGCTTGCTTTAAGCCATAAAAAGCTTTGTCTAATATGAAAACATGATCGGGATAGCCTGGACCTCTGGAATCCCGGAGGTTGTTCCACATAAACTTCTTCTTTCAAAATTCCATTTAAGAAAGCACTTTTGACATCCATTTGAAAGAGATCAAATTTTAGAAAGCAAGCAATGGCCAAGAGAAGTCTAACGGATTCAAGCCTAGCTACGAGAGCAAAAGTTTCATCAAAATGTAGACCTTCTATTTGGGAATATCCTTGTACAACCAACCTAGTCTTGTTTCTAGTAATGATTCCCTTTTCATCGGTCTTGTTTTTGAAAACCCATTTTGTTCCTATCACATTCTTATCCTTAGGTCTAGGAACCAAATGCCAAACTTTGCTTTTCTCAAATTGATTAAGTTAATCATGCATAGCTACAATCCAATCCGAGTCTTTGGTGCATCTTTAATGTTCTTAGGTTCAACATTTGAGACAAAACCATAGCATGCAATTCAATTAATAACTAGCCTATGCACAGTAAAAAAAATTTTGAAAGTAACAAGGTTACTTAAAACCATGTTTGACTTACTTTGGGCCTTCCTTGGTTCATCAACCATGCCTATCACATCTGAGAGAGAGTGATCCTTTTGAACTTGGGGCTTCCCAATGTGGTGTGACTTCTGGATAGCAAGAGTTTGATCTATCCCGGCACCCTCAGTGTCAAATTCTGTATCCAAGGATACTTCATCAGAAATGGGGTTCTGCTTATCAATAGGAGTCTCAGCAGATGTGGGAGACATCTCAGTACTGATATCCTCATCCTGCACATTTCTTGAAGAGTGGTTGTGAGAGCATACAAGAGAATCATTTATGGACACATTTACCGTTTCTATTATTTTGCAAGTTCTTTTGATGTAAACACAGTAAGCACGACTATTCAATGCATAACCTAGAAAAACACCTCGATCACATTTGGCATCAAATTTTGTCAAGTATTCCCTATCTCTATAAATGAAACAAGGACTACCAAAGACTTTAAAGTGTGACACATTTGGCTTCTTCCCTTTCCATAGTTCATAGGGTGTCTTGTTAGTGCCATGCCTAAGAATCACACGGTTAATTGTGTAGCATGCATTGTAAATCGCTTCAGCCCAAAACATATGAGGTAAATAAATCAGCCGAGCTAAGCATTACTCTACCCATTTCAACCAAAACTCTATTTTTCCTTTCAACAATCCCATTTTGTTGTGGAGTAATGGGGGCAGAAAATTCATGATGCACACCATGCTCTTCACAATAATCAGCAAAAGAAGAGTTTTCAAATTCGGTTCCATGATCAGTCCTAATCCTAATGATGCGCTTATTTTCAGCCAACTTTTCATTTGAAATTCTTTTTGCAAGCTCAAAAAACTTTCCAAAAGTTTGATTTTGAGTTTTGTCACTTAGAAACATTACCCATGTAAATCTAGAGTAATCGTCAACCACAACAAGCACATATTTCTTTCCACCTATACTTTCAGTTTCAATAGGGCCTACTAGATCTAGGTGTAGTAAATCAAGAGTATTAGAAGTTGGTTTAGCATTTAAATCATGATGAGATGTTTAGGATAGCTTACCCATCTTGCAGTCTCCACACATACTTACTGCCCTCCCTGTCAGTTTGGGCAATCCTCGAACTCCATCCTTCGAAGACAGCTTCACCACATCTTGAAGATTGAGATGGCACATCCTCCTATGCCATAGATCGAGCAAGCTTTCTTGTGACAGTGACCGAAAGCAGATTTCTGGTTGCAACCTCTTGTTGGCTCGAACACAATAGCAATGATCCTTAGATCTTTCACCTTTCATAACGCATCTTCCTTTCCCATCAAGAACAGTGCATTGAGACGTGTCAAATGTCACCGTCTCATACTCATCGACAATCTGACTCACACTCAGCAAGCAAACTTTTAATCCTGCTACTAGCAGAACATTCTTCAAGCCTGGGAGACCAGGAGTGTCAACCGTCCCACTTCCAATAATCTCAGCTTTGGCTCCATCACCGAATATGACATCACCAACTGGGTGAGTATCATCCATGGAAGTGAACCATTTTCGTTCGCCGGTCATGTGCTTCGAGCAGCCGTTGTCCATGTACCAAGAGTCGGACTTTCTGGTAGAAAGGGCGGTTAGGGCAACATTACACACAGCTACGACCTTCCTTGCAACAGTGGGTGTGGCCTTAACTCTTGAAAAGAACAAATAACGTCTTCTTGTTTCTCCTTGACACCAGGTTCCTTGGGAGAGATTACGCTTCTGGTATCCCTGGTTTCTCAAATAGATTTCCTGACCCAGTTTGAAGTGATTGGCTTATTCTTCTGTTTCGGGATGGCAAGGGACTGTGCAATCCTGGTCAGTTCGTCGAGTGATTTCCGAAAGTGGATGAGCAAATCGTTGTTCTGTGGAATCTTTACCGGTACAGTGCCCCTTCTTAGCTTGTAACAGAACCTTCGAATGTGTCCACTATTCCCACAGTGAAAGCATCTGATTTGTGGGCTCTTCTTGAGTTTGGAAACCTTAGAAGCTTCATGAGCATTGATCTCTGGTTGAGGTGGAGGCTTTCCCAACACCGAATTGGTGCTCTTTACAAATGTAGTCTTCCCTGAGCCTTTGGGTTTTCCATTATCCTCAAACCCCAAACCCTTCTTGCTACCATCCAGTCTTCCCATCCCACAGATTTGGGATAGCTTCTCCGAGCCAATGGAGAATTTTGCAAACTGGTTCTTGGCGTCCAGCAAAGATTCTTCAAGCTCCAATTTTTCAGTAGTGGGAACCTTTATCGAGGAAGATTGACGATCCAGCTCTCCTTTGAGGAAGTTCACTTGTTCTTCTAGTTGAGTTTTGATAGAATTCCATTCAGCTTTCCGGGATATGTACTTCTCTTGTAACATGGAATGTGTCTCCTTACTCAATGATAGTTCATTAGTTAGAACTTCATTTTTAGCGAGCATAGACTTAGATACTTTACACAAACGTACATACATATCATGACCTTCGTCATCAGAATCCTTGTCTTCAAGAGACTCGTCTAATGTGACTTGGGTGACAAAAGCAACTTTTTCATCTTCTTCTAATTCAGATTTAGAATTTTGATTGGAATCACTATCACTCCAAGTTACCTTTAGTACTTTGTGAGATTTATTTTTCCTATTAGCACAATCAACAGCCTTGTGTCCCACTCCATTACACTCAAAGCATTTATTGTCCATTCTTAGGATAGAAGAGGACCTGGTATCCTGATCTCTACATGAATCCTTGTTTCTAAAAAACTTAGAGCTAAATCCTTTAGAGAAATTCCGGTTAGAATTGAAAGGTTTCCTTTTTGAGTTCTTTAGGAATTTTTCAAAATGTTTGGTTAAGAAGGCAAACTCATCATTTCTATCATCTTCATTTTCAAACACATATTCATCCTCAATTTTAACTGAACTTAGAGCAACAGATTTCTCATTTATAGGCTTTTTCTTGAGTGTCTCATAAGTTTTCAGATTGCCTACTAGTTCTTCTAGAGGATAAGTGTCTAGATCATGAGCATCATCAATAGTATTCATTTTCGAGTCAAAGAAGGGAGGTAAAGCATTCAAGAATTTCCTAACAATTTTCTTTGATTCTATGGCCTCACCTAAACTACGACATTGATTTGTTATATTAAGTACACGACCATAGAAATCATCAATAAACTCTTTTTCACTCATGATTAAACCTTCAAACTCATAAATAAGACGTTGAAGTTTTTGTTGCTTAACTCGAGAGTTACCTTCATGAGTGTTGATGAGCACATCACATGCCTCCTTAGCAGTAGAGCAATGAATAATCCGTTGACGCTCTGCTTCGGATACGGCATTGAAGAGACAGCTTAGAGTTTTGATGTTTGCTCTAGCTAAATCCTTGTCGGCTTTTTCCCATTCGGACCTTGGCTTTGAATTTTCTCATTTGATTTATCGCCATTTGGTTTTGTGGGATGTGTCCAGCCTTCCTCCACGACTTGCCACAACATACCATCATCTTGGTAGGAGAGGAAGGCACTCATCATGATTTTCCATTGTGAAAATCATGTCCATCGAAAAAGGGAGGAACATTTATGGATGAGTCTTTTTCACGTTCCATTTCTGTCCCCTCAGAGGATCTCACTAGCAAAGGCTAGTGGCCGCTCTGATACCACTTAAAGGTCCTAGAGGGTGGGTGAATAGGCCTTTTACCACTTTTTCGCTTAAACTGTACTCGGGGATAGCATAATTGCAACTTATCCCGAATTACAGGATACGAGTGTTTGAACTGTAAAAGCAGTAAGTAAAGAATAACACAAAGATGTTTTTGTTAACGCAGAAATCCTACAACCAGGATTAAAACTGCATGCCCCTAACTCTTGGGGGACAAACCTTTCCACTATCAAGTAACACACACAATTACAAGACTCTTGTACTCTGGGGATACATAGCCCATATGCTATCCTAACTAGTCTGATTACCAGTTCTAAACAGAGCTACACTACTTTACTTCTGTGTTTACACTTTGGAAAATATCTAGAAGCATCAACTCAGATCTTAACTACTTTCAAGTTAAATCTTCTTAATCTACTTCTTCACGTTGAGCATCTCCATACCTATCTCCATGGAATGCATTATGCAATGATGCATATGGGTTTCGAAAATGGTTTTTATGCTTGAGAATCTATGACTTACATGCACAGCAAGTAGCAATGAAAAACACATAAGGAGAAGAGAAGAGAAGAGAGAAAACAACACAGTTTATGTGCTCTCAAAGAATCACCTGAAAAGAATATCTCTCCAAAATAGTTTTTCACTCAACTAAGGAGTCAAGACTGCATTGGAATCCTTTATATAGACAGAACATCTTAGTTACTTTTGACAGCAAAGGGGAACGTGCTGGACAGCCCAGAAACCAGCCTACAGCAAACCTAAAACTGACTCTCAGTTTTAAAGGACAAAGGCATGCTTAAGAGACAATACACAAAGTCAACTCTAGGGTTTCCTTATAAGGCAAAGTGTGCTTTAGGATAGAAAAGTTTTTCAACTATCATACCAGAAATGGCTAAACAGATTCAGCAAGTAGGCACGTTTTGTACTCAAAATCAGTTTTTAGAGAAGGCAAAAAGTGACCCAGCTGTAAAGCACAAAACAGATTTCCCAAGAAATCACATGTGAACCTAAAAGCAACTTTCACCAAAAGTTCTTCCATAATTCAAAAACAACTTTTGCAAGGTCAACTACCGTACAAACAAGCACATGTATTCTGAATTAAAGACATCCTAAGCTGCTAAATATCACACATGCAAATGTTTCAGAATAACAGCAGAATAACTGGGATGCATGTATAGAGTGCTATCTTAAATGAAAACATGTTATGTATATGAATGATCAACCTGTTTTTCCATGAGATAGATAGGCAATGTCAACATCTTCAGTATCTTCATTGTGTTTTGTCCAATACAAGGGATAGCCAATCATAATTATGCCTTCAAAATCTTTCCATAAGCGGTTTACTCAATCTAATGCTCTTGCGACTAGAGATATTGATAATTTTTTTAAGGTCATTGAATCATGTGTTACCTATTCAGTTAATGATCTACTCATTCGTACCATTATTATTGACGAAGTTAAGAATACCCTTTTTAATATCAGCCCTCTTAAAACACCTGGACCCGATGGTTTACATGATATTTTCTTCCGAAAAAATTGGGACATTTTGCAAGATCTTCTCTACCGACGTGAATCACTTTTTTACTACAGGGACAGATCTTGGATCTTTGAATCATACTAATATTGCTCTAATCCTGAAAGTTGAGATTTCAAAAATTGTTAATCACTTTCGACTAATAAAAGTTTATGCAACGTGGCCTATAAAATTATTATGAAAATCAGTGTCCAAAGGCTTAGGCCTCTTCTTCAAAAATGCATATCTTCGAATCAGGGTGCCTTTGCTCCTGGACAGTCTATTTTTGACAATATCCTAATTGCACATTGATTGTTCTCCGCTTTTAATAGAAAGAAGGGCAAAACAAGCTCCATTGCTATTAAGCTTGATTTGGAAAAAGCTTATGATTTTTTAAATTTGTTTTAGGAAAAGTGTGTAAAAAATAGAGATTGTGGAAGTAGTCATTGTAATATTTCATTGATAATAAGAAGCTCCTTTATATATGAGAGTACATGAAGTTACATATGGTAAGAATCCTAATACATCACTAAATAAGATTCTCTCCTTTATTCTCTACATATTCTACCATAACTAGGAACATACATAATAAAGTAAATATCCTTCAACACTCCCTCTTGTGCATGTTATGGTAGACGGTCCTTCTTCAATGCTTCCTTGATGCCTCATTAAAAATCTTGCCGAGCCAAAAATCTTTGCATGAGAAAAATTGATCTCGCCAAGTAAAAAGAGTGCAAGTCGTCATAGACAATGATATGACACATAACCATGTTGCCTCATTAAAACTTTGCCAAGTAATAAAAACTCTTCGGGATAAAAACAACCTTGATCAAGGAAAAAAAAGTACAACGTGTCCTTCACATTTAGAAACGCTCATGTGAATGCCAAACTCCCTCTAAAGTCCGCATCTCCCCCTGATGTCAACAATCAAGGTAGCTTAGATAACCTGAGCAACCCTATGCTCTTCACATGATTCTCAAATATGGAATTGGCTAATAACTTAGAATGTAAGTCTGCCATTTTATCCTCAAATCAAACTTGGTCAACCATGACCTTGAGGAATTGATATTGTTTGCTGACTATAGAATAACTTATATGATATATATTTTGTGTTTTCGACCTACATGTAATCCAGCTTCATCACCTTGGTGCAAGCAACATTATCCTCATAATGCATGTAGATTCATCAGTGGTAATTCATAAATCACTTGATCTTTGTATGTGCACTTATGGACCTCAACCATATACACTCCATAACAACTTCATGTTAGATCAATAATCTCAACATGGTTCAAAGATGTAGCAACAAGAATCTCTATTCTAGACTTCCAAGATATTGCGATGTTACCATGGTAAAGACATAACCAACTTGGGAACAACTTTTGTGTAGATCAGAGATATATCCAATTCAGCAAAACTTGCCAACACATCACAACGATTGTTGGTGTAGGGGTGAGAAAAAAGCGACACTACTCTCTTTGTGGTGTCCTTACTTCTATCGCCACTTTTTTTGTGGTCTCTCTGTAGGGATAGATCAAGCCCATATCTTTTATACTCTTTGATACTGAAAGATCGTCTTTAAACCATTCCAATGGCATAGCTACATCTAGCTATCAAGTTTAATAATAATGAGGAGCTAAGTCTTGTGTATTATACTAAGTACACTCTTGCATTTAGATTAGGCACTCTAGCCTCTAACACGTCTTCGTCATCATGCCTTGGACGAAAATGGATCCCTCTAAGGGTTAAGACTATAGCAGATCATGGAAGTACTCATAGACTTTACTTTATCATCATAAAGGACAACATATCTTAGAGTATAACCGATTGATAGAAAATATCATCAATATAGTGCTCGAGTTCCAGTTCAAGGCAACACTGTGTCTTCTCAAGATCTATCATCTCAAATTCGGATTTCAAACACATTGCAAATCTTGAAGTTGTCATATAAATGAACACGCATGGACATATCCCTTCCCAATCAAGTAGTCACTTGATGAGCATTTCAATCTCATAGCAAACATGCTCTATGGTCTGGAGCCACTTGTTTTGGGTACATGAAATCCATTTGATATATTCATATCTATCTCTTATTCTAGATCCCCGTAGAGATACTTCATGACCACGATTATAAGCTGCATGTCAAGTTTTTTGGAAAACAACCAAACTGACAAGTTAGTGGAGTGTAATGACATCCATTACGAGATAATTTATCTCATCGTAGTCGATTTCAGAGCATTGTGAGAAGCCTTGCGCCATGAGGTGAGTATAATCTCTTTATTCTCATCACGCTTTCTAACAAAGACCCATTTCGATAGGCTTTACACTTGAGTGTGTCGACATCACCAACCCAACTACCTTTCTCTTTGTTAGTGAACATAATTCAATCTGGATTACTTCTTTCCATGTAGGCCAATTTATATTACGTTTGGGAGTTTCAACGTAGATAGGTTCGATAAGTCTCAAAATTCCATGGTTTCATGTACACTAGTGTAATTTGTACTTTGTAGAGATCTCTATATTATGATGAGTAATTGGTTTTAACATTAAGGTGTCCATTAATGATAATCATATGATGGAATTGAGTATCAATGATCAATGGATCATATTGTGCCAAACTCACTCCCTTCCTTGGACGAGTATATATCGAATCCTTGAGAATAAACTCTTTTGATTCAAGAAACATCATGCTTCTTATGCTTGTCTCTTTTGGTAATAGTCAGCTTCCAGGGATACCTTGGTCACCATGGCCTCCATGGCCAACGCTTCCTCTATCATGGTCATCATGGCCTTCAGGGCACTACCTTATAGTGTCCTTCCTTGTTGGAGCGGTGGTGTGGACCTAAATGTCTCACCAAAATTTCCTTACTTTAAGGATTCCGCTCCATGCGTTATTCTCTTTATGCGCTTTCATAATTCGCATTTTGAACACTCTTGGTTCCAACTTGTCTTGAATTATGATTATGTAGAGGATTTTCGTGATCAAATTTTGCTCTTCAATTGCTTTCCGCATAGTTAGAGCATGGATCTAAGGTTAAGTATCTCTTTATTTATTTATGCAATATGCTTGAATTCGGAAAACCACGTGTTATTCCACTTCTCTTTTAGATTCGGGAACATGGTGTCAATGTCTTTTTTCATATCAAACACCATGAGAAAACAAAATATATATTAGTTTCGTAGTCATAAAAGACTTCTTCGACAACTTATTTGTTTTCCAATGTAATATTTGGATTAGACCTTTACTTTGATGTATATGGTCTTACGAACTCTCTTTGTTCGTTAATCGATGCTTTTTATAAACTCTCTTTGTTCAAATTGATTTGTGAACGCTCATAGTTCATCTAGGAACTCTCTTTGTTCTAAATTCCCACCTTCAAGAAAGGTGTGGTGTAGAAATGAGGGATGAGATGTTATCCCGAAGTTCCTGTGGAAAAATCTAAAATTCCCAAGAAATAGTAGGTTATTTGAATGCAAGTGCAAGATGTGTTCATAGAAAGCTTACTTGAGATTATTACAGAACAATCTTCTTCTTCTCCTTGAGATCTATGCACAAGGATAGAGCCTCATGTTGATAACATGTTTTAGGAAAAGTGTGTAAACAATAGAGATTATGGAAGCAATCCATGTAACCTTTCATTGATAATAAGAAGCTCATTTGTATAGGAGAGTACATGAAGTTACATATGGTAAAAATCTAATACATCACTAAATAAGATTCTCTTCCTTATTCTCTACATATTCTACCATGACTAGGAACATACATAATAAAGTAAATATCTTCCAACAAAATTAGGATTATATTAATCCTTGCTTACAAAAATTTGGTTTTCATTCTCTTGGATCTCCCTAATAATGCATGTATTCAGCCTCTTTTTCGATAATTGTAAATGGCTCTATAGATGGTTGGTTTCAACTTTCTCGAAGAATTAGGCAAGGGGATCCTCTATCCCCTTATACTTTTATCCTTTGTATAGAACTCTTAATTCATCACTTAAATAATGCTTGCTTAAAACTAAATCTCATATTGGCCTCCTTTCATCCCCTTGTGGCCGTTTTCGAATTTCTAATTTAGTTTTTGCGGATGAATGTCTGCTTTTTGGCCAAGCTACTAATACTACTACTCGAAACTTTAAGAGTATTCTTTATGGCTTCTCTAAAGCCTCTGGGCATCAAATTAATTTTCATAAATTTATTTGTTATTTCTCGAACAATGTTCCGCGAAATCTCAAAGAGGATATTTTTTTTCCTCATTGGGGTTCCACATTAGGCAAATATCGGGTAGTATCTTGGCATTCATGATATTGTCTTGTGGAAGGAGCCTATTAATGCTTCCGAGTTAATTCAAAAAATTCAGAAAAAGCTATCTGGCTAGAAAGCTAATACTTTATCCCAAGCAGAAAGATTAACTCTTCTTAAAGCTAATCTCTCGAGAATGTTGAATGATGTCCTTTACTGTTTCAAATGTCCTACTAAAATTACGAATAAGTTGGTTGTTGAATGTCGAAATTTCTTTTGGGGAAAGTTCTGCTCTTGCTTGGACTCAGGTTTATACCCCTATGGAAAAGGGTGGTTTTGGAGTTCGGCCGAGTGCACATTTTAATCAGGTTGCCTTAGCGAAATTGGGCTAGAAACCCTTGACATATCCCTCTAATTGGTGGGTCAAAATTGTTTCTAAAAAATATTTGCATCATGCCTATTTCTTTACTAGTATACCTAAAACTTCTCATTTCTGGGCTGGAAAGGCATTCTAGGGGCTCAGGATCTCCTACAACAGGGAATATAATGGATTATTGGTGATGACTCTCAAATTAAGTTTTGTCTTTATAATTGGATTTTTCCCTATCCCCTTATTGACCTAGTTCTGGACCATATTTTACCAACAATTAACCTTTCTTTAACAGTTGACCAGGTTTTGGTAAATAAGAACTGAAATCTCTCGTCCCTAATTAGGATTTTAGATTCGGATACTTTAAATACTATTCGAGCAATGCCTTTACCTCTTTTTCCTACACCTGACATATTTGTTTTGGGGATCAACCGGTAATAGAAAATTCACGATTAAAGGTGCTTTTGATTTACAAAACAGTGGTGCTTACAAAACAATGGTGCTTCATCTCATGCTTTTGCCTCTATGCTTAAGACTATGTGGCATTTAAATATTCCTAATAAAATTAAAATCTTTAGTTGGCTTCTCATTTGTAATTGTTTAAAGACCCGGGATCGTCTTAGTACTTTTGTTACAAATATATCCTCAACATGTGTCTTTTGTAATTCACATATTGATTGTTGAGACCGCAACTCATCTCTTTGATTCTTGCACAAAAGCTACTTCAATTTGGCATATGTAGGGTTTTCCCGTCTTTCCTAGTAATGACCAAGTGGATTTTATCACTTGGCTCAATATCATTCGAACATCTTCCCAAGGAGACGAACTCTTAGAAAAAAATTCTTTCTTTGTGCTACAATATTTGGAGGACCCTTAATAAGCTTATTTTCCAAAGGACTGATATTCCGCCTTATAATATTGCTTATCATACTGCTAAGCTTCTTAAAGATTTTCAGTTGGCTAATTCCTCTACTACTCACAAAATTAATGCTCCCCGGAATATCAAATGTCATCCTCTTCCTTGGCCTTTTTTGAAAGTCAATGTTGATGGCTCTGTTAACACTCATTCAAATGCTACTGCTAGGCTTGTAATTAGAAATGCAGATTGCCAGCCCATCCTTACTTGTGCTTAGCTTCTGCTTTACAGGAAAGTCTTCATCAATTGTATTTCTCCCTGAACACATGTGACTTTTTCCCTCTCATCATTAAAGGCGACTCAAAGATCCTTATTGACGCCCTGCGCCAACGTATGGACACCCTCTGGAAAATCTTTACCATTGTTGCAGACATTTGGCATCTAGTGGGAAGCTTTCCCCAGGCACTATGTTCAATCATATCTATCGAGAAGTAAACTTCTTTGTTGATAGTCTCGCGAAACTCGGACATTCTCGCTCGTCAATGACGCTTTAGTGTTCTAATATTCTGCCCTCTGCTAATCACGCCTTTCAATTTTATCTAATGAGTAGTAGTGCTTGTACTCGGGGCTTTTCCTTATAATTTTTGTTTGTTTATTCTTTTCTCATCGGGAAAAAAAACTACTATTTTGAAGTGCAACCATCCGCATTGCTTGTTCAGCTCAATAAAGGTCGGGGGCATACCAACAACTGCTGTTTTGAGTTTAGGATGACAGACGATATGGGAGCAACGTTTTTAGTACAAAACATTAGAAAATTTCAAAGTTCGTGAAGTGGGAGCAATGGGAGCAATGTGCTTATATTTCCTCAAATTAAAGATATTTCCCCACGGCAAAAATGGGACAAAGAGCATCAAGCAGAAGCTAAAGCGAATTGGCAAAAAATAACTGCCAAAGGCTCTTTCCATTGAAAAAAGCAACTGTACAGTTTTATAATGTATAAACAAAAACGCAAAATCTCATACGCCCATTTCCCTTCCCAAGATAACTTGAACATGATTTATATTATCTACATGGTTATAATCCCTTTTCAGCTATTAACCAAAACCAAATCCCTCGTTGGCTTCATGAATCGCAAGAAGCAGTCTCTCTTCAAGATGTTGCTTAGAAGGATACTCTGGTAAATCCAACTGATTGAAACTGCATTCATTAGAGTCATCGTTAATGATACATACCAACAACAATAGAAACATCAGACAAGACTATTGATATAATGGAAAAAATTAGATCGAGATGGCAGTAGCAGTTACCAAGTATGTGCAGATGGCAAGTGGTCAGGACTCCCATATGCCTTGTGTATCTGAAACTTCTGAGAGCCTGAAATTCCTTGAAGTGCACTAAAACCTTCTAATGGTACCTGGACATATTGGAAAGAGAACATTGCTAAACTTTCTGATACTCATAAAAGCCACAGAATAAGAATACTATGCAGCAACTTCTAATAGCACCTATGAAAGTCAAAGGATAGGCATGTGTTCATAATACTCCCTCACGCAGGAAATCATGCTTATAATTAAAACCACCATTTCGAAAGTCTAGGGACATTTAAACTAAAGTTACTACCAAACAGAAGTCCAACTGAAACAGTTACTAATGTTTTTTTTAGAAACTAGTTCTACAGTAAACAAAAGAATGAAATGCAAACTCGTACCTTAGAGGTGCCAGTCACAAACTGCAACAGACGAGCTTTATCCTCCTTGCTAAGACCTTGTACAACCTCCCAGAACCACTGTACAACGGGAGATGCAGGGCTGTATCCGGAATAGTCGGTATTTGCCCTCATGTCATCCACTGTGAAACATGGAAGCACAAATCATTACGAGAAATGCACGTCCAATGATGTAAAAGGTATAGATAGGATAAGAGAAACAACTCACAGTCAATATCTGGAAGCCCACTGATCAATAGTTCAAGTTCCTTGTCATTGAAAATAGATATTAGTTCCCTATTGATTAATTCAGAGAACCCTTCCAAGAAAGCATTTATCTGAGGCCGGATAGCAGTTGTCAACCGATGCTCCGCTATTAAGTCAACATATTGGTGCTTATTTTCTTCTGTAACTTTAATGTTTTGCCCACCAGGAATCAGTTCATAGTCGGTTACCTGCATCATTCTCAATATATTAATAAAGCCAAAGTCATATTAGACCAAAAAATCAGTTTTACAATAGGCATTGGTCACACCCCAAATTGCTATTAACACACCTTTTGTATTTCAAAATTGTCTTTATTATTATGTTGTAAAAAAATTTGATTCGGAGAATACAAAGGTGTAAGTAGCAATTCCATTACGACAAAAAAAAAATTGCATACTTCTGTTCTTTCGTATAATATGAGTTTCTCTTCATCTGCATCAATGCTGAACATAAGGTCCAGAACATCAGTTATATCATTCTGCATGTAACAGACAACAAAGAAGTTAGTTATCGTTAAATAAAGGAAACTGTGTTTCCCTCTGTGCTGTAGAACTCAAGTTGAGCGCATCGTGCATACCTCAAGCATCCACTTGAGATTTTTAAAGTAATCAGGATCAATAGCCTCAATATCATGATAAGTAACCTTGGCCCCCAAAATATGCTTGTAGAAAGATCGAGTAAAGTGGACATCCAATAACTGACCATCGAAAAGTGCTTTGCCAACCTGTAGAAGTAAACAACAGAATGAAATTCTAGCCCACCAAATCAAATCAACTCAGTGCAGCAAAGAACACATAATGTTTTGGTACTCACCACTCGTCCTACAAACTTGAAATATGAAAGATGTTCTGTTTGGTATACAGAGTTGGGGTTTGGCTGAAACGTTGATTCATTTCCCACTGTAGTAAATAGCAGTGCTCCCTTGTCAAAGATAACCCTGGACAACAGCTGATACCATTCCCTGGTAAGTCCACCAGCATCAATACCTTCCTCACCTTGAAAGTGAACAGTCAATCTGCCCTTCAAATCTTGAGTTGACCGCATGCGAAGCTGGTTATACGAATCCTCAAGAATGTATGCTCTTCTCACGGATATTCTTAGAGGATTGTGGTGATGATCATGTTGGTGCTTTATCTTTGACCTGAAGTGACCACGCTTGTTGTCAAAATCAATGAAGCGAGGAACCTTCAGCATAAGCGAAAAAGACTTTTCTAGCAAACCAGGATTTTGACGGATGAAAGCATTCAGCAATTTCCTATGTTTCTCAGAGAACTTCATGAAAGCAACATGTTTCTCATCCACTTTCACACAGGGAGCAACAGTTTTCTGCAGACTAGCAGATGTACTTGCATCGTCAACCTCAGACACTGCAGCAGCACTGAAGTCATTACCAGGGCCTGGTTGCCCAGGATGCAATTTCTCACATACCACAAAGAACGACTCTATGTATGGCAAAATGTTTTGAGTCCCAGCAGGCAGTGGAGGAATTACACCAGAAGGTTTAGCTGTGGAAGCTCTATATGAAGTTAACAAAGCAGGAGTGCTATCTGAATAGCTCTCGATCTTACTAATGCAACTGCTTAGCTCCAGCCACAAGGGTTCCAAAGCAGCATTGATGTCCCAAACCTGAGAAAGAGAATAACTATGCTCCTTGTCGGTAAGATTCTGTGGATCCTTCTCTTTCTCAATCAGCGAGGCAACGAGGGAGCTTAATGCCTGCAGAACTCTTAAAATAGCAGCTCCATCAGATGATTTGGTACTCAGGAGCTCTTTTACTGCCTCACTGAATTTGAGCAATTCATCCATGGCAGATCTAGTTAAATTCCTAACAGCATCTGCTAACTCGGTAATAAACAGACTGGAATGTGTAGGAACGATAGCTACCAACTTCTTCATTACTTCTGCCACAAGAGTATATGCATTATCTGAAAGACTGGGAGACAAAAATAAAAATGTCAGATAACCAAAAGTGCAGCCAACTTATTTTTTCCATAGTAGACATACAAGATACCAACCAATATGTAACAGCATTAGTGCAAGATATGACAATTTTATCCTCAAATGTGTAGTAGATTCATGTATATATTCAAAGTTAATTGAAAAGGTAACCAAATGATTAGGCTGTTAGCAAATAGAAAATTAATGTTTACCCTTCTCGTGCAAGCAGTGAACATAGAAGACGAAGTTCTGCTTGTGGCAGGTTCAGCAGAACATTTTCAGTCTGGCATTCGTCATCTACACCTGAAGTTGATGGTTTGGAGGCATTAGCATCCTTATTTTCTGACCCAACATCAACCAAAGTGCCAACTGACTCCGTATTCATCTGAGTGTCAGAAATCAAAATTTGAGAAGCAGATGGTTGTTCAGAAACAGAAGCCCCAGATTTGTCAGATGACTCGCTTTCCGCGTTATCAATTATCACATCCAGCAAGTTAAGAAGCTGTAAAGATGAAAATAACATTCAATATAGATCCCAGTCACTTTACTTGCGCAGAAGATTACACCCCAAATAATATAAATATTTCCTTAATCTTACCTGTTCAAGGTGTGCTATACTTCTTGCCAAATACAGGGGCTGATTTAAGAGGTTCAAAAGCAAGGCAATGGAGAGATATCCTTCGTTTTGACCATTCTCCTCCACAACCATCACAGCTTTTCCACATGCCCTATCCATACTCTCTGTTTCTTGAAGAGCAGACTGAGGTAACCTTAAGTGAAGCAAAATCTTTGCCACGTTAGGATGATGCCGAGCCAAGTAAGTCAGAGTTTCCAGAATTCGACGAGACAACAATGGTGGAACTCCTATATTATTAAAAGGATATGGGTTAGAACAATGAAAATTAATCAGAAGCTAGAACAGTTTATGCCAAATGTCGTATATCAAGTGTGAGTATAGTAACAAGTTTTCTCCACGGAAATGTAGAGGCAGTAACAAGAACTACCCAAACATCCACAACACTTCCTTAAATTCTTTACTAACAACTGAGGTATAACGAATACTATAGGAGATCTTACCATCTTTTGCTGAGGCGCGCGAATACATAACATTGCCCTGGCAACCATAAAGCCGATATAATGGCTCGATAGCAGTTGAGTTGTTGCCATTCTTTTGTGTATCAAGCATCAGTATGCCCATCAGAATTCTCACAACTGAATTTCTGGTGTCAACATGTGCACATAAGTTCAACAGAAGCTTCTGCAGCTGACCTTTATAAAGAGGCTGCAAGACAATTACATCCATTATTTCCCACATAATAGGAGAAGTCAAATTAATAAAAGATCTAACTCAAATTGTAAGTACCCACCTGAAACATACGAAGCACCCGAATTATTGCTCGCAAAGCTTCTGCATCAACTAAAGGAGCTCCTTCAGCTTCAACAACCTTCGCACCAATAGGCCTACGTGAAGCAAGGAGCCCACCAATTCTATCCAGGCTGGAACCAATGCCTGGTCTTGAAGTCTCACCCCTACGGTTCCTAGGATACATACCAAATAGTGTACGATTGTAACGATTGGCAAATCTCTCGCGCAACATGTTTGCCTCCGCGACTAGAGCAGGTGTAAGATTGGCAAGTATAGCATCAGACGACGTTAAGAGAACCTACACAAAAAAATCAAGTAGTCGAGTATCTTTATTAGCAGGATTTCATATTAATCCACTGAGTAAAGAATATACCTCTTCCCGTAACTCTGACGGAAATGTTGCAATTATAGAAACTGTGTCCATTTCAACGGGTTGACCTTCCAGTTCCTGAGGTTGATGTACCCTTTGGACTTGCTGTTGGGCTAAGACTTCAGCCCTGATATCCGGAGGAAGGGCAGCAAGAAATTCAGGATCAATATCCCCAGCATTTTGTGGCTCGGAGGCCTGTGGAGCTACTTGACCCTGTTGAGCCGAGAGAACTTCAACTCGCAGTTCCTCTGGAAGAGCATCCAAGAAAGTAGGATCAATTGCTCCAGATCCAACATCACTGTTAAGTTGCTGTTCTGCAGCTGGACCTTCCTGATCAGCTTCTCGGCTAGAGTTTTCTGAAACTTCAGTTACACTGTGAAGTGAAACATCTCTAGCACTAGCCGATACAGAATTTCCAAAAGACATATTTGTCCGCCTCCCACGAGCTACCTGTGAATCACCAGGTGGTATTCGATCTGAGGAACCTTGCCTATCTGAACCATCATCATGACCATCAGCACTCCCAATTTCAACATCAAGGCTACGAAGGCTCTCTCCCAAAGTTGCTCCACTTCCACCACTTTCTTGGCTCACAGCTTCTACATCCCGCACAGCTGCATCATTGTGTTCAAACTGCATCTCAACAGACTGTGGAAGTGTGCTAGACAAGTCCATTGCTTGTAAAGAATCGCTCGCTGTTGGCGGTCCCAAATCAGCATCCCTGGAGTTATCCAATGTTTCAGGAGGAGGCAAGTTACCACTGTTCATATCATTTTCAACAGGCATCTCAGTCCTTACAACTGCATCTGATTCTTGCAACTCGACAACATCTTCTTTGTTCTGAGAATCCACTGGTGTCGTATTCAGTTCAGAAGTCCTTTCAGGTGTTGGTCGTCTCAATTGGGAAACGAGCAGCTCCTCAAGTCCTTGGGGAACTACACCAGCATTTGATCCACCACTTTGCTGGTTATCATCCATCCACAAGTTCAGACGGTGTCCATGGCGCCCATTTCTTAGTGACCGGAAAATACTGTCCAATCTTGATGAGGTCATCTCTGAGTTCCTATCTTGTATGATCCCTTCACGGGAATTTTCTGAAATTCATAAACCAAACGTCAGAAATTATTAAACAAAATATTAAAAGCATTCATAATACCTTTGAACAAGTTAAAAGCACATCTGATGGAGCCTTGTTGTTTACCTGATTGCCTGGGAGGGGCTGAATGCAGAGACAAAGGTCCAACCAAAAGAGGATGCCTTGATGGAGCTGCATTCTCACCGGTTCTACCCAAAAGACTGTAAATAGATGTAGTGCGTCCTTGACGTCTAGAACCAAAAACTTCAACTGGCATCACATGAAGTGCTTCGTTAGGGAAACCATGCTCTCTACCAAAAACCTCAATATGGTCAAAAACATTAATCCCATTAATGCCTTCCTCGAGCCTGAGTATAACTCCATCCTCCTCATCCTCGTCTTCATCATCTTCCTCCAATACTTCCTCATCAAACTCTTCATCATCAATCTCATGATCATCTTGATCAGTGTCAGGATGGGGCAGATGATGGGCTTCATCTTCCAGATCATTATGTTCCTCATCATCCTCATCTTCATCATCATCAACTTCATCTCCATCATCCTCAGACATATCTTCATCATCTTCATCATCATCCTCAAGATTTTCTTGCTCATGTGGCTGAATTTCAAATCGTATACCCATAGTATCAATCCCGTTTTCCAGAACCCGTGTATCCTCTGAGATTTCATGCATATATTCATCTTCATTAGCAGCAGCAAAACCTCCATCAAGATCTTGATCATGTTCCATATCATCTGTGACAGCCTCAGAACCACCATAAGATTGGACTGCATTGAAAGACTCAGTATGCTCAGCTGGCGCAGAACTGTGATGGGCTTGAATTGGTGTTTCCACAGACTGGGATCTACCACCAACGTTATCTGTCCTCCCAGATTGATCCTGATCAGGAGGTTTCGAAGAACTATCACCCTTACCAGCACTTGAATCAGCAGAATGGACGTGTTCTTTGGTTACCAATTCAAGAGCTTTGATCAGACCAGTAACAACTTTAGGTGACTCAGTATGGTCCAGGTCCAGCACTTGGAGAGTTCGAGTCAGTGATCCGACAAGACCAACATCTATAAAAGTGGCAGCAGCTTCTGAAGATACGTATGAACCAGTAGGTGACCGAGCACCCAGAACATCATTAAGCAGATCAGCAAAAGCTTGTACGTCATTTTCAGGAGGTCGGAAACCATTAGATGAGTCCACAAAATCATTAAATATAATACTGATCTCTGTAAAAATCCTCCTCCTTGCCTCAGAAGAACGAACGCATGATGCAACCAAAAACTGACTTGCCCTGCTTGCTAATTTGTGCTTCCAATCACCATCTGTTTTCTTTTCCTTCTTGGCACTTCGTGAATATGGAATGAACTTGTGAAGAACATGGTGAAAAATTCCGCCAGTGCATAGGGCAGTAGAACCCTTTTGATTAGGGGTCCTGCAACTACTGATTTCAGAATCTTTCCGCAGCAGAACATGGGCAGATGAAGCATACATTGCTAAAATCTCTGTCAGAAGCTTCAGGATGAACACTACCTTTGCAAGAGATGCAGAAGCTTCTTGGGTACTTGCTACACCATCATCAGAGGACGAGGCAATAGCTTTTCCTTTTCCTTTGATAGCAGCAACATCGATGTCCATGTCAGTTGATGATGGGGTATCATGAAGCATATCAACAGTAAGATTATCTCTCAAAGGAGGTACATATGTACACACAGAATCAAGAAGAAGCTCAATCACACTCACAAAGCTCTGGGGATATTTACGATGAACTTTAGCACTCTTTGAGTTTGAGTCATGAGCCTTGCTATGTCCATGCCCAGCAGCTACTGGATTTGTATTGAGCAAAGCAGCTTTCCCATCCGAAATCTGAACTTTGTCTTTGTCCACAGATTTATCCTTTCCTTTTTCCTTTTCTTTGGTCTTATCTTTGTCACGATCTTTCAGCAAAACAATGCAAGGCCTCTCACCAACCATCTCCACTTGACAAATAGACTGAGCAGCATGCATGAATACCACCGGATCCCGGGAAATAGCAGAACTCAAACTTGCAAGAAAATTGCGGGGTGAAACTCTTCCAGTTGAATGTCTGTTGGCAGCAGCCACAAGGGTGTGCCTTATCTCAAACTCCATTGCTTGCTGAAGAGTTTGAGGATCTTCAAGAACATGCCTGATAATTGTAGCAGCAATATTGTCAAAACCAGAAAAGAGGCTGCTTGTTGGCAAAGAGAGTACCAAATTTAAACCCCCCGCATCCAGAAAAGCAACAGCAACTGTATGAGTTTTGGTGAGAGTAGAGCACAGCTGCAGAACTGCATGCATTGTTTCAGATGGAAGCTGATTCCTGATACAAGCACAACCGATCTCAATAAGCCTCTTCTGGTCCTTTATTTCTATATGCTTCGAAGATAATCCCAATGCAGACTGCAACTTATTTTGCTTGTCCTCATCAATAGTAATAGATGTTTGCTGGCTACTAAGAGCATCCTTCTTCAACTGTTCTGCAATTTCAGTATTCAGTTTTTGATCCACCTGCAACAGACGATCAATAGCAAGAAAAGCGGTTGTTACCCACTTTGGCACATCTCGCTTTGCCAAACCAGTCGAACCAGAATCCCATTGAGAAAGTAAATCTGAGGCAATCTTCACAAATCCATTCTTCGAGGCTATTTCTCGTGCAACAGCATCTTCGTGAAGAATTAATGCAAGAACATGAAAAAGAGCAGATAGCAAGGTACTGTTTCCACCGTCAGATATCAAACTAGATTCTTTCACCCGGTCAACAATGAATGAGATTATATTAGGCCTACATTGACCATCATTCTGGGAGCATATCATCACAAGTAGGTCTCGAACCGGAAAAGCTAGAGGCTCTTTCATCTGCAGAAGCTTGGTGCATGTAGATAACAACTCCTCAACAGGAGGAAGTTGAACCTTTTCTTCTTCAGGCTCATTTTCCATTGCACCAGCTTCCTTGGTGTCCGTCTCTGAATTACCTAAAGACATGGCAAGTGCACGAGCAAGTTCATCATCTTCTTGAACTTCCTCTGGATGAGAAAATAGCCACTCCATAGCCAACTCCACGCTGTTTGATCCAACTTGTCTCAAAGCTTCTTCTGCCCTAGATCTGGTGAAGCCCATCTCTACGATTGTTGATATTGTCGTCTCGTTAGGAGGGGGACCAGCAATACGAGCGCTGGGGATGCTACTGACATTCTTTACTTCAACACCAGAGTATATATGCCTGATTATAGAAATAATTGTAGTAATAAAATCATAACTACAATCAACAAACTGAGGATGGGTCCAGACAGGAAGCACTGCCTTCAGCACCATTGATTGGAGGACCTTTACAAAAGTCTCAGCATCACGTGGAAAGGGAACACTTCCATTAGCCAGGGGTTGGGCTAGCAGCTGTTTCGTAAAAGGAGATAGTATGAACGACGATGTAACCAGGTGGTCCATAAGTTTTCCATAGCTAGCTAAAGGACCATAAATCCACGAATGGTCAGTATCTTCCCTTTCATCCTGCTTTGAGTTCCCATCATCAGTTTCCATGGGAGATGCAGGAGCCCTATTCACTGTGAAGAGCAATTGACTGGTAGCTTCAAATGTCGTCAAAACTGACTGGATAACTCCACGTCCATACAAGCAATTGAGGAAAACAGAATTACAAGAATCTGGTCTCTCCAGCAGACTGACATCAATGAAATCAATAACTTTACCAAAGTAACGGCATTTTGCAGATATGGAAGCCTCAGATCCCGACGAGCTTGACTGTCCTTCAAAACTCATGTGATCCATTGCAATGGATGCAAATGTAGAAGCCACTGATTTTGCAGCAGCGGAAACATTTACAATATCATCCCGTCGCCGAGAAGGTTGATACATGACCTTCCCCATCTCTTGAAACAAATGACTAATGTGAAAAGAAAGTGATCTTACCATTTCACAGCAAGAACTATAATAGGAGCTCTGCTGGTCATACTCTTTTCTACTGGCATCTGAAGAACCCGGATGACTGGATCCAATCCGAAGATTTGACTGACCATCAAGGTTTGTTCTTTGAGTACTGGCACGACCAAGATCGCGATACAGGTTAATAAGATCAAGAAATTGTGATTCAATGCTCCATCCAGATTGTCTTCTTCTCATCAACGGATCAAGGAACTGCCTAAAAGTCATAAACCTCTGATCTTCAGAATCACTTGTATTCATCTCTGACTGTTGCGACTCAGTGGTAGAACCAGCACTTTCATCCTCCATCTCAGACTTGGTATCTTCAAGAAGAGCAATCTGCCATAGAACTTCGCGATGGACACGCCCTAAATCTTCCAGGACATCCTTACTACCGTTTCCAAATTCTGTAAGCAATGCAGTTACCCAGCGATTTTCCTTCGAGGCAGCAATAAATAAAAGGAACTCAACAAGGTACAGCGACGGAAAGATCCCATCATCTGGAGCCATCTTAGGTTCCAACAAAGAAGACCCTGTAACCACACTAAATCCCGACAAAGCTTTCTTTAAATGCTCCCTGAGGGAGGAGCAGAATGCACGGGCAAGTGCAGCAGAATGATTCTGAGTGAAATCTTTAAAAACCATGGTGCTATGCAAAGCAATTGACATTCCATCAGACGATTGCACAACAGTTGACTGTAACAAAAGCTTGAGTAAAGCATCAATTCCGGACTTCTCAACAAATAACCGACATATTTCAGTGTTCTCCATTGTTCTGTGGACAAGTACCATCAAATGGAAAATGGACAGTTGAATGAATTGATCATTACTGATCCCATCTACAGCAGTCACAAGAGGCTGTTCCTTGTCTTCAGAATCCATTTCCATAGCAGCACTCCCACTCCCTCTATCATTACCCTTTCCAGCCAGCACTGTACTGTTGTTGTCCGTGAAGGAAGCAATTTTTTCAATAATTTCAATCATAATATCAACACCAGTAGTTCTCAGAGAAGATACATGACGTAAAAGTTCTTCCACAGCATTTGTCAAATGTACAATCGCTCCGTTCATTGCTACTATATACTTCTTGCTGGTGAAGATGTCAACAAGAAACCGCAAGGCAGACTTTTCTTTCACAGCCTCCAAGCCTTTTGCATTAAGACAAATAGCACCAAGACCATTAGGCACACATTGAAGGGCCTTTGCAGACGGAAAAACTCCAGCCACAACTGAAAATATAAATGCATCTGGAAGACCCATATCATGCAACGCTGAATAAGATGTTGGATCTTTGTGTATGGTTTCACTCAGAACAGTCACAGCAGAGTGATAAATGTCGCCTCCAAACTTATCAACATTTCCAAAGATCAGAGATAGAGTATCAGGTAAAGAACTGTCATGAGGGTGCTGAGATCTTGTAGAATTGCCTGCAGCATATGAGGCAGACCCAAGAGCCTTCAATGAAGCTTTGATGAGCCTCTTCTGAGAGTACAACAGGTCTTCATTGGATCTGGAGCTTTCACCAATAAGCATTGGATTATCATTATCACCAGCCGAAACTATCACCCTATGAACCTCTACCTGTAGCCTCTGAGCCAACAGCTCAACTCCCCCCAACTCTTTAAAGAGAGACACCGCTGAACTACTGTAATCCATGAGCTTTTGCAGAGTTTTGACAGCAAAGCACACTAGATGCAAGTGCAAGGGATCAGAATCCTCCAAAAGAGGCAAGAATGTAGGAACCATGCCTGACCCTCTAATATTACTCCCAGTAGTAGATGATGAAACCACATGGAGCAAATAAAACTGAAGCAGAGCTTCAACAAAAGCGAGAGTTGTTGGATCATTGGAGGTTTTAAGAGATAGAACAGCTCGCTGAAGCACATTCAGAAGTATCATACGATTCCCTCCTGCAAAACTGATACTAGATCCACTCAAAATTCGTGCCCGCTCATGGGATGCCGAATATGCAGCTAATTGAGCACCCAGAGCAAGCATTGCATGCGTCCTAATGGTCCCAGAAACTGATTCTTCCGAACGCACAATTCTAATTAATTCATTAGTATACTCTGGCTCATTAGCAAAGAAAGACACAAGCTCTTCATGGGCATCACTAGATTGAACAAGCACAATAAAAGCAAGAAGGCAGATCCTGCTGTACAGCCTGCAGATTCCTGGTGATCGAAATGCACGGGCATATCTGATTCTTGTTAGCAGTGAGAATCTGATTTCAGGAGCTACCCTGTAGTCGTCTATACACTGTTTCATCAGCTTTAGATCATCCTCCTTCTTCAAATGCAGATCCGGTATGTTAATAACCCCCGAACAGGAAGTACTATTTACATTGCTACTGCTATCCTCTGTACTTTGGGCATTCCCATGCAATTCAAAATAAAGGGTTGAACCAATTCGGTGCTGAGATTTGTCAGAATCATTTTCTGCATCAGATGGGAACAAATTCAGCCCGTCATCTTGGGTAGTCTCATTTGCCATGACACAGGAAAATAAACCCAACCCTTCTTCCTTGCTTCCCCAGCCCTGTGCCAGAGAGAGAAGATAGCTGTTCACTGAACCACAGCCGATCATCTTTCCACTGACATGCATCTTAGACGGATATATTTTCACCAGTGCAGACAGAGTTTCAAGTGTAGCTATTAGAACATCTGGATCTGTTGATGCAAGTAGCAGCTTGAAATGCTGCAAAAGAGAGCAAACATAGGATAAGTTAATAAGATAAAGAAGGCCAAAGAACAAAAACACCTGAAGCCAAATAACAACATATAAAGAGGATGCAGATATCTGGTTGTGATACAAATGTTACTTCCTCCAATAACATACCTCTAAGCCATCAAATGAACTCTTGTTATGGCAATTCTCTAAAATTGTTTGCATCACTCTCAAAATTTGTAGCACTGCATTCTTTGGAAAAGGAGAATCATCTCCTAAGATTTTATCAGACAAGAGTAAGTCATTTCTACCAGACAAGTATGTCTTGAAATATGTTTCAAAATGCAGAAAAAGCGGCCTCCAATGGTTGAAATTACCCTGAAGATGAAGCACCATGTCAGCAAAACAGTAGGGGAAAAAATGTCAAACTTGATAGGAAAACGGCAGTATGGTATAACCTTACTGTACTCCCAGCGGAAACCAGAAAGAGGAATAGCTATATCTTGCAATGGACATTGTATCACCTTATTGATAAAGGCTTTGATCTTAGGAGACTGCAATCAATAAAATGATGTCAAAAGATGGTGCAAGTAAAATATGGCAGGAACGAATAAGTAATACAGAAGTTACTAGTAAGCTACATAGCTTTAAGTGGTAGGTAAGCCAATCATTAATATCCTTCTGCATTGAAGAAAATGATGAAACAGATCCTTTCTAGGCTACTGTATCTAATTGGATTAAATACATATACAATTGGATAAACTATAATTTGATGATAAAAAAAAGTGCTGAAATCCAATTTGAACGACAAAGCATATCCTTGATCTAGAAATAGTACCATGGAGCACATAGGATCTTTTTTAGAAACAAACACAGCTAAGCTACATAGCCTTAGAGCATCTCCAATCATTAAGTCCTATATGGGGTGCTAAACTTATATATAGGACTTCAATTTAGCACTTTTCATTTAGGACTTCAATTTAGCACTTTTCATTTAGGACTTCAATGTCTCCAATGGTTAAGGTTCTATAACAAAATTGTAATAGAGGTGTTATTACATTTTATATGTGGGTTCCACATGCTAGAGGTGTTATACCAAGTCCTATTTTAGCACTTCATTTAGCACTTGGGTCTAGATTTTTAGCCCCTAGATCCTCAATTTTTCTCTATTGGAGAAGACTTTTCCGAAGAAGAGCTATAATTATAGCCCCTAGATCTTAGATCTCATCTCTATTGGAGATGCCCTTAGGTGGTAAAACCTATTATAAATCTCCTACGAAGTCAAGCAAATCAGGGAACAATCTTCTTGTCCAGGTATTTGTGTTTTCATTTTATTTTATTTTACATGCTATAGTTTGAAGTGCACTGATCAAATCTAGCCTAAGTAACAATAACTTGTTACTGGTTTAGAAAAATTAAGCTTTATTTAAGTCCATAACTCAGAATATCCACCATGTCTCACATGGCTTAATTCACTATGCGCAATCATTGAACACATTCATATACTCTACATACAACATGTCTAAAATCTATGCATTAAGCACAATCCCAACTCTAAATTAAAATCACATATCTTAAACTCAGCTCAACTAAATCTTAGTGGACTTTTTCTCAATGAGTAACCCTAACAGTTCTGAAGAAACCCTAATCTCTTTATCACTACATAACAAAAGCCGAAAAGTATTGCCCAATACAAACACAAGAGCCTTCGACATACAAAATCAAGTGAAACTTAAGAACAAGAGAACTCACTGGCTCAGAGTCGAGTTTGATAGACGGGCCCAGAGCACCGTCAGCGGACAGAAGCTGCCGAATCCTCGAGGGCAAGCTTGATCTCGCGGTAGTCATAGCTTCTTCTCCACAGTGAAAAAAGCTACTTCAAGCCCTAAAACCCCAAACACACCAAAATTTCAAAAAAAAAAACTAAAAACCTAAAATCAACAGCAATCGAATCGCAGATTGAACAATCTACTATCCAAAAAACACCAAAGCTTTATTCTTTGATTCAACAAATAAAAAAACAGTAGATCAAAGTTTATACGATAAACCTATAGATGAATATACCTGAGAGAGGACAGAGGAAATAAGCGACGGATGCATACACATCCGAAGGTCGAAGCTTGCTTTGAAAGAGCCGCCGCGTACGGAGGAGAGAGAGAGAGGGGGGGTTGTGTTGGTGTTTGTATTGTTGTGGGCTGTGTAGGTCTCTCTGGCTTCGCTCTCTCTTCTTGTTGTGATTGTGTGTGAATTTTACTGCGTTGAGAGTATTTGAGTTGGCTTTGGTCTGTGTTATTTTTTTTGAAAGGGGGAGATTGAGGCACCTGGTCACATAGATTGGGGCTTATTTGTCGTCACGGTTTCGTTGGACTTTTGCAACATTCGGGTTTGGTTTGGACTCATTTGTCGGGTTTTTCCGGGTCGGTCCCACTTGATTCAGCAGCTCTGCAAGACAGAGCAGACCTCGATCATTATTTTTCTTCTCTCGTTTTTTGATAGATAACAAACTACAACAAAAAAGTTGCGATTCACATCTTCTCTCACAAGTCACACACAACCTCTTCCAACTAAATCAATAGGCAGTCAGAGTACGTAGAGAGGTGGAAGAGAAGATAGCCACAAGACATCGATCATTACTCTCGACGATAATTTCTTGATACTTTTAAAAAAAAATATTCTTTTCATAGATGTTTAGTTATTATAATATGATATGATTTCTATGTACTATTGGTCTCAGGTTATTTCTTTTTTGTGGCAGCATCATGAGGTGTTATCTTGGTAGAACTTTCGGTTTTTGTAATTTGAGACAATTGGTGTGACCAAGCAACATATATTGGCCATTGAATCTTGAAGATGACAAGTTAAGAAGAATTGTGGAGCATCAATATTATTCCATAGAAAGCTTGAATCTCTTTAAAAAGAGAGCGAACCAGTATATCAATTTATTGTCAACGAGATTCTTGTATTGAAATTATTATTTTAATTGTAGTTTCATCACCAACTTGGACACCAAATCTCAATATAAAAAAAGGGGGCTCCGATATGACCTCAACCAAAACCATTGTCCGGTGGCCACAAGTCCGCAACAAACATCTCTACCCAACTCCAACCTCTATGGGGAGGACCATTGACCGTCTGACAATCTCCTTAGGAATGTGCCACCGAATTGAAATATTTGGAAGACTAAGCGACCCCCCAAGCACGTACACACTACAATTCCAGAGACAAGATATATGTTTTCGCTTCTCTAGTGTTGTTTTATATCAGGTTGAGTAATGTTCAAAGTAAATGAATAACCCAATTGTTATAAACTGAAAAGAAGATACAGAGAGAAAATAGAGAACATAAAAATATAGGAGGAGAATGTGCGGAGTGTTGCATTATTCATCTCATTGGGCATCTATATATAGAGGTGGGATTTACATGAAAATACATAACTAATGAGTATTTACATAAACATCCATAAATATATAATATTTACAACATTTCCCCTTAGATGTCTACCAATGAATAATATAGTGTTGAACGCGCATAATGTTGCCTCGTTAAAAATCTTGTCAGGTAACAAAAACTCAATGGGAGAAATAACGCACTTATAACCCTAATCGAAGGAAAAGAGTACAACGCGTTTATGTCCTAGGTAGCATGCTTCTAGATGTTCTCCTTGATGAGAATATCTTCATGATCATTGCAAGCTTTGGGTACATTGCATATGAGGTTCGTCGTTAACTTTGAATCCTACAAGTAATAACAGACCCAGGATTCTAAGATGGAGTGGGCTAAAATTAGTGACACGGGCTAGATAATAGAATTTGGGGTGGGCTAAATTTTTATTTTCAATATTTTGAACTAAAAATATGTTAAGAAAACAGCCATTTTTAAAATTTGGGGTGGGCTATAGCCTATGTGTAAGTCTGTCATTGCCTGCAAGATAAACAAGTTAAAAGTAGTGCAATAAAACTACAAATATTTCATTAATCACTTACCATAATTGTTTCTATAATTTAAAAACGTTAAGACATTAGGAAAATGTAGAAACATAAAGAAATAGTAAATATGTTTGGTGTCGTGTTGGTGTAGTGCTCATACCATGCATAGACAATTTCACGTCAAACAAGTTGTTCGGGTTCTAAGTACAATAATGTGGTATTGATTTTTAGCTAAGGCACCAGCTGCCTCTAGCATTCCTGCATCCATAATTCTTGGAGCGAAATTGATATTTCCTTAGATCTAACTTCCGAACAATATGAACTACGACTTTAGGTACTTATAGTAATCCGTGAACACTGTCTAAACACGAATAGGTTTAACTTATCGTTTACATATCATGTTATGATAAAGTATACATTTAGATGGTTATATCACATCCGCCCAGAATTCCTTAATACCTGGAATGAGCATTTAGAGGGGTGTATTCAATCCCTGATTTTGAAGGATTATTTTGTATTTCAAGAATACATTAAAATCCTGATGTATTCGATCAGAATTTTAAAAAGTTCTCAAAAATTTTGATGTATTCAATTTGAATTTTAAATGATCCCTTTAAATCTTGTGGTATTAAAATAATCCATGGATTTGAATGGATTTTTATAAATCCCTGATTTTGAAGGATTTTGAGGCACTAGTATAAGTGCCAACCCTTCTAAGAAATCACCTCTCCTACCCACCTAATTTTCACGGATTCTTCTTTTTCTTTATCGGGAGATGAACAGACAATGCAATGACAATGAAGGACCTTCTTCTACCTTCTTCTAACTGACTAAGGTAATCGATCTTCTCTGCTAGTGTGGTGGTCATACCTAATGGTATTCACTTGTTAGGGTTTGTAGTTCGATTGAGCCAAAAAAAGAAGAAGATTGTGCTCAAGAACGTTAAGACCCTAAAAGCTCATTTTTCATTGACTCGGCTATATATGCTATCTTCTTTTGTTGATATGCTTCAAGAGACTGATGAGCTCAATCTATGTTGCTATATATGCTATCTTATTATATGCTATTTGATTGCTAGCGTATGTTATCATTGAAAGTGATGGTATGATTTATGGTTGTTTCTGGGTGGGTTTGGATAGTCTGAAAACCAAGTTTCTCTTGATAGGTAGACATTGGTTTGGTTTTGATCTCGTCCGTGAGCTTTTGAATAAGATTGTGACGTTTATGCATAATTTTTCTATGCACATTTTGAAAGGACCCAACCCCGATTTAGCTCTCTAAACCGGAGTTAAACCCCTTCAAAAGCACGAACCAACAAAAACTTTTCGAAATTTCGGCAGAGTTTCGTTACTATCGTGGAATTACCATTACCTGCACGCGGAAAAATACACTTCATCCTATGCCACAAAAAGCAAACCGTGGGCACCAATCCCATCCGGATTTCTCAATATATCAACAATAACATAAAGTAGTAAATATATATGTACTTTACTGAAAATCCGGAGTAAAATCGTATAACATATACAATAGGAAACTCAGAGCGACTTCTAATACATAATCATATACGCATACCACAGTAGGTAGAACAATAAACCTACTGGATGAAACAAAGTAGCTCGAGCACTATGCCTCCGACCACGACGTGCGACACCAGAGCCTAAACTGCAAACTGGGCACGGAAACCGAAAAGCCCAGGGGAAAGACAATAAACACGTTAGAGTGAGTGGACGAAAATAAATGTCTTTCACCGAATATATATAATATAAAACATATGCGAGTCCAAATACATAAGTGAGAAATGGTACACGAGGGAGACTCTAACTCCTCACGCGTCCGAGTACACGAGGGAGACTCTAACTCCTCACGCGTACGGAGCATGCAACATAAAAATCACGGAATCACTCATGGACTACCACGCGATAGCACAGTCTGAATCACGGGATCCCAGACCCACACGTGATTCCTAGCCAGAAAGGCCTCGGGTCAGGATATCTGTCCTTCCCGGAGCGTACTCGGGGATCAGCCGAGAAGCCAAGGTGTATTGATACAACAACATATACTGAGACTGTACTCTGTGTAAACCAAATCATAAATCTTTTCCATGCACATGCTTAAAACATAATATATACACATGTATACTCGAATACGTATATTCGTATATGCATTATTGTAAAAACACATGCTCGTAAAACCATAATCCATCTGCATGCTCAAGTTCGTAAATCATAAATAAAAGACTCGCAATCAATCCGTGAAAATAAATTGTCCACTCACAGACTAGCGTAACGCGATATGCGTTAACCCGTGATCCGGCGGAATGTCCCTCGCCAAACAAACGATCACGAACCCCTGAATATTCACAAAGTCCATTATTCAAGGTCATAATCCGACAATACAAATCACGAGAAACCACCGTTCTCGGAAACACGTAATTCGAATACGACGAATCGTCGAAAATCCATATATACCACTTCAATACCTCGCTTTACTTTCGGACGCTCAACTCAAAAAACGAACCTCCGCACGGCGATCGGGGCACGATTTCGAGTCAAATGACATGCAACTTGTCGAAAGTCCGAAAAAGTCAAACTTTGACCGTTGACCGCCGTTGACCGCCGCCCACGGCGGCGCCACCGCTGACCGGAGAATTTCATGGCAGAGCAACCCCTATTCCACTCAAAATCACCTACTGAGCAACTTTGTCAACTGCAACGAAGGCCAATTCTCACTCTAACATGGTCAATTTCATGAAAAACCGAATGTACACACAAATTTCAAATCCAAAATTCTCCTTCCACAATCAAAATTAGAACTCCAAACTTACATGGTAGCTTGCTAATGATGAGAGCTTCAAAGCCCATCCAAAATTCCAGCTCAATTCGATCCAAAACGTTAAACCCGAAACACCAAGTTTCCCTTGAATTTTGGCCGGATTTCTCTCCTCCTCCGGCGACCCTCGCCGTGAAAGGAGGCCGGAGCCACCAAGAGGGGACCTCACCGAGCAAAACCAGCCTTAGGCCGAAGCCTAGGGTGGCCAGATTCAATTCCACCGCCGTGGGAGTCGCCGTCGGTCTTCCTCACTCTCCACCACCGAGTTGACTCGGTCAACTCGGTCAACCTCCCAAAATGGTAAGTCTGACTTGCCAAAAATAGCAACTTCCTATTTATAGCCCTTCCCAAAATGGAAACTTGTAATTATCCTTTTCGACGAACTTTAAACACGCGTAACTTTCTCATCGTAACTCCGATTCCGATAATTCTCGCGGCCACAAACTCGTCTCGACATATTCTTCCAATATCACCCGAAGTCAAACACATCGGCCAAACGTATAAAAAGTCAACTGTTCAACCAAACATACATTTAAATCGACTAATTAACCAACAATCGGAAATAATCACAACTTAATCTCCGTAACTCAGAATAATGCTCCGGAAGTTCTCGCGAGCTCGAAATTAAATTTTGAACAACTTCTGTGAAGGAACCGAAACCAAATTCTTGTCCGGTAATTTAGTCGCGAACAAACCTGTCATTTAAATCTGTTTCCGTCGAAACTTCAAATATTCATAACTAATTCCTCAGTCGTCCAAATAACGATCCGGAACCTCCCACGAACTCGTAATTACACGTACAACGACTCTCGAGAAGAGACCCAACTCCAATTCTCGGCCAATAATTTAGTCGTTAAGAAAGCTGGCGATTTCAACACTGTCGTAACTCTGCGACTATGCGACTTAACTGCTGATTCTGTTTCGGGTCGTCACACATTTGTTGCTTTCCATAAAAAATAAAAAAAATTGTCCAAATCATATGAAAGCTTATACACTTGCATTACCTGTATACTGTATCACACTAATATTAACAGAGATTTATCAATATATGTAGCATGTATTAGTTCATTTTGGCTATGCAGACTTGAATATGTAGCTTTATCTAAATTCTCTGTACTAGAAACTGAAAGAGATAAAGAAAATGGTGGTCTATTTATCAAGACGCGAATTTAAAAAAAATGGCTTTAAAATAATGCTTAGATTAGCTTCACTTTAAAGTTTAAAAATGTCATTAACACAACACCAATCCTTGTCATTAATTGCAATCATGGGTTAATGGTTTGTCTAGATTCCAACTTGATATATATATATATATTGACTACATGTATGTTGAATTTTTCGATTCTTTGTTTCCGGCATAATGTATAGCTAACTATACTATGCAGATTTTGCATATTTGACAAAGAATACGTGAAGTGTTTAAAGAAAAAATCACGTGATTTTAATCAAAAGATTTTGAAGATGAAGTTATTTCTCGACAAAATTTTGTTATATTTGTTGCTATCGCTTGTTTAATTTGCTATATGTGTGCTATTGTTTAGCTACTTATTTGATATATATATATATGTACCTTCCATGATAGAACTTTTAAGTTGGCTTCTTCATAGCACTTATAGTGGACACTAGTGAATATACCAGATTTCGAATTACGTCAAAATGAGCTTTCTATAATTACTTATAAATTTTACAGTAACATAGAAGCTAAATATATTTTTGTTTTCTGATGGTCTTCTTATTTGATATATATGTGCATTCTATGGTACAAATTTGAAGTTGTCTCTTCATAAGAGTTATAGAGGACATATTGATGAATATATCAGAATTTGAATTACGTGAAAATGAGTTTCTAGAATTAGTTATGACTGTAACGGTAACATTTATGACTGATATATACATTTCAGTTTTCTGATTGTCCTCTTGCTTGATATATACGTGCATTCTATGTTAGAATTTTGAAGTTGTCTTCTTCATAAGAGTTGTAGAGGACATACCATGTTTTGAATTACGTCGAAATATTTTTTTTAGAATTAGTTATGAATTTCTAAAGGTACATCACTGTTATATTTATAATTCAACTGTTTTGCTCTCTCTATTTTTTATGTTTGATTATCATCATTGTTAACTGAATAGAAAATAATATAAATATTAATCAACATTTATTTATGATTACTATAGTAGTATAATGGGTGATAGTGATTCAAAAAAAATACCTCCAAGGGAAAAAACTATGTGTTGTGGACCAAGAAAGAAAGTGATTTATTGCTAGAACTCATGATTGATGTCACTAGTCGGGGATGGCGTGATAATAGTGACATCTTTTTGAAAGAGACAGTGGAAATCAGGATACTTCCGGTTCTTAATGCAAAACTTGGATGTCAAAAAACACTCTCTAATTATGAAAGTCGTTTAAGATGGTTTAAAAATCGATGGACTTCTTACTCAAAACTTATGCGTAATAGTACCTTTTTTTTTTAAATTCATATTTTGCTAGGAACATCCAAAGGATATCTCTAATTAGTATGAAACAATTGAAGATTATGAGGCTTTGAAAATTGCTATCGGGAATGGTGTAGTTGTTGAAAAAAAATCAATTGGGTTGGGTAGCGTTACCGATGTAAGAACATTTGATGTTGAAGACAATGGAAATGTGTGCATAGAGGACTTTGATTATCATTTGGGTGCGGGAAAATTTATGCAACCTAGTCAAAACAATCTATTGCCTCACTTCATATCTCCCCTTCAAACCCTGAGACTTTAGAAGTTCCTACATCGAGAGTCCCTAAAAAAAAGTAGAAATGAGTTTGAAAGGGGAGTACTAGTGGATAAGCTTGACAAGATTTCAACAAGTTTTGAAGGAATTTATAGCCTACTACAAAAAACAGAAAAAAAAAATATACAATTTAGGATGCTATAAATGAGGTTCCAAACATGGAAGAGGAAACCTAATTTAAGGCAGTGGAGTTGCTCGATACCCAAGAAAAAAAAGTTGTGTTTATGAAGATGTCTCTCGATGAGTGATACAAATGGATTCGCTGTAAAATGTGTGGGCTAGATCATGTTTGAGTTACATTGGTTTGCTTGAGTATCTCTTGTTTTGTTAGCTAATTTGACAATTTCCATTACATTTGGCTTGCTAAGTATTTTTGTTGAATTATTGTAAAATTATAACTCTCTTTTTTATTATGTATCGTATGTTTCTTTGGATTAATTATGCATGAAGCTATTGTGTTTTACTTTAAATATTTTTTTCCATTTCCAAGTGTTAAATGTGTTCTAATAATACAGTAAATTACCTCATTTTCAACAATGGAGGAGAATGGAGAAGTATGAGTAGTTGAGATGAAAGAAGAAGAATAAATGATTAGATACTTATTGATGGTTGCTCAAACAATAATTAGTGTGCTAAGAGAGATCATGGTGTCCCGACCTATAGAGTGTCATCTAAAACGGCGACCAATTACCAACAAAGGACGTGATTATGTATATGAAATATTGAATGGTGATCTAGAAAACTTTCGGGAGTTGCATTGAACGTATATGGATGTGTTTCGAAAGTTATGTGCTATTATTCGAAAGAGAACACATTTGGAGGATACAAGGTATATATGCGTTGAAGAGATGGTATCAATATTCTTACTCGTTGTGGGCCATAATGATCAATTTTGCAATGTTCGCACGATGCATCATCGTTCACATTTTTGTACAAGTTAAAACTTTAACAAATTTTTGAAGGCCTTGAACACTATAGCACCATTGATGATGGTCAAGCCTGGATCTTCAGTGCCATCTAAAATAAGAGAATCGGCCCGATTTTATCCTTATTTTAAGGTATGGCGATCTTTTTCTAACATATTATTTTCATTATTATTAGTTAATTGCCATTTTTCTTTTGTTTCTTTGAATTTTGTAAGATTATATTAAATATATATCTATATATTATATTTTAGGATTGTATAGGTGCTCTTGATGGCACCCATATTCCAGCGTCGATCGGAGGATGTGATGTATGTAGCTATTGTAATCGTCATGAAATTAACTCCCAAAATGTATTAGCGGCTTGTAACTTTGATTTGGAATTCATATATGTGCTTAGTGGGTGGAAAAGTTCAGCACATGATTCAAAAATATTAAATGATGCATTATCAATAAGAAATGGACTACAAGTGCCTCAAGGTATATATATATTTTTTTATTTATTTATTTTGTTAGTTTTATTTATACTACCTACATTTTATTTCATATTTATGTAATTCTAAAAATTGTTATATATATATTTATAGGGAAAACAAATTTAGTGGATTGTGGATTTGCTAATCGACGCCAATTCTTAGCTCAATGGTGAAATGTTTGATATCATCTAAAAGAATATGCTGGTCAAGGTCGTCATCCGCGGGATGCAATTGAGTTGTTTAATCATCGTCATTCATCATTGAGGAACGTGGATGAGAGATTATTTGGTGTTTTCAAATCCCGATTTACAATTTTTAAAGTTGCACCTCCATTTCCTTTTGATATACAAGCATAGTTGGTACTAACTTGTGCTGGATTACACAACTTTCTTCGTAAAGAGTGTCGTTCAGATGAATTTCCTATTAAAGTTGAAGAAGAGTCGTTATCACATCTAGACATTGAAGAGCAAAATCTTGAACTACTTTCCGAAAGTCAACAAGAACAAAGAAATGAAGCTAATGCATAGAGGCTTAGCATTCCCAATGCTATGTGGCATAATAGACCACGTCCTGAAGGTGATGGTGGAGATGATGAAGATGATAAAAATTAAGAGCATATTAATGAGAATCATGACAATGATAATTGAGAGAATGAGGACGTGAATTCAAAATATAGTGTTATCATGATTTTGAAAATCACGATTGTTAAAAATCTTTTGAAGTATCAATGAATTTCGTCTTTGTATTTTTGATTTTGGTTGATATAATTTTATTTTGAAGAATCCTTACAAATCCTAGTAAATCTTGATAAAACAATACAAACAAATTATTTCTAATCCATGTGGATTCAAAAGAATCAGTGAATTTAAAACAATCAGCAACAATCTACGGATTCTGAGAAATCCTTTAAAATCTTGATTGAATACACCCCCCTTAGTCTAATTGAAACACACTCTGTGGTTTTGGAGCTACTTGATTCAGCCGTATGGAGTCCATTAGGCTCCTTAAAAAAATTCGTATTTAGATCCCATGTAATACATGATAACCACTTTCATGTGCTGCATATTCAGTTCATTGAAAACTACTGAAATGATAAGGCAGTAAAACGTAATTATGTTCAATACGGGAAATAAATCCTCATACTTGATTCCAGGGCATCGAGAGAAATTTGCGCCTGGAGATAAGATGTAAATATGTACCTTTGAATTTCTTATAATGCTTTCTAACGAGTGCTTTGATTTATGAGCTAGTTATTTAAATTGGATAAGTCGGCAGTACCAAGTCATATACCATCCATTTTGTTAGGTCATAAATTGTTATTTTCATTTTGGCCAGTCGTTTCTATGTTTGAAACTTTTTAAAGTAATAGAGATCAATAATCATTGCAAGACATACTTTAACACGCACAACCTTTTAGGTCAATCTTATAGGATCGATCGAGATAGCGATGCGAGATAAAATAAAATAATATGTTGTCTTCACCCTTTTTCTTTGGTATAGTTCATCAATGACTAGTTAGCTATCATAGTTTGTACCATGCACACCCACCTTCGGTGGCACTACGTCGTTGTCATCTTTCCTTGCAGGCTTTTTAGTAGCATGTATGATCTCGTCACTTAATTGATAATAAGAATATCAAGGCTCAAATCACACATCAAAATTTGGGGATCATGATGAGACATAGTGGGCACATATCACAATAATTACTAGTCATTTTCGTGAACGACTACGTTTTTATCTCTCCCTAAAGATGGAAAGATTGTCTCATCCAAGTGACTATTCAAAAATTTTGTGTAATGAGATCGCCTTGCAAGTGTTTCACTCTTATGGATTTTATCGATGAAGTATCAAATATATAATATATATACATCCTTCGTTTTAAGGTGATCACTTGGTACTCTGCGACGACCATATTTGACACATAAGATGCTCAACCATATCTGCGAAATACGAGGTAGCTTACTCCTATCCAGCCACCAGCTGTCACGTGATTATGGTGGCAATAAATCTCAAAAACGGTATAGCTGCTTACAAAGTTGCATAGTGTTTGACGGATCGAGGCATATTGGTACGCATTAACAACATCCTAGAATTCAAAAGATATAAGTGCTTCCACGTAAATCTTTCTGAAATCGAACGTGGAAAACTTACATTCAAAACCAAAAAGGCATACAAATATCATCAAATAAATTGATGTAAACTCGTTGGTGTTTAATCGAGTGGTGATCCCATAATATTTCACACTCGAGTTTTAGCATCACTTTTTCGAGTGGACAAGAGCGTGACATGTGACCGACTTGTCGACACATCAACCAACCCCACAATCTGAGTGGCCTGCAAAGTGATTGAATAGATCCACAGTTTCCCATATACAGTATACTGAAGATTATTCAATGAACTTCTTATTCCTATTTGAAATTTTTGCCATTATACACCCATGAAGGGGGGAAAAATATGTAATAAATTACTAGCTCTTTCAGAGCTATAATTCAAGATGTACAATTCTTGAAATAATCATTACTTTGTCTTTCATAAACAAAATTTTTGAAGAATGTCGATGATCATCTTGGATCATGGATAATATAAAACCTTGTCATGCTTAATTAGCAATATATCCAAAACTTTGGATTTGGAAATAGGCTTGAGAAATAAATCCAACTTATATATAAACTCCAAACTCATGTAAGCATTTTGAACTTCTGGCCCAAATGCACTCGGGATTCGAGTTTATTAGGTTTCAGGACTGCTAGTCTATATGAACAAAATTACTTTAATCTCATTGAAAATAAATAAATACATGAACACAATAAGAGAAATGTAAAGAAATAAACATGGGAACTTCTTGTTCCGTTAATGAAAAAAATCGGCAAAACTTCAGGTCTGCTCACTTTCAAATTACATGATAAATTTATATTACCCTTGAACATACAGTCAGAAAACTTCGGTTTCGACTACTGTACCATTTTCTCTATCGAGAAATCCAAATAACATCGAGGAACTTCAAGTCTTTATGGGATTGAGAAACATAGGTCTCCTATTTTCAATTTCACAACTTAGAGGATCTTCTAGTCCTTATAATCGAATTAACTGAGAGAACTTCAAGTCTCAATCTTTGGTTATTGTATAACCATTCACTCGAATCTTCAAGTTCAAGTTTCACTATTAGAACTATAGGTTCTATGAGTTAGTTTTTGGAACTTTCAGATTTACAACAATTTTACCCTCGAAACTTCGTGTTTGAGTAACTAATTTTAGTTTGAGGAACTTCAGGTCCTCCCTTGCATATAACATAGATCTTCAGGCCTATATAGGCTTCATATCCATTTTATAGGAAGATGTGATGAACCTATAATGATTACAGAAATAATGGTAGATGACCATTACATTAGTTACAAAGCCGTTACGTCAGTGATAAAGCAACACATAATATATAATGATAGCGGGAGTTACAACCATCACATTAGTGGTGCACTAAGTATGACTTATACCATTACTAATTGTAGCAGAGCCTTAGATTCCTTGGGTCTAGATTTTTCTATTGATAATTAGTAATTTCATGTCCCAATGCATTCCAAAAGCTTCTCAATTCAGTTTGGCTATAGATTTAATCCTTCTATTTGTAGTGAAGCAAAACAAGTCAACCTCAAGGTCTTATGTTACACCTAAGGGATCACTAGAGTTGACAATCATTTATTCAACCAAAAATTTGGTCAATAATTTATCATATGCAACTTAGCATATAGATGAGACTTGCCGAAGATCATTGTCCTTGATTGTTTAACTTCTATATTTCAAAATCATAACTCTAGGTTCTAATATTGTTGGTAATATGAACTTCTGGTTCAAATACCTATTATACTCAAAATTTCTTATTTAAGATTCAAGTGAAACTTCTGGCTTACTTTAGATCTAATCGATAATGAAAAGTAAAAAACAATGTCTTCTCATCATACAAGACAAAAGAAATCATAGATCAACGTTTGGCCAACACAACAAAATTGCACCATAAACCTGATCGATCATCATCGAGTTAGAAAATATAGAGCAAAAGTGTTGATAATGTGTTATAAATGGGGAGAAGAGACACAGAGAAAATAGAGAACACAAAGATATATGAGGAATATGTAGAGTGTTGTATTATTCATTTCATTGGATTGAGTCTCGATCTATATGTAGAGGAAGGGTTTACATGATAGTACACAACTAATGAGTATTTACATAGACATTCACAAATATATAATGTTTGCAACATTCGTAACTTTTTTTATATAAAATGCTTCAATTCCGAATATTGATTTTGATTGTCCAAACCTTCTTAAGAATATATATATAGCGATTTTTTTTTTTGCGAAGAAACAAGACTTTCATTCAATAACAGAAAACAGTGTGACAAGCTGTAAATTCGTCCTCATCCACAGTCAGACTGTAGGAGAATTACGCACACCCCTATAAAACAGGCAGTTAAAGATGCCATGAGTCGAACAGACCCAACTTTTAACCACAATAATCACTCTTATAACCGAGTTACAGAAAACCAACCTCCTCCAAGAGTATCGATGCCTCTCCTATTACCAACCTCGAGAAGAGAACATTCCCCTTCCACATCGTGCACCAATATTGTCAATACACATGCAGGGATGTCTACCCATTACATTGAGAATAAGCGAACAACGAAATTAAGACCATTTGTCCCTAGGAACGACACCACGATAATGACACTACCTAAACATGACTCAACTCTCGCTCAAAAGAGGAGAGACTTATTTGACCTAACCACAAACTAAACACTAACCCTAGCTCAAATGAGTAGGGGCAAAATAGACCTAAAACATAATAATTAAACATAATTAAACACCTAGCCCAGAAAAGACCAACCCGTAACCATATTTGATATGTGGGCCGCAATCCCAGTCCATGCTTGAATGAGACCAAGCTACTACGATCTTCTTCTCCCAACTTTGCAAACCACCGCCGCACCACCACCTCTGCTCCATTCCAATCTCCCTAGACCAAGGCCACATCACATCCTCGCCTACACTCAGCCCTCTGCTGACCACAAACTGAAACTTCATGGGATACCTGGCCTAGTCATTGGACCAAAGTCCCGAAAGTCACTAGGACAACAGGTCTCCCTTCTCGCTGTTGCTGACACTCGGCAAAAAGAACCGATTGATCCTGACCTCCACGAACCACCATCCCATCTCCCGATTAGCCCAATATTGTTGCAGCCACTCCTCCAAGCATAGACCGTTGGAATCCGACCACAACAGAAAACACAGCTACCTCCGATCATATCTGAACACCACCTCCTCGTCCGGCCACCACTGAGCCATAGGCCATTGGACAAGAAACGAAAACCCCCCTATTTAAAACCTTAGTTTAGCTTCTGAGAAGGATGGAGCAAAAAAGATATATATATATATATGGTGATCAATACTACACAGATAATCATTAAAAGACAATTTGGTTATTACAAAGGTATGTCTATTGAACCTGTGGGAAAGTCAGGTGATCTTGCTTTATGGTGGCGACCATATGTAGAGGTCCAAATCCTATCCAAATCAAAGTTCCTTATTGACACCATGGTTCTCATTAAATCTTCCGGAGTTTGTGTTCGTATCTCTTGGTTTTATGGTCCACCAAATGCATATGCCAAGCATGATTTTTGGAACTCCCTGGGGTCTTTTGCCTCTTTTGACTCGGTTGCTTGGTTGGGAGGTTTTAATTAAATTTTTCACTCTGAGAAAAAGGAGGGAGACACTTGCCTTAGCTAGAATCGCTCGAATTTCTTAAGACGCTTCATGGATAGTAATGCTCTTGTGGATATTGGTGGTTGTTGGCAGAAGTTTACTTGGTCCAATAATCGTGTGGTGGATGAGCTTGTTAAAGAAAGATTGGACATAGCCATTGCAAACACTACATGGCTTCTAGAGTGGCCTGATGTTTTTGTTGAGAATTTGACTCGTATTGGCTCTGATCACTACTAATTCTGGTTATTACTGGCCTGGAAGCTCAGAAATCAAAGCGTACTTTCAAGTTAGAGGCCTTCTGATTAAAGGATGCTGAGTGTGCTGAGATTGTCAATGATTCTTGGAGCATTGATTTCTTAAGGTGTTTTTTAAAGGATCTGATTGTGAATCTGAATCGGTGTCGTAATGCTCTCTTTTCTTGGAGTAAGCAGAAGCTCCAGAATAACATTACTATCATTAACAATCTTAAAGGGGACCTTTTAGTCTACTAACTAGGCCTGTGCTGGACTTGCTTAAAGAAATAAATGTTGTTAAGGAGGTGGAACACATCAAGAGGCTTGAAGAGGCCTATTGAAAACTTAGATCCAGTAACAATTGGCTCTTGTCTGGGGATTGTAACTCAAAGTTCTTTCACTTGGTCACGATACAGTGTAGGCTCAGGAATCGTATTTCTAAGCTCTCCCTAGGAAATGAGATGTTTATCAGTGGACATGTGGCTATTTGCAATGAGTTTGAAAAGTACTTTTTTGGTCTATTTACATCTGTTGGTCCCAGGTCTTGAGGTAATGTCTAGGATGGGGTGGAAAGTAAGGTCTCTCCTCAACAAAATCACTTATTGACTGCCCCTTTCACACTCGATGAGATTAGCAAGGCTGTGAAACAGTTGGGAACATGGAAAGCTCATGGACCTGATGAATTTCATGGAATTTTCTACCATAAGTTCAGGGATTCTATTTTGAAGTTTTTTGAGCCGGCCATTGCTTGTTTTCAGGGTTCTGATACTCCGTTGCACTTCATCAACAAAACCAACATCACTCTTATCCCCAAAACTCTCAACCTTGACTTTGTCACTCAGTATCGCCCCATAAGTTTGTGTAATTCTTCCTATAAAATTCTGGCCAAACTGATGGCTAAGAGACTTAAGGGTATCCTACCTAATATTATCTCTGAAGCTCAAAATGCCTTCGTGCCGGGGAGACAAATCCAAGATAGTATTATTATTGCTCATGAAGATTTTCATTATTTGAGATTGAAGAAAATTCAAAGAAGTATGAGTTGGGGATGAAGATTGACATGAGTAAAGCATACGATATGGTTGAATGAGATTTCTTGTAAGAGACTCTTCTGAGGTTTGGTTTAGCTGCTTGTTGGGTGAAATTGGTGATGAAAATGGTGACTTCGGTTTCTTTCTCCGTACAGATTAATGGAAAGCTGGGCAAACCTCTAGAGGGTTGAGACAAGGAGACCCCATTTCTCCTTATTTAAGTGAAGTTCTTTCCCTTAACTTGCAAAAGGTTGTCACTGATAAGAGGTTGGAAGGCATCAAGCTTAGTAGGGGGTGCCCGGGGATCTCCCATATCTTTTTTGCAGACAATTCGCTCTTATTCCTGCGTGCTTTGACTCATAACTATTTGAAAATGATGGAGATTTTAGAGCGATACTGCCACACCTCGGGTCAGGAGGTTAACCACTCAAAGTCCTCTCTCTTCTTTACCAATAACACTCTAACGACTCTAAAATGTGAGATTGCTTCTATCTTGGGTGTCAAGGCCTCTGCTGCCTAGGGTGTGTATCTTGAACTCCCTACCCATTGGGGTAGATCAAAAAAAGGAGTTTTGGCCTTTGGTGGCAAGAGAGTGAAAGAAAAGATCGAGGGTTGGTCTGCTAATGTGCTTACAAGAGCGGGGAAGGAGGTTCTTATCAAAGCTGTGGCTACTACTATTCCAGCTTACCCTATGGCATGTTTTAAAATGTCGGTGACTGTGTCGTGCCATTAATGCTGACATTGTAACTTTTTGGTGGAGTAATCGGGATGGAGAAAGAAAGTTACATTGGAAATCCTGGCCAAATTTATGTCGTGGTAAGGAGAAAGGTGGAATGGGCTTCAGAGATTTTGAGAGCTTTAATGCCGTGCTGTTAGCCAAACAATGTTGGTGGATAATCAAGAATCCGAAGGCTCTTTGGGTTAGAATCCTTAGGGCACGGTATTGTGAAAAAGTTGACTTCTTTGAAGCAATTAAGATGTCTCGGGCATCGTGGATCTGGAGCAGTCCACTAGCTGGGCGTTATATGATTAACAATTTTTTCAGCTGCTCATACCTAACATGCTAATTTATTGCGTTGTGAGAAGTTGCTCAAATCCTGGGCAAATAGTTTTTTTCCTCAGTTTCTTCAGCAATCGAAATTATTATCTCAGAAGTTAGCAAAGTGGTACGATGATAATGTTGATCTCTCTTCAGTGCGTCTTTCATAACTGGAGGAACACTGGAGACTGGAGGAATTATATTGGCTTCAAAGATCTTGCATTCAATGGTTATGAGATGGTGACATGAATACTGCTTTCTTCCATCATACCTCATCACAGAGAAAACAATATAATCAGATACTGAGGCTTAGGTTTGACACGGGTCATTGGCTGCATACTCAGAACGATATTCATGCTTATCTTACTCGTTTCTATAAGTCTTTGTTTACTGCTGAAAGTACTCAATCTCAAGAGGCAATTCTTTCTTTTGTTGATCCTTGCATTACTAATGAGATGAATATTTAGCTCATGAAGCCTTTGAGTACTGAGGAAATTCAAGCTACTGTTTTTGACTTAGGTGTCGATAAGGCTCCTGGTTTAGATGGGTTCTCTGGGATCTTTTATCGTACATATTGGTCTATGCTTAGTCCTATCATTTTACAAGCTACAACTGATTCTTTCAGCTTATGCTCTGATTTGGAGGATTTGAATCGAACTTATATAGCATTGTTGCCTAAGGTTGATAGCCCTCAGACTGCGTCGCAGTTGCGCCCGATTGGTCTTTATAACTTTTCTTATAAGATTTTTTTCAAGGGTTCTAGTCAATAGGTTACGATATTTAATGCCTTCAATCATCTCTGACAATCAAGCTACATTCATTGAAGGCCGTCAGATTCATGACAATATCATAATTGAGCATGAACTTTTCTATCACCTTCGGCAAAACATACAAGGTACTAATGAACAAATGACATTGAAATTGGATATGAATAAAGCATATGATCGAGTTGAGTGGTCTTTTCTAACAACAACCATGCTTAAATTAGGTTTCTCTCAAGTATGGGTGAATATCATTATGCATTGTGTGTCCACAGTTTCTTTTTCTGTTATACTTAACTGAGTTCCTAGAAAGACATTTAAGCCATCAAGGAGACTTTGACAGGGAGATCCTTTGTCTCCTTTTTGTTTCTTCTCGTTAATGATGTACTCTCCAAGATTTTGAGGAAGCTATCGAAAGTCAACATTTTGCAAGCTATTTCTATTGTCCCATCATCTCCACCGGTGAGTCATCTATTCTTTGCAGATGATTTTTTGTTCTTCCTTAACGCTTTTTTGGCCAATTGTGAGATATTGTTTGATGTGGTTCAACACTATTGCGCGGCTTCTGGACAAAGAATAAATCATGACAAATATTTACTCTATTTTCTCCTGATACAAGGACGAAAATGGTGTTACTTCTCACTTACATTATGAATATCAAGGCCACTATGGATCCTGGCAAATATTTAGTTTTACCTGTGTTGTGGCCTCGTTCAAAGAAAGCAGCTCTCCGATTCATAAAGAAAAAAGTTGATAGAAAATGTAAGGGATGGAAATAGAAATTGTTATCTCCTGGTGGTAAGGAAACTCTTATTAAGGCGGTGGCTACCTCTATTCCTGCATATTCTATGAGTTGTTTTCTTTTTTTCGAAGTCTTTTTGCACTTAGATGGTTTCTTCGTTAGCAAAATTTTGGTGGTGTTCTAACTTAGACCAATCTATGCACTGGCAAAGTTGGCCGAAACTGCAGCGACTCAAATTAGATGGTGGTTTGGGATTTCGGGATCTTCATGCTTTTAATGAAGCTCTATTGACGAAACAAGTTTGGTGGTTATTATCACAACCAAACTCCTTTGTGTCCCAGATCATTAAGGGTCATTATTCCCCTTCTTCTTCATTTTGGTCTGCATCAAAGGGTGTGGCTCCTTCCTAGTTTTGGTCTAGCATTTTATCAACTAGACCGTCTTTGTGTAATAACATCATTTATCAAGTGGGAAACGGCTTATCTGTTGATGTTTGGATGGACAATCGGCTGCCAAGTCTCTCTCCTGCAGATCTAAGGCATCATTTACCTCAACCGTCGTTAGTTGTTGCAAGCTTAATCAATTTTGACTCTAAGGTATGAGATTTGTCCACCATTGATGATCTCCTCTCGACATCTGAGAAAGCTACAATTAGGGCAATTCCTCTGCATGATTTAAATATGGCAGATATGTTAAGATGTAAACTTGTTAGAGGATCAAATGGTTTGCTTAAAGGTGGCAAAGTCCATTTGAGTCATGCTACATCGACAGAGGCAGCTGAAGCTCAAGGTATCATATTGGGGCTCCAACTCTCCTAAGAAATCAGCATTGACAAGTTAATTTTGGAATCAGATTGTCAGAATCTTATTAAAGCGCTTTCTTCACCAAAAATCCTTCCGAATTGGATTGTCGTTCCCTGGTTTTGTCGGATTACACATCTGGCGTCTTCTTTTCATACAATCAACTGGCATTGGGTCAATATGGAGGCTAATTCTGTAGCAAACCTTGTTGCAGCAGAAGCTTCAAGTTTGGTTTTCATCCCCAGACTGGTTTCTCCATCTGCCATCTTCTATTAGCTCGCTCATCCATCGTGAAACTCAATATAATCCTCATTAGTTTCTTGTTTTCTTTGTCCCTTGTATTAAAAAAAAAACATTTCTACTTGTGCTTCCGTTTTTTCTTTCAATGATATTATCTTTCAACAGTGACGTAGCCAGAATTCTAACTTAGCCGTGTCAATTTATTTAAATGACATAAAAGTCATACATGAGAAAAAATTGAGAATTCATAACCCGAACTTAGTATAGAAATATATTTTATTTGATCAATGGATTTAAACAAAAAGAAAATCGGAAACTAATCGATTAATGCTAATAATTCATTATGGTTATAATAATAAATGATAAATTATGGTTGTAATAATAAATGATAAATGGTTGTAATTAACTAATCAACGATAAATTATGGTTACTAATCAAATAATAAATGGTTGTAAAGTTAAAATGTCAATTAATGTTAATAATTCACTGATTTAACATATAATAGTCTCTTTTTCCATAAAGAGTTAGCGAATATATTTGACTCGCTAAGACCGAATAGTTAAAAATTAAAACATACTTAAGATTTTATTTTCTTTTCATATATTCAATAGTGTCAAAATGAATTCTATTGTATTAAATTTTTAAAAACGAAGTTACGTCATTGATTAACACTAATTCAAAACTTGAAGAGTGTCATTTGATACCCCTCATTATATGGTGGCTACGCCACTGTCTTTCAGACCAAAAAAACAAAACCTTTCTCTGTCTTTGTCCATTTAGAGCTGGAAAGACTCTTGAAAGTTGAAACTTCAGACTTCAGCTTAATTCGACATTGGTTAGAAATTTGAACAAATCTGGCGTCAAAGTGTCTTTCAGCTTCTCTAAGGAAACGATAATATATAGAAAACACTTAGAATGATAGCTAACCACTATTGGGCCTCGATTGGTTTGCGGTTTTAGAGGCAAAGGTAAGTAAAGCAGATAAAGACACATTATAAGTTACGCAACATCGATAGCAATAGCTGAAGTTTACAGAAGTATTATGTTGCAGATAAACTTGGTAAAGGTCTATTCCCCTTGATGATCTTTTATAATTGTATCCAGTTCTCATTGACTCCTCCGATTTATTATGGAATTTGAAAAGGTCAGAATAGGGGTGCTGAAACCCTCAAAACTAGTATTGTACATTGTAATCTATCATCCCATTCTGTTAATCTATCATCCCATTCTGTTAAAATAAGGGATGGGGAGTAGCTTACACACAATACAGTCACTTGCCTCTATTCATGTATGAAATGAGGGTAGCTTTAAGGGATGGATCAGAGTGCATGCAAATACTACTACATTAAACATCTCGAGCATAATCTTATTGACGACAATACAAACATCTAACTATTTCAGCTGCAACTCCTTCCATCATCTCACGAGAACAAAAGAACTAAGTCAACTAACACACACCTTCCTGAACATAAAATCAAATGACTAGCTACAGCTTAGCTATCAACGTAGCGGGCTTTACGAATCATGTATTTCCTACAGTTTTCAGTTCCTGCAAGTAACCAGACGTAAATGCTATACTCTTCCTCACCCTCCGTTACAACAGATTACAAAGTTCTTACTGAAAATACCACCAACAATCTGACATCTCATTGTGTAAGCAACTTTGAGTCGCATGCAACTATTTTAACGCGGCCAACATTTTCCTGGCTATCCTCATTCTTGAACAAAGCATCCTGTAGGATAAAGGTCCATACATTGTCACAGAACCTGTAGGTGTGAAGATGTCCCTGTTTAACATACAAAGATAAAAACTAAGTTAGATTGCTCCGCTGGATCCATCTCTATCGTAAACATCAACTACATGCATAAAACAAGCTAGACAGACATATTTGGCATGATGGGATTCCTTCCTATGATTGGAAAATATGTTGATCATGTAAAGTTTAATGCCCCACCATAAAGACCAAAAGCCAAACAAATGGAAGCTTTCAACTGAAACAACAATGATACTGACATAAGGATAAACCTAGATCACAAACTTCTTCTCTTGTCTTGTATATTAAGTTATCAATTCACTTCCTCAAAACATCCGGCCCTCCTACTAATCTTCTGTCCGTAATTACAATAATTCTATGTGCGGCAATTCAAAAACATGTGGCTCAGACATGTAGATAAAGCACTGGATCAAAATCAGATTCTGTTACTTTCCAGAAACATGAAATTTATAACTTTTCAAGATTCTTCAATGGAAAAAAAATATTGACAATTATAGCATCAATATTGAAGTAACGTAAATGAACTGCTGGCCAAATTTTCTTTCTATACCCTGCATAATTTTTTTCTTTCTACATCCTTTTAGACGAGCCATCTGCTGTTGATGGCTTGCTCTAGCTTCCGCTAAAGAATTGATTCAGCTCCATCAAAACGTTCTTAATACCGGAAAGTTGATCAGCAACTAATCACACACAATACTTCAAGAGATATATGAATCTTGATCTCTGAATTCTAGTATAGCACTTTGTTAATAATTTCAATCAATCTCAGCCTAGAACGTGGGCCAGTACTTTCTGGGGAAAAAAAACTTGTATCATTAACCACATCTTATGATTTCAAAAGCTGAAACTTTTATGAAGTGATTCAAAATAGGCGACCTGGTGTTTCACTTATGTTGCGCTAAATTCCTGCTTTCTTAGCCCAGAAGCTATTCAGTGAGTAAATACCTAATAACTTCCACAAACCAAATCCTTTCGAAGTGATCCAGAGAACGTGACATACATGGTATCAAATTTTGGGCACTTATTAACTATTACATTTTTAATGCGGTAGCTGTGTTTCAAGGAGAATGGGAAGGAGGGAGAGAAGAAGGAAGATATAGAGATGCATTTGATATTGGGGAGAGTTCCCAAACATGGCAAATTGGGCAAGCATTGAAATGACACTCTCGTAAAGAAACCACAGGACGATATGTTTACATATGAAATGTGATTTCTGTAGTAGGTCATTTTAGGGTGTCATGAGCATATTCCTTTTGATAAACTAGATAAGGACCTATTCAATTGGGAACATCGGAAGTTCAAAGAGAATGACAAAAACTGGCACTCAAGCATAATGACAGACAAAAAGAAACACTTAACCACAGAAACATAATGTTTGGTTCCGTATTTGGACATGAATTATGGTAGATGATTATCAGTCAAAGTAGATTATACATTATGCATGCACGCAACTTCGAATATACACCTAGGTCTTGACATTTACGTATATGCCGAGGAATCCTTTATGCTAGATAACTTTACGTAGCGTTAGGGTACAGAGGACTACATATGGCTTGGGCACATACACACATTGAATTTCAATTTAAGTGTAAACCATAGAGAAAACAAGAAACAGAAGCATGTTGTAATGTAGAATTAAAAGACTCCACAGTTCACACTTTGGCAGTGAGTTAAACAAGAAAAACAATGGCAAACAAGTACCTCAAAAATAGACATTCTTTTTATTTTTTTGATTCATTGTCCAAAACTCTGCCAAATTACAGTCCCAAAAAATCTACAGTGTTGGTATATTTAATCATTTGTAGTTTAATGTTGTCCTGGACAGTTCTTGAGACGTTTTAAGCTAAAAAAATGAAATCTGAAACTCCAACTTAAACATTGATCCCTGCATCTAGGATACAAGGCACAATAATGTTGAACATCAGTGAGTAGAAAAACTTCTATTAACTTTCCAGATGGGGTATAGCCCTTCTTAAATATTATTTGAATATTCATTAAGTAATGGCATCACAGAGTAAACTCAGCTATTTGCATACTGAATATTATAAGAGACATTAAAATTATATTCAAATTTGAAACAAAATACAGATGGAGAGAAGCAGATGTCAACACCTTTTCCATCTATGTCCAGCAAAAACAAGGTACAAGAGGTTCACTACAACCACTTGTAACTCCTGCCCAACTAAAATAACTTGAACTATACAAAAAACGAATTCTATATACATACTGATACCGAAGATTTACATCCAACTCTATAGTTAATACTCAATACCACTAACTTCAAGTGACAGTAAGACAAACAGAAAAATGCAGATAAAGCCAATCGACTTTTTGTTTTGCAAATCAACATGAGCTGAGATTTAAGCACAGGCACGCAAAATTATGAAAGAATATGATAACGTGCAACACACCCAGATGATAATACTTGATCGCCCGAACAATCAGTACTGTGTACCAAGACAAATCAGCTCAACTACAAGACCAAACCACACTGAGAAATTCAAAACAAGCACAATGAACCCAAAAATTCTGAGAAAGCTAACAAAATTGAAAGTCCAAACTTTAAATAATGATATGAATAAGAATTACCTTGATGGAAACCTTGCTCTTCACTTGGGTTTCGAGAGCTTCAGTCATAGACTGAACGCCACACCACAAACCTCCATCAGTCAGTACTCAATACACAAATAAATACATAATTAAATCATAAAAGAAAAAAAAAACCAAGGTGGAGATTACATATATATTACCTTGTCAAATTGGACAAGAACTTGAATAGCGATCTCGGGACTGAGAGTACCGTTCGAAACCATCTCGTCCAAAGTCTCAGTCAAACACATTCCGATCGTTGACCTTCGGTAAAGCTCAAACGTCGACATTATTCTCCGATCTGTCACAATATTTACACAGAGAAACGAAATTCACCGTTACAAAATAAACGAAATCAATTTCATCGAAACCATGTGTGGATTTTTTGTGGAGGAGATTTGAAAACAAAATTCAAAGGCCCTAGATATTGAAATTGAAATTGTGGAAGGAATTGAAGTTTACTGGATTGGTGGCAAGGCTGTGTGAGCTTTTCGGGTCTGAGTCTCTCGCTGTGAACGTTGAGATTCGGAAGCCTTGTGAATTATGAGCGCAGAAAATTTGGGGCTTTTTATACCTAGATTTCGTAGTCCCGGGGTATATATAGCAGGGATCGTCACAACAGCATACGAAATGACGGATATGTCCTCTAATTTTATTTTTTCTGATTTTTTTTCTGTAATACTTTAATTTTTGTAAAGTATGAACTGCTCAAGGAATGCAAAATCGAAATTATCGACGATATTTCGCCGATATTTCAGTTTTTTGAACTTACCTGAAAAATCCGTGAATATATCTCCAAACTTTCCGAATTTTCCGATATTTTCGAACTTACCTGAAAAGTTTTTTGAACTCCCCGATATTTTCGATATTTTTCGATATTTACCAAAATTTTTGAAATTTTCAGTAACTTTTTTAATTTAACAAAATTAAAAGCTTGTCAGTCATTTGTCAATCAATGCATCAATCCATCATTCCATCCTTGCGTCAGACTTCCCACGTTGCCATGTTTACTTGCTTCCCAAATAGAAAAGCCTTTATACTTTATAGTTTATACTAAAGAAAAAAACGTGGTAGCCGTCCTTGACAAAACCAAAAGCACAATTATGTATATATAAATCATATAATATTTATAAGTTATATCTATGCGTCTATGTCAGCTTTTATAACCACATTGGTAGCCGATGCTTTATGGCGCATAATCTATGTGACCATGTGTCCATGTCAAATTTTATAATAGGTTAAAAACTTTTACATTGTAAAGTAGATATCTACGTAGTAGCTATGATCAAGTGTTTATAGACTTTTGTAAAATATAAAAAATCAATTGAAGCTATCGAATTTATCGCACCATTACTACTTCTCTCTCTCTCTCTCTCTTTCTCTCTCTCAGTTTCTCATACATATATACATATTTGCATTCTGAGTTTCTGGTTGAATTCATCACACCGATCACTTCTCTCTCACTCTCTCAACAAAACCTTCTTTCTCACAACTTCTCTCTCACTCTCTTAACAAATCTCTCTATTACTGTCTCAACAATTTATAGTAGATTACCCAATCAGGTATGTTATTACTTAGTCGGTTAGTCTTTTCTATGTTGATAAATATATTATTATTGTTCTAATATTTCTTGTTAAATGTATTTATGTTAAAGGCTTAAAGCACTTAATTATACTTTTTATGTTGATAAATTTATTATTATTGTTCTAATATTTCTTATTTCTTGTTAAATGTATTTATGTTAAAGTACTTAATTATATGCATGTTACGTTAATAATGTGATATTGATGCCATATTGATTAAGATTTGATCATGTTAAAAAAAATTATACGTAGGAGTTCATTAAATTATTGCAATGGATAGTGGGTCAAGTAGACGTGATCCAGCATGGGAGCACGGTGATTCAATTACCGGAAACAAGAATGGCTCTATATGCAAATATTGTGGGTTTGTGATGAAGAGCGGAGGTGTCACACGTTTAAAGTATCATCTCAGTGGACTTGATCCCGGTTCAAACGTGAAAAGATGTGAATCAGTTCCGGATGCAGTCAAGCAATTTATCACTTCAATAATGAAGAGTAAATAGAAAGAAAAGGCCAAAAAATCTCAAATGATCGACGACATCCGAGCTGAACTACGTGGAGATCCGATCGTGCAACTCGAAGATACAAGTGAGGAGGAAGACTATGACGGTGATGACATGGGGCATGAGGAAAGGGCAAAATTTCGACAAGCAATACGAGAGTCTAAGGAAGCCCAATGGCAAAGAGAGCATCTCCAAAAACTCCCTAACAGAGGACAAAGTAGTGGTTGTAATGTGCAACGAGCCCAGAGCTTTAAAGAATCACAACCAGCGGCACCATTGGCGCCAAACCTCAGCAAATCAACTCGAGGACGGCAAAAGAGTCTCAAGAATATGTTCTCAGGCGGTTCAGTGAAAGAGGCAATGGGCCATTTAATAAGCAAATTTTTCATATATGAAAATGTCCCTCCATCAAAAGTCGCATCTCCTCACTTCCACAACATGGTAGTTGGATGCTAACGAGCCGGAGAGGGAGTAAAACCCCCCACACCTTATGAGATCAGGCACAAGTAATTGGATATAGAGTTCAAAGAGATTACTGAACATGTTGCCACATTGAAAAGTCAATGGGAGACGTATGGGTGCACGATCATGTGTGACGGATGGACTGGTCCAACAAGATTGTCTATCATTAATTTCATGGTCTACTGCAAAGGTACCACTGTATTCATGAAGTCTGTTGATTCTTCTAAGCATAAAAAGGATCATGAATATATATATATATATATATATATGTATTATTGAAGAACATTATTAGGGAGGTTGGGGAGCATAATGTTGTTCAGGTGGTGACCGACAATGCAGCCAATTATTTTAAAGCTGGAAAGAAGTTGATGAAGCACCATAATGTTTACTGGACTTCTTGTGCAGCTCATTGTATTGATCTCATGTTTGAAGAGATGGGGAAAAGAGAGAGTGCCAAGGATGTGATTGATAAGGGTAAAGCTATTTCAAATTACCTTTATAATCATAATACATTGTTGGCAAAGATGCGTGAATTTTGCAAGGGGGAGATTGTTCGTGCCGCACCTACTCGATTTGCCACTAACTTCATTTCATTAGAGAGCTTACTCAAGAGGAAGTCTGGGTTGAAACAATTGTTCACAAGTGATTGGTGGAGCACTAGCAACTTTTGTCGTACCAAACACGGTCGTACTGTTGAAAGTTTAGTATTTGATCAACTATTTTGGAGTCAAGCACAACATGTGTGTGAACTATCTGAGCCTCTTTACAAAGTATTACGTGTCGTGGATACAGAAGTTTATCCGACTATGGGTGCAGTTTATGAGTTGATGCATATAATGAAAGAGCAGCTAGAAAAAAAGCCAAATGCAAAATGGGTTGTCAAAATTATCAATGACAGATGGTTTAAAACTTTAAGACATGATTTGCATGCTACAGGTAATAATAATCTTAATTTTTCATTCTTAGTTTTACTTAACCGTAAGGTATTAACATTATAATGTATAATAAATTTTTGTATTTGTATTTTTTTGTAGGTTATTATTTGAATCCTCGTTATAATTATAAACAAGGCGTTGGAGATGACCTCATGCTTCTTCAAGCTGTGCATAATGTATTCTCTAAGTTGGACCCTGATTGTCCGACACTAGGCGATTTTGGAAGAGATGTTTGGCTTATAACACTACAAGAAAAAGTGACTTAGACGACGGAGAATTTCCGTCGTCTAAGTGCCTATCTCCGTCGTCTAAGTACTTGGACGACGGAAAATCCGTCGTCCAAGGTACGTGCTCCAAGTGCTGTCGTCTAAGTACTTAGACGACGGAGAATTTAATCTCCGTCGTCCAAGTTCACTTGGACCACGGAGAACGTCCGTGGCCCATGTAGTGACTTAGACGACGGAGATTAATGTCTCCGTCGTCTAAGTTCCTACATGGGCCACGGAGAAGCTAACAATCTCCGTGGCCCAGGTGGTGACTTAGACGACGGAGATTAATGTCTCCGTCGTCTAAGTCACCACCTGGGCCACGGAGATTGTTAGCTTCTCCGTGGCCCAGGTGGTGACTTAGACGACGGAGACATTAATCTCCGTCGTCTAAGTGAAAAATTAATTTAAAAAAAAATTAAATTCAAAAATATTATTAATATTAATTGAAAAAAAATTAATTAAATTAATTAAATACACTAAATTAATAAAATAATTAAAATTAATTTGTACATACATAATCGAAAAAACCCATAATTAAAAATGAAAATATTGTTCGTAATGCGGAAATTAAGAAACGAAATAATGAACTACTAGCTAGCTAAAACACTGGAGGAGCAGATGCGCCGCCTCGTCCTCCGCCTCCAGCCGGGTCGTCGTCGTCGGGGAATGGGTTCGGAGGAGGTTGACATTGTCTTTGAGCTTGTTGCATAAGGGCGATGAGTTGGGCTATTCGCTCGTCTTGCTGGTCCATTCTTTGGCGCATGGCAATATTCTCCTCCCGTGCGATTCGAGCCTCTTCATAGGCTGCCGCAGCTTGAGAACTTCTCCGCCGCCCCGAACCTCCCGTAGATGATGACTCAGAGGTCGACAAATCTCGAACCACCTTAGGCCCGAAGTGCCTAACCTCCTTGCCAGCTCTACGACCGTAGACCTCATCCGCAATTGCTATTTGGCTCTCCACAGATAGAGGAGGCAGGTCTTCTAGCGGCACATCTGGGAACGCAAGCTGAGTGTTAGCCAATTCTTCCTGCGCACGCTCTATCACTCTTGCCTACAAAAGAATAATAAATTTATTATAATGAAATAATATTTAAATAATAATTACTATAATTATTAGCGCACACAGATATATATATATATGACTTACGCCGCGTTGACTCGCTTCATTATCGAGCCCAGGCGTCACGTACGCGCTTACGCTTGCATCGAGATAAGGGTGTTTGGAGCCCTTATCCCTGTGCTCCTTGGCAATTTGAATGAGTTGCTTGGCGCCGGAAGTATGGTGCTTGTCCTTCTTCCCCCGGTTGGCTTTGTTGACACCGGAGAATTTCTGTTAGACAACATAATGAAATCATTAAAAAATTTATAAGTAACTAAAATTTAGAGTATTCAATTATCTTAATTGAAATAAAAAAAGTAAATTAACACCTGAAATTGCTCATCGGCAAAGTGGTTACACAACCACTCCCACTCATCTTCTCTATCCCCACGCAGCTCTTCGGGGGGAGGCACGGGACCGTTAGTTCGGAAGTACTGATGGAGCCTGTACTTCCAATCTTTGAAGATGTTGTTGGCGGTTTGGTTGATATGCCTCAACATCGCCGGATCCGGATCCACCGCAAATTGTTCCTATCAGAAATAAATTGAAAATTATAATCGTATATATTATAAAATTATATATAACTAATATTAAAAATAGTATATAATAACTAAAATTGTACGTATTACGTACCGAAAGATCCTTAAAGACTTTCGCCTTCTCCGAATCCGGCACCTCCCTCCAAGTAGGGGCAGTGATACGAACCCGGTTACGAACAATCGACCCAATGCTATGAGCCGAGAGACTTGCTAGCTGAGGTGTGGGAGGGCCACCGGTGAATTCGTCGTAAGGCAAGGCGATCTTGCTCCCGGTCGCCTTGCAAATTTTCTCCGCCTTTCCACCTTTAACGAGACCCCGAGTCTTTTTCGGTTGGGGGTCAGTGGGGGCCCTCCTTTGCTTACGGCGGGCGCTGTACATGATAGACTCGGCCGTCGAAGACGCCTGAGTACTTCCCGTTGAAGCGGTACCGGGCGTCGGAGTTGAAAAGGGGTCGACGTCATCACCGCTTGAGAGAATTGGGGCAGAGGGAATTTCCCCAGAAGGCCCCGGATTGAGGGCGTCTACCTGCGGTTGAACCCAACCGACTTGGGCCGCCAACATTTGGAGCATCTCATCTTCTGACTCCTGTTGGGCTTTCTTCTTCCCGGATGTGATCTTTGGCGGAGCCATTTAAACCTAAGAGTACGTACGGTGTTAAAATACCTACTTACCATAATAATTACAACGACGGAGAATTTACGCTAATTAATTAAGTACGTTTAAGATTTAAATAGAGTACACTAGCTTGGCATTTTCGGTCGTTCAATGGACGTGCGACCCGCGCGATAAAGTGTAAATTTTCAATTAATCAGCCTTGGTTAAATCGAAAAACATGGCCAGTTAGGGATAGAGATAACGCGAGAGGCAGGACTAATTTCGACAAAAGTCTTTCTTAGTCCAAATCCTGTCACCAGTCATAACCCGTTTCTAGACACCATGTCCGACATTCGGCCAATTTTTCGAAAATTTACACTCCCTCAAGTCCTTTGCAAACTCCGCCCTCAACCTCGTGTCCATAACTTCACTTAGGTTATGGTGTGCGGTGATGAAATCCACACATCACGAGGGGTTAAGGAGATAAGCAAGGAAAAGAGGCGCCATCTATTCCAAAGAGTGCGACTTAATTACACCAAGCCTATGTACTAAATTTAAATCGAACACGTACTACCATGCAATTTACTAGAAAATACATATAATTATCAATTAATTATTATTTATCATGCATTTAATAATAATTATTCATTTACCAATATAATCAATTATTATTATTACTATTATTTAATTTTAACTAATAATTATTCATTACCAAATAATTAACAACTAATAATGATTACTAAATAATAATAATAACAAGAAAATAATTATTATAATTACAACTATTTATTATTTAAAACTAATAAATTAAAAGTATTTAGAATTTAAATAATTAAACAAATAAAAAAATTGTTAAAGAGTTAAAATTTCGAATTATTACCTCGTCGGAATTTCGCCGGAATATTGGAAGAGTAGAGTCGTCGGAGAGGGGGAACCACGCCGGAAAATTGGTCGTCGGAGCGTCGCCGGAGGAGGATCGCCGGAGTGAGAGAGAGAGGAGAGGAGAGTATAGAGGAGGAGATGGAATGATGAGAAAATGAGGGGGGGTGCTGTTCCTTATATAGACTTTCACTTAGACGACGGAGCACTATTCTCCGTCGTCTAAGTGCACTTAGACGACGGAAACAGTGCTTTCCGTCGTCTAAGCGAAGGGTCAAATTTTTTCGAACCGGCGCCAAATAAATGGGCGGGCCGTTTCACCGCCATAAATATTGACTTAGACGACGGAAAACTGTGTTTCCGTCGTCTAAGTGGAATTTCAAGCGGCGCCGAAAATTGAGGCGGCAAATCGAACCGCCATGTTATTTCGACTTGGACGACGGATATGTAGTTGTCCGTCGTCCAAGTGAACACTTGGACGACGGAAAACGACATATCCGTCGTCCAAGTCAATATTTACATCGAAAAAATAATAAAAAATTTATTCGAACCGCCATGGTAATTTGAACCTAGACGACGGATACGGTCATTGTCCGTCGTCCAGGTGAACACTTGGACGACGGAAAATGACCGTATCCGTCGTCTAGGTTCAAATTATGCAAAAAAAATATTTAAATTAATTCGCTAGGAATTTAGCGATCTGTCATTCGAGTGAAATAGTCGTACAATATCGATGAACGCATCGTATATATAAACAGATAAATTTGAACCGCCGAATAATTTTACGTTTTGAAAGTTGTTAAGTATCGACTAATCTTTAAGACTTTAGTGTTCATGAGTAGTTGCTGATTTGCAGCAGAGTACTAACGAAATTGAATTTGGACAAAACAACCGTTGGATATGTTCGTCGTAACATAATATATAATTACTATAAAGGACCAGGAAATAATAAGTTCGGGAAGGGTTTCATCGGCACAGTCAACCGCAAAACCGAGAATTTCACAAACCGGAAACGTGGATACAGGACATTTCGCAACTCCGATTTTCGAACCGTCGAAGCTCACACACCAAGAATATACTACTCTAAAGTCTTGACGAAAAGAATACGCATTCGAAGATGGTCTAGATGGTCGTTGTCTTAGAAAAAATTACGAAATTTTCACCTGGACGACGGATACGACATTCTCCGTCGTCCAAGTACACACCTGAACGACGGATACGCTAATATCCGTCGTCCAGGTGTCTACTTGGACGACGGAGAATGTCGTATCCGTCGTCCAGGTGAATATACCCTGAATTCAGGGGTTAGGGGTCCTTAGGGTTTAGGTTATAGGGTTTGTCACTTGGACGACGGATAATGACTGTCTCCGTCGTCCAAGTGTGTACCTAGACGACGGATAATGCCTGTCTCCGTCGTCCAAGTGTAAAAACCCCGAATTCAGGGGTTAGGGCCTTAGGGTTTACGGTTTAGGTCGTCCCCGGTCATTTGTGTGTGCGTTCAATTATTCTGATTCAAAAATATAATTAAAAAATTGATCGATCGATCCGAACTGCTAGATTTAGGGTCCAAGATTTAGCTAGGGTTTTATATGAGATTGAGATTTGGCGCCAAAGGTGAATCTGCAATTAATTTCTCCGTTCTCGGTTAGGGGTCCTTAGGTTTAGGGTCTAGGCTAGGATTTAGGGTTTGAAGGGCTGCGTGAGCGAAATGTAGAGCAGCTTCAGCTTACTTTTAATAAGATCAGAGAATACACCGATGAAGTTGAAAGCAAAGAGAGGGACCGGGACTAGAAAAACAGTCCAAAGACATTCAATTGAAACAGAGAGAAGTCGACTTAAAATCTGAGGAAGTTAAGCTGGCGGAGATCGATGTTAGTCCAGGTACAAACAACTTTTATATATATATATATACTACAATATTTGTGCTCTCAATAATACTATCACAAGTCAATATATATAATCATATATAGGGACCCATAATTAATCCAATTTATACATAAATAGTATTTAAAAACAATAAAACCAACCAAAGCTGGACGAGGAATCTTAAAGTCTCGACATAATAGAAATCTTTCACCTTTTTACGATGCATCGATCGATCATATATATATTACAATAATAAATTAGGGTTTACCAAGTAATGATCCTCGTCGTGTGACCGTACTCTTCGTCATAATCGTCATCATCATCATCACCGTTATCCGATTGCTCATCCTCCTCATCGTACTCAACATCGTCCGAGGAATAACCAGAGTCGTCGTCATCGTCCTCATCCTGCACGTCTTCTTCATCTACCTCAATGATCTCTTCTTCAGTTAGATCTGTACAACCATCAGGCATGGGTAACCGTTCACCGTCTTGAACCAGGTCCATTATGTCGGAGCGGATGACAGAAATATTAGGCTCTTGATAGGCAGGAATGTCTCTGTCTGGTTCAGCAGCATCTTCAGTCGTCGCCGGTGTCCCTTCAATTGTCTCTGTATTCCAAACTCCTCGATGAGAGATCTGGTTCACTATTTTCCACCCGTCACCAGCTTTCGGATCGTCGAGATAGAACACCTGCCTAACTAAGGTGGCGAGAGCGAAAGGCTCATCCTCATACCAGCTTGAGTTTGTATCGACTGATAAAAGTCCCAGGTCTTCCTTTGTACGCTTGAACCATCTGCACTTGAATAGGAAAACGTTGACATCATTCCCGTAACATAGCTGAACCACATATACGATCATTCCGTAATATAGATCAGGGTCTTTCCCAACCGCTATCCCACTGTTTTGTGTTCTTCTTCCTTCATCTCGCGCCAATGAATGGAACTTCACACCGTTCACAAAACATCCCGGATAAATATAGTGTTTAATCGGCTTCCCTGCTAGCAAGTGCTTTGGCCAAGACCACCACCCCCCGTGGTTTTCGGATTTTTGCAGATCAATCATCTGCGAAAATGGAAAAATGTAAGGGTTTACTTTCTACAAATTAAACATGCATGATCTCAATATGTATATAAATCACTAAATACGTACCCATTGGAAGAAATAATCGGGGAACTTTTTCTTAACCATTTTCTCAATCCACGCCGAACTCTTGTCTGGATATAACGCCTGAAGCCTCTCCCTGTATGACATCATGTACGGCTCAACTTCGTCACAGTCTCGTAACACTACCCAATGTGCCTCAATAAGTTCTTCCTGTGTTAACGTTTCCTTTAATACTCCTCTAAACGGTCGGACGACATTGGTGACGACAGAAAGATTGATGCGGGCAATGGGATCGGAGGCAGTTGGAGGTGGTGGATCTTTGAGGTACCTGTTGCAGTAAGTAACGCACTCATGCATTAGGTATGTCTCTGCTATGGAGCCATCCGGAGCCGACCTGTTTTTGACGAATGACTTATACTGTCCAAGCTGTCTACAAAATTAATCAAACGTACAATAAAAATAAGTACATGCATATAGCTAGCTAGTAATCTCCAGTGGAACAAATTATGAATCGAAAAACCTGTATAATTAATTAGTTGTACGTACCTTTCTTGAGGATACATCCAAGTGTACTGGACCGGACCAGAAATGAGAACCTGCTCGGGCAGGTGGATCATTAGGTGAATCATTATGTCGAAGAAAGCAGGAGGAAAAATCCTCTCTAGTTTGCAAATGATGTGCACAATTTGTTGTTGCAATTCCACGACATCTGACTTCTTTAATTCTCTGGCGCATAACCTCTGCCACCATCTGCACAATGCCACTATTGGTTCTACGACGTCGCGAGGCAAATATGGTCGAATTACCACTGGAATCAGACGTTGCAGCATAACGTGATAGTCATGTGTCTTTAGACCAACAAACTTGTGTTGCACCTCGTCCACTGCTCCAGTTATAGTAGCTGCATACGTGGCCGGATAACGAACGCCCTTAAACCAGTGAAATACAGAACGTCTAAGTGTCGGCTTCACTGTGTACGGTGCAGCTGGCATCTTGTTGTACACTCCTTTCCTATCCCTCCTCAACCACAAGGGACGACGTAGATTCATTGATTCCAAATCTTTGCGCGCTTTGGGAGTATCTTTAGTCTTGAACTTAATACCGAGAATTGTTCCCACCACGCTGTCGCACACATTCTTTTCTATGTGCATCGCGTCCAAGTTGTTCCTCAGCTTCAACTTCGACCAGTAAGGGAGTTCAAAGAATATACTCTTGTGATCCCAATAGCTCAGATCATGTGGAGGAATTGGATTGCATTTCTTTACATCCGCGTCGTTAGTCAACACACCAAAGTCGAAATAGCTCAACCTCTCTAAAATCTCTTCGCCCGACCAACTACGGGGTTTAGGATTGTTCTCTACCGTCCCGTCGAAATGAGCTTCATCCTGTCGCCAAGGGTGGTCGTGAGGTAGCCATCTACGGTGACCCAAGTAACACACCTTCCCTGCGTGCCAACTAGAGTTCACGTCGTCCAAACATATAGGACATCCATTATATCCTTTTGTCCTGCACGCTGCCAACATCCCATACGCTGGAAAATCGCTGATCGTCCACATTACGGCAGCCCTCATCGTGAACATCGTGTCAGTGAATTTGTCATAAGTTGGGACTCCATTTTCCCACAACAGTTTCAGCTCGTCGATCAAAGGTCTGAGGTAGACATCTAAGCACTTCCCTGGAGATTTAGGACCTGGAATTAGTACAGTAAGGAAATTAAATTCCTTGTTCATGCACATCCACGGAGGCAGGTTGTACGGCATCAGAATTACTGGCCAAGTGCTTACGGCGGAGCTATTACTTCCCCAAGGATTGAATCCGTCTGTAGATAGGCCGAGTCTAACATTTCTAACCTCTGCAGCAAAGTTTCCGAATTCTCTGTCGAAATGTTTGAAACCCTCCCCATCCGCGGCGTGTCGCAGGACATCGTCATCTATTCGCTTTTCTGCGTACCATCGCATCGCCTCTGCTGTGTGTAGAGACATGTACAGGCGCTGCAATCTGGGAATCAAGGGAAAATATCGAACAACTTTCACAGGAATTCTCTTTTTCGAACTCTTCCTATTCACCTGGAATCTACACTGGCCACATACGGGACAATAGTCCAAATCTTTATACTCTTTGTAAAATAGCACACAATCATTCGGACATGCGTCAATTATCCTGTACTTTAGGCCGAGGCTGCTCAAGATATTTCTAACCTTATAATGAGATTTAGGAAGATTGTGATCATCAGGAAGCAACTTACATATTTGCTCCTGAATTTCGTCAAAAGCACTGACTGACATTTTGTGCTTCACTTTTATCTTCATTTGCTCCATCACATATTGCAACACATTCTCTCGACATCCAGGGAACACCGGGGTCTGCGCTTCAAGTAGCATCCGGTTGTACTTATCCATCTCACTGGTGTCAGTGGCCAAGCTAGCAGCGGGGAATGTGTCATCATGCTCATGAGTGGTACTGTAACCTCCGTCTTGGTGTTGGTGTCCACTATGACTAAATCCCGGAAACGCATCATGGACCAAATCTACAGTTGGATTGCAAGCTGGGGGTCCGGCACCACTGCCGCTGGATGAGGCACCATGGTAACTGTACCCTGAGCTGAAGTCTGCTGCGCTGAACTCTACTGCTTCACCATGCTCGCTCCATGTAGTGTAACTCCACATCATACCATTTTCGTACAGGTGTTGCACCATAACATTAACCTCCGCATACTGACAATTAAGACATTTCTGGCACGGACACCTGAAACGCTTCTTTCCATGACCATGTTCTATCGCAAAATTCACAAATTCGCTAATTCCATCCATATACCGGACATCACATCTATTCTTTAACTTCATCCAACTCTTGTCCATACTGCTACAAAATATTATAATTAAATAATTATTACATATATATATATTAGTCCATTAATTTACCATTAATTATACGTACTCGATCTACATCGATCCATCAAATTACGTACGTAATTTAATCTGTATATATAGCTAATTAACATTCATGCATGTATGTACGCACGTACGGTTTCCCTAAATATATATATATTTAATCATGCAAATTTTAACTGCCTACGTACGTACCTGCTGGCCTTCTCGATATCTGCAGTTAATTAAGCTAGCTAGTGATCGAACACCGGAGATCC